>LR746281.1:5000-1205000 GCA_902729315.2 Spirodela intermedia
GTTTACCATTCTCTCTTCTATATCATTTTTATTTGATGCTTAGATGATGAGTAGTTCACAGATTTCATCGGGTGACCTCCGTCGCCCAGATGAAAAATCGCCCGACGAATGCGAGCGAACAGGAGGCCGACACGTGGCAGTAACGGCCTCCTGTCCTCGCCTTCTCTCTCCGCCGGTTGATGTAACCGAGGAGACGGCCGTAACCGAGGAGCTGAACGGTCGAACCACGGACGTCCGTGATTCGCCATCAGCTGGCGTCTTCCCGAGACCCGAATCGGAGGGGACAGCAGTTGACGCCGTCCACTCTCCTTCCGGGAACGAGGCGACGGCAGGCGAAGAGGCCCCCTCTGATCCAACCATTGATCGTATGATCAATGGTCAGAATCAGCCGGCTATAAAGGCGTCAACAGCCGTTACCGAGGCACCGCCCTCGGACGGCCACGGCCATAACGCCGAACCAGATCCAACCGTTGATCTTGAGATCAACGGAGGGGATCACGTGGCCATAAAGGCGCCGCAACTTTTTGCGATCGCCGATGCCTCGGCTGGGACGCTGGTGACGTCATCAACGTCAGACACCGTGGACGTAGCGCCACCTGAGGTCGCTTTAGCCCAGGTCATGCCGGCCCAGCCCAGCGAGGCTGCGCTGGCTCAGGACGTACAGGCACAGGCCCAGGTGACCCAGGCCAAGCCTGAACAGCCGGCTCAGGCTGCACCGGTCCAATCTCTTGCCCAGGCAAGGGGCAAGAGCCTGCGGCCCAAAAAGAAGATAGGACGCCGACTTTTACGTCCCCCCTCGGCCACGTCCTCTAAGCCTACCTCGAGTCAACAAATCGAACCAACTAGGATCCCAACACTAGTTGAGACCCCTATATTGACCCCAAACGCATCCATTGGGCACACTATTACACCTAGTGGGCTAGACTCTACTGTGCCCCATAGGCCAAACCCGACTATACCCACTAGACACCTATCATGGGCGCAACGAGTGTCTAACCCCTTTGTCCCCTCCACAGAGACTGTCACACCACAGGAACCGCTACGTCATGTACTATTCCCAATCTATGATACCACTGTCCCAGTGCGAAGCTATAGCGATGATGATGGGAGGAGGACAATAGCTTTTACTTATGAGGAGGTCTCCCAGATGGCAGCCGCATTCCAATATACCTTAGTTGGTCGTTTCACTACGAAACGACCAACCATAGGTGACATAGAGAAGATTTACATGGCACCTGGAAATTTTCAGGGCCGAGTCTCCATCGGAGCTCGAGACTATCGTAGCATATACATCCGCTTTGAGCTAGAAGCGGATTATCGCCGAGCATGGAGCCGACCCACTTGGAGAATGGGAGAGTCTACCCTCCATACCCACAGATGGACACCACAAAATGACATAGGGCACCAAGCACATCAGTCTCATGTGGTTCCATTATGGGTGGGCTTCCCTGGCCTACCTGCCCATTTATTTACGCCAAAGGCACTTGAGTCTTTGGCAAATGCGGTGGGAACATTCATATGCCTTGATCCAGGCGTAAAAATGTTCAACCGACCCGGATATGCACGAGTTTGTATAGAGGTGGACCTAATGGCCCCCCTCCAGAGGACTCTCGTTATACGTAGTGGAGATGATGAACTTTATCAGCCCATCATTTATGAGAGACTACCGTATTTCTGCACACACTGTGCGATCTTGGGCCACACTGTCAGCACATGCCGTCAGAAGGCATGTACACCACAGACGACTACACGAGCCTTTCTAGTACCGATCTCATATGACGATTACCTCGTCGAAATGAGAAAGGATGCTCAGAGTGCTCGTCATCCTCAGAGGTCGATTGCCCCTATGGCGGCTCCACCTTCCTTACCTCGGAAGGCACAGGAGAAGCCTAGCTCACTGATTGAGACACAGCATACACGGCGAAAGCCGGCAGCTGGACGCCCTTCTTCCACCTACACAGGGGGGAAGAAAGGAACACGAGAGGCTACACCTTCCCCCTTGAGCAAGGGAAAGCAACCCCTAACCTCAAACACCTTCGAGGTCTTAGGGGCTTTAGATGAGAGAGACGTTGAGGGACCTGCACAAAGGGGAACTAGGCCTTCCAAAGGGCTAGCATCCTCCACTACGAGGGACTCACCTAGTCCAACCCCCCATACTAGATCCCCCCGGGTTATCCGACCCCCCATACTCACCCACCCCACTCCACCCATTAGTGTCTCTCCACCACCCAACTCCTCCCCGCCCATTCACTCGTCCCCACGTAGTAGGAGTCCTTCACCTCTTAGTCCCCACCGACCGAGGTCTACCCCTTTCTTTGAGGGTATAGGCTTGGGCCCTATCCATCCCCCTCAAATCCCTGTTGATGATCTATTAGGAGGGTCTACCCCCAGCATACTTCCTATTAGTACATCTTACGTAGCCCCCCATTCTGATTCTTATACCCTCCCCCCCTCTCCCCTATTACAACCGTCAGATCAGTTTCCTATACTTGATCCACCACCCGTTGATTCTAGGGAGAGCCCCGATAGAGGACAGTGCTTAACGAATCGTCAAGCACCACACCCATCCTCCTCATCTAGTGCTCATGATACTACGGGCCACACGACTAGTACCCATGAGGATGGTAGCTCTGAGACTGACATTGAGACTACCTACCTAGAGGAGGGATATCAGACGGAGGTTAGGACCACACGACTCACTAGACGCTCACCTTACTCCACGAGATCTAGGACTCGTGGGGCCACTCACTAGATCATGATACCTAGCATCATATGGAATTGTCGAGGTATAGGCAACCTCGAAACCCAATTCTATATCGCTAGCCTTATCAGACAGTATCGACTAGGTATAGTAGGCCTCATTGAGCCTATGATATCATCAGATCGTATCCAACCCTTACTTAGGAGGTTAGGTATGGATCATTTTCACTCCAACCCCACGAATCATATTTGGATCTTTTGGACTAGACCATACTCTATGGAGTTGCTAGTCGAGGGACCCCAGCATATCACTATGACGGCTCGAGATCTCACCCAAGAGTTCACCTTCTCGGTCATCTATGCATCACATAGATCCGAAGAAAGAGAAACTCTTTGGGCAGACCTAGTTCAATACGTGAGGGACTACCCTACACTAGTTGAGTCTCCTTGGTACCTAGCAGGTGACTTCAACTGTGTCCGTAATACTAGTGAACGTCAAGGTGGGCGAATCCCTAGGGCCCGTAATATGGAGATGTTCAATGATTGTATTTTTCGATTAGCTCTCATTGAGCCACCTACATCAGGCGAGGCATGGACGTGGAGCAACAATCGAGGGGACGCTTTGATTTATGAGCGTATCGATCGTTGTTTCATCAACAGCATCGCCATGATGCGACATCCCATATTAGTCACGATATTACCCCGTTATAGGTCAGATCACACCCCGATCCTCATACTCCCTAAACAGAGTATGAGCACCCACAGACCCCCCTTCAGATTTCAAACCATGTGGCTCCAACATGAAAACTTTCAGAGTTTCGTACGGAATCACTGGTACGGACAGATCTCAGATTCTCCTATGGAGAACCTTAGCTATAGGTTAAGGAATCTCAAACTCCACCTTAAATGGTGGAACCGACATATCTACGGGAATGTCCATACCCAAGTTGATGCATTGCAAAAAGAGTTAGCAGAAGTTGAAAGACTACTGCAAGCTAGATATTCAGATGCTGCTTGGGAAAGGAGGAGTAGAGTGAGTGACCAGCTTGATGAGGTTGTGCGACGACAGGAGTTATTCTATCTCCAGAAATCACGCATCAAGTGGTTACAAGAGGGTGATAGAAACACTCGTTTCTTTCATGCCTCGGTCGCTCATCGCTCACGTTCAGATTATACCTCTCTTTTAGAGACATATGATCATAACCTTTCCCGCATGCAGGAGGCAGGGGTTGAGTACTTTCGTACTCTCTTAACCTCTCAGTCGATTGAGATTTCTGATGATATGCTCACTTCGATCCCGTCATTGGTCACTCACCGTGAGAATTCTCTCATAACAGCCATACCCACGGGAGAAGAGATCAAGGAAGTAGTTTTTTCTATGAGTAGACATCGTGCACCCGGGCCAGATGGTTTCCCAGTTGATTTTTACATTTCATGTTGGGATATTGTTGGCACTGATCTCATCCAGGCCATCAAGGAAATCTTTCGTCGTAAACTCTTTACACGAAGTTGGAAGGCCACCTTCCTTGCACTTATACCGAAGGTGACTACCCCAACCTCATTTAGAGACTTTCGACCTATCAGTTTGTGTAACGTGTGTTATAAAGTTGTATCTAAGATCGTTACACGTAGATTGAGTAGTTTCCTTGATAGACTTATATCTCCAGAACAATGTGGATTTGTCAAGGGACGGTACATTCACGATAACATCATGCTAGTACATGAACTAGCACAGTCCCTTGGCCATGATTGTCGAGGCTCTAACATCATCATCAAATTAGACATGGAGAAGGCCTTTGATAGGATAGAGTGGAGTTTCCTCATTAAGGTTCTTAGACGCTTTGGGTTCACCGATGACTTCATTGACTTAGTCGATGCATGTGTTAGGGAGAATCACTTCTCTTTATTAGTGAACGGTAGCTCCACACCATTCTTCACGGCCACGAGAGGTCTACGACAGGGCGATCCACTATCACCCACCCTCTTCATCTTAGTTGAAGAAGTCCTCAGTCGATCCCTCACCCGAGCGATCAATCAAGGACTTATCCGACCATACTACTCGAAGAGGGGTTGCCCGATCATCTCACACTCCCTCTTTGCTGATGATGCGATACTCTTCCTCAATGGATGTGAGACATCCATTAGAGGGCTCATGAGTATTATCTCGAGGTATGAGCGAGCTACAGGTCAACTCGTAAATGCCTCGAAGAGTAGCTTCATAGTAGGCCCTTCTACCCCCATAGGGACCATACGACGCATCCAGGGCCTAATAGGGTTCTCTCGTGGACACTTACCTTTTGACTATCTAGGATGTCCTATCTTCCTCGGCCGTAGGCGCATACACTATTTTGACGCCCTAGTGGGCAAGTTGAGGAAGAAACTAGCAGGATGGAAGTTACAACTTCTATCCCCTGGAGGACGGATCCAGTTGATACGTCATGTCCTCATGAGCATGCCATTACACCTTTTGGCAGTCCATGAGGTACCAGACACCGTCTTACAGACTATTGGACGGATATGTACGTCCTTCCTTTGGGATAGACAACTTGAGGGACCTCGTCGTCAACGCCGAGTTTCTTGGGAGAAAGCATGTCGACCTACGGATGAGGGTGGCCTAGGTATTAGGCGCCCTCAAGATGTACTTAACATGCTTCAAAAGAAACTCGTTTGGAGGATGAGGACCACACCATCGGTGCTAGGTACTTTTGTGACAGCCAAATATGGTGAGTGGGCTCGACAGCCGGCCGACATCAAAGGAGTCAAACGATGGGCAGACTGGCAGCGACATTGGTTAGAGATGATGCCTCTTATTCGTTGGCGAGTGGGGAGAGGCGAGATCAGTGCCTGGTACGACACTTGGCTAGATGACATACCATTGGCCTGTTTTACCACTTTCACATCTTCTTGGCCTCGCTTGACGGTAGCCCAGCTTCTCCAAGGAGACACTCGTCTACTTATTGAGAGGCATGGACTACCGTCGGACTTGTTACCAGCCATCACCATGACTGAGATGAGTTTTATTGAGGACCAACCCATCTGGACACTTACCATAGATGGTAGTTTCTCTTGTAGCTCCTCTTGGGAGCACTTTAGAAACCGCTCCCCAAAGACATTTTGGGGAAATCTCATATGGCATCCGGCCATCACACCTCGTGTTTCGTTCTTCCTGTGGAAGTTCATGCACCGAGGACTACCCACCGACGATCGAGTGATTGTCACCGATCAGGAGGTGGAAAGGAAATGTCATTGTTGCTCCATCACGACAGACGAAAGTATGGAACATTTATTTTTCCATAGTGATATCGCTGTCGAGTGTTGGCGTCAACTTCTAGCGAATTGGCTTCCAATGCTCTCGTACAGATCTACGAGACCACCACTAGAGGTCTTTAGGAGAGTCTTTGACTCACCGACGAGTGTCAATGTTTGTCCTTTCATCCGTATCTCCATAGCATATATGTTATGGGAAATATGGAAGGGACGTAACTCATCTCGATATGCAGGCCAAGTGATGCGTGCCACAGAGATTATGAGGCACGTAACACAATGGCTTCGGAGTACTCATTCCTTAGTGCCAAATAAAACGAAACGCTCGCGTTCTGTTTGTGAGGCTTTTGGGCTTTGGGGACTCCATATCATACCTACACAGACCTGGACTACTGTCCGATCTGTTAGATGGACACCACCGAGGGCTGGACAGTGGAAACTCAACGTCGACGGAGCATCTCAAGGCAACCCAGGATCATCTGGAGGAGGCGGTATCTTACGCGATAGTACAGGATGCATTCTCTTTGCCTTTTCGAACTTTTATAATATACAAACTAATACTGTGGCAGAGGCTATGGCAATACGGGATGGTTTGTTTCTTTGTGAGGAGCAAAATATTACTAACATTGTCTTAGAATCTGATTCCAAAGTGTTAGTGGACATGTTACGTGCAGACTCTTGTCCTCATTGGAGGCTCAAGAATATCTGGGCAGACATCATGCGATGTCGAGGACGCATCACAACTATTACGCATCAATTCCGAGAAGGGAATCAGACAGCTGACGCCCTTGCTGCGCATGGAGTCAGATCGCGTCGGAGGACAGTCTTCTCTTTTTGGCAGGACATGCCCCTGGAAGCCCGAGGTGCTCATAGACTTGAGCGACTCGGCATACCCTCTTTACGCATACACCGCACTCCACTACCGGCCTCTCCACGACAGTGGCGTATTGCTTGGAGGAGATCAGGGGTGGTTACTATTGGCCGCTGAAGACCACAATGGAGATACAACACAACACGGACAACAAGGCACATCGTAATCCACTCGGGTACATTACTTCCAATCATTACTCTCCTCATAATCACATCACATCTACTATCTATCATGCTCAAGTAGTGAGGACATAGAACTATCAGCATATGTTGGCATCGGCCCACTTTTGAACTATAGGTCTATAGCACATCAGACCTGCCAAACTAGTTGTGAATCGGCAACCTAGCACCTCTCTCAAGATCTTATTAGTACCATCAGCCAGCTTGAACCCATGAGAAGGTAAAGATCTATATCCATAGGATTGACCCTCTCTCCTCTCTCTCTCTCTCGATTCTCTATTTCTTTCTCCCTCCCTTTCTCTCTCTAGGAAAAAAAAAAAAAAAAAAAAAAAAAGACAGCCTACTTCTTTTCCCGGAATCACTAGCCCATCATAGACAATTAGTGGAGGGTGAGGGAAAGGGCCCTAAAACCAAAAAACAAAAAAAAAAAAAAAAAAGGGCAACCTTTTTCCCTTCCCTTAATCACTAGCCTAATGTACACCAAATAATGGGCATTAGTGGAGGGTAAAAGAAGAGGCCCTCAAGGAGAGAGAAAGAAGAGAGAGAGAATAAGAGAAAAGAAAAGAGTTAGAACTAGAGACCAAGTCATTCCTCGTGGGGTGAAAGGTCCCTTACCTACTTAGAGGAAGTACGGCAACTGATGATACTAACAAGATCTTGGCCAGAGGGATTAGGCGCGTGCAACACTAGCAAGGCAAGTTCATATTTGGGCTTATTGTCATGCTTCAGCATAGTTCTATCCTCCTCACTGCCCTAATCACTCTTTTCTCACCACTTTATATCAATGTATTTATCTCTTAGAACCACTTACTGCAGCAAACTCTTGTCTTGCAGGAACATTGCATGGCGCACAACATGGAGCTCTCGTCCTACTCCTGTTGAGCAGATCTTCCAACTTTCATAAACTCAAAGGCTTTTTCAACCCACTGCAAATCAATCACCTTCCTCAAATATGATGAACGTCATGGAGTCAAAAAAAACCCTAAACCCTAAACCCTAAACCCTAAACCCTAAACCCTAAACCCTAAACCCTAAACCCTAAAACCCTAAACCCTAAACCCTAAACCCCAAACCCTAAACCCTAAACCCTAAATCAATTTGGCGCTTCGAGCAATCGATGTAGTCTCTGGCTACATAGTCCTCACTCTTGCGCCTCTCTCACATGCTGGAAGAGGATATCCACTCGGACATCACCATGAACACGGCCGGCGGCACGTTGCACGCACACAAGGCCGTCCTGATGGCGAGGTCACCTGTCTTGAAGAGAATGTTGCTGGACGACGACTGGGAAGAGAAGTCCTCCGTCAAGAGGTAGTCCAAGAGGGCCCCGCAGGCTTCCAAGGACATGCCTCAATCTCAATGTCGGATAGGCGGAGGCAGAATTCAAATGAGCTTCCTCTGGTCTCCGGTATCCCGCTCGGTATCCCGCTGGATAAACTTTTTCCACGTCCCCCTCCTCCTCATCTTGCCACCCTGCGGAGCCAAGATCGGCGCACACATCAGCCAAACTAGACAAAAAATCCACAGGTTCAACCATGCATTCAGATCCAAGGTCGGAAGACTCATCATAACCTCCACGGTGGGAGAAGGCTGCAGCGGCCGAGCCGTTTCACCTGCGAGGAAAAGGCTTGGTTCAACCCCACATGGAGATCCAAGGGGAGACAGATCGACGGTAGCTGTCGGAATCACAATTGCTCACCCTCGGGAGGCCGGCGATGGTATGCACGCTCACCCGTCCGTTGTCATCCATCTGCATCTTCAGGTTGACATTTCTCGCCAGATTGTCATAGCTGCGTAGATTCCAGCCCGTCGCCAGATTTTCAGGTGGACATTTCTTGCGCGTGGATCGATTGCCGACGGACTGGAATCTGCGCAGCGATGATAATCTGGCGAGAAATGTCCATCTGAAGATGCAGAAGGACGACGACGGATGGGTGAGCGTGCATACCATCGCCGGCTTTCCGAGGGTGAGCAATTGTCTAGTTCGGCTGATTTGTGCGTCGATCTTGGCTCTGCAGGGTGGCAAGAAGATGAGGAGGGGGACGTGGAAAAAGTGGGTGATTCGAAGGTAGAAGGAGCCTCCTGCCGAGCGGGATACCAGAGACCGGAGGAAGCTCATTTGAACTCTACCTCCGCCTATCTCTCTCTCTCTCTCTCTCTCTCTCTCTCTCTCTCTCTCTCTCTCTCTCTCTCTCTCTCTCTCTCTCTCTCTCTCTACTAGGGCTCCGGATCGTCTCCCACCTCTTGACGGAGGACTTCTCTTCCCGGTCGTCGTCCAGCAACATTCTCTTCAAGACAGGTGACCTCGCCGTCAGGACGGCCTTGTGTGCGTGCAACGTGCCGCCGGCCGTGTTCATGGTGATGTCCGAGTGGATATCCTCTTCCAGCATGTGAGAGAGGCGCAAGAGTGAGGACTATGTAGCCAGAGACTGCATCGACTGCTCGAAGCGCCAAATTGAAGATGCCTCTCCGCCTTGGTTCTACGGGAAGAAGAAAGAAAGAAAAGAGCAGCAGACCACGTTTAGCGATCGATGATCGTATTTCAATCCTAAACACCGGGAGAAGTTCTAAGAATATATATACATCTATAGATTAGATTGAAATTGGAGCAAACATCATTGGGGCGATCATGTATGAAAAAGAATTATATGGATCTTGTCAAATTTTCAAATCTACTGAACTTCCTCCTTACCAGTTGGATTCTCAACGAAATTCATCTTGGACAACATTTCATAATGGGTCAAGAATAATACTTAAATAGTTTATCCAAAAAAATTAGACTCATTGCATGCCTTTAAGAAACGAAACTTGTGGCGAAAAAATGGCATAGGTTGACTAGTACATTGACAGAAGATAAGTTCAAATCTAAGAACTCCATGTCAATTGTGAACTTCCCCTCGAAGAATGAATTCATAGGACAGGAAAATTCCTCACCGGTCTGTAGCAGTTTCTCAAGTAGTACAACATAGAAAACGGGTACTTGATTAGAGGATACAAATGAATAAATCTGTCGTTGTGCACAAATCCACATGAACACTACATTGCCTTCTCCCTCTCAGAAAGAGCAAAGCCAAGTCACCGATACCAAAGCTCCATCTTCCATGATGATATAATGTACACAAAAAGGGAGAAGAATGGACTGAACAGTGCCCGTTTTAGAAAACGACCCGTTCTCAGGAATGTGACACGTTGCTTCTAGCTATAGGAATGAGGGGAAAAAGCTAAGTGCTTTCTATAAGAAGAGCGAAGAAGGAGAAGAAGAAAGAGATGAAAATTCTAAGAACATGTATTCACATTAAGAGAATTGATGAGAACGGTTCTAGTACGCTGTCACATTTTACTGGTTGCTGCACATCAAAAAATGAAGAAACGTCGAGGGCTTCCGATGTGTAAGAGGAAGGGGAGCGAGGTGAGACAAAGAGAGAAACAAAATGAGAGAAAGAGGTACATTTTTAATAGGAGTCCTGATGTCAGATGCGGAGTGGTTCCAAAGCCATGCTGGTTCACCTTATTTCAGACAAAATAAAACTCCTACGTCCCCATGTCTCTCACCTTTACCTACATATGGTCTAGGGTTCCAGGGGCGAGAGAGAGAGAGAGAGAGAGAGAGAGCGTTTTGTAGATAACAGGCCCCCACTACAGGCTTGCTTTCCTTTTCTCTTTAGAGAATACACATGGCCCATTGGCCCATTAGTTCACATGTTGGACTACATGTTAGGTTAGCTACATGTTGATGCTCGAGTTGGAATTAGTTGGGCTAGCTTGGTGTAAATTGTTGTTTCACCACGACATGAAGATTTTGGATCAGCCGTGATATCTCTTGAATCTTCTATCTTTATGTTTTTGGAACATCTTCATTATTTTTTTTGTAACATATCAAACTTGAGTGGTTTCAATATCCCCACTTCCTCCCCTCAACTATGTTATGATTAATGGGGAATCTATGATCCATACTCCAAATCTCCCAATAATTGAGCTGACCTAAGTTGTTCCTCTCTCCCTCCCCCTTTCTCTCTCTCCTTGTGCTTTGCATCTTGTTACTCTATTAAATGAGGCCATGAAAGATTGGGATTTATTTAGCTCCACTGAAAATTGCTTTATCATTGGTTCGATCGATCACCTTTACTGGGCTTTTTGGTGAAACCCAGGTCTTGTAGACAAGAGATGGTTCGTGCGGTGAAAAATAATGTGACTCACGAAGTTTAGTAGTTTTCCAGGTGTGGCCGCCAAATTTGGCACGCTTGTAGAGGGTATTTTTAATTCGAAATTCTCTGCAACTAAATCGAGATAATTGCATGTGTCGAAACAAGTGAGAAGAGGATCTGCTGAGCTTTCAAGCTGGGTTTGGCCACAGTACTGACGACCTCTTTCCAAGAGCCTCGATCAATCTGCCGAAACGGTCCACTGTGGGTACAAGAGAGGCTCGATGGAAGCCATAGTTGGCCTTTACCAATCCTGCCCGGCAAAGCCCGCCCACCCACCCATTCACTTCAGCCTATTTTACTCGGCCCATTTTTCATCCTACGGGGTCGGATCCTTTTTTGCCCTGTATGGCATTTCCGTTACAGCAATTTCATAAAAACCCTTTACATGAGTTTTCTTGTGCTTCTATCCTATTCAAGAACCTCGCTATCCTGGTGCCGCCCGCCGGGTTACAGGCGCAGAAGGGCTTACAGAGGGTTACAGAGGAGGTGGGAGACGATACGGAGCCTCGGTAGGGAGAGAGAGAGACAGGCAGACGTACAATTAAAATGAGCTTCATCTGGTCTCGTGTATCCCACTCAGCAGGAGGCTCCATCTACCTTCGAATTACCCACTTTGTCCACGTCCCCCTCCTCATCTTACAATGACTTACAATGAACAAATCACACTTGAATTAATTGCAAATAAAATGACCTACGAGAATGAATCCTTTACTAACAGAACAAAACTCCCACACATCTATTCAAAAGGAATAGGTACATCATGGTTCATAATCTAGCTCTAGCCTCTGATGATGTTCACTTAAACCTCTAAATCTACTTTTTTTATAGGTGCCAACCAACTGTCTTTTTAAGGAAGGGGTGGTTAGATCCATGACATTAGCTTCTAGAGAATCCACACCTGAGGAATGAGAGGTTAGAGCCATTGCAGGTTCAAGGCTACAAGAGGTTGTTTATATGATAGAATAAATAAATTATTAATAATAAAATAATTCATTGCACAACGGGCTTGGGCTGATGCATTGGCAACGTGGATGATGGTTCCCACTCCTCTGGTCTTTATCACTCTCCAGATTCCTGCCTAGGCCACTGTCAACTGGCACTTACTGAAGCTCAGCACCAGCCTGACAAAAGGTCCTGATGACTACCAACTCATTCTTGAAGGACCTCGTTCTATCCTACGATTTCATGTGGACAATAATTATCCCTGCCCTGTGCGAAGAGTGTGCATCAGCAAGAGCTGGCCTCTGCATGGTTGCTTTAATCTCCTAGCCTGAGGGCCTCTCAAAGCAAATAAGCTGCAGACCCAAGAGGCGGGGAGGAGACGAGGGCAGATCTTCCTTCCTGACCTTCCATCATCATCGATGTCCAAACACAGAAAAAGCTTACAGAAAAGAAAATGAAAGGAAAGAACATTGGTGGTCTAAATCCATGCCTCACGTGGTGTTGATACCCAGTGCGGTTTTTTTTGTTTTTGTTTCATATTGATCCACTGATAATGAACCTAACTTTAGAAAGGGTGTTCGAAATTGAGTCGATGGTCACACTAGAGTTCCTTTGCCTTCTCGGTTGACAGACGATCCATGCATCTTTAGAGGGCTTAGAGAGAGATCCATGCAAATATGCAGACATCGGCCGGGTCCAGAAGGTTCTTTCGGAACCTTTTGGGTGACATTGCTTCTGCCTAGAAGTGTTCTAACGAGAGAGAGAGAGTGGGAGGGGGGGAGGGGGGGGGGGGTATAAGCCTGCCCTCGTCTCCAATGGCTGAAATGAGATGTGGTGCAGCCGCTCTGACGGCACTCAGGCACCTGATTAATGATAGGTAAAACAAAACAAGTATTCCCTCAAAATGATTACTTCCCACTCTACAATTTCCCATTTCATCCTTTTATGCATTTCTGTGCGCGGCCGAGACCTTAGCTGAACGAGAACCTCGAGAACAAAGACCGAGGCGTCGCCGATGCAGTCATGTCCGTTGGAGGCCCCGCCAAGGGAGCAGCTGTGGCGTTGTTCGTGGCGCTGTACGCTTGCTGGCACTTCCTCATCTGCGGCCGGGTCACAAAGCGGGAGGAGACGTTCAGCTCTCAAAGGCCAACTAACTGAGGAAGAAGCCTCAGGATTTCTCAAGAATGAGGGGGAGTGTCAAAATAAGAAAAAGAATAAGAATAACAGGGGGAGAGTGTCAAAATTCACCTCTTCCGGGCTAAATTGCAGTAGCATTCCGACAACGGGGAGCAGAGCCTCCACTTCACCTGAACGAAACAGAAAGGGAGTCAGATCAGCCACCTCCTCTGATTGTTGTTCTCCATTTATCACCACGCTTATTAGGCGAGGGGTGCCCAAATGCGAAGAAAGAACGGTGAAAAGGCTGCTTTTCTATCTCTCTCTCGAGTACCAGTCTCAAGAAGCTTCAGAATGACATTCTTGAGGTACGTCATGTCCACGCCATCACGCTTGTGCTTCCGCTCCATGTTCCTGAGTTCCTCCTTCAGCATAGCTTCCTGGAGAGGGAAAGAGCCCACGATAAGATTCATCCCTAGGCCGAGATTTAGCGAACGAAAAATGGACCTGCACCAAAATGGTCCCAGAATCTATTGAACCGGGGTCCCCCAGAAGCTCCCTACCTGTTGACTGTGAAGCCGATTTTCGCGTTCCAGCTCCTCAATCTCCTCCTGGACAAGGTGATACAAGACGTCAGTGCAAACCCGTACGACTGAGTGGCACGCTTGATACAAAGAGACCCGCCTGCAACGCCAAAATGTGACGCTGTGACTGTGCAAGTTCCTCCTCTCTCTGCGCCTGCTGCCTGGCCAGAAGCTGCAAATTCAAATGATCACTTTTCACTGTTAATATCCCTAGGCGGCCGAGGTGAGAAATACGAAACATGCATAACCCGCTTTAGCATTCGTCCTGCTAAACCAAAACTCGCCATGCATTCACTTCCTATGTAGCCCTAATCCGGACTGCTGTGCAGGCTGTGGGAACCGTTGGTGAGCAAAACACTTCCCTAATGACGAGCATGACCTACGAGTGCTCTAAACTTCCCTAACTGGGCTCCATTGGAGCCCAGCGTGCTATTCATTGAACTTTAAGGTGGAGGGGCACAAGAATATTACCAAGATTTGTTGTTCTGCTGCTGCCACGTTGGGACCTTGGGGATCCTGTTTCACATAATCTAAGAGACGAATTTGGTGAAAAGACAAACTTAGATGAGTTGGGTCGCATCACCATTCCCGAGGAAGATGGAAGCAGCTAAAAGATAAATCAAACAGGACCATTAATCAAAAGAGTGTCACGTTTTTGGCTACCTGTGCCGCTGTTGCTGCCATCGGTGAGCTGAAACATATGTGAAAAGAAAAACAGGTCAACCATATGAGGAAAACGCGATAGTGACGAAAAGAATCTAGTAAAAGATTATAGAAATCTGCCAAGTTTAAGATAGAAGAACAGTTATCATGGACTCGAAATTCAAAGAAATTTAATTCTTCATTTTCAGATCCAAGACTAATGACCTGATGTCCCAAGACAGTACAGGTCTAGAGAGCAAGAGAAAAGAAAGATACTGTAACACACGGATCCTACAATACTTGGGCTTGGTTATTACGGATGATCCACTCTAGATGGTCAGAAGAGCACTACTGACCCATTTGAAAAAAAATTAAGAGATGGATCCTACCGGAGTCAATTTCATCCAATATGAACAACTATTGACTCTCATGTTTAACCAAAAAGAGAGTGCTAAGTGGAAAGCACGCATAGAAACCATAGAAAAAGTGCAGGAGCGGGCTGGATAGGGGAGTAACCTAATCAATTAGGATAAATCTCCTCCCAAAAGCAGGTAGCGTGCACCTACCAAATTCTATAGGACGTAAATACAGTATTACTTGGCCAAAGATCTGAGGAGATTAACTTTATAATTTAGGATGACTCATGTTGAAGATGGATAATTTAGGAAGAACTCAGAGCAGATGGGGGGAAAAAGAAGCTACAGTCATCATCATTCCATATTTTTTATGAGTGTCTATTGAGAGCTGAAAAAAGTTCCAATCAGACGGAGGTAAAGAGAAGAGATACTGCGTGGACTTGTGGTGGTTGGTTGGCATCCGATTTGCACGTGAAAGAATGCATTAGCATTAAAGAATGTTAATAGAATCAACGTCGTAACTTTCTAATAAAAATATCGATGAAATTACCGTGGATTTAAGAATAAGTTGATATGGAGGAAAAACATACGTGTTGTCTCTGTTCTAAAACACGGGAGAGATTTCTGTTCTCTTCCTTGAGCTTTATGATCTCCTTTTCCTTCTCTTCCATCATGCGATCAGAAATGTCACAAAAGGTATCGTGCTCCTCCTGTAACAGCACACCCAAAAATGTAACCCGTCAGAGATGTCATGTCAAATAAATATTTTGGATGAAAGGAACATTTTCAGGTCACCTTCAATTTCCTATGTTCGAGCCTAAGTTCTTCCAGCTGCTTCTGCAGATCATCCCCATTATACGTACTAGCTTGGGCCTCCAGGGCACGATATCTCACTGCCAATGTCATTACATTCATTAGCAGTAACAGGAACCCTTCAAAAGAAAACGAACCAATCACTTGAAAAAAAATGCCCGCAATGGATTATTACAGCTCGAACTTTCTTCCAGATCTTCAAGGTTCTTTTGCCACAATTCTCTGTCTGATTGATATTGAATGCTAATGGAATCGAGTTTCAGAGAGATACTTTTGATTCGTTGCTGTGCATCAGCTAGAGCTGCATCCCTGAAGTAGAAATGGAATGTAGAGTTAAATTCCATAAATTTGTATCTTCCTCATTGTCAACTCCTAGAAATAGTTCATGCCAGAAGATAGCGGGAGGGGGGGGGGGGTTGTTGGATACGACAACAGAAGGAAAAGTATTCCATAAGCAGAAAAATGGAGAGGAACATCGCCATAAGGGTCATGATGCCAAACTTTGGAGAGCAGCCTTCCCTAGGCTTAACCCAGGTTTAAATATCAAATACAGACGCTAGAGTTGATGAAAAAGTTGTTATCAAGTATATTACGGAAAAAGATAGCAGATAGCAATCCAAATCATTCATTTCGGATTATGTTTGGTGTGCATGCTCTCCCATTCTGATTTTCATAGGGGGCAAACTTATTCCCTCGAAATTTAAGGCAGGGGAGGGAGACAGAGAGGGCAAGAGAGAAGTGGAACTTGCTGTGGTCATACATCTCACGTTGGGACATTCCTTGCAACCAGACCAGGTCTCCCAGATTAGTAACACCTGACAGGTTATCCAAACGAACCACGACCAGAGATGAGGTTTTCGACCCAGTTTGACAGTCAAGCCCAACACTTGATCCAACAATATTTACTAACGGCAGCAGTCTAATGTTAAAATATTTCAGGACATGACAAAAAAACCTAGACAAACAATGACCAAAAACAAAGATGTATCGAGTATATTAGGTTAGACCTTGCTGCAATTTTATTATCATGTCTATCCAAAGCAACTTGAAGATCATGAAGTGCCTTGTCCCTTTCAGCCAAAGCCATTGAAGCTTCTCTCTCAGCTTCCTAAAGAAAAGATAGCAATATCCAAAAAGTTAATTTCCGTAAAAAAAAATAATGTGGATAGTGATTCCTGGAAGCTGGAGAACTTGTACTTTGACTGCTTCCTCGTAGGCCTTTATCAATTCATTGTCTTTAGCTGCAGATATCTCAGCTTCCTTCTTCTGGAGAAGTGCATGTGCACGCACTTTATAAGATGAGAATTCACTTTCCAAGCGACTGATCTGCATGGCAAAACAAAATTAATTGGCCCTCGCACAGATATCTGTTCACATTATAGAAACCAAATGATTGCTGCAGCTATCTTTCATGAGAATATTAAAACATTAGAAACATATTAAAAAAATGCGCGAGAAAGAATGGGTATACAAATTCCCATTTGTCAACGAACATATGGTCATTTATAGTAAATGACTACATAAAGGGTACCTTTATACACATTAGTAAGTAGCAAACCATGTCATCCAGAAATAACAAGCACAGTTGGATGACGATCCAATTTACCGACAAACTACTTAAAACCTGGTGTGTAAAAGCTCACTCCAAATGCATTATTTTTGCTAAGAATACATGTGCAACTTTATAGATTGGGTGTCAGCCAACAAAACCATTCGATCATCCAAGTTCGATTTTGAAGCCTGAAGCTCGGTATAAACCCTCCAAACGGACCACCGTACGCCACTTTCACTGTACTAATAATACATTATGATATTACTTGATATCTACAATATTCGCCTCATTCTTATGTTATTACTCATCATGTGAAGATCACTGACGATTCTTCTTTTTAAGAAGTACACAGCATCTTCTGTGACAGTAATCTCCAGCTTAGCTTCATGATGATAGCATTATCATTTGAAATCTAAAACAGAGGTATGACTTCAAGATGGTCGTGTTTGACAAAGCTAAGGTTCATTTTTTCAAAATAACATATTAAAATAATATTGGTAATAAGTAACAGGTTTCTGGTACGTGCTTCCCTATTGAAAATCGAGATACTAAATTTGTGGTAAATATTCAATTAATAAGGTGACTGAAAATTACCTCTTCTTTAGCAGCTGTGAGGTCAGCCTCGCGTGAATTCAGCATCTGGTTTTGCAAGGACAATTCTAACTCCAGTTGGGCTGTACACGATCATATCATGAGAAAAAATTAGAAAAATAATTATCGCCACCTAAATAATCAAAAATATATCGGAGGAAGTTATTTATAGAAGAGAAAATACATTTCGTTTTTGCTGCTTCAATTTCAAAAGAAAGACGGGCGCTCTCAGATGCCTCCACCTTATTCCTAAGGGCTTGGCAGTTCGCCTCCCAACTCTCTCTTTCTTTTTCCTGAAAGAAGGCATATATTTCGCATTAATTTAGGAGATATCCATCAGGATATATCCCTCTGAAAAACTTAAAAGCTTTCTTTTCATAATAACTGAAAGGTTGTAAATCTCTGAAAAGGAGAGCGCTGAAACCATAAAAGGGCACAGAGAAAAAAATCTAAAATAAAAAGTACGTCTTCAGAAATCTGTAGAAACGATTATACATAAAAACAGAAATACAACTGGGCTGATTTCTGCTTTACATCTCTCTTTGATTCTAAAAACAGAAATGCGACTAGGCCTTATTCCATACTTCAGTTCTTAGCAAAACAGTATGCACAAGCAAAAAATATGCAACTTTTTGGTATGTAGTGTGCATTTGACTTTAGAATTTTCAAGCAAAAATAAAATATGATTCCATTTTTGTCACACAAAAGGAAGCCCTGATGTCAAACTGATCATGTCAAAAATCTGAACGACATGCGACTAAAGATATGTTGTAAATCAGAATTTTAAATATGCAACGGAGCATACCATGGAGAATAGAATATATCAACAAAAAGATTCTACAGCTATGTATGTAAATATTCTACAGCTATGTATGTAAATATTGTACAACATAAAGATTCTGCAACAATCCTTTACTTAGAAAAATAAAAAGAGATGCAGATATGGGCAAGCAGAATAATTTAGCATAAGAATATTTGGCCCAGCCAAAAACTGTGAAACATCAAGCTCAGTTCCAACTATGAAAAAAACATAACCTATTAAAATAATTATGAACCCTCTTTATTGAGGCCAATTCATTTTAAGCTGGAAGACCAAACAAATATAAAGTAGTCTGGGAGATAAATGATTGCCCTTGGACCATATACACCCAATTTATCCGGTCTCTATGTCAACCCAAAAGTTGCCTGCATGTGAGGGACGAGATGAGGAGTCCTATATAGACAATAAGTAAGTATTTAATTACAAGGTTGAGCTACTCCACTGATACCTAATTTGAGCCTATCTCAGGAACAATCATGAGCATTAAAATTATTATTAGCTTACTGAACCATGCAGTCTAAAAACAGTTCAGAGTGTCGAATAGTCCATATTAAACCATTATAAGTATACTTTTGTATTACCCAATACATAACTATTGTGACTCCCTCATCATGTGCGACTTTTGGACTCAAAAGTGTCACTCAGACATTATAGAGTGGGTGCATGTAACCGAAGATTAACCATCAGCGCTAATATCATGTTGATGTTATTCTGTTTTAACTCAAAACCATTTGGCTAGGGAGTGAAGTGGATCTGCCTCTATAATCACAAACCTCTTTTAGTAACAAATAGGCAAACATTTTTAACATACACCCTCACGTACAAGCCAACTTTTGGACCTGTCAGGATAAGTCAAAAGAGTAAAAAGTTCATGTATCCACAGTCCAGACAGAGAGTACTGAATTGATAAGAGAGTTTGCTAACTATATCTGAACCCAGCAATCATATAGGTCTTGATAAAGATACCTTTTACCAAATAAGTTGACTACCTATAATCCAAAGTGCTTTAAACCACATATTGGATGTCATAAGGACAAAAAAACCCATAAGAACAAAAAAAAATAAAAAATCCATACATGCTCATTTTTCAAAAGATTTAACTCCTGTTTTGCAGCCTCCACAGCAGCTCCAAGTCGTGCGATCTCACCTGTTGAAGCAGCATCAAGTTCTGCAATTCTGGAATCTTTCTCAATAATCAGCACCTGCAAAAAAGGTAGATTGAGTTAAACAGATCAGGACAGGACCATCACCGGAGAGTCCGTTAGAATATGAGTGTAACGGGCCCACTATCGCTGCATGTTAGTGAGTGACTTAGACTATAGACGAGCCTCTCTATGCATAAATAGGTATCATCGTGTAATCCTCACTCCCCTCTCTATGCATAAATAGATGAGACTGGGGGGGCATAGGTAACCCTATATTTTGCTTCAGTTTTAGCACAAGCAACTTCAAAAATTAATTTGATGCCCATGTGCATCATCCACTCGATACTCTCATAAAATCATTTTCCCAAGCCTCAAGATACTCTAGCAAGCACGCTAAGCCAAGAAATGGACAAATTTTGATCATTGATGACCAAGATATGAATCTGTTTCACCTTCTGCAACATTTTAACTTTTTCTTTGTCTTCCCCACATAGAGTGACGGATGAGATTTTGTCTTTTTCTCCTAAAAGGCCAGTGCATTCAGCTGCATGGAATCAACGTCATCTCTTCCATAGGAGGGAATAGATATTCATTGGTGTTGAAATTGAATAACTTGTAGCCTTCTTAAATGTCCCCAGTTTCAAGAGGTAACTTAGCCCCTTTAAATTGATTGGCCAAGATCAAGTTAAATCCAAGTCAATAGATTTTTTTTAATTCCAACATGACACATGGATACTTTCATGATAAACGAGAAAAATAAAAACTTTTAGGCTTGTAATGAAAATAACAACATTTCCAGCCTATTCAAATGCTGGGACGGTAGGGAAATAAAACTATATGAGAATGTGTGTACCTGGAGAGAAGCAATGGCCTCAGCCGCGTTACTTCTGTCAGATAATGCATCCGCAAGTTGTGCTTGCATACTTTCTAATATCTGACAAGGCATTAAAAATGATGAAAGAGTCATTTGACTTAAAAAAGGAAAACAATCAAGAAAAGTACTTATTCAGAATAATAGGAAGATTGAAAAAAATAAATGTTTGTCGAATTATTCACAATACCTTGTGGTGTTTAGAAGAGAGATCAGCAATTGACGCTTGTTTCTTTTCCTCTGCAGCTTGAAGCAATCTTTGTGTATCTTCCAGCAACTACAAGAACAGAGAACTTGATGAAGAGAAACTATGATACTACTTCGAATATGAACATGAGTGCAATTGAAACCAAGCCCTCTTCATCAAAGGTAGGCTCTCTTCCATCACTGTCAAAAGTCATCTACAGTGATATACTCAATTTTGACAGTGTAAAAGGATACAATATTGCAACTCCTGAGAGATAACTCATGACACAAGATTAGCCAATCCCAGCTTCAGGATCTAGTACACTTTGCAGCAATGTGCAAACCCCCTCTCCTCTCCTCTCCTCTCATGCAGGTTCCAGTTGTTGACTTGACAAAATCTTATCCCCTCTCCTCTCATGCTTGGTTGGTTACCGAAGTGCTTATTAAGTAGGGCGTAGGAGAAGACAGAAGGGTTGGGTAGAATTACAAGGATCCCAGCCACATCCACAGGAGATAGGAAGTGACCATCACCCCAGAACCCCATACAAATGATTAATTGTTTAAAGCCTCAAAATGAACTTTTTGTATCAGCTGCTGTCCCCACAGAAGCTAATGCATCTAGATACACTTCCATTACTGAGGGTTTTCACTTCCCAGAGATACTGTGACCATTTACGGTATGAATGTAGCCACTTCTACAAAGTAGAACTCCTTTCTCCTTGTTATCACTTTTAATCAACAAGAAACCTATTCTAATACTGTGTAAAGGATAATTGAATCTAGAATACAGAAAGGTAGGAACATAGGGAAAAAATAACGAGGAAAAAAAGATTTGGTTCCCACTTTATACATTGACCATCCCCCAATCTGATGCATTAGATCACTAACTTCACATGATATCTTTGACGTTCAAAAACATGCTACGTTGGAAGGAACTGGTCAGAGAATAGTGATCCTTGCAGGACTAGTGAAAGAATGGAGGTAAAGAAAAGACAGGACTTCCTTTGGTAACAATGCAACAGAAAATCAAGGAAAATACATGCACTTCCTCGATTCTTCTGTACAGTCATTCGAACGTTTTATTGTTGGTGATCTGTTGATGTCATAATTTTACACATGCTATTAGATTGATTTCTATGTGCTCCCAGGAAAAGCTCTCAAACATCAACTACTGTGTATACAAAGGTAGTCTATCTACCTTGGAATCCAAAGTAACATAATCTTGTAATCATGAGTGAAATTGAGCACCGATTCACCAAGATATTATAAACTATTTTTGTTACCAAATGTTGCTACATCATTTCTCATCACAAAAGGCCTCATCTAATGTAAATCAAGAGTACTTTCTACTGAAGAGCTTCGTCCCGCGCATATATACCCATTTTCACACTCCACCTGGGCCACAGGGTCACAGAAATGTTATGTTACCACACACTGCAGTTTTATCAGAGTGTCCAACGTATGTTCCTACCTCACCATAATATCTCCATCTCCACAGGGTAGTCATCATATGCCTAAAGTACGACATGCCCCAGTGGGTTTATGCAAATCCATTAGCATGAACCACCCTCCTGTAATAATGAACTAATGCAGTATAATATGTATATCACACCTGGGATGAGTGCAAAGTTCCAGTCAAGTCAGAAGATATAGCATGATGATGGCCGATACACCATCCAGAATGTGATAGTACCAAGGAAATTCTTTCCATGAAACATTGGTCAGATTTGTTTTTGTTGGAAAGTGGATGGCATCAGGTGACCGTTAAATAACTAAAAATATATTTTATACAAATAAAAATTTTAACTTTAAAAGCACGGTAATCCAGCTAAAAGAGCAAAGAAAAGTTCAAAAGTATTAGACGAAAGCATTCCGATCATCATTAAGTAAAAAAATATAAAATTGCAGTAGCACCTGTTCTTTTTTTAAAAGTGACTGTTGTAACTCCTCAAAAGAATTTTCCTTGGTTTCCAAGGCACGACACAACTCATCCATATTTTCTCGGAGTCTGTGAAAAGGTACATACGGTTAGAACCAAGGCAGAAACAAAAATTCAAGTATGCATAAAAATTATATTTTTTTTCTATTTTAGCTTCTATGAAGATTAGGATATGGAATGAGATGAAAACTGGACATGGAGCAAAAAAATTCTTAGCATGTCAACATAGCATTAGAAAAAAGAATGCTGCTCGTAGAAGAACAGACAAGAGAACACTCCGGAACAAAAAAAAGATAAAAGAAGTGTAGTTAGAATATATTACAACAGCATTACTCTAACAAGATCAAACTGGAGCTTCTAGCAGTCGTTTGGGAAACCGAATGTACATCCAATAATTTATTTAATGGATTTACTCTGAGACAGATCACAGGGTTCCATCTCGTCTTTGAACTATCATCATGATCGTTTGCCTTGTAGTATTTTATGTAGTTAGAATATGTTCCATCTCGTCTTTGAACTATCATTCATGTATGCAAGTACTTTCTGTCAAACACATTTAAAATGAAAGGTGGGAAGGATAAGTCCATGAAAAATGGGTTAATGCAGCATAGTTGATACATGCAGCATTTCAGATTGAAGGTAGCATAATCCATCCCCAGATTTGATGTGCACAGCATCTGATTAGAGACAGTGTACACTAACTTGAACTCCTGCCCAGCTTGTAAATCTGAAAAAGTCAAGCTAACCTCAACTGTACAAATGTTATTAAGGATGGAATAAATGTCATAAGAAAAATCGATTTAAGTAAGCATATATCCTTAAACTTTCTATAAAAAAAAACCTAAAAGCATGTATCCTTAAACTTGCTAAAAAAGAATTGTTTTTCTAATTAAAATAAATTCAATTGGCTCTAAAATATGATACAGTACAAAGCTGATATCAGTCATGCCAACAACATACAAAGTTGACACGATTTCTAAGTCCCTAGGCACGATCCAGATGATGGCCTGATACCAATAGTTCAGTCTCTAAACCTTGTTCCCGACGATGAACTCTGTATCAGAGATTCTTTTTTCTTAGTTTTGAAATTGACACTACTCACTCTCACAAGAACGGTGAAGATCATAAAGGTTACTTGGGAAAAACGTGTACTTCGGAGTTAGTTTATGTGGGTCAGTTTTCTAGTGGGACAGTTTCCTAGTTTGTTAGCCTCCTAGTTGGTCAGCTTCTTTAACCAAAGTAGTTACGTTTTTCTGTGGTCAAGGTAACTATACACAACTAGCCATTGTTCTATGATTTGAGATGAATAAAATATTTTTCCTGACTGTTTATTCTTGTATGGTTTGCGTCAGCTAAATTTGCAGAAACTCATATTTAACAAGAAAATGAGATTAAAGATGTATTTACTTGCTATTGGATGTCCTCAGTTGTTTTTTTTCAAACTCCATCGACCTTAGAGCTTCATTGGCATGCTGAAGAGTGCGCTCTAATTCCTGCTGTGCTAATGACTGCTGTGCAGCTGCCTGCTCAGCCTTCTCTTTGACCTCATGAAGATGCACTTCAAGATCATCTTTTTCCTGAATAGATATTATTTTTCATTTTTTATCGAAATATGGTATGAATCAAACCAAAAATGCGATTAAAGTGAATGAGGCAAATACGCATCAAGTGATAGGGCAAATAACTATGAAAGAATCCAAGTAAAATCAGAGTCATAAGAAAAGAGCTCTCATAAGAGCCATGACAGTTATAATAATCATTCCTTCTTGCCTTTAACCTGTACAGAAGATACAAATCCTGACAGAGTCATTAATGTCCATTCTTTAGTTGAGTCAGCATCAAAACCAATAGCCTATTACTGATATCCCGCGCATATCTGAATTTGGACATAAAATTCACCAAGGCTACATAACACAATGCATCAAATAAAATCTAAATTAGTTCCCTCCCCCCAATCAGTTTAGAGATGGCTGAAAAAAAGCTTGAACCACTCAACAAACCAGGAAGAAAAATCTACAATGTATTTCTCATAGAAAATCAAGCGTCAGAACCACAGCAACAATGCCACAATACAAAAAGGATTAACTCTAGTCTGACTGTGCATAGCACAGACGCCAACTGAGACCAAATCTGGTTTGATGATCGGAATTGTCACACATTGGAAAGCCTCTAATTGCAGCATTCTGTAAGAACATTTTAATTTGTGAAACCTATTTTTCAACTGTCTTTCATCAAGTCAGCATCATATGTCTTCGCGCCATACATAAAGGTATTCATTTTAAATTTTAATTCCACTGCACAATATTTTCTCCTCCTGATCTTCGTACATGATAGTATCCAACACTCTCAGAAAAACAAACTCATCACTCACCAGACAAACCATTGATGGGCAGAACCATTACGTCAAATAACAATCACATTGATAATTTTCACCCCAAATTCTATGTGACATAAACATCGGAATTAAAATTAACAAGTTGCACAGACATCCATCATACCTTTTGTATCTCTTGAATCTTTTGCTTTGCACGTTTGTGAAGCCTCCCAAACTTGGAATCAAGATCCATATACTTTTCATCACGCACTTTTATTTCCTGTTCCATCTTCTGTTGAGCTACATAAGAAATCAACAAAATGATGAACAAGGTAATATGCAAAACAAGAAAATTAGACGATCACCGGAAAAAAATATAATAAAAAGCTGATGCATCTCACCAGCAGACTGAAAATTACCAACAGAAAGAATAAGCTTATAAATCTTCAGTCTGTTCCAAGTAGGATACAGTTTTGTAACTTCTAATGTAGAAAAAGCTACAGTTGAGTGCCACAGGAAAAGTTGAAAACAGATTGATCATAATTTGGCACCACGGTACATGATATTTTCATCTTTACGAAAATCTAGGTCTCTATCGTTCTTCACTGTATGACTATTATTTTGAGAAATCATGGTCCACAATAATTCACTTAAGGGGTTTGAACTAGCATTATTCATGAATTAGAGTCACCATTTGAGATGGCATTACAAAAGATGGAGAATAAAACAACAACAACAGACAAGAGTGGAGAATAAAGACATTGCTTTTCCGGAACCAGTGAAGGAAAAATACGCCCAAAAGATGATTAGGGAGGGTACTGATGATTGGACCCACACTGTCGATCAAAGACCACTCTTTTTAGAGAAGTGGAACATAATGGTAAGATTGATAGCATACAAGAATGATCACAGAAGCTGAGGGAAACAAAAGAAAGTCATACTTCACTTAAAGGTCATGGTGAAACAAATCAAACTTAGATAATAAGGAAAAAGGAAACAGAATCAATGAGAAATGATGTCCAGAACCATAAGAGGATAGTAAAGATAGGACAACTTAATGATTAAATGCCAAGCTAGATAATTTACGTTTTTCTTTTTCTTCTGCCTTCAGAACAAGGTTTTCTTTTGCATATACGACTCATGTCCCTATGATACTGTGGACTTCGTTGACGAAGGAAAAAATGGAAGGCTTGTTTTCAGTAGGTAGTCTCCACTTGGCACATGCTACAGAAACCACGGATTCAAATTATTAGTTCGAGGAATGAGGTAAATGAATATGACTATGATTATGATTAGAACAATAGGAGATATAAAATGCACCGAAAATTATGAGTACATTTTGGACATGACATCAATTGTGTGACAAGACAGAGTGCAATTCAAATCTTGATGAAGGCTGCTACAAAACATAGGAAGCAAGACTACCTTTTGGAAACAAGAAAAACAAGCGATGACAAAATGGGAATAGAAATTTAATCATCATACATAGTGAGGCACATCTACTCTCTAAGATGGCAGTCTCATCTTCTGTGACAGCGACCATGATGCTACAGTTTAAAAGTATATATCCGAGTCAGAGACAACATGATAGAGGAATGGCTCTCAAGGTTGATTTTGAGAAGGCTTGTAAGAATTAAACTTTTCAGGTGATTCATAGGATGGAACCTCAATTTGAAGGGTTGAATGAACTCACTATTGACACTAACTCAACCAAATTTTGCAAGCAGCCCACTGCAGTACTAAAGAAATTCTTTCATACGTAGACTTTTTGCCTGATCCATTCTAAAAAAAGTCAGAGAAAACTATGTCCATAATTCTATGATTCCCAATAACCTCTACAAGATCAGAAAGGCAAAAACCTTAAAAGCCCACCAGGAAAATGTCCAGGGATCATTCAGACCTGAGATTTACTTCACCATCATAAGTAGAGGGACAGACTGGATGACTATGTCCTGAAGGAAATTTAAAACCTAAGAACAGCCTATATCAGCAGAAAATGCAGATTGCTGGGCAATGTCTCAAACAAGACAGCTAATAATGCTATCTCTGCTGCAGCAAAGGGCTTTTGTTTTTCTGTTCAACCCTCCTATTCCTTGGAAATTATAGCGTATTTTTTAGATAGTGACAAAAAGTGATGTTCTGTACTAGTGTGAACAGGAGTTAATTTTTTGTCAGCCAGTTGAACAAATTTTCGTTTAAAACAGGAATTATCCAGAAACAAGAGGGTGTGTTTCAGCCGCTAAATTCTGGATCAATAAAGATTTGATGGAATGGTCTACAGAAGCCCGACTTAGGAAGCTAGTCTGTGTTTTATAAGGAATAAATAGGCTTCAAGAAAGGCTGATTGTTACTAGGACCCAAAACTGGAAAGTAAGATGGAAGCGGATGTCAGTACCGGCTCATTATACCTTAAAATGGGGCCCATACGTGGCATTCCAGAGCCCAACAGGAAGGCAACTAAGCAGAAGAACAGACAATTTGCTCACTGAAGGTTACTTGGGTTGAGAATTGGGACAGGAGGATTCGTTAATTATGTCCTGGACAAACTGCAGCCTTGTTCAATCCCCAACGCATTTTCCCATCTGAAGTTTTATGACAGCTCTGGGCACTTGTTCCGAATTAAAGACGGCAACATAGTTCCCACTACAAAAGAAACATACAAGTGCAGAAAAAGTCAACCTTCTGCTAGCTGGGCAGAGAGCTCCTCGGCCCGCGCATCCAGCTCTGAGTACAGGACTCTCAGATTCGCCAGGGCATCCTCAGCGGCTTTCTGAGTCTCCCTCCTCTCCTGGATCTCTACACTCAGAGTCCTTATTTCCTCCCGAAGCCGTGACAAATCTTCTGAAGGTGAATCTCCTGCCTGCACGCCCACCCCCTGACCAATTCCGATGCCAATTCTGCTCTCATTCAATTCTATAAACTGGGCCTTCAGGTATTCTTTCTGGAAGGTGAGTTCAGCCACCATCTGGACGATCTCATCATCAGCGTCTTCGCTGCCGGCTCGAACCCCGCTCTCCATCTTCACTCCGAGCAGCTACGCCGCGCCCAGCCGGGGGACGAGCGCGCACCACCACGAAGTCCACGGTGCCAGCATCAAGCGGCGCCGCCGGTAGTTGCAGGGGATCGGATCTCGCACATCTACGGACCGTAGGTCGAGCAATGCATATGCTGTTTCCATACTCTGTTCACGAGGACGTTTCATACCGGTGGAAATTCCAAGTCGCTAATTTTCTATAAATTATGAATCATTTTATATTTCACTATTTATTATTTTTATTAAAAGTAATCAATAATCTTTTATCTTATTTTAAATTCAAGAGAAAATAAGTTTTCAATAATTCTATTAATTCCTACTTCGTAAAAATTATTTTGGAATTCATCATTAGTTCATCACGGTCAAGTCTCTCACTAGATACGTAAATTCCAGTTTTATACTACCAATGTGGATGACATCTCTCTCTCTCTCTCTCTCTCCCCTACCCATCAAGTCCCTATTTCATCCATCACATTACCTCAATTGCTTTGCACGTAATTAATTTTATAACTATTTATAGTTTTTCTTATTTTGTGAATACTCTTATAAATCATTATTGTTGATCTTGATAAAAGTTCAATTTCTTGCAAGGTTATGTCAAACTAATTTTTTTTATTTTTACTAGTAACTTAGTTGTAACCAATTGTTATTTTAATGATGTAAAAAACTAAAAATTCGATGGTACTGTTTATTTTTGTCAAGGTACAAAATATGTCTACTTTGAAAGTAGATGGTCTACACATTAAAGGGTTGGTTTCAAACTTCTATAATTCCAAAAAATTATGTTGATATCAGAAGCAAAAATTAAATGAATAATCTAATCCAAGGTAATGAATTCTTCATTATTCTAGCTTTATATAAAATTGGAAGTCTATTTCATTTGTCACATTTGAATAGGTTACTAATAATTCTCTAAATTATATGACTAAGATGTCAATTTTTATTTGTGTTTACACCTTATTTTTTAAAAAGATACACAATGATATAATTTTTAGAAAAAAAAATATTAACATTGATTTATTGATATATTTTTTAAAATAAAAAATTTAAAGTGATTGTGATTATGGAAGTTAAATAATAAGACTTAAGATTTAAAATTTTAAGATGATATGTGATAAGTCTTCATTATCATGAGTTAATAATTAATAAATAATATAGTTTTAACCTTAACTCATGAAAAATAGACTTATATTTATGTTAAATTGTGAAGAGTGATTTTAGTTAATTAATGTAATTTTTTGGCTAATTATGTGATTTTATAGAATTCTTATAATCTTATTTTTGAGATAAATAAAGAAAAAGAAATTAAAAGAAAAAGATAGAAAAAGAGGGGGACTCATTGGCCAGCCAAGCTTGGAAGTGAGTGAGAAGCACAAACAAGGTAGAGCCGCGAGTAAGGGCTCGAGTGGTTATAGATTGATAAGGGCACATGTGCGTCACTCACCTTCTACATCACCTGTGGTTAGTTGGCTATTGGGTAAGGAATAATCTTACACATGCGAGAAAAGGACTCAATACTTCTAAATATAGCATTGGTACATATCCGTTTCAACATTTGGTGTATAATATATTTGAGACTAAACCAACAATCACACTTCCTCAAGAATGTTTCGATGATTATAATACCAAAAATACTCCTTATTTATAACAATGAGATATCATGATAACGTTACTTTATAAGAGTATTCGAATACTTATTTACTCTCTCTCATGCAAGCAAACGATCGACATAGATTCAAATCCTACTAGAGGTGAAATTTATATTTTTATTTAATTAAATTACGACTTTCTTACAAATCACTAATAAAAGATTAAGCTGACAAAATTACTCAATCATTAGTAAAATCTCATCAATACAATTTATGGAGCATTATTACTAAAAATTTTAAATGATTCGTAATAAAAGGATCACAAATTTATGGAGTAAATCATCTTTGATTGATCAACGAGTAAATTATCGTTGGGAAGAAGACAATCCACTAAGAGATGAGTTACCACCTCTTAAGAGCATACCAAATGCAATAAAGATTCCTCTTGCTACACGAACTTAAAGATGAAGCTCTCTAACACATGTTCCACCTCCATCTAGCTCATTTTCATTGGGTGATAGTCATCGGAAAGCCACAAACTCACTATTTTTCTACTATGTCGAGTGACAACCACTAAAGACGATTTGACGACCTATTCCATTAATCTCTAAACTTCACAAACAGATCTAAAGATTACTCATATTATCTTTATCCAAAAAGAGTCATCTAGGCTATAGACATTGTATGACAATCTTGCCGAATACTTAAGATTTTGATACATCCTCAACGCATCACCGTGGTGATGTCAAAACTCTATTTTACTATTTTTTAATTAGTTTAACTTTCACTATCATTTTCTAGACTTCAAAAGAAGATTCAACGAATGCACAAGTCGTTCATGTCTAAAGAGAGCTTTTGAGACTGTAGATATCATTTTATGACCCTTCTAAACACACAGAACTTTGACAATCATTGTCGCAAATACGAAACTTTGACTTTCCTATTTTTGACTTAATTTTTACTTCATTTAGTGATAATTTATATGATTTAAATTTTCTAAACTACTCTTCATTCAATTATAATTCTTTCGAGTTTCACAGATCTTAATTTTACTAATTAAATCATATGTAATCATTTACATAAGAATTTTTAGGTGAAACTCTATTTTTGCCCGATTCATATTCGTTAGGTGCTGATGGCAATTAATGCCCACACCTTTATTTCTCTTTTTCATGAATTTTAAATATATTTTATTTTTATTTCTTAATCTAAAATTTATAAAAAATTACATTCTTCAAAAAAAATTCTGAAATATTACCCAATATTATATTACATCTCAATGATAAACTTGGAGGATTTCTACTATTTTTGAAACTTTTATTTAATTATAATTGATTTATTTGTTCAAAAATAATTCTAAATATCTAAAAATTAGTATTCTTTAGTTTTATAAATTTTAAATTTACATGATTTACTATACAATGATAAGTCACATCAATATGAGTTTTTAAAAAAAATTCAAAAAAATTAATATGTTTCTTAGAGTTTCATAAGTTTATTATGACAAAAATAATAAAGTAAAATAGAGGGGCCTATTGGCAAGTAGTTGACTACTCGGTGGGTAACTTAGTTATGAGAGATCAAGAGTTGGCAACTCAAGTGGCTCAAGTATCCATCACAAGCACATGTGTGTCACTCCCCTTCCATGTCACCCACAAGAGTTGGCCCATGAGCTAGGGTATGATATCATCACATATGTTGCATGGGGTCAGATCATTAGTTCTCTCTCTCTCTTTCCTAGTCATTATGCTCCTAAGGGGTAGGAATCAATATACATAAAATGCTCTATCATATATACTTGTAAAAATCTCGAAAAAACTCGAATTGAGAATAAACCTACATGATTGTCGATCTGATAGAGCACCAATTGACCATTGACCTGCTTGTCATGCAAGTGGCTGAGTTTGATTCATGTGTCTTCCACAAGTTAATCCAACAGAAAACAAAAGGAAGATGGCAAAAATGCCACTCGAAATGACATAAATCAATTGGAAATTTTCAGGAAAATGTTGGAAAATAAAGAAAAAACTGAAAAATAAAGAGCTAAACAAAACTTGATCTAAAAATCCTAATTTCTCAGCAAATACTTGTTTAATTGATCTGAAATTTCAAATGAAGTTTCGTTACTCAATAATGTCATTGTTTGAATGATGTTATATACTAAAAATGTCATTTTTGACAAGCATTGGAGTGGGAAATAGAAGTCAAAGACTCAAGAAAAAAAATAAAGGAAACAATTAAATCGAAATGAAAAAAATATATATTTGGATGTAGGTAAGAGAAAGGAGGCTCATTGCTCCTCTAAGAGATCATACAAATGGTGGACCATAGGGCAAGAGGTCGGAAGACATGGAACAAGGCTGGAGAGTAAGGGAAGGAGGATCAAAAGACTTAGATGGTTGCAAATCAATAGAGTTCTTTATGTTTCATATTTTTATTATTGTCTTATTTTATTTATTTTATATTTTTTGAGTGATAAATAATGATCAAAGAGACCTTATTTTGAAATTTATTTAATTTAAGTATTTTTTCTTCTCATTTTCTTGGGTGAAAAATAAAGAAATAAGATAACTTTATTTTCTGTTCTTAGTTTCAATCATCATGAATTTAATTAAGATTTTGATTATAATTACTGGTAACTGCATTTTTCATCCTTAGGTGACAGACAAGGAAAATAAAAAAAATGAAGTTATAAGGTTTAATTTATATTTTATATTTTAATTATAAGTTTTTTAATTCTATAGGACTTTGCTGCATGATGAATAGTAGAGTCTGATTTTAGTTTTAGAATTTATTTTTTATCATGATTTTAATTATTTTAGTTTATCCTTGATTACTGCCAAGTATATTCTTGTAGTTTATTTATTTCACTTTATTTTGGATCTTATTTTTAATTATTTCAAAGCATTCCCCATGTCAGTAGAAGTCATTCTATTGACAACCACCCTTATCATCTTTCTACATCATAATCTCTAATTTATTTTCTTCTATTAATGATTTAATCATCTCATCATTAAAACTTTATTTCTTATTATCTAGAACTTACAAGATAATTAAATATACGAAATTAATAAGTAAATAAGGCTAGTAATAAATGAAGAAAACATTTTATCATTTATCTCATCTCATTTCATTTTGTTCTTTTCTTTGTATCATCTTTTATGTTAGAAAAATTAAAAAAATCATCAAAACTAATATTCACCATCTTTGAGGATCAACCTGAACTTGCACTAATATTAGAATTTATTTTGAGAGTTCAATTATCAATATTATTAAATTTATATGCATTAAAACTAACAAATACATGATCAGTTACCAATTGAGTTTATTTATGTATGTTTAGTAATGATTGAATTTATTCTGATAATGGACCATGTTTCATATTGTACTGTTCTCAAAAAGGTACAATTGTTCTAAGAGCTATTCCAGAGTTACCTAACATCTAGTTCATAACCTTTTAGCAATTTCGTGCGGAGGCAGCGGATGGAGGCGGTGGAAGAAGGCGGCAGCGGTTGGCGGCGGTGGGGATGGATAAGACCCTCACGGCCTTTCCATGCGGAGCGATGACCCTCACGGCCTCTCCTTGCCGATGATGGGCCGTTTCTTCGATAACCTTCGATAACTATCAGAAGGTTTCATCAGCAGATGGATTACTGTCGTGCTTTTTCTCCGGTAGTTAGCCATAAGAGCAAAATCCAGCGCTGTGAGGGGCACCTATACGCTCCTATACTGGGATTTTGCATGACGCTCACTCACCTTCTTAGCGGGCAGGTTCCGCTGAGGTTGCACGACTCTCCTCCACTGTCGGCAGTGGAGGAGCCAGACACTATCTATCTCGGACCTTCTCTGCGTCACGGGGATCGCAAGTCACAGTCAAACAGGCCTTTTGAAAACATGACAAGCACTGAAGTGCAGTGCGGGGAAAGGGAGCATGGAGTCAGCGACATCCACCACCTAATGAAACAAAAGGATGGAGCCGAGTGATCAGAGAAACAGAGGGAAGGGCGGAATGTGGGACATAGCCAGAAGACCCATGTCTCTCCCCTCTTATTGTTTGTCGCCCGTGATCTGGTCAAGCACGAGGACTAGTCCCATCGAGAAGGCGGCATCGAACCCCGGAGCCAGCCGCAGGCAAAACACGTCCCTACCAAGTACCATGCTGTCGGACATCACGTCTGCCGCCGATGAAGCTGAAGACACCACTTTCCTCCTGATCTCCGCCACCACCGCGGCGCTGCCTTCCTCAGCTTCCCCGAGCGTGCTACCTTTCTCAGAGTGGGCGTCGTAGACTGTGCAGCACCTCTGGGAGAAGGAGCCTTCCACTCGTCTCGCGGTGTCCCGTTCCTCCGATTCCGTAGACCTCCACGAAGATCCCAGCGGAGTTCCCGACGATTGAGCGCCTTCCCCGTCCACCTTTTCCCCCAGTAGCCCTTCCCATTGAAGGGGCTTGATCCAGCCCCACCACCGCCGTGGATTGCCGTCTCCGGCAAATTCTCTGGCGAGACTGATTTGGGCGTTTTACTTCTTCCGGGTGATTATTTTCTGTTTGCAGGATTGATCGGGCAGTCCATCATCAGGAGTTATAACGGCGAGGATGGTGCCACCTCGGACACCAAGCTAGCTCAGCAAGGAGTTAGTTGCGTGCTCTCTCTCTCCTACGACGATTGGCTCCCCGATATAAGGGGCTGTGTTCGACGTATTGACATGCGGAACATTCTCTCCTACGACGATTTCTCCTTCTTGATTTTTTCTTTATCCGGAAGTTCTTGGAGCGGATCTAGTTTTGCGAAGCCAACAAGTGGTATCAGAGCCACTCGACTCCACGAGATCAAGAAGATGGCCGAGAAGACAGGTGAGGCGAGCACCTCAGGCAAGCGTGGGGGAGAGATGGTGGCGCTGGTGCCATCCCTCAAGTTCTCAAAGACCAAATACAGAGTGTGGTCGATGTCTATGGAGGAATATTTAGAGTCTCATGACCTTGGCAGGCAATCGTTGGGGAGAACATCTCGAAAAATAAAGATCACTTGGTATTATCGACAATCATCAGTGCGGTTTCAGAAGACCTGCTGACAATTCTTGACGCCAAGAAGACGGCGAAAGAAAATTGGGAGATTCTACGGCAATGGAACCTCGGCATGGACCGAGTGATTCAGTCTCACATTCAAGGATTGAAACGAGAATTTGAGTTGCTTTTCATATGGCCAAGACTGACTCAATTGTGGATTTCACGATGAAATTCACGCAAATCGTTTCCAAATTGCGGAATTTGGGAGAGGCGATGGAAGAGCGAGAGATTGTGCAGCATTTTCTGAGGGTGATGCCTTCGAAATTCGACACACTTACCTTGCCACTAGAGCAGTATAGTGATTTGGACAAGGTGAGCCTTGACAAGGTAATTGGCTCTCTCACTGTTCATGAGCTGCAGCTCAAGGAACGGGAATCTCATGAAGAAGAGTAGGCATCATTGGCCAAGGCGATGAGCAAAGCGAAACTAACGAGTGAGGAGGAGTCCTCATCTCATGGAAGAGGCCGTCATTGCAGCCGCGGGGCGAGGCAGAGGCAGAGGCCGAGGACAAAATCAGCCTCCAGAAGAAGATAAGAAGACTTTCAACAAGTCGGCAATTCAATGCTATAACTTTCAGAAGTTCGGCCACTTTGCATATGAATGCAGAAGTGCTAAGAAAGAGAAAGAAGTCTGGGCTTATGTGGTGGACTCAGCCTCGGCAGTGGTAAGCACTCCTTCTGCCCCTGCTGCTACGTCATCTCTTCTGATGGCAATTGAAGATGCACAGAGTGACTTCCTCCTTCAAGGCTCCAAGGGTGATCTCAGCAATCTAGACTTGTGATAACTTGACACTGGGGCCACAAACCACATGACTAGGAGGAGAAGTTTCTTCACGAATCTAGATGAAACAACATCTGGCTTTGTCAGATTTAGGGACAATTTCCATGTGAAAATCCATTGCTGAGACAATGTGGTGGTTCTTCGGTAAGATGGGGAGCAAATTCACTTTGGTAATGTTCTCTTTGTCCCTAAATTATGTGCTAATATTCTCAGTCTGGGCAGACTTGATGAAGGATGCAAGATGATCACGCATGGGGGACGCTTGACCATTTATGACTAGGATGGAGCACTCCTAGCAGAAGTTCATCGCACGGAAGGGTGGCTCTATTTACTCAAGCTCAAAATGGAAGAAGAGTGTTTACTCACTAAAGAGGATGAGAATTCAAGTCGACTGTGGCACCGAAGGTTTGGCCATTTGACTTTTCATTCATTAAGGGAAATGTCGAGTAGAGCACTAGTGGAGGGACTTCCACTGATTAGGGTACTTGATCACATCTGCCGAAGTTGCTTAGTAGGCAAGCAATCTCGCACTCCATTCCTTAAAGCATCTGCTTACAGAGCTACTGAACCTCTTGAGTTGGTGTTAGCGAACATCTATGGCCCAATTAGCCCACCCACATTAGGGGGAAGCCAGTATTTCCTCCTCATTGTTGATGACTGCTCGAGGCTAATGTGGGTGGCTATGCTCAAGCATAAATTTGAAGCATTTAGTCAATTTAAGAAGTTCAAAATGCTGGCTGAAGCTGAGAAGGGGACAAAGCTCAAGTGTCTTTAGATAGACAAAGGTAGAGAATTTAATTTTGATGAATTTAATTCTTTTTGTACTTCTTAGGGCATCAAATGGCAGTTGACTGCCCCCTACTCCCAACAGCAAAATGGAGTTGTGTAAAGAAAGAATTGGACAATTATGTCCTTAGTCCGGAGCATGTTGAAGGAAAAAGCACTACCTCAAGAATTATGGGGAGAGGCTGTAAGTACGGTAGTTTATCTTCTTAATCAGTCGTCTACTCACAATCTGCAGATGTTGACCCTTAATGACAAGTGGAATGGCAAAAAGCCCTCAATTTAGCATTTACAAGTGTTTGGCTTAATTGTTCATGTGAAATGCACTAAATCTCCACAAAAAAAGCTTGAAGATTGCAGCACCCCTATGGTGTTCATAGGCTATGAAGTTAGCTCAAAGGCTTACCGCTGCTTTGACCCGGTCAACGATACAGTCCATATCAGCCGAGATGTTGTTTTTGAAGAAGATGCTCAGTGGAATTGGGAAAAAAGAGGTGAGAATATTCTTGAGCTCACATTTTTTCCTAATTTTTTCTGCTGACCAAGGGATGGATGAGCCAATTGTCCTCGAGGATGAAGATGAAGAGAGAGACTCTGAGACTTAAGAGTCATTTCCGGTCGCACACTCGGATTCTGAAGAAATTCAACCTGCAAGATTCAAGTCCTTAGCTAAATTGTATAGTGAGACCGGCCCAATACGCTATGAGATGGGACATTGCTTGCTTTCTAGTGATGAGCTTGTGACCTATGCTGAAGCTTCATGAGAGGAAGCATGGAGGAAGGCTATGAGAGATGAGATGGAAGCTATAGATCAAAGTCAAACTTGGGAGTTAGTCACAACCCCAACTAGTTGCAGGCCAATTGGGCTTAAGTGGATCTTTGAGCTCAAGAAGAATGCTCGAGGAGAAGTTTTGAGACACAAGGCAAGACCTGTTGTAAAGGGTTACTTAAAGAAGCAAGGCATAGACTATGATGAGATATTTGCTCCAGTGGTTCAATTTGAGACAATTTGTGTGCTGATTACAATTTCAGCTCAAAATAGTTGGGCATTACATCATCTAGATGTGAAATCTGCCTTTCTAAATGGAGATGTGGATGAAGAGCTACATCTCAAGTAACTTGAGGGATTTATTGTGAAGGATAAAAAGGGTTGTGTTCTGAAGCTGAAGAAAGCCCCACGTGTATGGTATTTCAAACTGCATAATTGCTTAGTCTCACTCGGTTTCAAGAGAAGCAAACATGAGTAAGTTGTCTACTTGAAGTCTTCAAATAGAGTTCACTTGATCATCGAAGTCTATGTGGATGATCTTATTGTCATAGGTGAGAATGATAGTGACATTAGTGAGTTCAAAGGTCAAATAAAACATTTCTTTGAGATGAGTGACATCGGGCACCTTTGCTCTTATTTGGGCATTGAAATGGTTCAAAAAGAAGCTTGCATTACTTTGTTTTAGAGAACTTATGCGCTAACAATACTGGATTTTGCAAAGATGGGCGATTGTAATCCAATGCAAGCTCCACTTGAAGCTAGAGTCAAATTTAGTCAATCAAATTCAGGGCCATCAGTTGACTCTACCTACTTTCGAAGCCTCATTGGAAGCTTAAGGTATTTGACTCACACCCATCCTGATTTGACATATTTTGTGGGATTTCTGAGTAGGTTTATGGAGCACCCTACTTCAAAACATCTCACGGCGATCAAGTGAGTTTTGAGGTACCTAAAAGGTACTATTCACTATGATTTAGTCTATGAAAAAAGACAGACAGGGGCAAAATTAATTGGCTACAGTGATAACAATTTTACTAGTGTTGTGCAAGACAGGAAAAGCACCTCAGGGCAGGTCTTTTTCCTTGGTAAAATGGTGATTAACTGGGCTTCATAAAAGAAAAATTCAGTAGCCTTATCTTCGTGTGAAGTGGAGTATATTGCTGCTCTTACTACTGCATGTCAGGGCGTGTGGCTAAATCGTCTCATTAGCGAATTAAGAAGAGTAGAAGAGGGGAGTATGAAACTCCTTGTAGATAACAAATCTACCATTATCCTAAGCAAGAATCCGGTGCATTATACCGGAATGAAGCACATTGACATTCGTTTTCACTTTATTCGTCAGTGTGTAGAAGACAAGAAGATCTCAGTGGACTATGTGAAGACAGAGGATCAGCTGACAGATATCCTCACCAAGTCACTGGGAAAACTAAAATTTGTGGAGATGTGAGAGCGCCTGGGATCAAGGATGTCCATATGGAGGAGCTGGAGCAAGGAGGAGATTGAAGGGCTTGATCCAGCCCCATCGTGCACCGCCGTGGATTGTCGTCTCCGGCAAATTCTCTGGCGAGACTGATTTGGGCGTTTTCCTTCTTTCGGGTGATTATTTTCTGTTTGCAGGATTGATCGGGGGCCGTCCATCATCAGGAGTTATAACGGCGAGGATGGTGCCACCTCGGACACCAAGCCAGCTCAGTCAGGAGTTAGTTGCGTGCTCTCTCTCTCCTACGACGATTGGCTCCCCTATATAATGGGCTGTGTTCGACGTATTGACATGCGGAACATTCTCTCCTACGACGATTTCTCCTTCTTGATTCTTCCTTTATCCGGAAGTTCTTGGAGCGGATCTAGCTTTGCGAAGCCAACACCCATCTCTGGTGCAGGCTCGCCACTACATCATCGAACCAGAAAATTTAAAATCCCAGATTCTTCCCCGATCTGGAATTAATTTTTTAAATGACGGAAGAATATATAACCGTGCTCGTAAACACTAACCGCTGGCCCTGCCAATGATGAAGATTTAAGAGAGCGAAATAGTAGAAACCGGAAAAGATAAGACGGCGAAGGAGTCGGTAAGCAACTCACCTTCCTGCGAACGGTGAGAATACAGTCGCCGCAGGGTCCCAGAAGGACGACCTCGTCTCTCGCCGGAGCTCGCCTCCCCATGACGTGGTGAGAATCGTAGTCATACGAGTCCACCCGAAACACAAGCTCCCCCATCTCCTCCCCCTCACTTACTTTCCCCTCGCTCAGATGGCGATCCCCGTCTGGACTCTCGACGTGTCGCCGACGGTGGTGCTCATAGACCGGGAATCCATCGCCTGGGTAGAAGAGGGACGTCTTCTGTACCGTCAGCTGCCTCTCCTCGGAGGCCAGACAGAACCTTTCTGCCACGATCGGAACCACGGCATCGGATCGCCTTCTCGCCCCTCTCACTATTTGCCCCGGCCATCACTCTCGAGTTCAGCTCGACAATACCAAAAGCAGAGAGAGAGAGAGAGAGAGCTCATGTGGATCGTATTCGTGGAGCAAGGACGTCGACGAGGCATACTACTATCCTCAGGTTTCTGACGCGTGGCAAACGGCATCTACCAGCCACGTCGGCCCGCGACAGTGACATCGCTCGCCCAGAAGAAACCAACCAAGAATGTACGCTTCGGTAGTGTGCGAGTCCCCTCCCCACACCCGTAACAGTCTGCGCTAGAGGGCGAGTGGTGGCGCATGCGTTGGGTGAATGAAGAAGCACTCTATGGGTGAATGAAGAAACAACATCTGGCTTTGTCAGATTTAGGGACAATTTCCATGTGAAAATCCATTGCTGAGACAATGTGGTGGTTCTTCGGTAAGATGGGGAGCAAATTCACTTTGGTAATGTTCTCTTTGTCCCTAAATTATGTGCTAATATTCTCAGTCTGGGCAGACTTGATGAAGGATGCAAGATGATCACGCATGGGGGACGCTTGACCATTTATGACTAGGATGGAGCACTCCTAGCAGAAGTTCATCGCACGGAAGGGTGGCTCTATTTACTCAAGCTCAAAATGGAAGAAGAGTGTTTACTCACTAAAGAGGATGAGAATTCAAGTCGACTGTGGCACCGAAGGTTTGGCCATTTGACTTTTCATTCATTAAGGGAAATGTCGAGTAGAGCACTAGTGGAGGGACTTCCACTGATTAGGGTACTTGATCACATCTGCCGAAGTTGCTTAGTAGGCAAGCAATCTCGCACTCCATTCCTTAAAGCATCTGCTTACAGAGCTACTGAACCTCTTGAGTTGGTGTTAGCGAACATCTATGGCCCAATTAGCCCACCCACATTAGGGGGAAGCCAGTATTTCCTCCTCATTGTTGATGACTGCTCGAGGCTAATGTGGGTGGCTATGCTCAAGCATAAATTTGAAGCATTTAGTCAATTTAAGAAGTTCAAAATGCTGGCTGAAGCTGAGAAGGGGACAAAGCTCAAGTGTCTTTAGATAGACAAAGGTAGAGAATTTAATTTTGATGAATTTAATTCTTTTTGTACTTCTTAGGGCATCAAATGGCAGTTGACTGCCCCCTACTCCCAACAGCAAAATGGAGTTGTGTAAAGAAAGAATTGGACAATTATGTCCTTAGTCCGGAGCATGTTGAAGGAAAAAGCACTACCTCAAGAATTATGGGGAGAGGCTGTAAGTACGGTAGTTTATCTTCTTAATCAGTCGTCTACTCACAATCTGCAGATGTTGACCCTTAATGACAAGTGGAATGGCAAAAAGCCCTCAATTTAGCATTTACAAGTGTTTGGCTTAATTGTTCATGTGAAATGCACTAAATCTCCACAAAAAAAGCTTGAAGATTGCAGCACCCCTATGGTGTTCATAGGCTATGAAGTTAGCTCAAAGGCTTACCGCTGCTTTGACCCGGTCAACGATACAGTCCATATCAGCCGAGATGTTGTTTTTGAAGAAGATGCTCAGTGGAATTGGGAAAAAAGAGGTGAGAATATTCTTGAGCTCACATTTTTTCCTAATTTTTTCTGCTGACCAAGGGATGGATGAGCCAATTGTCCTCGAGGATGAAGATGAAGAGAGAGACTCTGAGACTTAAGAGTCATTTCCGGTCGCACACTCGGATTCTGAAGAAATTCAACCTGCAAGATTCAAGTCCTTAGCTAAATTGTATAGTGAGACCGGCCCAATACGCTATGAGATGGGACATTGCTTGCTTTCTAGTGATGAGCTTGTGACCTATGCTGAAGCTTCATGAGAGGAAGCATGGAGGAAGGCTATGAGAGATGAGATGGAAGCTATAGATCAAAGTCAAACTTGGGAGTTAGTCACAACCCCAACTAGTTGCAGGCCAATTGGGCTTAAGTGGATCTTTGAGCTCAAGAAGAATGCTCGAGGAGAAGTTTTGAGACACAAGGCAAGACCTGTTGTAAAGGGTTACTTAAAGAAGCAAGGCATAGACTATGATGAGATATTTGCTCCAGTGGTTCAATTTGAGACAATTTGTGTGCTGATTACAATTTCAGCTCAAAATAGTTGGGCATTACATCATCTAGATGTGAAATCTGCCTTTCTAAATGGAGATGTGGATGAAGAGCTACATCTCAAGTAACTTGAGGGATTTATTGTGAAGGATAAAAAGGGTTGTGTTCTGAAGCTGAAGAAAGCCCCACGTGTATGGTATTTCAAACTGCATAATTGCTTAGTCTCACTCGGTTTCAAGAGAAGCAAACATGAGTAAGTTGTCTACTTGAAGTCTTCAAATAGAGTTCACTTGATCATCGAAGTCTATGTGGATGATCTTATTGTCATAGGTGAGAATGATAGTGACATTAGTGAGTTCAAAGGTCAAATAAAACATTTCTTTGAGATGAGTGACATCGGGCACCTTTGCTCTTATTTGGGCATTGAAATGGTTCAAAAAGAAGCTTGCATTACTTTGTTTTAGAGAACTTATGCGCTAACAATACTGGATTTTGCAAAGATGGGCGATTGTAATCCAATGCAAGCTCCACTTGAAGCTAGAGTCAAATTTAGTCAATCAAATTCAGGGCCATCAGTTGACTCTACCTACTTTCGAAGCCTCATTGGAAGCTTAAGGTATTTGACTCACACCCATCCTGATTTGACATATTTTGTGGGATTTCTGAGTAGGTTTATGGAGCACCCTACTTCAAAACATCTCACGGCGATCAAGTGAGTTTTGAGGTACCTAAAAGGTACTATTCACTATGATTTAGTCTATGAAAAAAGACAGACAGGGGCAAAATTAATTGGCTACAGTGATAACAATTTTACTAGTGTTGTGCAAGACAGGAAAAGCACCTCAGGGCAGGTCTTTTTCCTTGGTAAAATGGTGATTAACTGGGCTTCATAAAAGAAAAATTCAGTAGCCTTATCTTCGTGTGAAGTGGAGTATATTGCTGCTCTTACTACTGCATGTCAGGGCGTGTGGCTAAATCGTCTCATTAGCGAATTAAGAAGAGTAGAAGAGGGGAGTATGAAACTCCTTGTAGATAACAAATCTACCATTATCCTAAGCAAGAATCCGGTGCATTATACCGGAATGAAGCACATTGACATTCGTTTTCACTTTATTCGTCAGTGTGTAGAAGACAAGAAGATCTCAGTGGACTATGTGAAGACAGAGGATCAGCTGACAGATATCCTCACCAAGTCACTGGGAAAACTAAAATTTGTGGAGATGTGAGAGCGCCTGGGATCAAGGATGTCCATATGGAGGAGCTGGAGCAAGGAGGAGATTGAAGGGCTTGATCCAGCCCCATCGTGCACCGCCGTGGATTGTCGTCTCCGGCAAATTCTCTGGCGAGACTGATTTGGGCGTTTTCCTTCTTTCGGGTGATTATTTTCTGTTTGCAGGATTGATCGGGGGCCGTCCATCATCAGGAGTTATAACGGCGAGGATGGTGCCACCTCGGACACCAAGCCAGCTCAGTCAGGAGTTAGTTGCGTGCTCTCTCTCTCCTACGACGATTGGCTCCCCTATATAATGGGCTGTGTTCGACGTATTGACATGCGGAACATTCTCTCCTACGACGATTTCTCCTTCTTGATTCTTCCTTTATCCGGAAGTTCTTGGAGCGGATCTAGCTTTGCGAAGCCAACACCCATCTCTGGTGCAGGCTCGCCACTACATCATCGAACCAGAAAATTTAAAATCCCAGATTCTTCCCCGATCTGGAATTAATTTTTTAAATGACGGAAGAATATATAACCGTGCTCGTAAACACTAACCGCTGGCCCTGCCAATGATGAAGATTTAAGAGAGCGAAATAGTAGAAACCGGAAAAGATAAGACGGCGAAGGAGTCGGTAAGCAACTCACCTTCCTGCGAACGGTGAGAATACAGTCGCCGCAGGGTCCCAGAAGGACGACCTCGTCTCTCGCCGGAGCTCGCCTCCCCATGACGTGGTGAGAATCGTAGTCATACGAGTCCACCCGAAACACAAGCTCCCCCATCTCCTCCCCCTCACTTACTTTCCCCTCGCTCAGATGGCGATCCCCGTCTGGACTCTCGACGTGTCGCCGACGGTGGTGCTCATAGACCGGGAATCCATCGCCTGGGTAGAAGAGGGACGTCTTCTGTACCGTCAGCTGCCTCTCCTCGGAGGCCAGACAGAACCTTTCTGCCACGATCGGAACCACGGCATCGGATCGCCTTCTCGCCCCTCTCACTATTTGCCCCGGCCATCACTCTCGAGTTCAGCTCGACAATACCAAAAGCAGAGAGAGAGAGAGAGAGAGCTCATGTGGATCGTATTCGTGGAGCAAGGACGTCGACGAGGCATACTACTATCCTCAGGTTTCTGACGCGTGGCAAACGGCATCTACCAGCCACGTCGGCCCGCGACAGTGACATCGCTCGCCCAGAAGAAACCAACCAAGAATGTACGCTTCGGTAGTGTGCGAGTCCCCTCCCCACACCCGTAACAGTCTGCGCTAGAGGGCGAGTGGTGGCGCATGCGTTGGGTGAATGAAGAAGCACTCTATGGGTGAATGAAGAAACAACATCTGGCTTTGTCAGATTTAGGGACAATTTCCATGTGAAAATCCATTGCTGAGACAATGTGGTGGTTCTTCGGTAAGATGGGGAGCAAATTCACTTTGGTAATGTTCTCTTTGTCCCTAAATTATGTGCTAATATTCTCAGTCTGGGCAGACTTGATGAAGGATGCAAGATGATCACGCATGGGGGACGCTTGACCATTTATGACTAGGATGGAGCACTCCTAGCAGAAGTTCATCGCACGGAAGGGTGGCTCTATTTACTCAAGCTCAAAATGGAAGAAGAGTGTTTACTCACTAAAGAGGATGAGAATTCAAGTCGACTGTGGCACCGAAGGTTTGGCCATTTGACTTTTCATTCATTAAGGGAAATGTCGAGTAGAGCACTAGTGGAGGGACTTCCACTGATTAGGGTACTTGATCACATCTGCCGAAGTTGCTTAGTAGGCAAGCAATCTCGCACTCCATTCCTTAAAGCATCTGCTTACAGAGCTACTGAACCTCTTGAGTTGGTGTTAGCGAACATCTATGGCCCAATTAGCCCACCCACATTAGGGGGAAGCCAGTATTTCCTCCTCATTGTTGATGACTGCTCGAGGCTAATGTGGGTGGCTATGCTCAAGCATAAATTTGAAGCATTTAGTCAATTTAAGAAGTTCAAAATGCTGGCTGAAGCTGAGAAGGGGACAAAGCTCAAGTGTCTTTAGATAGACAAAGGTAGAGAATTTAATTTTGATGAATTTAATTCTTTTTGTACTTCTTAGGGCATCAAATGGCAGTTGACTGCCCCCTACTCCCAACAGCAAAATGGAGTTGTGTAAAGAAAGAATTGGACAATTATGTCCTTAGTCCGGAGCATGTTGAAGGAAAAAGCACTACCTCAAGAATTATGGGGAGAGGCTGTAAGTACGGTAGTTTATCTTCTTAATCAGTCGTCTACTCACAATCTGCAGATGTTGACCCTTAATGACAAGTGGAATGGCAAAAAGCCCTCAATTTAGCATTTACAAGTGTTTGGCTTAATTGTTCATGTGAAATGCACTAAATCTCCACAAAAAAAGCTTGAAGATTGCAGCACCCCTATGGTGTTCATAGGCTATGAAGTTAGCTCAAAGGCTTACCGCTGCTTTGACCCGGTCAACGATACAGTCCATATCAGCCGAGATGTTGTTTTTGAAGAAGATGCTCAGTGGAATTGGGAAAAAAGAGGTGAGAATATTCTTGAGCTCACATTTTTTCCTAATTTTTTCTGCTGACCAAGGGATGGATGAGCCAATTGTCCTCGAGGATGAAGATGAAGAGAGAGACTCTGAGACTTAAGAGTCATTTCCGGTCGCACACTCGGATTCTGAAGAAATTCAACCTGCAAGATTCAAGTCCTTAGCTAAATTGTATAGTGAGACCGGCCCAATACGCTATGAGATGGGACATTGCTTGCTTTCTAGTGATGAGCTTGTGACCTATGCTGAAGCTTCATGAGAGGAAGCATGGAGGAAGGCTATGAGAGATGAGATGGAAGCTATAGATCAAAGTCAAACTTGGGAGTTAGTCACAACCCCAACTAGTTGCAGGCCAATTGGGCTTAAGTGGATCTTTGAGCTCAAGAAGAATGCTCGAGGAGAAGTTTTGAGACACAAGGCAAGACCTGTTGTAAAGGGTTACTTAAAGAAGCAAGGCATAGACTATGATGAGATATTTGCTCCAGTGGTTCAATTTGAGACAATTTGTGTGCTGATTACAATTTCAGCTCAAAATAGTTGGGCATTACATCATCTAGATGTGAAATCTGCCTTTCTAAATGGAGATGTGGATGAAGAGCTACATCTCAAGTAACTTGAGGGATTTATTGTGAAGGATAAAAAGGGTTGTGTTCTGAAGCTGAAGAAAGCCCCACGTGTATGGTATTTCAAACTGCATAATTGCTTAGTCTCACTCGGTTTCAAGAGAAGCAAACATGAGTAAGTTGTCTACTTGAAGTCTTCAAATAGAGTTCACTTGATCATCGAAGTCTATGTGGATGATCTTATTGTCATAGGTGAGAATGATAGTGACATTAGTGAGTTCAAAGGTCAAATAAAACATTTCTTTGAGATGAGTGACATCGGGCACCTTTGCTCTTATTTGGGCATTGAAATGGTTCAAAAAGAAGCTTGCATTACTTTGTTTTAGAGAACTTATGCGCTAACAATACTGGATTTTGCAAAGATGGGCGATTGTAATCCAATGCAAGCTCCACTTGAAGCTAGAGTCAAATTTAGTCAATCAAATTCAGGGCCATCAGTTGACTCTACCTACTTTCGAAGCCTCATTGGAAGCTTAAGGTATTTGACTCACACCCATCCTGATTTGACATATTTTGTGGGATTTCTGAGTAGGTTTATGGAGCACCCTACTTCAAAACATCTCACGGCGATCAAGTGAGTTTTGAGGTACCTAAAAGGTACTATTCACTATGATTTAGTCTATGAAAAAAGACAGACAGGGGCAAAATTAATTGGCTACAGTGATAACAATTTTACTAGTGTTGTGCAAGACAGGAAAAGCACCTCAGGGCAGGTCTTTTTCCTTGGTAAAATGGTGATTAACTGGGCTTCATAAAAGAAAAATTCAGTAGCCTTATCTTCGTGTGAAGTGGAGTATATTGCTGCTCTTACTACTGCATGTCAGGGCGTGTGGCTAAATCGTCTCATTAGCGAATTAAGAAGAGTAGAAGAGGGGAGTATGAAACTCCTTGTAGATAACAAATCTACCATTATCCTAAGCAAGAATCCGGTGCATTATACCGGAATGAAGCACATTGACATTCGTTTTCACTTTATTCGTCAGTGTGTAGAAGACAAGAAGATCTCAGTGGACTATGTGAAGACAGAGGATCAGCTGACAGATATCCTCACCAAGTCACTGGGAAAACTAAAATTTGTGGAGATGTGAGAGCGCCTGGGATCAAGGATGTCCATATGGAGGAGCTGGAGCAAGGAGGAGATTGAAGGGCTTGATCCAGCCCCATCGTGCACCGCCGTGGATTGTCGTCTCCGGCAAATTCTCTGGCGAGACTGATTTGGGCGTTTTCCTTCTTTCGGGTGATTATTTTCTGTTTGCAGGATTGATCGGGGGCCGTCCATCATCAGGAGTTATAACGGCGAGGATGGTGCCACCTCGGACACCAAGCCAGCTCAGTCAGGAGTTAGTTGCGTGCTCTCTCTCTCCTACGACGATTGGCTCCCCTATATAATGGGCTGTGTTCGACGTATTGACATGCGGAACATTCTCTCCTACGACGATTTCTCCTTCTTGATTCTTCCTTTATCCGGAAGTTCTTGGAGCGGATCTAGCTTTGCGAAGCCAACACCCATCTCTGGTGCAGGCTCGCCACTACATCATCGAACCAGAAAATTTAAAATCCCAGATTCTTCCCCGATCTGGAATTAATTTTTTAAATGACGGAAGAATATATAACCGTGCTCGTAAACACTAACCGCTGGCCCTGCCAATGATGAAGATTTAAGAGAGCGAAATAGTAGAAACCGGAAAAGATAAGACGGCGAAGGAGTCGGTAAGCAACTCACCTTCCTGCGAACGGTGAGAATACAGTCGCCGCAGGGTCCCAGAAGGACGACCTCGTCTCTCGCCGGAGCTCGCCTCCCCATGACGTGGTGAGAATCGTAGTCATACGAGTCCACCCGAAACACAAGCTCCCCCATCTCCTCCCCCTCACTTACTTTCCCCTCGCTCAGATGGCGATCCCCGTCTGGACTCTCGACGTGTCGCCGACGGTGGTGCTCATAGACCGGGAATCCATCGCCTGGGTAGAAGAGGGACGTCTTCTGTACCGTCAGCTGCCTCTCCTCGGAGGCCAGACAGAACCTTTCTGCCACGATCGGAACCACGGCATCGGATCGCCTTCTCGCCCCTCTCACTATTTGCCCCGGCCATCACTCTCGAGTTCAGCTCGACAATACCAAAAGCAGAGAGAGAGAGAGAGAGAGCTCATGTGGATCGTATTCGTGGAGCAAGGACGTCGACGAGGCATACTACTATCCTCAGGTTTCTGACGCGTGGCAAACGGCATCTACCAGCCACGTCGGCCCGCGACAGTGACATCGCTCGCCCAGAAGAAACCAACCAAGAATGTACGCTTCGGTAGTGTGCGAGTCCCCTCCCCACACCCGTAACAGTCTGCGCTAGAGGGCGAGTGGTGGCGCATGCGTTGGGTGAATGAAGAAGCACTCTATGGGGTGGACGGGTGCGCGGAAGATCCACATGACATCGTTGTTCACAGCTGAAACCTAAATGGATTTGAACAAAATCATCAGAGGCAACGGAACAACTTAGTTAGCAAACAGATTGTTTTGAAAACACAGATGTTAGGTGCAACCTACAATAAGAGTACCCAATATGACATTATGCCGTAATTTCAGAGGTCAATATCATTTTATTAATGCTGCACCTTAAACATTAGTGCCAAAAATCAAAATTAGTTCCAAGCTTATTAATGGCTAGTTTGCTTCAATATATTAATCCCATCTTGTACTACTAACGTTTTCCTCCTGCTAATTTTCTTTATACAAACTGAGTTGGACGCAAATTTTACAAGAAAGTTAAGATATAAATATCATAAAAAACAGATATTACCAATGGATTAGTAGCACAATTATACCTTTTAAACAAAATTATTGTTATAGCATGCAAAAAAAATCTTTAATTAACAATTAAAGAAAATAATCAAATAGTATTTTTAAGTCAAAACAAGACTATATCCTCATACAATGCATCCAACATTAAGCAACAAAAAAATACAAGAATTTGTCTACCTCATTAATCAACATTAATCAAATAGTATTTTTAGGAAGCTCCTTTCATAGACATGCAAATTTGTCTAGCAAGTAGACCTTGCTTCGCATTTTCATGCTCAAATTCCCTCTTCGGGGTCCTCCCAAGACTTCCTCATTTTTACGCTAATGTGCCATGATTTGGCCCAGCTTAGAAATTCTACTGCGCTTCCATTTTCTCCACTCCACAATGGGAGAATGTGCATTGAATAATTTTCCAACTCACAACAGTCGTCCAGTCGGCTGATCATCTGGTTTGTGTGATTTGATGCCCGATCTATTGCTCCATCATAAACTGTAGCTTGAGCCACATGCTATTGCCGCGGATCTACTCCACGAGCTCGGAACCGAGAAGCTTTGGGTGTAACAGTTTTAGTTTCATACCAAGTTCTTAGGTTTTAGGGCTCATGTTTTAGGGTTTGTGTTAGAGAAAGAAAATGATAAAAAATGAGGCTCATGTTACATGGTAGACCGCCAATCCAGCGCAGGAGATCCTCACGTGATCTCTTCCACCGTCAAATCCCCTCCCACACCGCCGTTCCCAACTGCCGCCGCCACGCTTCGCTTTCGCCGGGAAGCTCCAGCGCACGCCTCTGTAAAAGGTCTTCCCTTCCAGCACAGCACCTCCGCCGCCGCCTACAGCGACCGGCAATGTCCTTTGGCCCTCTGTACTTCGCTTTCAAGACGCTCATGCGCCCGCCGTGGCCCGCGCCGGCGGCACGTTTAAGACCGGCTATGTGAAGCAGCGAGAGAGAGAGAGGACCGGAGATCACTCCCATTGATGGGCCCATTATACAGATAAGGCCAGTAGAGGCCCATATCTGTGAGCTGGCGAACGGGATGAGCCCATTGGGCCTACTTTGAGATCGGCACGTGGAAAAAAAGCCCTGTACCTGCAGGGGCTTTCCTCGTTGTCCTGTTATGCCCGATCGTTTTCCCCGAAAGAGCCGTTTGAGTATTCCACGTCTCGTCCCGAGGATGTGGGCCCGTGGAAGGCCACGTGACTTTGAATTTATGAACCCAGCTGATTGACATTTTTATTTCTTGTGTTAGTTCCAACGATCGCTTGGCCATTTTTTTCTTTCTTCCCATTCAAAAGAGTCTGCCGTTCCGGGTCAACGTCATCGTAAATCTGAAAAATGAGATCCATAACATCTATGTCAGCTTCTTTTACTCGCTTCATAGATAATCCTTCTAGAAGAGGCAAATTTTACCAAACCTGTCTAGTTACTTCGTTCTTTATTTCGACTCGCGGAATCCTGAGAAAAAAAATGGATTTTGTTTCCACCGAGCTGAAACAATATGCCGATGGCTCTAGTAAACCAAAGCCGCAATTTTCACTGTTTTTTTCCTTTTTTTTGGGTCAACTGATAGCGGCGGAAGACCCTTTTCAATGGGAAGAGGAGGAAAAAAGACCAATCACTTCGTTGACCCTTTTTTTCAAGGGTTAGTTACAAAGATTAATTGCCCATTTTTTTCTTTTTTTCTTCCCACTCGAGGCTAGGGCACAGGGGCAGACACCAAGCATAGAGCCCCGGCCCAATCACCCACGAGATTTCTGCCAGAGCAGTCACACGGGGACGGCCAACAGGCCCCCCACAGCCAGCATGCGTTAACCCAGGGCAACAATCCGAGGAATGCCCCCGAGGCGTTGAGTGGGGTCTCAGACCACAACCTGGACAGCGAAGCGGCGGAGGCCTCAAGCAAGCCCCAGCCTCACGCAGAAGCCGACTGGGAGGCTGCCAAGCTGGCAAGGGCCGCTGCCTACCGGATGCCATCAAGAGTATCGACAAGGAAAAGATCAAGGCCGCGCTAGAAAAGAGGAAGCAGTTTGATGAGGTCACTTGGACTGAGGCGTCAAAATACGAACTGATTTAATAAAATAAACCTGTTATGTATAAAACTTTGGGAGCTAGGGCTCCATAGGGCTTCCGTCGGAAGGCTGTGAACGGCTGAGCTGCTAGAGAGAGAGAGAGGTAAAGAAAATATAGTAACCAAATCCTCCTCAAGTCTTGGGGTTGCCGATTCGAGATGCCGAATCTGTGCTCTGCACGGAGTTCTTCACGAGATTCTCTCGACCTCCTTCCGTGACTTCTCGGCTTGTTCCGATCGGGTCCGATGGGACCCGAGACTTGCCGTGTTCTATTAGTGTCGGGTCTATTAGTGCGGTTGTCCCCCTCGTTGTCTGGATCTTAGCTGGGCCAACTTCTTCGAGATCTCTTTCTCCGTTAACCCCTTTAGGTTGTCACGGACTCAACAATACTCCCCCCACATTTACGCACCTTGTCTTCAAGGTGAAAATCGAGAAATTACCACAGAATGTCGTCGGCATTCTCCTAGGTGGCAGCTCGTCCCAATGCAACAATATCTCGGGACTGTGATAGCAGACGTCCACGGCCCAACCCGGAACTGCCGTCCAACACAAATCACTATCCACCAATAACTTAGGCATTGTTATGAGCTCCTCTTGTTGCTCTGCCTTCTATAACTGAGACACATGGAATATTGGTTGGACTTGGGCTAAGATGAAAAAGTCCAAATGATATGCTATTGGTCTAATACGGTGGAGTATTTTAAACAAACCATTAAAACAAGGGGCAAGCTTTGTGCAAGGTCTTCGCACAACTATGGTTTGGCAATAGCATTGTAAACGAAGGTAGACCTATTCGCCTTCCTAGAACTCAAGTTCCCTTCGCTTGCGGTTGATAAAGTGTTTCATCTGCTCTTAGACATGTACTAGATTTTATTTGAGCTGTGCGAAGATCTCCTCCCTTTCTTACAATTGTTGCTCTAGATCATCCAATGTTGTTGGGTCACTGAAATAAATTAGGGTGGGTAGGATTTGTCTATAGACTATTTGAAACGGGGTCATCCTTGTGGAGCAGTTGAAGTTCATGTTGTATCAAAATTTTGCCCATGGAAGCCACTGGTACAATTATTTCGAACGCTCGCTTGTGAAACAATAGAAGTATGTTTTGAGCCCATGGCTGACCACCTCCGACTGATTGTTAGTTTGCAGATTTAAAGTGTTGGTCCACCTAAGTGTCGTCCCTTGTTGATAGAAGAGAGCCTACTAGAAGCCACTCATGAAGATCCTATCTTGATCAGTTAGGATAGATGCTGGAAATCTGTACAATCGAACAATATTGTGAATGACCACATCCACCACCATCTATGTTGTGAAGTGGTGACGAAGAATAGAAAAATGAGCATACTTATTGAGACGATCAACAACAATCAATATGGCATTCCAATCATAGGAGATAGATAGAGGCTCAACAAGTAGAGATTGCCCATTTCTCTACCTATATTTAGACTCCTTCTAGCCATAAGAGATGCCCATTCCTTATTCTAGTGAATAGTGTCTCCATTTTGTTAGCTTAGTAGATAATGTCTGGAGCTATACTTGTTTTAGGGTGTGAGACAAGGCATCTGCTGCTTGATTCTCGTGGCTTGATTTTAAAGTGTATCTCAAAGTCAAATGAGATAATCTTCACCAGCCACTTTTGATAATCAGGGAGAACCTGTCGCTACTCCATAAGGTATTTCAGACTCTATTGATTTGTAAAAATCTAGAACATGTGGCCAAGAAGGTAATGTCATCACTTGAGAATGGTAAAGACTATGGTTATCATCTCGCGCTTGTAAGTTGGTTTCTACAAATGGGTCGGCACAAGAGCTTGGCTTAAAAAAACACAGTTCCCCAATGTTTGCATGAGGACAACTCCTACTCCACAACTAGAGGTGTCTACCTCAAGCTCAAACGTGATAGAGAAATCTAGTAAAATCAGTACTAGAACTATCATTATGGTTTGTTTGAGTTGTTGGAAAGCTTCTTCAGCTATTAGGTTTGAGTCGAAGGCCTCCTTTTTCAGTTGTTGTGTCAAAGACTAGATAATATATTCGAAGCCATGGACAAAGTAGTGGTAATATCTTACCATGCCAAAGAAACCTCGGAGATCTTAGAGGGTCGTGAGAGATGACCACCGATGGATAGCGGCAATCTTGTTGGGGTCTACAATGACTCTTTCCACTGATATTTCGTGGCCCAAGTACGCGATCCTCATCTAGTTGAACAGACACTTCTTTGGGTGAATGTGAAATTGGTGTTCGTGGAGAACAAGAAATACCTAGATGAGATGACCCTCGTGTTCCTTCTTGTCGGTTGTAGATGAGGATGTTGTTGAAGAATATTAGCACAAATTTTTGCAAGAATGAAGTGAATATATAATTCATGGTGGCCTAGAATGTTGTTAGGGCATTAGATAATCCAAAAGGCATGACTAGGAATTCATAATGCTTGTTATGCATTCAGAAGGCCATCTTCGACATGTCTTCAATTTGGATATAGATCTGGTGATAGTCGGATCATAGGTTGAGATGTGGCTCTGTGCAACTCGTCAATGAGCTCATTTATGATTGTGGTGAGAATTGATCTGGAATGGTTATCTTATTCAGTGCACAATAATCTACACAAAAATACCACGAGCCATCTTTTTTGCAGATGAGAAGTGTTAGGCTAGAGAAGGGGCTGTGAGAATATTGAATGAGTCTAATTGTTAGCATGGTCACCATCTATTTCTCTAGTTCACTTTTCTAGAGAATATTAAAAGTGAGGATAGTGAAAAGGACGAGTGTGGATTGTCTGATTGCTAAGCTCCGTGACGATGTGATGCTCTTATTTTTGGGCCAGAGGAAGGTCAATGATGTCCACAAAAATCTACGAAAAACACTCCTGATTAAGGTATCCAATTGGTGTCATTTTTCCTAGTCGAGAGGTTTTGCCACGATCGTCACCTTTTCCTTACTAATAAGGAATGATAGTGTCTAGTCATCTAAATCGAGTTTCAACTTGTGCCTCACTTCGATCCAATGCATCCTCAAGATGATGTTGACTTAGGCAAGAGGGAGGAGGATGAAGTTGTCCAAGATGATAATATTTGAGAGACCGATGACAAGGCTGCGACACATTTTTGAGTCAAGGATCATCTCGCCCATGCTGTGGCTACTCGATAGGGTGTCGTCTTGATGGTCGGAAATTATTGCTCTTAGACCAGGCGACTACTAACAGAGTTAAACTTTGCTCTTGTATCATCTAGAGTGAACACTTGACGCCCTTAAATCATTCCCTTGAAGTCTATAGCTCACCGAAGGAGGTGACCGGAAAACAAGTGGAGGGATACTTTAAGCTAGACTATCTCACCTTCATTTGGTGATGGATCATGGGGAAGCATGCGAAGTCAGAGTTAGGGGGAGCAAAGAGAATAATCAGCTCTTGTTTGCACCAGTGACTGAGCACGAATTTCCCATCGCATTGGAAACACAAGCCTTGGGTCCGTTGGGCTCAAATTTTGACAGCCGTGAGGTGTAGGCATTGACCACAATCGATTTGAGGTGCTTCAATGGCAGAGATACGTGGGCTTATCACCGTTGGACTGGGACATTGGTATTCCTCACGATTACTTGCACTATGTGGTGGTGGGCATATCTAATGCCCAACATATATCGAAGACCCTTTCTTCACCCTTCTATCTTGTCATGGTTGACCTTCATTCATCAATATCACCAGCTTGGTTTCAACCCTCTGGACTGTTTGCATTATCGTTTCAAGGTCATGTGGGTTGAAGATGATCACCTTTACTTGTATCTCCCACCATAGACCCTTAAAGAAGTATCCTTCTAGAATGACATCTAGCACGTTGCAAAGTATACAGGACAGTAGTTTGAATTGCTCTCAATAATCTTTCACCGACCCTATTTGCTCGAGTTCAAGGAACTATTGGTTGAGGAAACTAAAATGTTTATCTCCATTCCAGCAGCTTATACTTTAGATCTTCCCAACTGCAGAACAATTATTAGGATTCAACCCACTAGAGCTAGTGGAAGGCCTTCTCATGCATGCTGATGCATGCCCCCACTAGTTGTTCAGGTGCTGTTAGCCGATACGTGGAGAAATATATCTCCATGCAATATATTCAATTTTTTGGATCAGAACCTGTGAAGATAGGAAACTCAAGTTGCCATCAAGGGTTGGGTTCCAGAGGCCCTCGTGGGTGGCGGCAGTCAGGCAGTCCATCAGGAGGGTATGAGTTGACAAACGAATCTTCTTCCTAGTAATAAAGGTTACCAGGCGGAGCTGGAGGTTGTCCTGCACTAGTTTCTCTAGGGGGCCACTCCTCTGATGTCTCCAGAAAAAACTTGGTCTTGCCAGCTCGACTAAGAGAGATGCCTACCTGGCGCTGAATATTAGCTAAGAAATGGGCCACCGGCCATAGTTGGTGAGAGATTGAATCTAGTCTTTGTCACACGTCGACCTGCTCCGCCCATATTACTTGGAGCTGCTCATTGTGAGCCACAAGATCATTGCTAGTGAGGTGTCGAAACGCCTCCAGCTCTTTCTCGTGAGAGTCAGCTTGGGGCCGGAGGGTTTGGGTCCCATGAAAGCGTGATTTGGCTCTAATACCAATTGATGAGGTCCCTTGGACTGAGGCGCCAAAACATGAACTGATTTAATAAAATAAATCTATTTCGTACAAAACTCTGTGAGCCAGGACTCCAGAGGGCTTCTACTAGAAGGCCGTGAACAACTGAGCTACCATCGAGAGGGAGAGAGAGAGAGAGAGAGAGAGAGAGAGAGAGAATACAGTAACCAAGTACTCTTTGAGTCTTGGGGTCACCAATTCAAGATTGTGAGTCTCTACCCCATACAGAGTTTTTCACAAGGTTCTCTCGACCTCTTTCCTCCATGGCTTCTCAGCTCCTCTTTATAGCCAAAGTCTTCTAGCATCGGCAACCGCCTCCCTTCTCATTTCAATCCGGTCCTATGAGACCTGAGACTTGTCGTGCTCCATCAGTGTCGGGTCTGCCATGGTTCCCCGCTGAATTCCATCTGCCGCACACTTCTTCAGTCCTGCAGGCTCTCATGTGCAGTTGTCCTCCACGTTAGATCTGGGCTGAACCGGCCTCTTTGAGACCTCTTTCCCTGTGAGCCCCTTTGGGTTGTTAGAACAGTCCAGCAGCAACTTTGCCAAAAGCGCTGTTGACTTGATCGACGATGACGATCTCATCGAGCAGGAGCTTGAGAGCGGTGTCGAGCTGGCCGGTAAGGACGAGAGGACGCAGCAGCAGATCAGGAGGAACTGGCCCAAGCCACCCTCCTCTCAGAGAGGACAGGGTGGTGGCGGCGCCGACAATCGGCATCGACTGGGATTTAAAAGAACGCCATTTCAGCCGTGGGCCAACGTTACGGACTCATCTAAGTGGGCTGAGAAAATTTGGGCTTAGGGTTGTTTTATTCGGTTTTTATTCGGTCCGGTAAGAAACCGAGCGGCTGGAGACAGCCTAATAATACCACAATATTATATAAGGAAAAAGAAGCGGGATTTGAGGGAGCACAAAGGGAAGGGGACGTAGGAGCTCAGTCGGCGGGAGAAGGACACGAAAGTCAGGCCCGGGAGAAGGGCGGCGCCGCGGGGCGTCCAACCAGGCCAGAGTCCAGTGTTGTTGCCCGCCAGGCAGAGCGGAGGTGCTCAAAAGAGGGATCGTAGGCTTCACAATGATTTCTTCGTTGTGCTGGGTGCCTCAGGGAGCTCCTAAGGTCACGCCGGTGGTCACCGAGCCGCCCTCAAAAGAGGAAATCGAGGAGATTGTGAAGAGCGGAATTCTAGAAAGAAGGTATGACCTTTCGTCTTTCTTTCTCGCCCGGTGATGAACTTTGAGATAGGCAACGGTTCTCATAACAGAAGGATTGCCTATCATCAATTCAGCGACCCTGGCGGCACGTGATTTCTTTGACCTGCCCGTGATTAATTTAGTTTTTTCGACCGAAATTGACATCTTTTGGGATTTTCTACCGATTATGCAGTGGAGATAGTGAAGATGAGGGAGACGAGGACATGGATGTTGACACGTCTAAGCAGTCTGAGGAAGCAGCCAATGCGATGGCTACTGCCAAGGCTCTTGGTCAGAAAAAGGGAAACACGAGCTCCAGTGGTTTTCAGGATATAACTGATGCCCTCCACGAGCTAGACATGGAACATTATGACGACGAAGGCGACGGTATCTTCATTCCTGTAGATGGTTTTATTTTAATTTTTCTGTGGCTTTTTATCATAGTTTGCTTTAGAGTTTTTAACCATTGTAACTGCCCTGCCATTCTTCTTTGGTGTTTCATCAGGCATTGAACTGTTTGGCACGGGGCTTGGTGATGCATACTATGCCAGTAACGATATGGACCCATATTTGAAGAACAATGAGGTATGTGATTTGCTTTCTTGGCTATGCTTTGTCAATGCGAAGACGCCCATTAAATGCACGTTGGTTGTGGTCAGGATGATGAAGATCAGGATGATGAAGAGGTCGAGGACATCACCATAAAGCAGACGGATGCAGTCATTGTATGTGCACGTAATGAAGACGAAGTTGGCCATCTTGAGGTAAATACTTGACAAAAATTTTCAGTTTTGGAAAATGCATAAGGGATCATAATTCGTTCTTGTTGCTTCGTATCTTTTTCACATAACTTTGGACTAGGTTCCTCATGGTCGTGAGGCTAATTTTACTTATTCTGACCATGGTTTATGCTTTTTTGATCGAAAATCACGTGCATTCCATGTTTTATTATGTGAATCATCACTTCTCTCCATTCAAAGGTATCCTGTATCAATCTTGTTTATCAGATTTGACAATGGGGTATCTGATCAGGGTCCCAATCACATCATTACCTTTGATCTGTGACAAAGTGTTATCTGTTCACTTCAATTTTGAATTGCCTTGGTTTAGTTTCATGAGGAGTTATTTGGCACTTTTGTTTCTTCTCCTTACCTAAGAGAGTATCAATCTCCTCTTAACGTGCAATCCATGATCCATGATTGGAAATATTTTATTCTGCTACTGTAAGTCCTGCACCTTATAAAGATACTTCATGCCTGGCTCTATTCATTGTACGTCTTCTTGGTCCTTAATATTGAAAAACATTAATCTTCTTTAACTCAATCATATATTCATCTTCCTAGTGCTCATCAATCACCTAAGCGCCCGCCTGGAATATCCATTATCTCGTTAGTGTTATTTTTGTAGTTTTTCTGAGAAAAATTCCAGTGGCCTACCTTTAGGTCATTTTGTTATTTAGGAGGCTTCAACTTTTGTAGTTTTTCTTTTGTAAATCTACAGTTATGCTAACTATTAAAGGAAAGCTCCCTGATTACTCTTATTTGTACCATTTCAATCGTTTTGTGTTGTGGACTCTTCTCTCTACTTTGCTGAACTTTCCTTTCCCTCCCCTTTTTTTCCCAAGTATCTCGTGCTTCTTAATGATTCCCCATCAAGATAATGTTTTATATGTTTCATGTTTAATTTTTATCGTATTTTCATTTCGGCAGCATGCTGTCTTTTTTTTAGATGAGGATGGGTGCGCCAACATTTCATGTTTTTTCTTGCCTCTCTTTATACTGTGCTGTTGACATCTTCAGTTCGTCAACCTATGACAGGTTTGGGTGTATGAAGAAGTAGAGGATGAGCCAAACATGTATGTTCATCATGATATCATTCTTCCAGCTTTTCCTCTGTGCACAGCTTGGCTAGATTGTAACCCTAAAAGTGGCGATAAAGGTGAATGATGGATGCAGACCTCCTTTATTGAAAACTTGTGTTTTAGCTTATGTTTATTGCTTTGCATACCTCCTTCATTTTCCTTGTTTCTAAATGAAGAATTCCATTCGTCTTCCCCATTCTTAATATATGCCAGGACATGTCATTGTTTTCTCCTTTAGGTAACAGCATTGAATCCCAGTTGAGTCGCTATTCAATTCAACTTTGATGGATTGCCTACTTCTTGAGTAGATCTCTATCACAGCTAAATTTCTTGTTTAGAATGAAAAATTCGGTCATCATTTTGTCATTGTACTGGGTGTTGTTTGTCATGTCCCTAAAACGTCTTACTGGTTTAATGAGGAAGAAATTGGAAGTAGTAATAATATCTGGTATGCAATTTAGTCCTGCTTTTTTATACTTTAGGAGAAACAGGTGTAATATGATTTTTTATTTCTGGGCAAAATTAGTAAAATCTCTCTTAATTAGTGTTGTGTTATTTTTCAAGTGTTTTGTAATTCGATTATTGAGTTTTTGGCGATATTAATTTACGAGGGAGAGTGTTAGAAACTTTGAGTTTTGGATCTTTCCAATCTTCTTAGCATCATGTTCGTAACAAGTATCAGATAACTTTAAATTACGCTAAAATCTTCTTCCCCTCATTTTCTTTTTGTAATAATAACTTCGTTTAGGCTCTTTCAAAGTTACAAAAGTGAAATCAATTCCGTGAGTGATTAAATTTTCTATTTGTGATGCCATTTAGAATTTTTTTTTAAGGAAACTATTTTTTATCTACTGAAGTGGTGTTCTCAAAGCCATAGTGAAAGCATTCTGCCATTCTAGTATCCTTTCACCATGATGTCAGGTAAAATAGCCTTTCATAGTGTTCTATTTTAGATTAAGACATCCTGATTGTAGCAGTGCCCAAGAAACGACAAAAAGGCATCATTAATACAATTGCCTAGGGGTAAGATGATGGGCTATTTCCCTAGATAGTTTTGGAAATATAGGGTCTATCCAAATCTTAGCTGTTTTTCTTGTATCTCGTCGGTTTCTCTCTCATGGATGCATTCACTATCCCTGAGAGTAGAGAATATGTTTTGCAGACTCTGTTAGCTTCTTGTGTAGCTTTTTTTGCATTAGATGGGTGAATTTTTCCATTCCTTCTTGGCGTGTATAGGAAATTTCATGGCTGTCGGCTCAATGGAGGCTGGGATTGAAATTTGGGACCTTGATCTTGTATGTTGTCTATACCTTGATATGCTGATTCGGATTTCCTTGGTTTTAGCAGCTCATAGCCTTGAATAATTTTTTTTCTACATTTTTGGTTTTCTTTTCTAACAGCTTGACGAGGTCCAGCCATGTGTTATATTGGGGGGGACCATTGAGAAGAGAAAAGGAAAAAAGGTTTGTCAACATGCTTATGTTTCTCCTTCATTCATACTGACGATTTTACTTACAATTCTGACACCATGCCCCACTTGTGCTCAAATTTCTTCTTGATGTTAACTACACTGTAGACACGTTTTTCCTAAATTATTTTGAACTTCATCTAATTTTCAATTTTAAATCCACAAAAGCAACTTCTGAAAAGGATTATTCTTAGAAATGAATTGCCAATCAATTTGGATTCATATGCTTGGTCAATATGTTTGGGGCACCAGAGAATGCAACTTGACTAGGGAATGTTTCGTTTTGTTGTATCACAGAAGAATGATTTCCCAAGTGATCGATTTTCTTCTGTACTCATCTGATGATTAATTATTTAATTGGTAGTCGTTTTGTAGTTTATTCATTAAAAATATGCAGCAACTAAAAAATCGTGTTGTGGAATCAACTTATTTGGAAGGAAGGTGGTCGTTTCCAATCAGAAGTCATGGGATTTCTTAAAACCCTCGTTTTAAATTCAAAAACCTCATAGTACCAGTGCCAACAACCTCTTATGTGCGTGTCTCACTTCCCATCATTGCGAGTTGTCTACCTTGTCATCGTGAAGGCATCCTTCATATGCCTTCATTTCTTAGCAACTTTGAAAAGTTGGCATTGTCATCATAAGCCATATTACAAGTGGTTATATATAGCACTTGGCTCTCATATTGTTATTCCACTTTGTTATATAGAATATTTCTCTTCATTTTTTAGCTACTTTGAAAAGGTATCTTCATCATCATCGTTCAGATTATAAGTGGTTGTACGTAGCACATGACTTACAAACTCTTATCCCACTTTATTCTATAGTATATTTTAAAGTGTACTCGATTTTATCTTTTGTTTCTTTTGTCCATACAATTCCATATAGCCTAAAACTTCCCTTTCCATATCGTGTGCATATCTCTTTGTTGGACTCAAGACTATTTTTGCACTTGTCCATATGACCTTAAATTGACTTTCATGCCCTTAATCCCAATTGTTTTGATTGATTTTTTTATATATGGCAATGCACCTTAAATTTTGCCTTTAGATGGATCATACTTGTTGATATTTCTTTGGATAATAGGACCACAATCTGCTCCAAACAACATAACCATATACTCAGTGTTTTGTGGAAATTGCCTTTTAAATTTTATAAAAGTTATGATCTTACAATGCTACTATAGCTCTCTTCCTTTTGAGATGGCATCTGTGTTAATATCCTTTGTTTAGATACACTCAAGGTGGTTTTTTAGGGTAACTTTTGATTTTTTGTATTCTTTCTCATTGTCGTTTGACTAGTTCTGTATACCTACTTTTGTTTGATCCCACTAATATTAAAATCTTTATTTGGAGGCGTTCTTTGATTCTCAATTTGTAGGCATAAGTTTTTTCTGTTAATTGGTATCATTGTTGGGGCATTCTTGAGCCACATTTTTTTCGGTGCCATGCTTGTATTTGTTTATCCCAGATGATCTCCATCTTGGTCATTTTATTCTTAAATTTGTATACTATACTTAACTGATTGTTTAAATGTTATAATTGGTTGCTAAACTTCTAATGTCATGATCATAACTGGATTTCAAACAAGACCTGAACAAAAACGAAAAGCAGTTCTCAAAGCAGGTTGAATTCATTCTATAATTTCAACTCTTCAGTAAATGGTGATTGAGATTGTTGCCTTGGGAGACAGACAAGTGAAGTAGCTATCTTGTTTGCTGGTTGTGTTAAAGTGATAAATGTATGTCAGCCTTATGTTTCCTTGAAAAATCAGTTAAGCATTGACAATTGCTGGAAATAAATTTCTTACCGCCTTTATTGAGCTCATGAATTTCTTGAAAACTTTGTTGCCAAACAATGCCATACTTAATTATGCATTTAGCTTTACAATCCGCTATTTTGGTGACACAGTCGTTTCACAAATCACAGTTCTTCCTTAAACCTCATTTTATATTTCTAAAGCTATAGAACTTGGAGATCCCATTGAGAGATTTTCCCTTGACCTTTTTTTGACTAACAGTCATCAGTCAAATACAAGAAAGGAAGTCATAGAGATTCTGTCCTTGGTCTTTCATGGAACAAGGAGGTTAGGTAGGAACATTTTTTAATACATAATACTTTTCGGTAGTTTCCTTTTTAATTTTCTTAATTTCTGCTTACGTGCTTGTAACACTCAAATGTCCAGGAACGTTTTAGCTAGTGCAAGTGCTGACACTTTTGTAAAAGTCTGGGATGTTGTTACTACACAATGTGCTCTCACTTTACAACATCACTCGGATAAGGTTAATATTACATTTTTTCTGTTAATGTTGCTGATTTTAGTTCCAATGTTTCTTCTGTGGGCAAATTGTGTAGGTTGTCTTTGGATAAATCATGTACATAGTGTCTTTATCATCTTGGTTTCTTTGAAAATGTTAATTTTTTTTAGTATATTCATAAATAGCCCTGTTTGAAAAATGATGTCCCTAACCCCTAACTCACAAAACGTAGACTAAAAAACTCTTTGATTTTTCAGCTCCTGCATTATGTGACGATTTGTTCATGTCAACATTAGACTTGGTCATAGGACTTATCAGCAAAACCGTATCTTACGTAGAAGAGACGCATTATAGAAACTAAAACAATTATATTAGCCCTTTATAAATAACTTTGCAGAATTGCAATCCCAGGTCAGATCAGCTCAAGATCCTGGGATCCTCATGCAAAATGTAAATCTAACTAATTACCGCAAACATATTTTTATGTCATTGAGGAATGTCAGGGATCGAAAGACTTTCCATTTACTGACGGAACTTCTAAAAAATTACTCAATAATTTGGTTATTCTCTGCATGATTTTACCAATTGTTGACGTTAGACATGCCGATGGTTGTCCCTCAAAGCTTTGGGGTAAAAATGTCTGACAAAAGCATCTCTTGTAGAAACAGAAAATTCTGTTTGATACGTGATTTTGTTTCTATAATGGAGAACGTGTTCTAGATATATTGATGTATATAGCGATGAGTCTATTTTTCGTTGTTAAATCTATGTAAATTACTGTTCATATCTTTTTGTCAAATTTTAAGGTTTCTATTTTTTTACTATATGAAGCACTAATAGTCCATACATTGTATCTAGCAATTTTTGGAGAAAATCATCATGTCGTCAAACATGTAGAATCGGAAAACATGTGAATTGGTTTTAATAAGAAGTATGAATAAAAATTTAGTACTTTCCTGAACTTATTGGGATAAAGAAGGAACGTTTGCATTTATGTCTCATCTAGAGACTAACAATCCTATTTCTTTCTGTCAAAGTGCATGAAAGTCAGTTGACTCACAGAGAATAATATTTTTTTTCTCCGAACCTATATATGTTTCTTTTCCCTGTTGCAGGTTCAAGCTGTTGAATGGAGTCGTCATTCCCCCGAAATTCTTCTGAGTGGATCGTTTGATCAATCGGTTGTCATGGTAAGACTCATTAGCATTTCCATCCTTTTTTATTGAATTGTATTTGCAGTTTCACGTAGGTTTTCTCTTAAGATCCATTCGTGCGATATCTCGGCAAACTGCTTAATTTTATATACAAAGGAAACATGAGTCTTAGAATCTCATGATATCTTGACCGTATGATTGGGATTTTGCTTTTTGTACTTTAATCCCCAATGAAAATTTGAGTACTTGGTCTTTCGTATGTGCAAACAGCTCCATTTCACTTTTATAGAGCATCAACCAGCCCAATCTCCTTGTCGATGGAGGGAGGGGGGGAGATTGGGCTGGTTGATGCTTTCAATAAAGAAGTCAGATGAAATGAGAAGAAAAGTTCAGCAACTACAGTAATAGTGCTCTTATAAGATTTTTAGCTTATGACTTGGAGGGAGGGAAGATTAGCCTTGGTTGATGCTCGCATTAAAGAAGTCAAATGAAAATGCGAAGAAAAGTCTAAGCACTACAATAATAATGCTCTTCTAAGATTTTTAGCTTATGACCTGGTTGAAAGTCGTACTCTCCCTCGAAACTGTAAAAAAATTATGACTGAGCGTAGCCTGTTTAATGAAAAAGGAACCGTTTTACTAATAAGCATATGGCTTCTGCTTTTAAGCAGTGAATAACCAAGTGAAGATTGTTGCGCTTAAGTTTGACTTTATCACAGGAGCTATTAAAATATGAAATAAGCTGAACGTTGTCATCGTTAGCACTCGAATGCGTTATCCCCAGAATATACGTTTTATTTGGAGTTAGAACACCAAACGCCAAAAATTGGACATTTTTCTCTGGTTGGCAGTCAGAAACCAATCAACACTATTTTATTGCGATGTGAGAAATCTTCCAAATGCCATTTGTTGGGTTTGGGAGGACTGCCTTTCGAGAAATGGCAATATATATCGTTCATAGATGTTGCTGTCTAGTCTTGACTACTGAGACATGCTATATAGTGGTGATTTCTGGACGAATATTGTGAGGTGATGACATGATACGGTAAGTTAAAGAGATGAACTGATCTTAATGCAATGAAGGATAAGCAGCGATAACTGGGAATATAAGAATGAGAAGAAAGATATCTGTAGGAGATTAAAGGAAGAGGTCAGTCCTTCGTCCCTAGAGAGCTCGAGATAGACCATATTTTCGTTGTGGAAGTTCAATTATTTTTATTTTGTAAGATATTTCAAATCAGGGCTCATCATTCCCAAGTCAGCCCATTACACAGATATATCATCTGGAAGGGGAGCACCGATGAGCACAAATCTTTAACAATATGAGAAGAAGAAAAAAAAAAGGTGTACATTTAAGGTCAAGGAAAGAGGCTGGTTCTGAGATTTCAGATAGGCCAGGATATACCTTATTCTCCAATTAATGTTCAATTCGTTCGGTAATCAGAGAGATTTAAGTTCCCATCTGTCATGGCCATCCTAAGTTCTCAGGTCCGCTTTTAATCTGGTGGATGTGACTTATGTAGTCGTTGCCACTTTTTCTAATGACAGATTGAACATCAAAAAGCTGTGAGTTTGCGATTCTGTTCCATATGATTGCAATTGCTTTCTTTTTTGCATTTTGTTCTCTTTGGTCACATCCTGTTCATTTATACGGTTTTACCTCGGTTACTTTTATCGTTCAGATGTTCATTTTATCAATCATTATAATTTGCAAAAAGTGTATAGTGTAATGCATCATTCAATGTATTCATGCCGATCGCACTCATAGTGTACAGTAATGTAGTCTAAAATCTTGTATAATTTCATAATTTGGGACTCGTCATGCACTTGCTAATATTTTGTTAAAAACTCTTGTAGGCTGACATGAAGTGCAGAGAACGTCCTGCTAGTAAATGGTCTGTTTCAGCTCAGGTGGAGAGCATTAAATGGGATCCCCACGACGAACATTATTTTGTGGTCAGTTGTCCAAAACTGTAAAGCTCCAAAAATGCTCAATTCTGAAGATGTTGTTCTGCCGGAAAATGGAAATTTTGCTGTTGGGTTTCGCTTTAGCCTCTCTCTCTCTCTGTCTTACGACCCATGCGAAGTACTCTTTCATAACACCTGCTGTTCTTGCTCGGTGTTGATGCTGCCAGGTCAGTCTTGAAGATGGTACAGTTCAAGGCTTTGACATCCGTGCCGCCAGCAGTGGTCAAGATGCGGGCTCTTCTAATTCATGCTTCACCCTTCACGCACACGACAAAGCCGTTTGCTCTGTTTCCTACCATCCGTCCGCACCTAATGTATGTATGGTGGCAACTCTTGAACTACTACTGCTACTCTTGACTAGCACTTACCTTTAACTTTCTTTTTTTTGGGGGGTGGGGGGCATGGGTGTCTGTGTGTAGCTGCTGGCTACTGGGTCGATGGATAAAATGGTACGTGCTCTTGTAATGGTTTCAGTATTATTGTTATTATTATTATTGTCAATTTTTGATTGGCCGTCGCTTTTTGCCCCTCCTTATTCCTGATAATGTGATTGCTATGATGTTGTGGCCTCCCACCAGGTGAAGCTCTGGGATTTATCCAACAACCAACCTTCATGTGTGACGTCTAAGAACCCTAAAGCTGTAAGTCTGGTCCTCTCACTCTTGAATGCTTTTTTTTCTTTTCTTAATCCGACTTTGGGCCAAAGAAGAGAGGAGTTGAATGCTTCTTTTACTCTTATGAAATTGTGTAATGAGGCTTGGTTTATTCATGAAGCGGGAGGGACTTGCTGAATGTTTTTTTGCTACTTAGTACCGTTTTCTTATCTATTTTTTAATTCTGGACTGCAATCAGGGGGCCATCTTCTCCATCAGCTTCTCAGATGATAGCCCGTTCTCACTGGCGATCGGAGGTTCCAAGGGGAAACTGAAGGTGCGCGCTCAGGCGCTGCCTGCGTGTTTTCCCCACGTCAAGCTCCGCCAGCTATTATTCATTATCATCATCATCGATAACAACACCCTCGCTGATGGTCCTCTGCGAATCCTCGCAGGTCTGGGACACCCTGTCGGACGCATCCATTGCAAACAGGTACAGCAAATTCAGCCGAAAGAAGCCGACCCTCACGAGCAGCAGCGAAGAGCAGCAGCGACTGCAGGAGCCACAGAGGGTTGGCTCCCAGTAAGTATCTCATGTTAGAGACGCGGATCGACCCACCCTTTGAGCTCAGTAGACGAGGGGGAGGAGGCATTATTAGCCTTTTTGGCATTAGTTGAGGAGAGAGAAGATAGTTCGCTTGGTTGTGTGGGGTGGTATTAGATTTTGGTTCCATAGTTATATACACAGGCACTGGTGTGGGGAACCTGCGCTGAATGTTTTAGGATAACTATTATGGACGATGAGATTTTTTTTGATAACATGTCATGCACGTGATCTCTTCTCTCTCTCTCTCTCTCTCCCATCCACTTTCTGCCACCGTTCTCACCATGCATTTGACCTGAAGGAATAGGACAATCCTCGGGTACTGTTGACTCTGAACTGGTCGTTGTGGGGAAATCTGCCGTGGTTTCTTCGGCTGTTAGTCGTCAGACGCCAGTATGACAGCGTGTTTTTGCCCTTGTTTGTAATCCTGACCGTTCCCTGCGGAAGAAGAGTACGAGATGCACACCTGTCGGCTCTCCGATTCTCCTAAACTTGTGAGCTTCGTTCTTTAAAATGCTTACTTCGGCCACTGCGGGAAGTTCCAAAGAATATAGCGAGCGAGAGAGAGAGAGGATGACGACTTTGCCGCCTATCGAAGCTCTGGCCATGATGAGGGCAGACAACAAGGAATATGCGATCCAGTTATCAGTAGCGAAAGGCGATGGCCACACTCTACCTCATTAGTTTCACTTGGTCACATAAGCTCTTTGATGCAGGACAAGTGACCAAAAATTGACTCTCACAATAGGTCCTTGAGCTTAGGAGAATTGACTAAGAGATGTATGGGTGGTTTCATGCAAAAATTGAAACAGATCGGATCAACGTAGTTAAGAAACCGTCAAGATTACGGCACTCCACTCAAAATAAATTGATTTGTTGAAAATCAAGGGCTTTTCACAACACTCTCCACCGGCTATAATAGTGTGAACCAATCTATGGATAAAATACAAAAGCAGATGACTGACAAACAGAGGGTGATGAGGCGGAGGGCAAAGAACAAATGGTGGGTAGTGGATAGCGGTGATAGACGACATTGGATAAATGACCTTCACGACCTCTCCTCATAGAGCGATGGTGTCTCTCACAGCTTCTCCCTAACAGAGAGATGGTGGATGATCCAACAAAATCAAAATATTTTTCTTCTCCGTCTCTAGGGTGCAAGAGGTTATTTATATGATAAAATAAATAAAATTTTAATAATACAGGAATTCATTGCGCAATGGGCTTAGGCCGATGCATTGGCGACGTGGATGATGGTTCTCACTCCGGTCTTCATCACTCTCCAACTTCCCCGTCCAGACCACCGTCAACTGGCACTTGCCGAAGCCGGCACAGGCCTGAAAGAAGGTCCCGATGACTGCCAACACTTTCTAGAAGGACCTCGTTCAATCAGGACGATAATTATCTCTGCCGTGACAGCCGGCAAGGCCTGGAAGAGAGTGTGCATCAGGAAGAGCTGGCCTCTGGCCTGGTAGCTCTAATCTCCTTGCCTGAGGGCCTCTCGAAGCAAATAAGCTGCGGACCCAGGAGACAGGGAGGAGATAGAGGAGTAGATCTTCCTTCCTGACCTTCCATGATCATCAATGTCCAGCCTCTTGTGAACACTTTTTTACCTGCTCGGAGAAAAAGCTTACATAAAAGAAAATGAAAGTAAAGAACATTGGTTGTTTAAATCCATGCCTCACGAGGTGTTGATCCCTAGTGCGGTTATTTTTTTGCTTTTCTTTCATTTGGGTCCGCTGATAATCATCCCAACTATACAAGGGGTTCGAAATTGAGTCAATGCACGCACTAAAGTTCATTAGCCTTCTTGCGCAGGCCGGTTGACTGGCCATCCATACATCTTTAGAGGGCTTAGAGAGATATATCCATACACATATGCAGACATCAGACAGGTCCATAAGGTTTTTTCCGAACCTTTTGGGTGACATTGCATCGACCTAGAAGTGTCCTAACGAGAGAGAGAGAGAGAGAGAGGGTGGGGGAATAAGCCTACACTCGTCTCCAATGGCTGAAATGAGATGTGGTGCAGCCGCTCTTACGGCACTCAGACACCTGATAAATGATTGGTACAACATCTATTCCCTCAAAATGATTACCTCCCACTCTACAATTCCTATTCCATCCTTTTATGCATTTCTGTGTGCAGCCGTGCCTTCAGCTGAACCAGAACCTTGAGAACAAAGACCGAAGCATCACCGATGCAGCCACGTCTGCTGGAGGCGCCGCCAAGGAAGTATGTTACCAGGGTCCTTCCACAGGAACCACCTCTGGCAATAACACTGAAGCACGCACCGGCACGATGCCGGCGCGCACTTACATGACACCCGCATGCGGCAGCACGACACCCGTGCCTGTCGGCACAATGGTCGGCGCGTGTTGACACGGCGCCCATGTGCGATGACGCGAACGGGCGCATGGTCCCATGAGCACGTGCGTTGCATGTGTGATATGTCCGACGGCACATAACACCTGTGCACTGACATGACGACTATACATGTAGATGCACCGCATGGACTAGGAGGCATGACGACGTTGCGTACGATTCTAACATGACAACCCAAAGCCATGAGAACATATGATGATGTCACGAACATGACATCATCTGAAGGAGGAGTAGAGGACCTCATTACTCGTGTAGACCATCTATAAAGGACCCTTGGGCCATGTATGAGGCACCTTTGGTTACCAAGAATATTCATATTAGTCATACATGGTCTAATTGGGGATCTAATTACCTAAATGCTTAGTAATAATTTTGTGTAGAGTGGCCAATATTATAGTAGTATCAAAATCAGGTTACAAAAAAGGTTAGACTCTTCTACCCCTTCTCCTTCTTCAATATTTTGTATGATGCCATAAAGGCGGAGGGTAGAATAGGGACTGAGTGGCATACTAGGGCAGATAATTAATCAACAAGTAGAACAATAAGAAAGTTTAGCTAGAGCCATTGAGTGTCTTACGGGTCAGTTGTAGGATGATTCTAGTAGTCTACAGGAGTATATGGTGGGATAGATGGCCCAAAGAGAAGAAAAAACTTGTGTGGCTATTGATGTTTTAATAGAGAGATTCAATGGGGAAACTCGGTCAATTTACATTCAGATGGGGAAATGGCCACATCTTATAAAGCCTAAAAAGTAGACATTTTGACACTACGAGTAGAATTTACCCAACAGATGTTAAGGTTGTGGCAATAGATGGAGGAGGCTGTGAGCAACATCCAAATTATAATTGACAACATCTAAAGACCTCTGGGTTATGACCTAGGACCTAGACCATCTTGAATCAAGGCTCCTAAACCCAAATCATTCTTAGGGGAGTGGGATGCTATGTTAATTAAGAATTTTCTAGGACCTAGAAAGGTACCTCAATGCTAATACCTCTTTTAAGGAAGAGAAGGTTTTCCTTAACAATTTATTTTTGGTATGACATGCTAAGACATGGTGGAAGTTCTGGACTAAAGATTATTTGAGACCAACGATGACAGGGTGAGACGAATTTGTTAGGAAGATTTGAGAGCAATTATGCCTGACGAATTCAATACAAGCCACTTTGACAGCCATGAGGTAGCTAAAGCACAATAGAGCCATTTGAGAATGTGTAACAATTTTTAATCCATGTACTAGAGGTATCCATAATGGATAAAAAGGATAAATTTAATTATTTCATGGAGGGACTATGGATGTGGGCCCATAGTGAAATTTGGAGACAAGGTGTCTAGGACATTCAAGGAGCTATGATTGTGGCAAATGGGTTAGTTGACAACCAGTACCAACAACAAGACAGCAATGGCGAGGTACCCTAGGGGAATAGAGGTCACAACAACAATAGAGGACAGAGATGACCAACTAGGACAAGGAGAAGCTAGGGACAAGCCAATAGAGCCCAGAATTGGGACACCTTGAAAATTGAGGGCTCAAAGTAGATGGGTTGCCAAGTTTGCGGGTGCCTACACTGTAGTACTGATTGCCTAAATTAAGCAGACCGTTGTATGGCGAGGGCCTGACTCAACTCTATCATTCGTAGGAGCAACCACCACTAGTGAGAGTGCTTGGTTTGGGCAATCAGGGATACCACAATCACAAATATCTTAGCAAGGGCCTTAATAGATTCCAAGACAAGCCACAACTTCTTATCTGAAGGAGAGGCCCACTTGTTAGGTTTGCAGCTGATTCATACTAGTAAAAGAATCAAAGCTGTCAATTTTGAAGCCCATACATCTGTAGAATTGGTTGAATAGGTGAATGTCTAAATTAGTACTTAGAGAGACAAGTTGGATTTTCTAATCCTGAAAATAGATGATTTTGATATCATGTTGGGGGCCAATTTTACGATTAAGGTGAAGGTGGAAATTTTCTTCCACTAAAATAGAATTCTCATATGTAGGGGAGAGCAATTCTATTTTGTGCAAGAGACAACAAAGTTTCAATTATTTTTGTAATACAATTGAATTCTGACTTGTAAAAGGATGTAAACACCTACCTTGTCACCTTATGGGAGGTGGAAGGAGAAGGAAAACTGGTGGGCCAACTGTAGGTATTGCCCTACTCAAAGAGTTTCATACCATTGCCTAAAAAACTTCATGCAAATTTAGCATCAAAGTAGGACATTAAATATGTTACTAAATTACTACCGAGGGAGATATCATTAACCAAGCCCCCTTACAAGAAAGAAAGAAAGATAATATATTAATGCTTTGTGTGGATTAGTGAGCTTTGAACAAGATCATGGTGAGGAATAAGTACCTAAATTATCTCCCACGCAAACCTAATGGTAGGACTTCTTAGTCAAGTATGACTTCTCACTCAAGTACAAACCATGATAGACTAATATAGTAGCTGACCCCTTGAGCCGATGAAGAACCACTAAGGTTGTGGCTGCCCTCTCAACAAGCTAAAGTATCTTATTAGATGAAATAAGGATGACATATTCTACATATTTAGTAGCCAAATACCTCATTTAGTAGATGGAGATGAAAGAAACCCAAGGATTCTAGATGGACAATGACATCTAATACATATAAGACCAAAGACCTTATGTACCATAGGGGGGCCAACTATGGTGATGCCTTCTTTGAGAGAACCATGACACACCACATGTAGGACACTCTAGATAACAACGGAGACAAAGATTGTTGGCTAACAAGTACTATTGACCCAACATGGAGCAAGACATAGAGACCTATGTCCACTCCTACCTACTCTACTAATAAGACAAAATGGAATGATGGAATGTCATAGGGACATTGGAGCCACTACTTATTTCGGAAGGACCATGAGAATCTTTATCTATAAACACAGACATAGGTGGGCGACCATAATGCCATCTTGGTGGTAGTGGATAAATTCTCAAAGTATGCAACCTTTATATCAACACGGTCATAGTGTAAGGCAAAAAAGATGGTAAGGCACTTCTTGATGCACACAGTCAAATTATGAGAGAGATCACGCGACATTGTATTTGATTGTGATCCCTACTTTACAAGATGATTCTAGTCAACTCTCTTCACTCTTCTTAGCGCTAAGCTTAACTTCTCCACTGCTTTTCATCCACATACAAGTGGCCAAACAAATAGAGTAAATGAAATGTTGGAATATCACCTCAAACATTATGTCACGGCATGATAGGACAACTAAGTCGATTTACTAGATGTAGCTTAATTTGTCTATAACATCTAATAATACATGTCCACGGGACACTCACTATTTGAACTTGTCATTGGTAAGCAACTACTAATACCCCTTGAGCTTGTGAAACAATGAGGTCAAGGATCCTTGCCAGCTACCTACTGCTTTGCTAAAAACGGCAATGACCTCATTGAAGAGAACCAAGTGACATTGACAAAAGCAACCTAGAGGATGAAGAAAAATATTGATCAACACTAATGAGAGGTCGAATATAATATGCAATAGGAGACTGTGTACTATTTTGTATACCCTACCTACAAGAGCCTCCAAAAGTAGAAGCAAAATAATTAATTAATTTCTTGCTTTGATAGACCTTTTCAAATAGTGGGCTAAGTAAAGCAATTAGCCTACCGACCACAACTTTTCACACACATCTCAATACACATGATCTTCTATGTATCTCTATTAAAAGCTTATTATACATATGATGACAATTTAGAGTAGAACATACCACACATACATCTACCAATGATCTAGATGCACTACTCCAACTCAGCATTGACAATATTAAATCATTAGGTGGTTGACAAAGGTGGGCACAATCATGTCCACCATAAACTTTTTACTTTATTAAGTGGATAGGACAACCAAGAGAGGTGACTATGTAGGAAAAGGACATGGACTTGTGGTAATTTTGAGGACTAAATCTAAGTTTATCATGGTTGACATCATCCGACTAGGACATCAAATCTCATGGGAGGAGGACAATATTATCAGGGTCCCTCCACAATAACCATCCCTAGCAACAACATTGCGGCACATGCTGGCATGACAACACTACACATTGGCATGCAACACGACAACTACACACGGCAGCACGAGGCCTATGCATCACATCATGACACTTGCATGTGACGGCATGACGCTTGTGCACGACAGCAAGATCACTTGGTCTCGCACTAACACAATTTTGAAGCCCATCTACTTATAGGTAGTGATGCACACTGATTGTTGTAGGTTAAATAATATACATAATTTTAAAAAATCAAAAAAGGGAAGGAAGGGGGAACAATGAGAGAAAAGTATACTAGGAAGGAGAAAACTCATCGGGAAAAGAGAACACCAATGGGAGAGAAAAAATGAGAAATTGAGAATGTTAAAAAAACTGCATGAAACATTAGAAGAAGATGTTGTAAATGAAGGAAACTCCTATCTATCACCTTGTAATAAAGATCAAGAGGGAGAGTTAGAAAGTCATGGAAAGTAACTAAAAATGCAAAAACTAAAGATCTAAAATGTTGAAGACGAGGTAGAGAATTATTCTTTCTTGTGACATAGGGAAAGATGCAGAGAGAAGAGTGGAGCTCAAAGAGAAAGGAGAGCATAGGAAAGAAAAGAGAGAAAACAAGAGGGAGAAGAAAGGTGTAGAAGAAAATTATTTTTTTAGAAAAGAGGTGCATGAAATATATATATATATACACACATATATATATATATATTTGGTAGTAGTGAATGGGGATGTGATGACCTAGGGTTGGCTCATGAGGGAATAAAGACTAAATTACCCTTATCTTATAGCCAAAGTAATTTTTGTCTCATAAATATAGAAAAATAAATTATTAAGCACCGAAAATTATTATCCATAGAAAAATAATTATGATATTTAAAATTAAGTACACATTATTTTTTCATACTATTTATTCATGAAATAATGATAAGATTAAACACCTTTGTGTTAATTTTACTTTAAAATATCATGTTATCACACACCCAAATGCACTCATTATTAGTCTGTTAGTAGTGCACACAAATAAATACCTAGAACTAACAAAAGTTTAAATGCATCATATTTCATGAGAACAAGGTAATAGTAAAATTAGCAAGCATAATTATTTAAAATTAAGAAGAAAGGTGTAATATTACGTAATTTGAGAATTCCTTAAAATACATTTAAACTTTCATATCCCCTTGTGCAAGTTTCTAAAAAATATCAACAAGTGGATGCATGATATCAACTATACACTCCCCAAATCAAATTCTCGATGTTTGCTTCTTCATTGGAAGTGTAAAATATGAACTCTACATGCCTCAAATATGATACTCACTTTTTGGAGCTTCACTCTACCCTCTTCTTTTTTTTTTTGGCAAGTAGCTTTTTCCTCACAATTGCCTATTCATTGGGAGTGCAGAATATTAATTAGCCATCTAATGTTAAATATCTCATGGTTCACATCAATGACACATTAAATTTTATGTGCAAATGTGTGTAGGCTCTACAAAATTGATCACATAGTTTGATGAATATGTTAAAAACATGACTAACAACCTCACCCTTTGACTCATTAATATCAGAAGTATATACTTTAAGTCCAATCATTGAATATTTCATTTCTCACATGAAATATGAACCATGAAGTATACTGTTGGTGGTATGTAACTAAAATTAGACATCATTTCACATAAATCTTGAAGCATGAACATGAAATTACATGCATATTTTGGAGGACTGTTTATTAAGGAGAACTATTCTTTATATGATAAAACATCATAATCTTTCCAAGATTTCTGATTATGGAAAGTCAATGTAAGCCACATGCATAACCACTCTAAAATTTCTATATTGATACTCTGAAATATCCATCTTTACCTTGATATATCTATGTGTTTAGTCTCTTGATTGATGTTAATCAGATCTTCTTGATTTGATGAATTTTTTTATTCCTATTTAGTAGTCTAATTAAGCTATTTCATTTCTTATGTTTATTTTATTTTTAAATTATATTTAAATACAAAGTAGATTAGCCCACCTAATGATTCATGCAATTAGATCTATTCACCCTCCTCTCTCTCTCTAGACTTATTTAGCCCTCCTTGACTCCTTCACATAATACCTTCTTTTAAGTTGAATGTGTAAAAATCAAGTCATAATTACAGGTTTTTCCAAATATAAAGAAGATGTATACAAGAAGAACTGATTATGTGCATGACATAATTAATTTCAGCATTTTATTTCTTCAAAAATGATCATTTTCTTTTCTCTCAAGCATATAATGTTCGATTTATGGCAACGTCTAGACCAAAAAAGAGGGTTGAATTGACCATAGTAATTTCATTCAAAACGCATTCATGTGATGCTCTTCTAGCTTGTGGTACGACCAAGAGACCAGTTTTAGAGTCATTTGGTCTCCTTGACCTACATCCACTTTGTCAAGAGCATCATGTTATTGGCTTCCACTAAATGCTTACTATTTTTTCACTAATTAAAAGGGCCCAGCTCCCGCTGAGTTTCCCTTGAAACTCACTGTAGATCACCCCATCTGAAAAAATAAATTATTATTTATAAGCAGCACTTAGTGCTGATCACCTCCCTTCAATTATGAGCAGCACTTAGTGCAAACTTACCCACAAATAACTAAAAAAAATTCACTAGGTTCTTGTCTCTAAGAAACATTTTATGATGAGCTGGATTTCAAAGAAGATGACAAATGATTGATCTTGAGTTCTTGATCCTCTCCTAGTTCAAAGCTCACTAATTGTTGAAGACTTCTAATTAGTTGATTGTTCGATTAGTCTGGTTTAAACTCTTCCCTCCCTCTCCCCCTCTGATAACTTTTGTGCAAAATAGTTTACATTTTTGAAGAATATCACGGTTCCTCATTAATATGTGGAAGAAATGAGCCATAAATACTAATATCAGCATGTTCCATTCAATAATAAAGAAGGGATCAAACAACAAACTTGACGTAAGAATATGCTGATTAGCATACTACCCTTATGGCATACTCTTATCTCCTCAAAGCATGAGACCCTTCAACACTTCATTTGTGACACCCTTCATGGGGAAGCACAAGGTTCCAAGAGTAGAGCCTCACTACTAGTATGAGGTCACGTGGTGATATGTGAGGTGGTGCACGTCAATATGACATTGTACAACATGCACATAGGAGTATTCTGCAGATACAGACAATGATATGACGTGATACACATGTGCAACAAAGGCCATGAGCAGATGTCACAACCGAGTCAAAACCAAGTAAAACTTATGTCTTTATTCCTTCTCACAGTAGAAGTTAACTTTATATGAGTAGATATTGTGAATTATGCCTGTAACTAGTCCTTTCTAATGATTTGTCTATATGTGTAAATGTTTAGACGTGCTTATTTTGTCACATGATGCACCATGGGCGATTGATGTCAACTTACATCACTTCAAAATTATCTAAGCCCTTTTAATCCTAAATTTCTACTTGATATTAGAGTAGGTTATAGTTCTGTAGAGTTTCTCAAGTTGTCAATAATGTTATCATGGAAGACATTGTTGTCTTCTTTCATTTAGAATGGATATCCTTGTGCATTCAGAAGAGTCTTCTTCTCTTGTGTGTACACAACTTCTCCCATGCTTTGTGGATTTTTTTTGTGCACAAGGAGTGAGCAATGTCCCACATGTTGAGTTTTGGAGTTGACAGAAGAACACAACAACAAAAATGTAGTATCATGTTGGATGATATGAGTGTACAAAGAGGTTGATACTTCACTATATCAAGTACACATCAAGGTTGACATAGTGAGATACACCATTACTAAGATAATCAAATTCATAGGCAACCTAATGTTGGAGCATAAGTAAATCTATCAAAATATTGTGCATGTATTCTATATGGTTTAACAACAAAACTAATGCAAATATCAAAAAAAAAAAATTGTGGTGTGTCAGAAAGCATTTGGCAAGGCAGATGGAGAATCCATGGTTGATAAATGTCCCTACATCAGGGACCTTTCATCCAACCACAAAATAGGAAACTCTACAGACATGAAAGATCAAATAGCATAAGTGCCCAACTGAGAGGCTTGACACTCAAAAGGTTTTCAGAGTCATCTACACACAGATGGAAGAGCGACATCCTCCCCACTAATTCGCAAATGGCACAAAGCATGCATCTGGCTAAGTGGAACGACAATGCATCATAGGCAACAGCAAGTGACACTTTCTGATGTGAATCTCTCTGCATACAGAGCAGAGAGATCAGCGTTTGCACTCTTCTGATCAACTACATGCGTGGTTGACATCTGCAAAGCATCTTGCCTGGGATGTAGCAGCTTCCTCCGAAACAAGGGCTTGTAAGAGCAGTGTCTTAATTTCCCATGGAGTGTATGGAAATCCTTCCCTGGTATAGGCATTAAGCAGAGCCGCACTAGATTGCTTCACCAACTGAGAGAAGGCACTCCCATCAATGTCATCATTCCTCTCCATCGCCTCTAACACAGTCAGTTGTGGTTCATAGCGCTCCAAAGCCGGTGACCCAAAAACTTTCCAGACCGAAGCCTCCTGGGGGACCATCATTGGCCATGCTTCTTCTCTTGCACTCCAGAACCTGAACAGGGCACGAGTCAGCCACCTAGGTAGCAAGCCCAACATTGCAACAAACATGCATCCCGTGCCCATGATGTGAGACTAATGAGTTGGATCCGTGGAGGATAAGCTTCTGTAGAACTGTACAATTACCGTGGGAGAGAGAAATACTGAAGTAAGTAGAATCCTACACACAAGTACAGAAGAGAATGGGTCGACCATTATTCTGTGCAAAGTAAGCAACATATTCTGTACAGAAGGGAATAGAATCCTGCACGCAAGTAGAATCCTAAAGAGTCTGCAGACATCTAATTATGTAGCCTTGAACACGTCCAATTTGTGTCTAAAATGGAGCAGAAGCCATAGGTTTAACAACTCCCAAAAGCAACTGAAATCCTTGCTGGCTGGAACCCCGCAGGTTGTCCACAGTTAAAATGTTACCTTTGCCGTGAGGGGAGTGGAAATACCCCATCAACTGACACTTAAGATAAAAACGGCATCTTCATTTCCCTCTCTGCCGTGAAATTTGTTAGCAGGCATGATGACGAGGAAAATGCAAAGTCTTTCACCCTTGTCAGGTGGTGCAATGTGAGCTGCACAGAGCTCACAGGGTGGGGCGAGATAATGAGAAGAGCATCTTCCCAGAAAGTTGCCTCAGGGGATACATGAGATCACTAGGCGTTGGACATGGTTGGAGCCCCGCGGTTGGCCTCATCTAATGGTCTCCATTGTCACCGAAGAATGAAAAACGAATAAAAAAAATTAAGAACCTTTCGCAGGGGTTGCAGAGGTGGTGGGTGTAGGGACTTGATAGGCACGGAGCCCACGACACAGCTAATTGGGGCTGTGACCAAGGATTTCCTAATGTGAATCATTGAAATACGGAGAATGATAGATCACCACTAGGGGTCTGAGACGGCGCTCCTGTCTGTGGCAATCACTGTTTCGCAACGAACTTCTGATTATCTTCCCCTATGGACGAGCAAAATCGAACAGATATGTGTATTCATCCTTCTGCCTTTCTCTTCTCTCTGCGTGTGTAGTCAATTTGGGAGTCCAGATCCCTTGTTCCTCTCAACAAAACAACGAGGGCACGACCACTCAACCCGTACGGATCCCATTCAAAGACGCACTATAAATCCTCTGAGCTCTATGTCCACTTTTTCACTATGGGAGTGTGGTTGAACTCTGGGAGAGGCTTCTCCAGCGGAGCACCTACCGCTTCTTCAGGAATGGCCATGTGAAGATTAAACACTCCATACTCTCTTTCCTCCCCTATGGGAGCAGGGGGGAGGAATGGAATCTTCGTAACTTAGCGGCAATGTGAGACCCTAAAAGAGAGAAAAAAAACCGGGGGGGTGGGGTGGGGGGGAGAGAGAGAGAGAGAGAGGGAGAGCGAAGAGGGGCCTAACTGGGGAGTGCATCTTCCTCTGCCTCTGGTATAAAGGAATCCCCCTCTCATTTCTGAAAGCGGCTGCGTGCTCCTCCCAGGTACCATTCTCCACGTCCCTTCTTCTCCGCCAGCCGCTGCAGTTGTTGCGCTTTCACACCCACGCACGAGAAGCAAGAGGGCCACGGCCCCACAAAGTGTCTCCATTTCCTACCCCCGACTCTCTTTCACCGACGCGCTCGCCCACGGCCAACGAGGACTACTCCCAGAGACGACTACGGCATCCCTCTGGTTGCTTAGTCCGGTGGTCGAGAGTTTTGTCCTGCTTCGGACTTGCCGTGAGCACCTCTCAAATGAACAAAAGGGGGCGACTACAAGGGCGGAAACACCGTCTGTAGATGCGTCGCTGCCGCGCCACCCTACGCCAACCCACTCCCCCGTGAGGATGACGTCACCGACGTTCAAGTGGGGTCTCTCTTCCAGAACACTCACAGCCCCCGCGTGATGTCTTTCCAGGAAAAGTGTTCAGTGAGTGCTCGGCCGAGAAGGGAGGTGCAGCGAGCGTTCAATTGATGGCGGGCTGTGAAGGACGGAATGCAGCCAGTCTGCAGCCGGATTCCTGATCTTAAAGACGGCTCCCCAGAGCTCGTGAAGGAAGGCAGTTCCAAGGGCCAGACCCCTCTTTCAGATGCCCTCGATTTAGGTTGCCCGGCTACTCACGAGACTTTGATCTTGATTATTAATCAGGGAACGGCGATCCAATTCAAGGTGGGAGGTCCGCCTCGCCCATCCCCTTTCTCAGCCGCATAAGAAGTGGAGCCGTCCCGAATGGTCCTCCGTGCACGATTCTCCATAGAGCTTCCTCGATGTCATTAAACGACGACCGCTCCTTAGCCCTCGCTGACTGCACTCGAATAGGCGGAACAGGGCATGGCCGCGGCCTGTAACATGGCCTACCGCGCATTAAACCGTTCTTGCCGTGAACGGCACCCAACCAAGCCCCGGCTTAAGCTTTGACGAATGAGTTGGTCGTCACCTTGCTGCGACGAATGGTTTTGCTCTAGACGAGGATGACCGGGAGAAGCTGAACCCACCCCCGTTTACTGTTGTTTGACATTTTTTTTTCTTTCATCGGGCGGATACTTGGCCGACATTATTGCTTGCCGTCTCGATGGAGAGAGAGACGGGTGGTGGTGGGGAGGGGGAGGCACCGGCGTTACACGTCGAGGTTGCATCGCCCTGTAAGCGGAAACAAGATGAGCAAGAACGCTTCTCCATGTTGTCGGAAGCGGACAGGGGGTGGGGGGCGTACCAAAGAACTGTCGTCAGGCGAGGCGGTCACATCTCTCCAGTTACTCAGCAGGAATCGACGAATTAGGTGGCGCCGCCTAGCGAAGGGCACAGTCAGCTCCCTAGTTGTGGGGAAGGGGGGGCATCAATCCGCCCGTCCCAACCAAGCTCCTGTCCACATCACTCGGGGAGGCCACCAGCGGAGACCCGGCAACGAGCCGGGCACCTTACGTCACTCACCAGAGGAAAGGAAGATGAGTAATGTTCCCGGCAGAGTGGGAAGGAAGAAGTGAAGATTCGGGGGTGCGGACACCCTGCCCGATTGAACCCCCGATGCTCGCGTGGACTTGTCATTACTATTACGTTATGGCCCGAGCCCAGCGAGATGAATAGAGTGGAGTGGTCGGGAATGGTAGATGGCCTCGCCCGGACCCTCCTTCACAGAGCATGCGAGGCCCGGGGTCAGACCAGCTAAAAAACAGGCTCTGTTGCACCAATGCCATATGTAAACTGGTGCGCTTGCGACTCGACTCATTCACTGTGCTCCGGGCTCGGCAGGCTTCGTGGCTTCCGGTGCTGCGCGGGGGGTCGGATTGAGACTGTCGGATCGTGGGTATGATAATACTCTAAGTGAAAACGCCGCGGGGCTCGGCCGGAAGGGAGGTTTGCGTTCGCTCGCGACGGCATGAGAGAGAGAGAGAGAGAGATAGCGCCCGGCTAAGGCCAGTTATTTTTCCGAGATAGTCCCCGGTGGCGATGGCGCTGTCATACCTCATACTTTCCTCACCCTTGGATAAGCCCGGTGGCGATGACCCTGTCAAACAGGGACAGTTGTGATGACTCGCAGCCATAACTGCCGATTAGCGGGCACTGGTCCCTGCCCTGTGTTGCCCTATTCGTCAAGGGTCCACCCGGGGGTCAATAGGTTTATCGAGTCAGCTTCCCACTTCTTCCAGCTGACCTGCAAGCAAACGGCTTGCCTCTCGCTGGGAACAGACGCAGGATGCGCTCATCCTCGCTCGTCCCTAATCATGGCGCTCGACGATACATTGTGGGATCTCGGACAAGGGTTGTTTTGGATGCCATCGGGCCATTCCATCGCCACCCTTGCACGGAACGTAAAATAAACGGAAAGTAAAGAGGACTTCTCTTTCCCATCGAACAGGTTTTCTCACTCAGCAACTCCTCTCTGCATGTTTTCACTAACCCCATCCCCGCTTTTACCCGTCTCCCCAGCAAACACCCTCAACTTCCGGGTCCTCACCCCCCAACCTCATCCCCTCCCCACCCCCCCAACACCCGGGGCCCCAGCGAGTTCCCCGTCGCGCTGGAAATCTAGGGCTTTCTCTTCGGAGGGACTTGTTGTACTGGTCTGATGAGGGGGGAGTCACATGACTAAGATGTGATGCAGTTGCGCCCGACGCCCTGCCTCAGGCCTTTCTCTTCGGCAGATGCGCGGACGACAGTGGGTTGGGTTCTCTCACCTTACGACTTTCGCGATTTTGAAAGCATCTAGTTGGTTTCCGGGTTTTCTGTATGATTCGGTCTTTTGTTTTCACACGAGAAGAAGATGAGGGATCGGTCAGCTCCGCTTATTTTCACTGGGTCGAGTTTTGCTTCCGATACGCCTATCTAATCGTTTGCATGCCATGACGGAAGACCCCCGCCGTGAGTGGTTCTGCAAGAGATCTGCTTAAACGTCGGCTGTTCCTTGTCCCCCGTGTGCATTCAGAGGATCAAAAGACCTTGTTCTCTTCTCCCATGCTTTCAAAGCTGCATGTACATGGTCGCTTTCGCCAAAAGAAAAATGCGGTTGCAACTCATCTCTGTAGCGGAGGAAGTCCGATTCGTCAATTTGATTAGCTGGCTGCAATTTGTACACATTTTTTTGTTAGTGTATCAGAACTGCGGGGAATGCTTCTAGAATGCTTCTATGCGGGGGTAATACGCCTCTTTTTTCTCTGCGCAGCGTCTCTATGTATTCATCAAACTTCCTCCTTTATCCTTTTTTAGTCATTGTGATGTGATTTTGCGGCGTGGGTTTGGGCTTCTTCTGGTTTTTTTCACGAAGAATTCCCTCGTATTCTCTCCCTGGCTGTTCAAAGAACTCCAGGTGATTGGTTCGATGCATGCTATTGACGCTACATATGAATCGCAATGGACTATTCTGGTTATCTTTCATCACGAAGGCTTGCCATCAATATTTCAAGGTGTTTGACATATTGCGTCACGTGAACTGCGCTATGAAATTTACCTAATACGATAATGCAGATGCTTAAAAAGAGATACTCAGCCTCTACTCTCGTGAATGCATGCAATTAAGACGTTTACAACAGCCGGATTTATGTTTGCCACTCTAACACGAAATTCGGTAAGCTCCAAGGAGAGGATGCGATGCCGAAGTAGCTACCCAGCTTTCAGTGCCGTCGTCGTTTTGAATTCAGTGGTCAGGATCAGTGGTACAAGGTTACTAGTGAGTTACAATCTTCCCACGAGGGCCTGTTTCTATGACCTCATTCCTTGTTATGAAAACAGGTGCGATGGGCAGCGGGGTGGTAGGAGGTCTGGTCAACAGTGTTGCTCGATTTATTCATCTCGTTTCTTGCCAGACAATGAAAAACGCTCCAGTTATGAAATACCTGAGGAACACTGTAGCAGCAATGAAACTTTTGAAGCCTGTACTCGACGGGGTAATTGATTCCCATGTGAACTTTAGCAAAGAACTTGCTAACTTATTTGAGGAATTGGATGCACTAGTCAACCAGGCAAGAGAGATTGCGGAGAAGCAGGCACACAGGATAAGCAAAATATGCAATGTGAGTGCCATCTTGACACCCTCATTCCTTACTGCGCAGTAAAGCTCGATAGACTCCCCATATCCGGTGTGATCGTTTAGGTTTGGCTTCAAGATTTCTAGTTACGGGAGTGCACAAAGGCGCATCTGCTGTTGAAAAGGGTTTTTTTTTTCTCGTTTGGATTAATGAACCTCAGCTTTGATGACCCTGAACTTGGAGTTCTGCCCGTGGCCTCCCCCCTCCCCCCGATTGAAAAGGGTTTTTTTCTCGATTCTGACTGAGAAGCATCCATTGGAATTCTCTTGAATTCATATTCCCTCGATTGTCTTTTAGAGAGTGGATTGTGCCACATGATCCCTTTTCATTTTGTCCAAGAAGATTTTCTCGCTCATGTGCATTCTTCTCACAAAAGAGAAAAAAAACTTGTATACATTTAGTAAGAAAGTAGGTTGCCTGCAGTTCTGAGAACTCAGAATTTCCGAAATGGATGACCCATGCCTCCTCGCATTACCAAATGTTTGCCCCGCTCTCGCGTATTCCTTGAAAATAGTCCAAGGGGCAGCATGCGGTATGCATGGACTGCACTGCCTCATTCCCTCTGACGTTCCAGCTCAGCTTCCATCTTCTCCGCAACACATTCGGACCAGCATGAGTGCAGCTCCTGGTGCTCACTGTCCTGAAGATCCTCTGCCTAGGAGCCCCCAGGGAGAAAGCGATCCATGCCTTTCTCTTCAACCCCACATACATGACAAGAGAGGCACCAAGGTCATCTATGTAGTGGGACATCTGACCGAAGACAGGACGGGAGATAAAACTGGCACTATAAATCCAAACTAATTTTGAAACTTCATGTGTGTCTCTTATGTGGAAATAGTTTATTAATTCTACAACAGCGTTGATGTGCTGTAGTAACATGCGAAATTTTCTCGCTGCTGGATATAAGATTCAAGGGCTTTGTAATTCTACAACAGTATTGATGTGCTGTAAGATTTAACGCCATCCACAGGATTATCGGCCGGACGTATTCACTTGCATGTTCATGAAAAAAAACAGATTCATTGCGATGCTTACTTGTACTCGAAGGTCAATTTTTATCGAGAACGATGCCATATACATTGTCCGGTTAACTTTTCTTCCATGATTCTTCCTCCTGGAATTTTTCAGGTTCTACAATGTGAACCGCTAGTAATCAAGGTCCAGAATTCTTCAATGGAAATTTGCCGGATTTTGATCAAATCACTGCAGCCTTTTCCTCCAAGTTCGCTCTACGCCTGTATACAGGTACCTAATCGGTCCAGGGTTGATAATCACTGTATTTTAGGTTGCGTTTTTTCGTTAAAATAAGCGATTTTGTAAGAACAAGGGGCCTTATACTCTGCAATGTGTTTTAGCACTGCATACAGGAACTTGAGTGTACTAATCAGGGCAACACATCAGAGCTTATCGAGGTTTCTTTGAGGGATCAAAGGGATTACGGCATTTCCTCTCCCGAACGTATCATCAAGATTGCAGAATCTCTTGGTTTTGCATCTAACGAGGAACTCTTGGTGGAAAGGATAGCTCTAGAGAAGGAGAAGACAAGGATCGAACTCGTGGGAAGCCAAGGAGATTCAAGCCTCATCGACCAGGTGATTGAGCTTGTGAGGGTCATCGGCCCTTGCCTCGAGAAACAAAAGCAATGTGAGGTGAAAGATCGATTGCCTGTCCCTTCATATTTTCGCTGTCCTCTATCTTCGGAGCTTATGCTGGATCCAGTAATCTTGGCATCGGGACAGACGTTCGAAAGATCTTTCATACGGAAGTGGCTTGACAGTGGACTCAGGATCTGTCCCAGCACTCGTCAGATACTTGCTCATACCAATCTTGTTCCTAATTACACAGTCAAAGTGCTGATTACAAATTGGTGCGAGGAAAATGGCGTGAGGATTAGTCATTCTGCTGACGCTGAGGCCGTTTTATCTCCCTCTTCGTGCCATTTAACTTCAGGAGGTCCAGGGGTTGGACGTAATCTTCGTGGACCAATTCATACTGGTTCCGCTTTAAGGCCTTCCGAGCTTGGGGATTCTCCCGAACGGCAACGAGCTGAAGTTTCGGCACAAGACAGTGAAGAAGAAGAAGAAGAAGAAGAAGAAGAAGAAGAAGCAGAAGAAGATAGCAGTTTTAAGAGTTGTTACAGGATACTCTCAAATGAGGCGTTTAAATGCGATCCTTTTCTTGGGCGACAGCCATCTGATCATTGTCGGAGTGAGTCTGCCTCAAGTGCCATCTCTACGCTCGACGTAATGAGCAGATCGGATGACAAGACAGTCGTGTTACCTGCAGCACAGTCTCCCTCACCAAATCATTCGAGTTTTTCTCCGTGGAGTCAAGGCTGCTCCAACTATGGATATGATGGCCACGACGTCAGGACCCCTTCTTCAACCCCGGGATCTAGATCGGACGATCCGGCGGATTATTCTCTTGTTGAGAGACTGGTGGACGATCTAAAAAGTCCAGACGAGGAAGTGAGAGCCGCAGCTGCGTTGGAGCTGAGACTCCTCGCAAGGCACAGTGCAGACAACCGCATTCTGATAGCAAGATGTGGGGCTATTCCGCCCTTGGTTTCCTTGCTGGATTCAGGGCCGACCCAGACGCAGGAGCATGCTGTTACAGCGCTGTTGAATTTGTCGATCAACAACAGGAATAAGGTTGCTGTAGCAGAGGCAGGAGCCGTCGAACCGCTCATCCACGTTCTGAAATGCGGGAGCATGGTGGCCAGGGAGAATGCAGCGGCGACGCTGTCCAGTCTCGCCGTGCTGGAAGAATACAAGATCAGGATCGGGCGCACCGAGGCGGTTAAAGCTCTGGTCGACCTTCTAGGCTCTGGAAATCTCAGAGGTAAGAAAGATGCGGCCACTGCACTGTTCAGCCTTTCGATTATCCATGAGAATAAAGCACGCATAGTCCAAGCCGGGGCTGTAAGACATCTTGTCCAGTTGATGGATCCCGACGGCGGAATGGTCGACAAATCGGTGGCACTCGTGGCCAATTTGTCGACGATAAGTGAGGGTTGCCAGGCCATTGCTCAGGTAGGAGGTATACCCTTGCTGGTTGAGGTGGTGGAAGCCGGGTCAGAGAAGGGAAAGGAAAACGCGGCTTCCGCTTTGCTGCAGTTGTGCATGAACAACCACAAGTTCTGCAGCCTGGTGCTTCAGGAAGGAGTCGTGCCGCCCTTAATTGCGTTGTCTCACTCGGGCACGCCAAGGGCGAAGGAGAAGGTATGCACACACGACTCGCATGCCACATACTTCTGCTATTACTGCCAACTGTCGGCTGGGATTGATGATGCTTTCCTGACGGGTTCCATGGAATCCACTTTTCTGCAGGCTCAGCAGATCCTCAGTCAGTTCCGATGTCAGCGCGAAGGTAATTTCGGGAGGAGGCGATGATCATAATATATATATATATATAGATAGATAGATATATACATATATACATGCAGACGTGCACAGGTGCATATGTAGACATGTGTAGCTCAGCTGCCGGGTGGAAAATAGCGATCGCTTGCGTGATTCTCCCCAAAGCCCCGAGAGGAAGTGCTAGGACGTGTCAGCGTTATGGCGGAGGCCGTCGCAGGGGGTCGATCGCCCCTCCCCGACGGCCGTACGCCGGCGACTCCTCGGCACACACAGGGCTGGCTGCCGGGACGCGGAACCACCTGCTCGCCGCATATAGAAAGGCCGCATCCGTATGGATCAGCTGACCCATGCGACGAAATTGTGACCCGCCGCTTCAAGGGCTGCAGCGGCAGCTGGATTAGCTAACTCCTCGTCTCGTCTTGTTTGAGTGATTGACCAGGGCCACCTGCGGGGGCCGGGCCGAAAGCTCTCTCACTCCCTCTCTCTCTCTCTCTCCCCCCCTCTACACGGTGGCTCGAGCATGAACCTGAGGGAGAAAATGTCCCGGCAATGAATATGAGAGATGACTCATAATTGGCTACATCAAAACTCGTGTGATCGCACCTCCCCTTTATCAGGCAAACGTACGAGGCGAGCAAGATGAGAAGAAGACCGGATGCTGCGATGTAATGCATCGGACTGAAGTTCGTTTCGCCCATGATAGCATCCTCTTCTGGATCGCCTCACCGTCATCATCTCACCCTGCTACGCCAGGCTCAGAGCATTAGCTTCCGAAGCCGTTTTGCCAGTGCCATGCCATCGAGTGTCCCTCCATAAACTCTCTTGGAGGATCTCACAAAGCCGAAGTGTACAATTCATCTCAAACAGCAGATCCCCAGGAGCGCATCCCGTTCTTCCGATTCCCATGAAGAGACTGCAGCCAAAGAGATGGTCATGGGTTCACGAAGTCCCGAAGAAAGAAGCTTCGGCTAAGTGAATCCCTCCCTAGTTCTCTGGTCGGAGAAAGAAACTGCATATGGTTCTGACGGACATCATTCGGTGACGGAGTCAGCGCTGGAGCCAAACGAGAAAAGATATCCTCTGAAAAAGGATATGTTGCCGTCCTTCAGATTCAACAGATAGCTCTAGGGTATGTTGCGTTACCCGCCTTCTTCCAGCCCATAAAAACGGGGACTCCTCGTTACAGAAGGGTTCGCCACTCTCGTCACTCCCACGCCCAAACGACCTAGCAGACTTAGTGCCATGCACAAGGGGGGCCGTCACTTTTCCTGGATCTGGATAATCCATTATTGTCCAGAAACAGAGAACCAGGGGGGAAATGCAACAGCACATGGCAGAGTCACCAAGCGTTCATTCTGGTTCACATGGCAGAGTCATCTTGAGAAACGTGGTCTGGCAACACAATCACATCACGGCACGATTACGCGCCACAAAACACGATCTATAGCATGAATTTCCACTCCGCACCAAAGTCTCCAAATCCTAGTCGAGCAATCTTCCATAATTTTGAATGACAGAATTCTCCAAGAGATGAAGCTCGGCGTGCGAATCCTACGAGTTGAACTGGAACGCCCGAAAATGGTTGAATAGTGAACCATGAAAGATCGCCAGAGAGATCGATCAAAGCTCGGAGGAGCTGAAAATGCGCTACGACAGTGGATAGCTAAGAAAGGCTGCTTGTGAATGTACTGGAACGGGACAGCAACAGAACCTCGTGAAGAAAGGCCGTAAGCATACACTGGATCGGCGAGGACTTAGTTCCCCCGGGTTACGACGGGGGTGAGGCTGCTCCGACGGAGGTGGGTTGAACGTGAAGGAGAGAAAAGAAGGCGGGAGTGGGGGGCGGGAGCCTTCTCACCCACAATTCCGGACAGAAGACCTCAGACCTCCGATGTGGTCAAGGTGAGGGAGAAAAGAGGCGAGCATTTATCAAGTAGTGTTTGATGGAGTAGAAAGCTTTCTGTTTCGTCCCATATTAATTCGGCCGTTATGAGCCGCAAGGCCCGCCCTTCTCACCGTCGAAATTATCTCCCTACTGCGGGGGATGGTGGAGAATAGCCAGCCGACGCCCGTCATCGCCCGAGGGCTTGCCAAGACACATGGGAGCTGCCTGCTGGCGCTGCACCAGAGGGGCTTTATCCCTTCACAACATTGAAAGGGCACTGAAACACTCGGTCCCTGCGACGGCTGATGCAGGCAGCAGTTCATAAATGAGCACGCAAATGATCCACCTCCGAGAGACGGGAGCCACGCCCGAAAACGGCGAATAAAATATGAGCCAAAAAAATATTACTTGGGGGTCCGTGCCCAAGTGCAGCGTCCCCCGCCCCCGCACCGCCGCCGCCTTCATCCACCCGTCGTGGTACCCGGAGAGGAGGGGTGTGGGTTGGCAAGATCACATCACAGCCCCTAAGGATGAAGGAATGCATACCGCACTTGGTACGTATCCGCCGACCTCCGATTTGAAGAAGAGCTCGCCCAACTGCGGTCGCCGTCTTTCCCATGAGACACTGCAACAGCAGGGGGTGGCCCCATCCATTGAAAACGAATCGCTATCTATCCATCCATCCATCCAGCGCCAAGGCGGAGAGAGGAGAAAGGGGGGGTTGCTCCCTCCATCTGTCTCTTCTTCACTTGACCCTCAGAAATCCGGACACATCGACCAACAGTTTGGAGAGATTCTTCCGGAATCTCTGCCTGTTCACTCTGTCGAGCGAGGCGGAAAGCTGATTGGAGCTGGTGAGAGACTGCAAGGCGAAGGCTAGTCTTGGTTTTAGCGAAGGGTTTGGCAGTCTCTCAATGAGTTCCTGAACCAGCCTCTGCAGGTACACGTAGGTAGGAGACCCGTGTCAAAGGTCCCCCCGCCCCAAAGAGATGAAACACAAGAGATGCCACTCAGTTGTTGGAAACTAGACAGACCAAAACTCGCGTCGGCTTCCCGTCTCACAGACAGAGAATAGCGCAGGCAAGTAATGAGAACAAGTTTAAATCAAAGTCCAAGGGGTATACCTGGTAAAGATCTTGCTCGCATAGAACTAACGGGAGAAGGGCATCTGCAGCAGAACCAGCAAGTTCCATGCTGTAGATAAAACGACGTCAGAAATGTTGCAGCGTAACAGCTGACGTACTCCCAAAATCCAACGACTCAGTTTCATCATTTCGAAGCAAAATCCCGGGGAAAATAGAAATCATCGGACAAGATGCCAGGCAGGTGCACGAGGACAGGAAGTCGAGGAAAATTTATACTCTTGTCAGAGTTTCGAGCAAGAACTCCTCAAACTATGTCGACACGAAGAGAATTGTTCCTCACCTGAAATCTTCAAATAGAATTAAGTGTAAAAGCAACCGGAGAAAATGACTCAAAAAGCCTTCTTGCAATGTCCCCTCTGGACCATAGGAACTGACAGCATAGGCGCCCAGCCCTTCTTGGCCTCTGCTCCTTTCTCTATAATGGTGCGAAGAAAGTGCAGCCACTGCTCTCAGGCACATATCAACGACATCCGAATCCTGCAACATGAGATCAAAATAAAGGAGTCCTTTATCCCTGAAAGGATTGAAGTACAAAGCATCGACCTGAAAAGCCCACATTCTGCTGGAATGAAGCGGCCATGAGGATGACAAAATTTTGAGACCAGCCATCAACTGATGAGAGCGATCGTGATTTTTCACACAAACATAAGGGAGAAAAGAAAAACTATCATACTAAACTGTGAAGAGCCACATCAACAAAGGCTGTTAGGCACCGGGGACTCTCAACATGTATGCAGCACTGTAGTAGTAGTCTATCGAGGGATCCATCGTCACAATTCTCTTTAAGCGGACAATCATGGCCAAATCGTGTTCCAAGTCATCATAGAGCACGTCATCATAAAATGTGCACCCATATGCCCAGCGCGACTATGCCTCCCAAAAGTGGAGGGATATAACACGAATATCTGGATGTCTTATCACCGTAAAGATCATACCTGTTGATGAATTCCAAAATCAATAGTCAGCACTATGTATTTGAATGCGTCTGCGTTCAACTGAGCAACCTTCTCAGGGTATACCTCCAGCAAATGTGACAACAGCTCAAAATACTGTAGATTATACAACAACACAGTTAAATCTACCAAAACCATATCAATGACAGCTCTATTAATCATCCACGAGAATGATAACGGGGTTTTATACATTTTTACACAGTTTTGGATATTTCAGCAAGTCCATTGAAACTAGAGGAGTGACGATGTGCAGACCCAAGAACACAACCTCAGCAATGTTTACACACTCTTCTTCAGAAGCAACAGAAAAGTCAACCTGAAACATTTATTCCAAGATTATCCAAATGTGATCTAAAGTTTGTGCCTCACAGTTATGAAGAAAAAAGCAAATACCATATCCTTTGTGCATAGATGTGTAAGAAGCTGTAGTAATGCACGAAGATCCTTGTACTTCTCTGCTTTTGCCTCATTTAATAGGCTGGTAGACATAGATAGCGAGATCTGCATGGTAATCTCAATTCAGCAATGCTACTTTTTGTTTTTAAGATCTTTCATGTTGAGAATGAATAAATAAAGTGGATTATGGAATGCCAGTAATGTTCTTTACATAATATGATAAATAAAGAAAAATTATTTTCATGGAACATTACCTTGCCGATATTGTGAGAGGAATAGATTTGGAGCAACTTCATGCAAAAGTTAACTAAAGTCGCCATGTCTTTGGGGGTTAGAAACACAACTTGTGCATCCACAAAGTCCACAATAAATTTTAGAATGATGTACACCACTGCAGACTAAGTTCCAAGCTTCAATTAGTATAAGCCCACCGGACCAAAATGATAGCACATGCGATAACGAGTCTGCAGAAGAGAAGGGTATATCTGTCAGAGTACCTGATCTTTGTAAACTTCAAGAAGGGTCAGTATAGGATCCATAGCAGATACTGCAACGTCAAATATTGCCTTCTGAGTGCGAGATTCAGTGGCTCTAGCGGCTCCCCTCAACCTTTCCAGAAAACAGCAAACCTGCAGAAGTGTCCCACAGCGGTGCTATAGCATACTAATATTTAAAATAAGATCTACAACCAAAAAAGTTCAAATATTGACACCTCTTACCATGAACAGTATGTCGGGCTGCTGTGCAAAAGTTTTTACGCTGTCCTTAGTACACATATCAACTAGGTAAGTTGCTATCGGTCCCATTAGATCTCTCACATACCTGCGGAATATAATAAATACAGTCGATTTATTTGAGTAGGATCCCTCATACAGATGACAATTTTCATAAGCAGACACGATGACCAAATTTCGCAATGTTTAAATTATAGACAAGAATGCACGTTTTTCCAAGGAGTCGTGCTGAGCATGAGGACCCAAATGGCTAGTCAAACCTCTGGCACAAAGCTAGAATCATGTACATCAAGGGCAGATATAGAACTATCAGCCTAAAAGCTCAGGTTTCCCATTCAGGCCTCTTTTATCTCCCTTGACCGCCAGGCTTGAGGACGAGGTTTCTTAATAAGGCCGTCTCAAAATCCCAATCAAACCCGACATACCAAAGACAAGGTGCGAATCTAGAAAAAAAGCGACAAAAAACAGCAATCTGCAACAAGATGACCCACTGATTGGATGCTTCTGTTTCTTTCAAGGCAGAAACTGAACCAACAAGCGATTCTGCAAGAGAACGCTGCAGACAAATAATCAAAATCGTTAGAAAAAGCTTTCAACATTATTCTTTAGTTGCTCAGCTACAGAATGTTCAAAAGTGATCATTAAGAAGAGATGTACTTGCAGACGAGAGGGTAGCGAGAATAGAATGCGTTCATTTACAAAGGCATTGGATAAGCTGCGCCAGGAATCCTGAAGAGAAAGATATACAGAATCATTAAAAGAAAATAACGAATGAAAAATTCGACAAACATCATGCAGATAATGAAAAGAACAAGAAACTGAACAATACATACACACACACTCACACACATAAACATGTATCTATGTGTGTATCTGTGCATATGTATGCATGGCTGAGATCAATGTCTTATGAGGACAATGTAGGTTACAGGATTGTTATAAAACAGATGACAGTACTTTGATTGCTGACTAAGTTCTCTATATTATCATTGGCTCCTTTTTGAGCATGGAGAAACTCTATAGCTAATTTCTTTTCTCAGTTCTTATGAAGAAATTTCAATTGACTGCAGCCCAGTGTTTAGACTACGATGAAGAAAATAAGTAGCCTCAGTTTGTTAAAGAACTGGTAAAAGCATCCCATGAATAGAAAATATGATGTTTATATAGCAGAATTTTTTTTATCACTCTGTACTAGCTGGACAATTACTAAGATGACACAAACAGAGAGATGCTACAAAATCAATGATCTATTAACAATATGTATATGTTCTCACCAACGTCACAAGATGAATGCATACATTCTTCCGTCGAACAAGTGCCGGTAACATGTGCTGACATGTGAGTGACTGCATTAACAAATCTCGTGAATTACTCTTTCATAACAATCCACATTTTCATAAAAAAAAGTACATTCCAATGTAGAAAAGGAATGACAGACGCTAAAAAAAATTCCTGTCAGACAAGAAAATTTGAAAAGCCTCATAGCCACTTACTGAAAATCATTTTTTGCGAAGAAATAGTATTTTCCGGTTATGTAGTCAACGACATCTGCACTTAATTTTCTAGATCGAAGAGAAAGGGTACAGAAATGGAGATATAATTCGAAAATATCAACCGCAACTAGCGAAAGATTAATTATTTAAGGGAAGGCATATCTTTTGTCTAAGTTTCAACAGACCTCACTGAAATCGAGTCTATAAATACCAACTAAAGATAAATCATACCAGTAATTCAATCTCTCCAGGGTACGATGTAAATACAACCAATGAAATGCGAACAAAAATATCAAGCAGAGATCTTCCTTCATTGTCTTCACCAGCAAAAGTAAGCAAGAGATTCTTTGAATGATCTACTGTTCTGCCAATCAGAGTGGAGCTGTATGACTTGCTTGTCTTAGTTGGCATTAAATACGTGCTGATCCATCTTGAAAGAAACCACACCATGGCCTGGTCGCATAATGAATTCAAAGATAAATCAGTTAGTATGAGCATCCGAAGCAAGCTTAAATTCACACCTAAGGCCTCTTAGATCCTTGATTACCTAAATCATGCAAAATTCTTAGATCCATGATTACATAACATAGTTGTCTGTTATATATGATTCTGAAATTCCATCATGATAATAGTGCGATGATATTCAAGGTCGCTACCATACAATTTTAGCGCGTTGACACTTTATAGAAGAAAAGGGTCACACATATTTGCAGAAAATATGGTGATATATAATATTCAACATTAACCTTGCGCATAACCTCAGCAGAAATTTTCCACAAACATCCAAATATATGTAGAGTATGAGGACAGAAGAATAGAAGCAGCATTGAAAGCAGAATTCATTATTTCAATGAGTTACCTCCATCAGTCGAGGACTAAAAAAATTGGTTCTCATATCAGGATCCAAACTCTGTTCAGCAAATTTAATGACTGACCTGAATAAATCATATAATACTAATTAGTATTAGAAAAAAAAAAGCAAATCTACCAAGTTGATGACAAGGACTACTTGACTTTCCAAGCTCTTAATACAAGTTAGCACACCCCACCTACATTTAACATTTAACGGGAAACGAAATGATTTCATAGATGACTTGATTCGAGAGGATAATAAACGACCAGAAATCCAGTATAACTTTTTTATAGTACTCATATCGTTAGGTAAAAAAAATTAATGAACCAAAAACAAGATCAATGGTATACAAGATCAATGATTCGAGTAGGTTCATTATCCGATACGTTCCAAATGGTTGAATCTTTTGACAACTGCATAGTGATATCTTCCACACTTGCACCATAATAGAAGCAAAAAAACAAGACACTATCAACAAAACAATTTACATGCACAAGAATACTGTTGTTAGGCTAATTCCAAATGGCCTATGTTGTTGTCACCTCAAGAATAAAAAGCCTAAGTTGATGTCAGATATGTTGATTATCTAGATAGTACTCTCTATTTTTCTCGTTTCTTTGCTAGTATTACACCCAAATACTGGCATTTTTAAAGGACAGGTTATTCATTTAAGTAATATCTATCAGAAAAAAAGTTGATAATTAGAGTCTCTGCAAGGCATTCGTTACATGGGGAATAATCTTACCAAGACAACACCACAACCGGATGTTGGGCTACATCATCAATATCAACAAAGGAAGTTTGCAACTCATCAGGAACCTGAATACGAACAATCACCAAGTCAAAACTCTTGCATCATGATCAAACTTCTTCATGAACCAATTTCGAACATGAAAATTCTCTACAAATTCGGGTACACACGAAACTTTTTTTTCAGAAAAATAAGAAGATCCATTCGTAAGGATGTGGCACATTAATTGGCTATTAAGATAACTAAATGTTTCGGACAATGTTTTTTTACATCATAAAAATCTATTAGTTTCAAAAACACCAAAAACTGGTAGTTCATTAAAGCACTAATGCAGCACAGAAAGGAGGCGTTCACGTCCAACCTTTTTGAATTAATAAAATTACATACTATGCACATCTGTCCGTTCATAAATACAAACTTACGCGTACTGGTCTCCTTTCACGAATACTAAAAATCAAGATCTTTCATCGTTAGCAAGCCAGATGACAAATTAACTGAGAGAAGCTAGAAAGAAGTGCTGCTAGAAACAGCAGAAAAGATGAAATTGCATAAAGTTAAATATCAAAAATAATTCCCGAGTTCATCAATATTAAAAAGGGAATGCCAAAAAGGTGATTATCAAGAAACAGATGCCAAAAAGTTACCATCATAGTTTCGCCCTCCCAAGAATCTGTGAGTATATGCCCTGAGATCAACAGCAGCCAATAAAGCTCTTCCAATATGCAAGTTGGATCAGTGACACCCTTTCCCTGTACCCCATTTGTTAAAAACTTGAAAAGAACTCTGAAAATATTGTTGACAGAAGGAAAATATAACCAGATTGCACCACTTATGCATACCTCACATATATTCAGCTGTCATAGAGTGCAGGTAGTCGTAGTGAAACTCAAAAAAATAAAATGGTGACACGAAGTTCAACAAACTAAGAATAAATCGAGTGCTATATGCATTCTTCTTATGAGTGTACTTGCAGCCATAGACAATTAAGGGATTTCAGCAATGACTACTAAGGTGGGAACAAAATTCAAACAGAGACAATAAAATGGGACGAGTAAAAGAAAAGGAATAAAGGTTCTTCAATAGAGTTAGATACGAGGAAGATGTGCTAATCATGGACAAGATTATGAATTATCCAACATTAAATCCAAAACAGAGCATTCCATTGATGTCGTCAGGATTATACATAGAGAAAACAAGCTGTAGATCAAGGATCGAACCACACAACGAACACAGGAGGTGCAATGATATCAATATTTGGATCAACACCCATTGGGTAAGCTCAATATTTGGAGTTTTTCATGTTTTTTTAATCATTGTTAACAAAGAAATAAAGATAATACGATATCAATAAAATCTTGATTGTTCAGAATATGATATGCCTGCAATTAATGCAGGGTATTACCTCTTCACAAAGATGTATTTAACATCAACTAACGTCACAAAGGTGGTCGATCTAAATGTTGCTAATTTAAAATATCCCATTTAATATTTAAATCAACGAAAAAAACCCAAATTAAGCAAACAGCAAAACAACATTTACAAAAACCAAGTTGGACTGTCTACATGTATTTTTTTGGCAATCTCCAAGTGAAAGCATACCTATATATACATGAACAATTGGAAGAATAAAATCAGAAATTCTGAACACAATGGAATGTGTCCACTCTCAAGGTAGAAACACACCTGACATAGCGTAGAAAATCGTTCAGAGAAAAGTCTAATAAGGAAGGGAATAGTCACACTGGCCACTTTCCTCGCAATGAGAGCATATGAAGCGAGTCTTTCATCTCTTACTACAAAACGCCAAGGTAGACAAGACCCCATTAGCAGACGAATGGTCGGAATAAACAATTCAGTGATGAAACTTTGGCCGACAAATACTAAAGCGTATAGAAGCTATGAATCAAAAGTTTTCTACCGGCGATGGAAGCATGAAAGTGTTCCGAATCAGCGAGCTCATCAAAAGCTGAATTGACAGCGGCTACAAAATACCCAAAGTTTCATAAGCAACCTGGTGCATGATGCCATGTCAAGGGGGGAAAGCTAGCAATCAGAGGAGCTCTTTTCCAAAAAAAGACCAGCTTCTTGGTTTGTTTTCACAAGGTATGTAAATTACCCTTTAGATGCGATTCCACTATTGTATTAAATAATATAACGATGGCTTCACTTCCTTCCCTTGAAAGTACATTTTTCTCAATATCAGTTCGCTGCATAAACAATATTAACATTATTTGACGAAAGAAACCATAACAAACTAAAAAAACAATAAGAATGTTATATGCTGTGGTACCAGCTAGTGTTTGGTAGACTGTGACAGTCTATGACAGGAGGATTTATCACTAATAAATATAATGCAGAGTTGAATTTCCGGGAGCAGATGAAATGTTGTGTCATAGCTATAAAAAAGTAAATATTCAGAATTGTACCGACCAGCAATAATGAAGCTGCAAGTGGAGTACCATTCCATAGCTCAAACATGTTTAGTGTGATGTGCATGTACATCATGATTTGATGGATGCATTTCAATCAACTACGAAACCTTCTTGGCATGTTTGGACCCTTCTCCTCTACATTATCATTTAAGCTAATAAGATAAGAACAGTATCCACAATAGGGGTGGCGTCAATGACGAGTTCCAGGGACCCCTGTCTCCCCAACTTAATCATCTTTAAGAAATAATCCTTTAAAATTTGTTTTTCGGTTTTCACACATCAAATACATTCAGATGATGCTCTTTCAGTTTCCCTTCTTCTAGCCTTGAGCTATCCTCCATAGATTCCGAATTTAGCTTTGGCTTGCACTCTCAGGGTATTATCGGTTGTCTGGTGAGTGTCACAAAAGAAAGGAAGTCAACAACAATATGCTAAAGAAATTTTTCAAATGCGAAAATTCGGGAATGTCAAACAGAAAGAGACAGTTAGAAATGTTCGTTTCCCTTTATTTAGACAAATAGAAACTGGTTCTCATGTGAAAATATCATGTGCGGTTAGAAAGATGTCTAGATGAATCCAAGTAATGGATTCAAGCTTGAATGGCAGAGGTAGTAAAAAAATGAAATATGGAAAGCCAGACCTGAGTTCCACAGTAGAGAGCAACCGATACAATCCAAAAATCAGCATAGACAAAAAATCCAGCCACACAAGATTGAAAAAGGGGGAAATATGCTGACAACTTCAAAACTTATTTTCAAATGACAAAAATTCCGAGAAGGATTTAGTAATTCAGACTAAAAAAGGGAAAAAATAAAAAAGAAGAGGGCCCTTTTATTAAAAAAAGAGGGTTGTACATGCCCTCTCATATTGAACTGCCAATATCCTACAGTCTAGACATAAAGCTCTAGGGATACGAGAATTTATCATCTTAATATAATATCAAGGAAATACGAAAGAATTCTCCCATTTAACTCTGACTATGTGAAACCCAGCAGAAAAGACATAAAAATGAACACCGGGTTTCAGAAAGTACCCTCAGAAGGACGTTCCATGTCTCAAGCAAGATATCTAAGGCATCTGAACACCAGGTATCTTCTTCATTATTGCCAACTCCATGGGCTTGTATTATTTCACATGTCAAAGCAGACAGGAATTGAAGAGTCCCGTAAGACCTGAAAATTAAAATAAATTTAAATAATTGACAGTTACTTGCATATATGATTCCAACAAAATAAACTACAAAAACATTCCGGAAATCTAAAAATATACATGTTTAAATCACAATTCATTCTGATTTGCATGCGTCCATGGGTGTTTGAGGAACAACTATGACTCACCTGATGGGCCTCAGGAGATTGTCAAACAATAAAGTACTTGTCAAGGTTGCCATAGAAAGGAATGCATGGCAACCATCAAGTATCTCACTGCAAAATATAGTGAAACTTCAGGAAAAGAAAAATGTTGGCACTGTGATGAGGTAGAAGAAGAAAAATCAAAGAACCTATCAGGTCGTCCGCTCCTAACAGCAGCTATAACAGCAGCTGGTGGGTCCATCCATTTAAGCACTGCGGACAGTATTTGTAGCAGATGTTTCTCTTGCGTTTGGCCATTATCTGAATCTACGTCACCCTCAGTAAAAGGAATGAAAAAACACATTTGTGACAAGAAAAGACATACTGAAATCACATCTGTGGCAGGCAAACTATCAAGAAAAAATGCAATGCCCAACAAAAGTGCTTCTCTAGAGTTTGACGGTTATCAGAATTTATGGCAACCACACTAATCATCTTCCAGTCAGCTTCATCCTGTCAGTACCGCATCAGGGAAAAGGAATGGGTATTGGCATAAAAAAGGAGTTCCAGTTAGGTCACAAAAATATTAATCCGTTCCACACACATGAATGTTAAAATGTTGTTGTAACATGACTTTTTCGCATGTTTTGAAAGAAAAATGAACTAGTTATCTTGTATTTCCAACAGAATTGAGATAGTATTTACGTTGTTATTGGTTCCCCTAGTAGATTGGGCATTTGGGTTTGTTCAAAGTAGGACCATCCCAACCGCAGAGAATAAAAGCTAATAAAATCTTTCTGATGAGAGAACACCCTAAATTAGCTGCCATAGAATGATAGCATGTATACAAATTTTACTTCATAACAAAACATGAAAAAAAATTGATTATCAATCAAAAACCTTAAATAATTCATTGGATGGAGTTTGCTATATGTGCTTCAGAGACGAGCCTTTTTAAAATTCAGGAGATGAAGACCAGTAAACAAATTTATTGAATTAAGCCCATTTCTAAGTCTAAAGTGTAAAGCCCAAGTGGTAGGTTTTGGATTAATCACCATAGTGACTGACAACAAATGGCCATCCAGCCACTTTACTTGAAAGGGGCATCGTTTACTTGGTCCTTGGGCATAAAGTCAACTTCTCTTTGGTTTGTCAATATAGGTTTCTGCCCCAGAGGAAGGTAATGCGCAACAGGGCCTTCTCCAAGCAATGTCTTTTTCCTATGCCTGATTCTTCCTCCACTGATTTCCTTACACTGTCCAGCTGTACAAAGGGGACATCAGGCGGTGAATTCTCTTCAGGGACCAATGGCATCCATGTAGCAGATTTTTCTTGCAACATGGGATGATGAGCCTCTTCTATTAGAAACACCTTGTTGACCCACCAGGATTTTACTTCTTTCTCGATTTGCAGGACCATATGTGTCCCTTATATGAGCCATGTAACATATATTGTCGATGTATCATTTCCTCTTCCTGCAGGTACCATTCATTGTCTTCAATGTAAGGCATCCCCAAGAGGTAATGTGCCATAAAATGTTTGATTGCAGTCTAAAACAGCCCTTTTGACATCATAACTTGAAATCCGGGCAGAACAAACAAAAGCTGATGGATTTTATCTTGAATCCATTCCATTTGTTAGAAACAAAGGTCCTGGTTGATTGGACAAGCAACTTTCTCAGTAATTAAACAACCGACTAGAATTAGAGTCAGAATATTAATTTAAACCCAAGGTATATGGTCACAAAATGAGTGCTAGATGGGATGAGATATGATTTTCGGTGATGGAAAGAGAATCGCGACACATTTTGCTTGTTTTCAGAACGTTTTCCGAACAAAATCACAGTACAAGACTGAAAGGCTTTAGAACATTGGTTTGTGTACTTTCTTTCAACTTTCTTCCCTATGTTCTCAAGTATCTCAGTTCTACGTGTTGTTTTACAGGGATTATCAAAGTTCATTTCAAAAATCCAAGCTTTTGCATTTGGTCCACTATTATCTAAAACTGAATAATCAATCACCGTGATATGCACATTACATAGTGCCTAAACTGCAAAATTCAGCGTGCAGCTGTCTTAGTAAAATGTTCCTCCTACTATCGACTCCCTTTCCCAAAAATGTGTTAGTTACATGCCTTCCAATGTAAGTTGTCTTCAGTCTGTCTCTTTTCTGCATCTGAAGATCGCATTTAAACATAGAATCATCTCCTTTCACCATAGATCAGCGGAAGAGTTTGTTCCTGATTTTTTTATCGAGTTTCCATGTTATGCGTTGGCCTTCCATGCAACTGGGAATAATACTCCACACCTTCAGGACTCCATTGCCAAGAACGCTTCATCCACTGGAAGCGCCAAAAAAAAACATTGGGACATTGAATTACCCATGAAGTAACAAAGGTGCATCCCTATCTCTGTCATCCTCTCTTCAAAGGCCTTTCGAATAAGCCCCACAAAAAGGAGGGTAGAGGACTGCCTTAAAACACCGTTCTTGATGATTTCATCATATTCAAGTTTAAATGGGAAGCATATATCACAAAAAAAAAATGATCAAGTGACCAAAGGAAATAAGGCAGAATCGGAGAAGAATCTACCAGAAGAAAATATAGCCCCTGTTAGGGAGCATAACTGCACTATAAGCTGTCGGGCAGAAACTGCAAGAGGTGAATCGAACCATATGACATCAACAGAACACTTCGCCCTCATTGTGTCATATAAGCCCAAAAGCCAAGTAATATGACCACTTGAAATCAGAACGTCGTGCCACAAACGCCCAGGCTGAAAAGGCAGAAACGAAATGAAAGCCAATCAGTGATTAAAAAAATGTGGTTATCAGCCATGCGCTGGCTTGAAAAGTTGTATTAGCATACAAAGAACCGACCAGCTTGTTATTTGATCATAGGAAAATCACCAAAAGCATGATCACAGTTGCTTTTCGGCGATTTTCAGTTCTTGACTCTAAAATGAGCTGACACGAAGAATCATCTTTATAAATGGAACTAATTGGCAGCACTTCGATAAAAAATGAGTGTCAAGTAAATCAAACAATCGGCAGCACTTCAATTAAAAAAAAGTCCACACAGGAACCCAAAATCACAGCATTGCAATGTTACCCAAAATCAATAGTCAATGGCCCATCAATGTTACCTGTACCAGTACAAACTCAAACTTCCTTAGCATTGCAATCTCATGGTTTATCCTGTTGTTTGATGTATCCAATGGATCACCAGCGCATTTGAAATCCCAATTTAAAATCTGAAACATGAGGCACAATGCCGCTGAACAAACTCTATCTTCTGCTAATGTTTCCCTGCACTCTACTATTCTATTGGTGACACCAAGAGCAGCATCTTGCGCCCAGCAATAAAACTTCTGCATAAGAAATCAGCAGACAACAGTGTGCAAAGGACAAACCCTGTAAGCACTAATAGTTTAGTCGTGCATGTTGAACAGTTATAGAGAAATTATCAAACATGTGTCCTGCGTAAAAAACCTGTAAATAATCTTGCTCAAATGAAGACCCGCACTTCTCATGAAACTCTGCAGGAAGACCCATGGCCGAAGAGGTTGATGGTGAGAACTCAGTTACCTGTCAGAACATAAATTATCAATCTCGACAGCAAGAACAATACAACATAACGATGATGCAAAACAAAGTATTGAAGCAAATTTATACCACAGATTCCAAGAAATTGATTCCAGCAAACTGTGCATTTGCTCCATGCATGCCAATAATTGCATTCTTAACCTACAATGAGAATATCAACCAAAGTTCATTCGAAGAGATTGGGGAAATTATTTCAGGAAATTAATAGATACAAGGAACATGCAAGATCCAAAGAAACAATGAACAAATCTCATTCGTGAACGACTAAGTTACATTCATTAATTCTCTTCAAACCAATAGATATTTTTTTTAATTGAAAAGGATATAGTTTCTTTTTAACCAGTGGGCGATTAGATAACAAGATAAATCAGCAATGTGTTTTCCCATTTATTTGCATTGTAAAATGGATGGTAAAAATTACGCATCAAGTATAAAAAGAGCAGAAATAATAAAGTAAAGAAATACCGACCCTCTATACCAAACAATCTGGCATCTAACTGTGAAGATGGCCCAACCGCTCAAAATATATTTTCTCTTTTGCCATAAGAAAGGATCTAGTTAGCTTAGCTGTTGGTCAACAAATGACGAAATATTGGGAAGGCGCCCACAATGGAGGAAATCAATGACATATCCAAGATGGCATTCTTATTATTTGAATGAAGTTTTTCAACTTATTGGGCCTGTGTAAGTCCAAGTCTGTATGTCTGGGCCCAATAAGAACATCTCATCTCTCCCCCAAGCCTGGACACTGCAGCTACCCACCCTTCAAAATTCACCACTGCCCCTACAGAAGCTAAACGTAAACTCCTGGGTACAGGCTGTTGACCTGGTCATGAATAACTGGGACTACGTCAGAAATTGCAACCTCAAGAAGCCCATCTTCTTCGCCACCACATATCTACCAAGACTTCTGGCTGCAATTATATCCGGTTTTCTGAAGATAGACTGATTCTATAATCCTCTCTGCCCAAATGAGAAATTTTTGGTTTGTTCTCTACAGAATTTAATATGCCAACTGATCATCTTTGTTAGTCATAACATTCTTATTCCCTGAACAATTGCTGAAGAGGCTAAATCACAATTCCACCCATCACCAAGTGAACCATTACCCTGATCACCCTACCTTTCTACGCTTTTGTTTTTCACTCGCTCATTATTGAAAGCCACCTCGTTGTGTAGCTGTTGTGAGTCACTGAACAAGGTGACCCACTGCGAGCTGCAAATGGTCATTGGTGATTGGGTGATGTGTGCCATTGTGAGGCACCATGCATTGCAGGTTGCTGCCAACCACCACCCCTCCAATACAGCCAAACATCGTCTCTCTCATTGAGAGTCTTCTCCCTCAAAAAAGGAGAAATCCGACAGACATCTAGTTATCACCTGGAACCATCATTCAAGTTGGGCCTTCACATCCTCTACTCAAGCAGGTGGTCCCCATCTTGGCCCTTGTCGTTGGTGGAATCATGCACCCTGACTAGAAACTCTTCGACCAGACTTCTCCCAGCCGTCCATCTGCATACAGTTGACGGTGCAGCTAATACAGCTGGCTCAGATCTTCTACTCCGATTTGGAGCAGGGTGTTGACCACTCTACATTCAACTCTTGCTTCATCTCTAGAAACTTTACTTCTAGAGTCAATCTACTGCACTTAATCTTTGATGCTGACTGCTCCAACTTCAATAATAGCATGTATCGCTCGACTTCAGGCCCCAGCATCTACTGTTCTAAGTTAAGCTCTGAGTTCAAAACCTGTCATCCATTATTTCAACTTCAACTTCGAACTCTTTTACACTGGCATCAGTCTCTACTGTAGTGGTTTCAACCCTGGCATCAACTACGTCAACATACCTTGCTCTGGCATAAGCTCCAACATCGTCTATGGCTTGTTTTATTTACTATTCTCCCTAGTCAAGTGTGCCTTCAACAAAATCGACAGGACTGTTTTAACTAGGGGGAGAGTGTTAGTGAATCCAGTATAACATTTGATCTAATAAGCCAACATTGGCATTTGTCATTGTGTAATTGAGCCAGTTAGATATAGACCTATATTAGGCCTAATAGTGCACTACCCACTATTCTCTTTATAGGGTCATGGCTCTATTTCTCTTGTTTTAACACATACTGATCAGAGAGTACACTGGCAAGTAGGTGAAGGAAATGTAATATAAACTAAATCTGAAACTCAATATTGACAATCCTTGACTGATATGCAAGGGTATTTTTGATACTTAGCGCAACAAATGGTGAGTGCTGGCAAAGTTCATCATTACCCACGACATAGGTTTTAAATTCATCAGCCACAATCCCTGCTTGAAGAAGGCATATGGCAACTATAGTTTTGAAAAAAGAATCAGAGTCAACAAATAAGGTGATTCTACTCAATAACAAATGTTTGCATCAAGGTACGAGCTAAAATGGCATTACCTTTTCACTACATTACACTCTAAAGAGGTATAATGGAGAGGACTACTCTCCAACAAGAGAATCACAAAAAAATATATATAAATATGATACTTTTTCCGTGAAAAACAATATATAATAAGAAAAAAATAGTACAAACATTATTCAGGAAATTCGCACCTCAGAAAAGACTGACTCTTTCTCGGATTTGGTAAAATCTAGCCTACAAAGAGGGAGAACAATGAGCATAAGAACAAATGCGAACCATTATTTCCATTTAATCTTATGAGAAAAAAATATACATTTTATTGATGAAGTGGGACTGCTGTCTGGAATCTGTCTCGACCTAATGAGATTTTATGAACTTTGTAATGCGAATTGTAACTCTAACTTCCACCAACCCAAAAAGAGCAAGTTAGTAGCACAGCTCAGTAGGTGGAAGATGTAATGGTTTCATGCACCTCCCAAACTGGCAACCTATGACTCTACTATAGATCCATAAAAATTTCAGAAAATTTTAGAGACTGGTTGTCAACTTAAGGGGAGACATGACATAGTGCTCATCCAGTTCTGGTTTCACAAAGCCTGTAAGGAGTGCAAGATAAGGAAAAAATGGGTCTAAGGTTTGGTAGAAACATGCCATTATCATATGACACTGTTGAGCACAAAAGTGAAGTAATTGCCACCGTAATCCTTCTCTTTTTTCAAACTTTTGACAACTGAGGACGTTATAAATGTATAAGTAATAATGATATATTAATGTTTATTTTTACTGAATAAGGAACACGATAAGAAAGTTAGGGTGACAAATAAGCCCTCCAAACCATTACAGTGAACGAGACAAGCGTATTTTATGATTGCTTGCCAAGGCACCTAAATGCCTAGTGCGCCTACAATGTCTTGTTCCTTCAAATATTTTCTTAAGCGGCGTAATGATCATACAAAAGCTAGGAGACGACCAACAGATCAAGATGATGAACATAGATGGTTGTAGGTTCAGCTATAGAACATGATGGACACTAAGGGCACCATCAATGGAGGAGATCGTCTCTGATATCTAAACTTTATGGACTCATTTTTTGGGAGCCAAGTTGGAGGCATGTGATATCTGAAGAAGACTGTTAATGATGCAGAGTAATGAGGAGGGAGTTACAGAGAGATCCCTTTGATTTTTTTACAATAATTAAAGTTTGAGGATAGCGTGCCTAGGTCAGGAATCGATCTTTATCGTCCTCCATCAATTTCCTTCATGTCATTATGAAAATATGTAGTTGTTTATAATTTAACAACAAGCTGCGCCTCTTACAAGAAAGTTATCTGTAAATTCCTAGGCAATGAAGAATCCGCCAACATTACAAAAATATGAAAAAAAGCTAGACCAAATAGGTTTATCATGTTCACAGAAAATTATATCATATAGCATGTGTTCAGATTCTTGTCATCAGAACATGACCCGGAACAACTCACCAGCCTCTTTTCATCAACTGTGCTGCAACAGAAGAAACCTTATTTTGAACATAGCCATCTGTAGCGGTAGCATGCTTCATTACAAAACATATGCAGAAACTGCAGTACAAAGAAGAAACATTCATTGCAGCCCAGAAAGAATTAACAAAACTTTTGACGTGATGTCTTCTCTTTTAGCAAAGTGATGAAGGATTGGATGCACTCCAACAACGAATCACACACCAAAAAGCAACGCAAATGATAATCATGTATGCATAGTAATAAATAGAGAAAAGTTCTATGTTACAGCATACAATATCAGGCCTTTTTTATCCTCATCTGACAGAGTACCCCATTCCCTTATAGCAGCATCTCGAATAGCTCCGGCAGCCTGAAACCTTGCATTTGCCAACTGAGAATTTTCTGCAATAACAGAAACCACTTTGATGGAAAAACCTTCCAAGCATCGATTATGGTACAAATGTTGATCACAACAACTGCGCCTTTATAGAAAAGGTTGTGACTCAGTTTAGAAACATAAATCTGTATTTGAGAATGAGTTACAAATCGGAAATGACACAGCAGTACATCTAAAGATTGTGAAATATCCGCATAAATAAGACTAATCTAATAGAATTAATTGCCACGGTCACCTCATGGTCATATACCTTAAGATATAAGTTAGACATGCTAGGAACAGCATAATGAAAAGAGTCCTGCTGCTCCCACATTGTTTTCATCAGTAACACCAATGACCAAGCAGAGGCAGAACCAGAGTCTTACTTGCATGGACAAGATAGCAGCTATTTAATTACTACCTCATATTTCAAGAACTCAATACATGTATCAACCCAACATTCAAATAACCCATTAGCATAATTTAATGATCACGAAGTAGAATATTAATAGGAAACAGTTTTGTCGTATATTCATATGCAAAAATTTCTCAAGAGTATTTGAGAGATGAAAGAACAAGCCTCACAGAAAAAAAAAAACCAGACAATAACGCAAATCACTGTATCCAATATTACAATCTAATACTTGATCAATGTTTAAAATATAATGTTGGTCCAGGTTTTTGATCTTGCAGATATAGTTAAGCGAATTTTTTTTAGAAAAACGAGAAAAATTCAAGCTCCAATTTTGTTGTAAAACGATTATCAGTATTTAAAGAAGAACGCGTGACATAGGCGACCCTAATCAACCTACAAGCACCACCATTTACACAAAAATCTCAGAAACCCATCTTAGACGAAGTTGCAACAACTGAAGGCCTATACAACATTTGTCATCAAATTTTATATGTTAACCAACCCCATAGTTTATCCCATCAGTTGCATACTACATAGACAAAAATACATCTTCTTGTCCAGTAAGAACATGTACGGTTGGAGAATTCAAAAAAATAGTAAACAAATAGAAAAAAATAAAAAATAAAGAGTGCACTGCCTAACATACCGAGAATGAATCTACAGCACAGATAGGGATTTGGAGATTGGTGCAAAGAAACAATAGTTGCCTCAGCTGCAGCTGAATTCATGCACATCTGATTGAATCAAAGGAAAAGAAACAAGCAAAATATAAATACCACAGTATGTTGCAGGGAAATATATAAAAGCGAGTACAAGTAGCACAGTAAAAAGATGGAGATCAAAAGCAATACTACTTTTAGAATAAGATTAAAGTATAAGAAAACAGTGCAGAACTCGATGTATTGATCCTGCTACTTAGCACTTGTATTGAAGCAGGCTCCCCAAAAAATTCCAATACATTCTACAGTGCCACCGAAATAGTACAACCGCCACAGAAATGAATCCAGGGACAGTAGCCCGCTTCATGACAAAGTCCGGTATTTGTTTCTTTATTGATCTCATGTCTGTAAGGATCTGGTGAGAGACCAAGTTAGATCCTAAGAAAAACGATCCAAATAGCAGCCTGAAAACCATCCAAATTGCCTTAAAAAAATGTCCACTACAGTCTATAACGAACTCTTTGACTCCTATTGAAGCCTCTACATTTATTTAGCTGCTCTGCATTTCCAATCTGTTTAAAGAGGAATGGACCATGGCTAGTCCAATATTCCAAGTCAGTCCAATTCTCTGAGTGTGTTTGCCAAGAGAGAAAAGGGCAGTATGTGGACGTTATATGTGCGGAATCCTCATCCCCACTCCACGAGACCTGGATTAACAGCTGTCTTTGAAGCACATACTAGATTGAGGAAACTAGTATAAACAGTCCAGAACACGATGCAGCACTTCACCTCAATCCTTCACATCAGTGAAGGATTGATGTGCCTTAACAATTGATGTGTTTTTTTTTCCACTACATAGCATAGTTTCATCCTTACAAGATTACAAAGAGACTGAGTAATGACTGGAACATATTTCTGTCAAGATCCACCTTAAAGCTACAGCCTCCCCACATTCTTAAGATTGTAGACGTTTCTGGACTATCAAACAAGTTAACAAGAACATCTTCCTTTACATGAAAACACTACCGTTGCAAGTCACAACAACTTTAACAAGGATATCCTATACCATTATATGATGGACCATATTCCTAGATCTTTCCGCATACGTGACTACCTCCTAGAGTTGTTGACTGAAACAGATGAAGAAGTAATCGGACCAACATGTTACCAACAGCATATAGATCTGCCTTCCGGGGCCACAGGCTGTGCTGTAGCACTGGGTGCCCGCACACAACCTTTGTGCTGATTTGCCCAGTTTGAGTGGGCCAAACTGAGCCTTCTTACTTCACAAAGAAACTTCCCACTCTATTATGATTTGCTGGTGGCAGACCTAGTTCTTTACACCTAGTGGGGGAGGGACAAATGAAATACACTTTGAAGAAATTCTACGATGATGACATAAATGGATTACGTGGAATGATGTTATGATGTGTGACGTACTTCCAAGGGTCGTTAGAACCCTCCATCTCTGTTTTGATCCCATGAACGGACCAGATTCACATCTCAATGCTGGCTCAGTGCAAACGAGCCCTGGGTGGGACAGCACCCTCTTCTTATTGTTTACCTGATACCTATTGGGCATTGGCTTCGGTTACATCCTGCTTTTTTAACACATCCACTATAAAATTAGCCAATTTTTCTAGGTGCTACTCCCCGGGTTTGGCAAAGAAATGATAAATAACATTTAAAAGGTAGATTTGAATCCGTCTCCGTTCGTAACCAATTCTCAAAGAATAAGTCTGTACTAATCAATTATTTAACGCATCCCCTTCCGCTCTCACACAGATATGCTGACAACTCACCCGTTCATATTCCAGTCATTTATGTTTATCCTGGTCTTACAAGTTCTGTTGTTGAAATGACGCATATTAATACTACTATGTTTCGTCCATTTGGCTATAGACCATCCAATTTGCTAAGTCTCTCACGCCTCAACTGTCTCTCTTCTGTTCTCATATCATCCACGAGGAATCACAGAAATTTCATGGTACTAATCGTCACAAACAAGACTTTTCTATCCTTTCTCTTCACCTTAGCATTCCACTCTCTTTACCATCATCCCTCTGTCCGAGCCTTTCACCTTGCCCACTCAAGTCAGTGACACTCACCCCAGCGTATTTCAGCCAACTCTACGACGCAGTGCTGGACAAAAGATAGTCGCCCCAAGCACAACAACTATCAACTCCATCGAAACTTCAAAACGATCGAAAACCTGAACGTACAGGGAAAGGAAGGACTATCCCCCGAATAAAAGTGCGGAATCAGGAGAAAGCAAAGAAAGAAACCTGATTTTCGTTGCACGCTCGCTCGATTGCCAGCATCGTTGCCTGGAACTGCGCCAAATCCGGCGGCCCACCACCAGCGGCAAAATCCTCCATCACCTCGTTCCCTTCTCTATCCCTCTCCCCCCTGCCTTTCAAAGACCAGGCGTCCTGAACAGAGGGAGATGGCTTCTGTTGCCAGTGGGCAAGGGATGTGAGCTTTTGGTCGCGACGAGGTGGGAGCGTGGGGTTGGGGCGAGTCTGGGGATTTATATGGCCATCACATAGGAAATGGGAGGGAGGGACGAGGTGGTATCACAAAATGATGAAAATGACCTCAAATGTTTGGGCGTACTCACAATACCCCAATTACCATAACTCTCATTAATACTTAGAATTTGAGTTCAAAAGACATATTCGTATATTTTATTACATTAGACAACCAACTCCTATTATAGAGGAGACTAGACTCCTCTATGATAGTATTAGGCAATGTGAAATTAATATTTAATCTTACTGATAATTACCATTGAGTCATGCATTATCATGTATGGTAATTTAGTGGCATGCTATTGGTACTGCCATGCACACCAATGTGTTGCACTTACCCATTGGTACTGACTGCAAGGTTCTACCCAAAGAATTTCACATTGTCATGTTGATCTTGTGGCAATCTCTCCCTCATTCAAGTTTCAACATTCTTGTCATAGAGTATTATTCAAAGTATTAATTGATAAGATTCTCAAACTACCAAATGTTGATGTTTCATTATTATGTTGCATCTTATTCCAACATGTGATGCCACTTGAAGAAGAAGATGTGACAATGCGTATGGAATCACTCACAATTATTCTTCATATTTTTCTAATATAGCTTTCATACATGTGATATTTGATGCATCTTAATGTGGCAATCATTGTATATTAAATCACATTAATCTAATACTTATAAAATTAGAAAATACTAATCTTTATATTTTTGAAATATTTTTATAAAAATATATCTATTATAATTTGATAAAAAGCTCCAAAATATCATAAGAAATAAATACCTAAATATCATGTAAATTTTTTAATTTTTCTCAAATAATATGATTTTCTATGATTTTTGGACTAAAATATCATAAGAAAAACTTTTTAAATATTAAATAAAATAATAGGTTTCAAGTGATGATGTCATAATTACATCAACACTTGAAGAATGACAATTTAAACAAAATAAAGTTCCACTTAGTGATTATTGTGTACATGATTATAAATAATTCAATTGATGAAATTGATAGTTGTAAATGTCAAATGAACCATAATAGATTAATAAAAACTTTGAAACTTGAATTCAAGCAAACTATCATTAATTTAAAGCTTAAATAAGTTTAAAATAAAAAACTAAAAATTTAGCATTACAATAATGATCACCAGAATTTTAGGTGTTCATAAAGTCTTCGAGTAGTGTCCATGACCTCCTTGGATGGACATGACATGGGTACTTTCTAGATTCTTATATAAAATACAAAGTGTAAAAGTAAAAGACAATGAAGAGTCTCTAGTGGTTGTCACTTGATATAGCAGAAGTTTAATGACAATGGGCCTTCGGCAACAATTACCTAATAGAGTTGAGCTAAATGGTAGAGCACACCTCAAAGAGCTTCTATCAGTACATGTAGTAAAAGAAGACTCGTATCATGATTGAAACACTATGAATAGATCATGACAACTCTCTCAATGAAATGTCATACTCTCAACAACAATTATTCGTCAACCAACTGAAGATGTTTTTTCTCTAGAAATTTGTGATTTTTATATCTAAATAGACAATTTTTATATCAAGCATCTCTAGCAGTTATTCCATTGTCCAACTCTCTATAGAAAAATCATAGAGTTAAAACATAGTAAAGTCATCATTTTTCACATTAATGAGATTTAGACCTTTGCTAGTTACTTGACTATATAAGTGAGGCTAAAATAATTTATCAATATACCCTTGAAATAGTAAACAAATAAATACTTTGTATCTCTTTATAACCTAAGCTAAAATAATGTGTTCTAATAATGATTTAATCTCACATTAGTTGTTTTGAAGGGCCTGAGATCAATGTAACCCAATGCTACATTCAGTATTTGAGTTCCTTCTCTCATAAATAAAATGGCTAGGATCACATGAGGAGAAGGTTATACCAAGTGGTATGTCCCCATGCACACACATGTGATGAGATCATACCTTGCTTGCCTCATGCAACAATTTGTCCACAATGATGTGTAACAAGAGTGACACACATGTGCTCTACATGGTTTTCTTAAGACACTTGAGCCTAACTTGTGGTTCCCTTGACTAAGCTTCTCACTCAAGTTCAACATCCTTTGGGTTAGTTACTAAGTGTTGGTTTGCCAATGAGTAATATATGTATATATATATATGTATATACATTCAAAGATATAAATATACAAATTATATAAAAAATCACATAATTAACCAAAAATTCACATTAGTCACATAATTTATTTATTTCATCAATTTTAACATAAACATCGTACTATTTATCATGAGTTAATACATATAACTATTATTGTAAATAATTATTAAGTCATGATAAAAAACACTTATTACATCTCAAACTATCACAAGAGTTTGAGCCAATAGACAAGGTGACATATTGATGTGATGACAACCTCAATAAGTTGTCATATCATGACACAATATTTGTGTTGCTTGATATGTTATATGTTTTGTTGGGTTCATAATGATTGTAGTCTTAGATGATCCTAAATGATGCCATCAATTACATTCAATATTCTTTTTCATCTAACACTCTATGTACTTCTATTGAATCTTGGAAAATTAATGATCCTTTTTGTGAACTTCAATAATGAGTGTCATGTCACCAAATTATGTTGAATGTTATAGGAAAACTAGATAATATATGATGAATGTCCATGATACATATTATATAGGTAGTCCTTCAACATTTCATTGGCATGCCTTTTCAACCATCAATTTTGCATATAGAAAATTAATGAAAACCTCAATTGTGTACTGATAAAGGACTAGAGTGGTGACAAAACATTTTTGATAAAAATAGATGATGTATCTAAAAATGAATTTCTAATTTCAAGACATATAATGAAGAGAGGTGATGTGATTTAGTAGTTGTATATTAAATCACATAAATTTTAAATTTCAAAAAATATTATTTTTAGATTATTATGAACTTTATAATTTTTCAAATTATTTCAAAATTTAAATCAATATAGAGCTCTAAAAATAATGAGAACTTTATAATTTTTTATAAGAATATAATTTTATATTATTTATATCCTAAAATATTACAAGCTTTTTAAAAAGAATCAAGTGTTGATGTCATGAAGATGTCAACAAATGAAGAACAACAATTCAAGTGCAAATAAAATTTCATTTAGTAATTATTAAGAACACAACTTCAAAAACTTTGATTGATGAAATTGATATATATAAGTACCAAATGATCCTAATAGACTAAAGAAGAGTTTATAAACTTAAATTCAAGTAAAATAATAATTAATTAAGGATTACAATAGTTTAAATAAGGAAAATAGAATTCCAACATTATAGTGGCAATCACCGAAATTCTATATATTCAGAAATCTTTTTAATGGATGTCAACAGCCTTAAAAGCTCTCCTTGAACATATATGACATGGGCACTATTTGAATTAATGTGTAAAGTTTAGAGATCAAAGGTAGGTGGTGGTGAAATGTCTCATGTGGTTATCACCTAGTGGAACCTAGTGGAGCAAAACTTAATGGAGGTGGGGTTTCACACCACTCTCATCTGATTGATCTAAAGTCAATGGAGGTGGAGTGCATCTCATGGACCTTCTTCATCTAGTCCATGAAAAAGAGGATGTTCTTATTGCATTCAGAATACTCTAAAGAGACTACAATGAATCTTGATTTCCTTTCAAAGTTTTCATTTTTCTATCTAAAATCCTTGATCAATTATGAATGACAATCTTTTATTATCGTTGATGAAGTTTATGTTGATAATTGACTATTTTTCTCAATTTTTTATGTTGATTATTTTCCTAAAAAAAATTGAGGAGTTAAAATAGAAGAAAACATAAATTTTAGCATCAAAGAAATTCAAACCTCCATCAATCACCTAGCTGCATAAATGAAGCTAAAAAAATTACTATGATACCCTTGACATAGTGAACACATTAATGTGAATTTTTCTCATAGTGTAAGGGTATTTTTAATGTTATTCTGGCTAATAAGAATAATCGATGAGGTTGTCTCACATTAATTATTTCAGGAAGTTTGAGATCAATATAAGTCCAAGTTATCTAAGCTATCAATTGACATCTCCTAAAAGCAAAATGAGCATATGACCACTCAAGGAGAAGAGATACCAAACTTCTATGTTTTGCAAGAAATAGTTATTAGACAAGTGTGTCAACATGCTTATTATATTAAGTGTCCCATATGTAATTTGTGTCACTTGTAGTAGGTGGCATTGAATGTTGCCACCATACAACATACAACCATGTCACCCATGTATGCAGAGGACATCATCTTTTATCCAGAAATTACAATCCCTTGCCACAACTTAATTTAGAGTATCATCATTATCACATCCATTGGGAACATCACATGCATATAGTCTAAAAAGATATTGATGGTCATCATGAAATCATACTCAATAGAATATTAAGTGGAGCCTTCTTTGGTCTTCTACTTATAGGAGTGGGTCAGACTGGTGGGCCCCTTCTTTTGTGCTGAGAATAGATTAGGCCCATTGGGGGCTTGACAAATTCTCAATCTTCTTACTTGCTCATTGGACAGAAGGTGCTTCAACAATCTGACCTCTTTCATGAGGTCTACCATCTCATGTAGCCGCTTTTGGTTAACATCATTTGTCCATGTAGTGGTGTAAATAATAACTTCACATAGTCATTGCATGTGAATCTTCAACTCATTATTTCGATGCTTATAAGCGGGCATTGATATCTTGAAGTTGAGATTGAAGTGATTTGAGAATGGTTGCAATCAGATTACTTGTCTTCTCCTCAAATTGAGTAAATAAACCATTTGTTCATTTTATTCTACTCATCGTATTACAATAATGTTTTTTTTTTACATTCTTCCGCGCCCTTTCGACCAGGCTCGACCTCCAAGGAGCTGACGCTTTCTTCTGACCGTCGCTCATCTGAAGCTGCGGCGTCGCTCAATTCTTCGCCCATCTTCACTTTGTCGCTTCACAAAGGGAAACCAGCGCGACGACAAGAGTCATCTCCCGCTGCCGCCGGTCCGCGTAGCAAAAGGGCAGCGGCAGATACCGCAAGAGGACCACGGGGGGGAGCTTGTCCCGCAGACCCCCCCCCACCCCGGCAGAACTAATCGTCGACGGCGCCGCTTCGATTAATCTGAAACACGCGTATGTCGATAAGCTCGTGCGCTCCCCGTTCCGTTCAAGATAGACAAAACGAGCGAGAAACGCTGGTTCCTCTCGGATGCAGCGAGGCGCATTTTCGTTGGCAATCGGAGGAAATCTAATCGGGCATCTGCAGGGCCGAACCTCGGGAGATGCATGACGAGCACGCACAGACAGACATCCCTGCCAGGAAGAGGGCACTGAATCGCACGAAACAGGCATCTCTCGCAGGAAGATGCTGGCGAGGAAGACGATCGGACGCCCGGAGAATCGGCGAGAGCAGACGTCTGGTTTAGCTCGATGAGATGTATGTACCCTCGATTGCCGTCCCACAAACCAGACAGATAGCCAGACCGACAGGTGAGCTCACGGTTCCTCCCTGAGGATCTTGTAGTCGACCAGCCTTCTGCGCAGCCTCGCGGCTTCGTCCATCATGCCCGAGGCGGCTATGCCTTCGATGAGGGATGCGTAGACGGCGGCGTTCGGCCGGCATCCGCCTGTGGTCATCATGCTCAAGACCTCTATAGCGAGGTCCACCTTCCCGGCCCCGCACAGGCCCTCGATCACCAGAGTGAAGGTGGTGGCCCTGATCCTGCAGCCAGTTTCGGACATCACCCGCAGCATCCTCGCAGCCTCCTCGACCATGCCGTTCCGGCAGAAGCCGGCCACCAGCGAACCGTAGGTGATGTCGTCCGGAGATATGCCGTCCCGCACCATCTCGTCGAACAGAGCGGTCGCCCCGTCGACGTCACCGATCTTCGCCAGCGCGTCGATCACGATGTTATATGTGATCAGGACGACCGGGAAGCCGCGGCTCCTCATGAACTGCAGGATCTCCACCGCCTCGGCGAGCAGGCCCTTCTTGCACATGGTTCCCAAGACGGTGTTGTAGGTGACGATGTCCGGCGAGCAGTTGTCGCGCACCATCTGGCACAAGAAATCGATGGCTCGGTCCAAGAGCTGAAACTTGCAGAGGCTGTTGATCAGGATGTTGTAGGTGACGACGGTGGGAGGGGAGGAGGAGGCGTTCATGATCGAGATGATCTCGTCGGCCTCCGCCCACCTCCCGCTGCCGCAGAAGGAGTGGAGCAGGGTGTTGTAGGTGACGGCATTGGGCTCCAGGCCGCGGGACAGTAGGTCTCCGATTACTCTCTCCGCGTCCTCCGATCTGCCCCCCTTGCAAACGACATTGATGAGGGAGTTGTAGGTGACGATGTCGGGGTAGCAGCCCTCGAGGGCCATGGCGTCGATGACCTCCAGGGCCCGGTCGGCCCCGCAGCTCTTGCAGGTGAGCTCCACGAGGATGGTGTAGGGGATGAGATACGCGGGGCAGCCTCGCCTGAGCTGGTCCTTCCAGAAGCGGACAGCCTCGGCGCCCCTGCCCAGCTCGAACATGACCCGGAGGATGGTGTTGTAGGTGATGACGTCGGGAGGGCAGCCGCTGAGGGCCATCTCGTCGAGCAGCCCCACCGCGAGGGACAGCCGCCCGTTGCGGCAGAGGCTGCCGATCAGCTTGTTGTAGGTGATGATGTCGGGGACCCCCCCGGACATGACCATGACCTTGAGGATCCTCGCCGCCTTGTCCGTCAGGTTGACATTGGCTAGGCCTCGGATAAGGTTCACGCAGCAGGGGAAGTCGGGGAGCTGGCCCAGCCGAGCCATGACGTCCACCAGATTGGCGGCCTCGAACACCTTGCCATTCCCGCAGAAGCTGCGCAGCGCCTCGTTGTTGGAGGCCTCGTCGTTCTCCACAAAGGACCCATCGGAGGACGACCCCCCGGGGTTGGAATTCCACGGCCGCCGAGACTTCTCGACGCTGCCGTGGCCGCCGCCCCTCCTCTGGCCCAGCAGCCGCCCCTCTCCCTGGTGGTGCAGAGAAGAAGACAGGTTCACATCGTCTTCTCGGCGGGCGGCGTGGGCGTGCTCGTGGTTCCTCTTGGCTTCGGGCTTCTCCGGAGAGTCGAGGCGGAAGGCATGCGGTCTCACGAGAGGACGCCGGCCGGTCCTGCGGCAATGAGCAGGTCCGCAGGGAAGAGGGCGCCGCAGGGCATCGAGACAGGCGTGACCCATTCTCGTCTCTCCGACAGATGTTCGACCCGACGCCTCCCGGGAGATTTGGGAGAGAAGAGAGGTGGGAGGGGGGACAGCCCGCGGCGGTTATTCAACCCATTCGCGGCTAGTCACGGCCGGAGGACCGCGACGAGGGGGGGGGGGGGCATTCAAGCGGACCGTGAGGAGGATAGATTCGCAGGAGCCCTCTCTCTCTTATCGCAGACGGAGGGGAGGGATGATGGCGCTCCGCAGGACGGAATATGGAGATGAGGCCGCGAGGAGGGTGAGGCGCCACCCGGGATATGTCGAGAAAGGAGGAAAGGGGGACGATGGCGCCGCAAAAGGAGCAGCAGCTCAGAGGGAGAACTGAGGGTCAAAATGGAGGAGGAGAGTCTTCGGCGGGGAAGAAGAAGGGGGGATTCTGCCTCCGGAGGGGCTCATGAATTGGATAACGCCGATGCCCGCCTGAGGAAGCCGAGCAGGATGTGACCGTCTGAGACGACGAGAGATGCTCCTCCGACGGGGCTTTCTCCAAGGAGAGGGAGAAGAAAGGGGCTTTCTCCGCTGGCGCAATGGGGCTGGAGGAGGGCCAAGGAGAGTAGAGCTAGGGTTGGGGGGAGGGGGTGGCGCTAAAACCCCGTGCGGGCACAGGGGGGGAAGAGAAAACAAGAGAAGCCTCACTTTTTGCGCCCACCGAGACCCGCCGGGCTTTTCCTCGCCGTCCGGGCCATCACCAACATCCCCGCAGTAATAATTCCACGGCGAAGGGAGGACGGCCCGGCCCGAGAGGTGCCGCAGGCTCGGGGGCTTGCAAACGAGCAAAACAACTAAATCATCATTCATCGTCGTGGAGAGCAGCAGCAGGCAGGACGGGCCATCATTATTATTATCATTTATCGTCGAGACTGTAGAAAAAGAATCCCCACGCAGAGGGCGTACAATGCGCGTGCGCCAGTCACAATCTTCCGGCGAGGCATGACGCATAAGGCTCGTCCCTTGGTCCTGGGGGAAGGAAGGGGAAGCAGGGTCTTCAGAGAGCCAAAGATCTTTGGCACAAACAGAGCAGCTTCTTGCAAATCTCGTGTACGTAATGTCACCCACCACTCCCCGCAGGTGAGAGGGCAGTTGTATGGACGCCCAATGCAGCTGAGTGCCCGTCCGTCCGTCGGTGAATAATGGACGGGGCTCGCCATCTACCTCGGTCTCCTAGCACTCCTTGAGATAATGGAGCTGCCTCCTCAGGTGCAGAACCTGCGGAAATAGGACATCAGAAGAGCATGTCATTGAGCCGATGATCGCGCACCGTCAGGGGAAAATCATGCTTCATCGGCTAGCTTCAAATAACACAGCCATTCATGGATCCGAAGAATATGCGATTCTTCCTCTTCAAGATGGCATCATCCCATTGAGCTTTTAATCATTTCTGGGCTTTTCAAGGATTTGATGTGCCAGCCACATTTTCAGGATGCAGATATGAAGGGTAGAATGGTCAAATAAAGACCCCAAAAATATATGTTCATATATATGCGCGCACACACACAAATATCTAAAGAACAAATCTCACCCAATGATTATGATAATCTGATGACGCATCCTTGTGGACTCGTTGGAAATTACCAAATAACACACAAGCGGAAAGGAAAAAAAGTGCATAATTCCATAAACGGGCGTTGGGCAAATCCAACAGGCCACATCAAGGTTTATTACCAAAATGTGAAAGCAGCAAGAATGAAATTGCCATAAAATTTACCTCATCTTGAAGAACATCAGGGAGATTCTCAGTGGAAACAAGCGCACGAATTTCCTCCGATAACTTTGCGTTCTTAATTCCTAACCATGTGGCAGGAGGTAAGGCCAAAATCAAGACGGTTAAAATATCATTGTTCGCCGGGTGCATCATAGAGCAACTGTTTGGGAAACGACTGTTTGATTTCCCTGGTGACATGGGTACAAGCACATCGACGCCTTGCTCATTGCTTCCGGACACCACTGTACCTGAAACGACTGTCAAAGGCTTGTCGCCATTGGACCTGGAGCCCTTTATACATGTTGAGCTACAGGAAAATCTTTCACCTATCCCAAAGTTTCCCATCAATAGTTGGGCTCCTTGGCAGCAAATATTAGCTGCGATCTCAGGTAATGAATCCGTGTCACTCAAAGGTTTTATATTCTGACAAAATGGGTTTGAAAGAGAGAGGCACTCTGAAACAAATCTAAATAATTCGGTCCTGTGAACTTGATCCAGCACCTCTTCCTGTAACATATAATTAAGATATGTTATATATCATTAAGATATGCACGACATACCCTAAAAGGAAAGCTAATGTATAAAATGCAATACCTTGGCAGTAAGCCTTCCCTTCTCTTCCATGCTTAAGCTTGTTCCATTTTCCTCGTGTCTCTTGACCTCAGCAACCCACTTGATAAACTCTCCAGCACTAGCAGGAAGAGATGAAAATACAAGACAGAGGACTTCATAGATTGTAACCGGATTCTCTGACTCTAGGACGAGAGGCACATCTTCGATCAAATAATTTGCAATACTGAGCCAGCTCTCATGTCTACAACTCTGCATAATTTCGATAACTGCTCAATTCTACACTCACAGACAGATCAGTTATCAAAACCAATAGAATAAATCACGTAAGATAAATACATGAAGCCGTAAATGCAGTAACTAGGCATGTCATGACATAGATTATCTGTTATCCACGTACAGGGACAGCTCTCTTTTTTTTTTGGTGATAACCTCTGAAGGAAATTACTGCTCATACTCCTCAAGATACCCAACTATAGTTTCACCTCAACCAGTTCCTGCTGGTAATGGAAACTACGTGGATTGTCCTGATGTGAGTACCTCAAGGACACGCCTAAGCGGAGTATAGCATCATTAAACTTTGAACATCTAAAGTAAAACAGCAACCTGCTACAGCATAGCGTGGTATGGTAAACCTTACATTTAGATTATACAGACGATTTTCCACTTAATTTGCAGTCAAATAGCACATCACAGATTATATTTCGTACAATGCTATGTACAGGCTAATCCATGGCTAACATTCCGCATTGACGCATGTAGGGGAAAATACAAGATGAACATAACGAGAGAGAAAATATGAAAATAAACCATTACCAGGGTGTAAAGCAGAGATGGAGGCTTCTGAAGTTTCGAAACAAGCATGAACCTGCAGAAGACAGTATCTTGAGCGTGAAAGTGCGAATTTTGACAACATAATAACGGAGAAGCAGACTGAATGTTGGAAAAATTACAGAAATCATCAAGGAAGTAGGGCCCTGAGAGCACCACAAGGTAATTTTACTTTAACAGAACTGATATTGAAAATGCAAAATAATATTTTTCTTCCAAATTCCTATTTTCAGTTCCTATAATTCAGACAGTTGTTGGAGTTCAGAAAATGCCAGCTACTTACGGTGGTCAACGCTGGAACTGTGTATTTCACGTTGAAATCTAAGATTTTTCACGTTGAAATCAATAAAGAGATGAGGAAGCCTTCATAGCACCTGGCCTCAAGACAGCTGTTCGAAACGAGACCTAACTAAATGAAGTGTTGCCGCATTGCTCATCTCACGAATCAGTAAACAGACCTCGTATTTACAGAACACAAGGCACAGAAGCATTTGAAAGAAGCACTTGATTGGTTTCGGTGATTAGACGAGCAGAGTAATTAATACTCATTTTTTCATCCAATAGGGTACAGATGAGAACATACCCACGCGGAAGCCCCGTTGCCTCGTCAAATGTATCCATTGCCTCCCAAAGGAGAGATATTGGAACCCAGTGGGGGGGATATTTGAAGCGTGCGACATCTAAGATCAATGCCATGTCTCTCCCAGCATGATACCCTCCAATCGGTGAAAAATGGCCAGTTCCTGTCTACAAAATTGCAGTATGCAAAGTTTATCCTGCCTGATGTATACTGTCAAAAAAACATACACGCCAACAATGCATGGTCACGTAAATATAAAGCAGGTTTTGAGGAAGAAACATTTTCTTTTGTAACATTTATTTTTTGTTTTCACTTTCGTCAACACCATGTAGAAAACATCCATCAGTCAGTGGTACTACGAAATTCTAGCGAATTTTTTTATTCCCATTGGAATTAACGGTGGGGTTTTGTAGCACAATCTATTGCCAATTTACAAATAAAGCGTCGTCCTGGAGTCTGGGTACATGAATCAGATATAGAAGGCTATATCATGACAATCAGACATACCATGCTTTCTGTCATCAAACCATTTTTTGCGGCACAAGATATAATTTACAGCAGGATAACCGAAAAAAAACGGGTGAGCAAATGATCCAAGAGTTTATAGTCAAGCTAAGTCCTTCAACTACACAAAACAGGGTTCTTAAATGATACGTTGAAGTGCCGTAGTCTTGATAAGCTAAGACATATCTAAGGAATTCTACGATGGTGCAGTTACATGTATTCAGTTAAGAAATGAGCAATGAACCAGCTCTTTACCAAATTCTTAATGGGCGAGGCGAAAGTAGAGGCAAATGAATGCATGATGCAAGATCACAGCTCAAAAAAAAAGTCCTGAGGCCGGAGGGGCACCTGCATAAAAGGCTTCCTATGATATGACGCGATCAAGTGGCAATCCTCAGAGGATGCGCAGCTAATAAGCTTCTGGCGGAAATCGTCAACAGAGCTTTGGTTTGTCCGGAAAGTTTCAACTTTAGCGCCTGCACAGTTGGCGAGGCAAGCAACCTTCCCAAACGTGATACCTTTTTCCTTGACTTTGTCTAAAGGCTCACAGCAGTCTAACATTGACTCGTCAAACCATCTCCACGGCCCTGTAAGAGCACAAACAATGAAAACAAGAAGCTGATAAAAACTCTCCGATCCATGAAAGGAAACCAACCCCACTTTACATACTAGTTACTTTCCCATTGAATGATGCAGCGGAAGGTACGATATTGAAAAAATGCAGTCTAGAAATAATTACAGAGGGCCCTGTTTGAAAATTTGTGTCCCCACACACATCTTATGTACTAGACGCATCCACTGATACCCTCGATATCTCTTCTTTTTTTTCTTTTATCTATGGTGGACCTCGGTGGTGATTCAGGAAGGTATGTCTAAACAGCTTCCAAAGGTACCTCAGACACACACCGATCCAGCATATTTAATCCGAATTATCCCCAGACCAAGGTACTTGAAGAGAAAGATCTCAAATTTGATACATCAAGGAGTGTCACTAAGCATTCAACAACTACCTTTCCATTTCCTCCCAGGATCGATTGCAAGGGCGTTCAGAACAACAGAGAGACTTGCGAGGCCGCAGTAGGCGGGCTCCGATTGCGTCTGGAAGTAAGAGATCAATCTGAAGAACCCCTCCATCGTCCCATTCTGAAGTGCCTCGGAGAAGAGTTGCTGCAGAGATCAAATTGACGGTCACGGTTATGTGCGGGAGAAACAAAAAAAGTGAGGAAACCGAAAGCCCCGCATTTCTCCCGAAAGAGAGGGTCGCCAGTTGCGAGTTCCAATGGGTGAAAAATGCTGAAGCGCCATCGTCTTGAGCAAAGATGTGACGACCGCAGCAGACGAATAATTAGTAGACAGAAATGGCCGAGAACGATGCCAAAACCCTAGAGGAGTTCCTCCTCCATAGACCAAGTAAGAAGACGATGGGGATCCAAGTGCCACCGAGAATCAAAAAAGCAGAATGCAGCATTACAAACGAGAACGAGGGGAGAGAAAAGAAAGGACGATGCTGCGCGAAAGGGAAAAGATCAGAGGCGAGCACCTTCCCCTCGGAAGAGGCGAACTCGATTGCCGGGGGAGACGGTAGTACCCGGCGGTAGAGGCCTGCGACCGCCATGCGGACCTCGCTTCCAGCAGCGCTGAGCCCCTCCGCGCTTACACTATGCACGCGTCGTCTCGGAAAGGAGGGGAGACCGGCCCTGGCGGCGAGCGCGGGCGGTCTTCGATTAAATAGGCTAGGGAGGAAGCACGGTGGTGGCCACAGCATGTCCACACCGAGACCCTCCATCATTGGGGTGGGGCTGTTAGGATCCCAGTGGGCCTAAATTGTTTTTACTACAGACCAGAAGAGGGTATGTCGTACCCTCGCGAAGGGGCAAAATAACCCCTTGCTTCAGATGAGGCCTAAAAGGTGGAGTCTTTACTCTGGAAGAGGGAAGTGGGTCCTAAGGGCAGCTGCGGCTGAGGGAGGACAGGGGGCCGACCCACTCTGGGGTTCTTCGGAGCCCAAGCCACGGTTTCTGCCGCTTAATCTTCATTTGCCGTCTATCCATCTTCCGTCTTTTCTGTTGTGGGTATCAGGGGCCCCGCCCGCCGCCTGCTCTCGCCTACATCACCGAGCCATCTGTTCAGTTGTGGGGCCTACAGAGAGTCCCTTCTCAGAGCTCGACCGCTAGTGGGTAGCGTAAGTCAAACGAACATCGAGCGAGCGAGGGAGCTCGAATCTCGCATCTGTTGTTGCGATGAGACTCCCAAAGTCGTAACTTTGGTATTTCTCGCTTTTCGTAGGGCGGCGAGCCATCCCCTCCCTTCCGGGCCAAACAGGGCTTAGAGCACCTCGTACCTCTGCCCAAAATCACTCTCCACTCATTACCCAGTTATCTTAGGGACTGATGGGATTTCCGGGGGGGGATCCTCGGCGGTGTCAGGCGCTGTCCCCGCCATGTCAGGCCACACCCCCCCCTTCCCCGGCGGCCCGGGAGACGACGGGGTGCTCCGCCGAGGGACACAGCTGTAAAGTCCGCCGCCGGCGTACATCTCTACCTTCCCCCACCCCCACCCGGCTTTCTGTTGGGGCAAGTCTCCATCTTGTCGCGTCCCTACGCTCTCCCCTCTCCAGGGCTCTCTCTCTCTCTCTCTCCCTCTCTCTCTCTCTCTCCCTCTCTCTCTTAAACGCCTCCCTCGACGGCCGGCCTTCCTGCACACCAACCAGCATGGCGTTCTCCTGCCCCTTCACCCGCAGTTGTAGCCTCGTGTTCTTGCTCTTTGCTTCCGTCTCCGCCTTCGTCGTCCGGAGCCAGCAGCCGCAACCCGCCCTCCTCCCGGCAGCCGAGCGGGAGGCCGTGTATCGCCTGGAATCTCTCAACCCCGCCGTCGGGTGGCGCTCTCTCTACCCTGACGACGTCTGTCTCTCCGGCCCACACGGCGTCGTCTGCGATGTATTTCCACACGGCAGAGAGGGAAGAGGGGGCGGAGCTGACATTGCCATGCACGTCGTCGAGCTCAACTTCGGTCACATCTCTGAATTCAGCCCTAACCCACCCTGCGGGCTCTCCCCCGCCTTCCCCGATCGTTCATCCTCCTCCTCCTTCCCTTTCCTCCGGAAGCTGCTCTGGGGTTTCAGGGGGCATCCCGGATGAGATGGGCAATCTACGAAGACTCCTGCAGCTCGTCCTCTCCCGAAACCGGTTACGCGGGGAGGTCCCCAGGAGCATCGCCCGGTGCGGGGAGCTGAAGATCCTGGATCTGGGCAGCAATCGGATCGCAGGCCTCATCCCGCCGGAGTTTGGACGTTTAGAGGCCCTCGTGAAGCTGGACCTGAGCGGGAACCGCCTCTCCGGTTCCCTTCCCGGGGAGCTCTCTGGCCTCCGGCAGCTGGAGTTCCTGGACGTCAGTCGGAACAACCTCACCGGCGGAGTCCCGGCGGCTCTGGCGGGGATGGGGAGCATGAAGGAGCTCTACCTCAGTGGGAAACCGCTCGGCGGGCGCATACCGGAGATCTGGGAGAAGCTAGGGGCCCTCGTGCGTCTCGGTATGCCACGTGCAGGCCTGGTGGGTGGCATCCCGTCCTCCATGGGGGTGTTCCTCGGGAACATCTGATACCTGGGCCTGGGTAACAACCGCCTGGAGGGCGGAGTGCCGAAGCAGTTCAGGCGCCTGGAGGGGACCGCAAAGGAGATCGACCTGGGGAACAACCTGCTGGGCGGGCGCGTCCCCTTCTCCGCCAGCTTCGTGGCCAAGGTCGGCGGGAAGCTGAAGCTCTTCGGGAACCCGCGGCTGTGCCTCGACGGGGAGCTGGCGGGGAGGGCCGGAGGCGGCCTAGGTTACCTGGGGCTGTGCGACGATAGAACACAGATCATCATCTCCCATCCTCCCTCCTCCTCGGGGGGGTCCTTCCCGTGGAGGCGACGGCCGCCGTCTCTCTTCTTCCTCTCGTGGGTGCACCTGGGTGTCTTAGTCTCCCTCTGGGTTTTGTAGGCGACCTTTCGGGCTGTCCGGACGAAGGTCCACAACAGGATCAGGAAGACGACGACCTCTGTGTTTCTCATTTCTCCGGGGCGACGCAGAGAAAAAAGGAAAAACAAAGTGAGTTTTTCCAGCGAGCTGCACCATTTCCAACAGTAAACGATCGTCTTCCTCGTTAAGGTTTTCTGACGCCCCGATCGGCGGCTTACCCTCAACTCTAAGCCCGGAGCGCCGCCACTGCTGCGACGGGGGAATCGCAAGTGTTGGTTGGTGTTCTCGTACGAGGGGCCGCCGTGGAACCACCCTAACTCTCCCCCGCTCCGGAAGAATCATCGGCGCCTCCCGCCGCCGGCGTTGCCATCCCCGCGCCATCCGACGATGGGACCCAAGCCCTGGACGACCCCCCGTGACCCTCTGCCAGGGGCTTCTTCTTGCGGGCAGTTCTGGGTACCAGAGGGAGGTCCTGCCTGGGCGAGTCGGTGGGGTGGGTGACGACAATCCCCGACTTGGCTTCGCTGCTGCTTCCCTTGGGGGCGCGCCTCCGCGTCGACGACGGCTCCCGACTCGGGGAGTCCACGGCCACGGCGGCGCTGGGCTGCTTCCTTCGATGGGGGTTCCTGCGGGTCGGCGAATCCACGACGGCGGCGGCACTGGATGACCCGCACCGCAGGGGCTTCGCGAGGGCCGGCGGGTGCGCCGAGTCCTGGTTCCACCCACCATGGTGGACGGGATCTGCACGAGGAACAGGAGCGAGCAGAGTCAGTCGGCCAACCGGCGGGGGGAGGGGTTCGTGCAGGGTGACGGTGACGGAGGAGTGGATCGGTCTCAGACAGACAGACCGTAGGACCCTGGCATAGGGAACAGGGGAGGCGGGTCCGCCGCGGGCTCAGTCGCAAGCGGCGCAGAGTGGAACTCGTTCATCTGCGGCGGCGAGAAGAGCGGATTAGATCGCCAGGCGGCGGAGGAGGAGGAGGAAGGACGTGGCGGCGAGCAGAGACCCAGCTGGGGGAGTTCAGAGAGGCGCCGTCCCAGCCGATGTGGGCGACGTGCTTCACGTCCGTCGGGTAGCCAATCTGCATTTCCTGCTCCTTGGCGTCTGCGCGCGGGGAGACGTGAGACTAGACTGGGAGCGCCCGCAATGGCGGAGATGGTCGGTCGATCGATCGTGGGGTAGAGAGGGGGTCGCGGGCGTACCGAATATGTGGGAGATGTGCCGCAGGCCCTTCAACAGGCCCTTCATCTTCATCGACATCTTCCAGGCAATTTCACTCCGACGGGGCGGGTGGGACAGATAAATCTGCGGGCAGGGCGAGTACTGTCGTTCTTTCTTGTGTACAGATCAGACCGAATTGCTCGTCACATCACTGGAACGAAGCTTGCTTAGGATGATGGAACAGAGATAGAGATCGCATCTCGTGATAGCTTCGTCTTCGTCGACGGAGGAGCTGGAGTACGGTGCTGCCCTCCTCATTCGCGGGCGAGACTGAGATGGAGACGAAGAGAGCCGGCTCACTCACCAGTCAGGACGCCGCAAGGTAATGAACCGCGGCGGCGAGGGTTTCACGACGCTCGAGGGATACGACGGCCCCGAGGACAACCTCCTCCCCGACATGGCCCTCCCTGCCCCATCTCTGCAACAATCTCCTGGCTGCCCTCGGCTGCGAGGAAGAAGTAGATGCTTGTTTTCCCGTTTAAACCCCGGGGTCCCCCCAACCTCGCCGCCCCTGCTTTGACCTCCCAAAGCGGGTTTCGTTGCCGACGCCCCTGGGCGGCGGCAACGACCCCACGCTGTCGTCGTCGTCCAGGCCATGCGACGGAGGCCAGCCCCTCCACCCCCACGAATGAACATACAGCGCATGCGAGACAGAGGCGCAGAGACACAGAGAGACAGAGAGGAGGGGCGAGTCAGGATGGATGACTACTAAATATAGCGAGGGGAGAGCCCGTTCATGGAGGCCGTCATTTGACGGGCCTCAACGATCAATCGCGAGGGTTCTCTGTATTTACCTCGCTGCCCTCGCTGGTCGCCAAGATGCAGGAGCAGCAGTTGCCGGCGGTGGGGTTCTCCCCGACGCGCTGCCACCCAGTCGACTGGCAGCGTCAAGAGGGAGTTGACATATTGGGCCCTTTCCGCGGTTTATAGAATGACGGCCCAGAAACTGCATGGACAAACGTTCAAGCCCACGATATTAAGTGGACCGACCAGCCAAGATCCAATGTGCTCAAGGATCGGTGGCGTTAGACGACATGGCGCCCTAAATCGAACGGCTGGGATGGCAGGAAATCTCAGTATATCTTTACCTCGCTGCCGCACCTCCTCCACTTCTGGAGTCCGCCGTTTTCCGCCGTCGGCGTCGTGCTCTCAGTAACCTCCACAATGGTCTGTGAAGCTTCCGCCCCTTGCTTGTGGTTGCTTATTCTGTGGTGTTCTTGACTGTTCTTACTCGTCTTTACCGGATATCTGCTTCTCTTTCCGGATTGAAAGGTTTTCAAGCGGTACGTAGAGATCGGGAGGGTTGCCCTCGTCAACTACGGCAAGGACTATGGCAAGCTCGTCGTCATCGTCGACGTCGTCGATCAAAACCGAGTAAGCGTCTGCTGGCAACCCATGCCTCCCTTCAATTGTGGCGTAGGGTACAATATTTGTTCCTTGGATTACCTAATCCAAGTTCATTTATTTACTTTCTAGCGTACGATTTATCATTTTATCCTCGCCGTGACGCTCAGTCTCTTTCCTTGAGCTACGATTCTCACTCCCATGAACTTAAAATCTGTCATAGTTTGCGGAGACTCCGCGTAGGAAGGGCACCATTAAAAAGTTGGACACTCGATGTCTAAGAGCAGAGCTTCGATGTACAGAGAACTCGAAGCTGTGCGCTTACCCGACGTCCATCCAATATTATTAGGTTTTTGACATTTCGGGGTTGTGATCACCGGTTGTCAAAGATTGAATTCGAAGTTGTTCTAGCGACCAGTTTGTCCGTCCAATCGTACTCTGGGTTTCTGGCTGTGTTTTTTTGGGCAAACTTCTTTTTAAGGATGACATTATATTGCGGCGTTTTAGAGAAATGTTCATCTATTACTTTTTCATCGTCTTAAAATCTATGAACTTCTGACCACCTGAATTTGATCCATTGAAATAGAAACTACTTGGACATCTGTTTTGGAGGGGTACTAACCCGATCATATTTGTGAGAAATAATTGAAATCATAGAATAGAGGTGAGTGAAGATTTGTTGGGCTTCATCCTTATTATACCATTTTTGTGAAAAAAAATGATAAGCACGAACTTTTTTTAATTTCCTCCGCGTAATTTTTGTCGTTTAATTTCTATAGCTAGAAATATTCAATGGCTTATTCAGCTGTACTCAAAGATGGCTATGCTTTGGAAGAAGATTGACGAGTGAGTTTGCTTGTGCAGGTACTTGTCGATTATCCTGACATTGTGCGTGGACAGATGAACCTTAAAAGGTTGCAGCTGACGGACTTCAAAATCGAGATTCCTAGAGTTCCCAAGAAGAAGACGCTGGCTGAGGCGCTTGAGGCGGCTGGTAAGAAGGCCGTTCCATATATACAGGGGAAATGTTATCTTGGGTCATCTTTATTTTCTTGTTGTCGGTTAATTTTAGACTACGAGACATAAGAGTTGACGTTGGCAGACATAAAGAACAAGTGGGAGAATAGTTCCTGGGGTAGGAAGCTGATCGTGCAGAAGCGCCGAGCTGCTCTCAATGACTTTGACAGGTTCAAGGTCATGCTGGCCAGGATCAAGGTTTGGCTAATTCCATCCACCTCTTTGTTTAGAAAGATACTTCGCCAAGCGCCTCTACTGATCTGATGGGTATTCTGCTGTTCAGAGAGCTGCCGTTGTGAGGCAAGAGCTCGCCAAGTTGAGGAAATCGAGCGCGTAGGATCGTGTTACCAGAAGTCTGTGGAGGTCTTCTTCATTTCCTATGGCCCATACGTCCGGTATGTAATTGCACTTGCCTGTCGATTTCTCACTTTCGCGTTTCTATCAGAAGGGGGAGCGCCTGGACGGGGAGGATCCTACGCATCCTGAAAGATTTGAGTGCTACTTAGGATTATTTCTTATGGGAGTTCATTGGCAGAGCTTAGGCCAACCTGTATTCGCCATTAACGGACAATGTTTAGATTCTGTTCCTTTTTTTTTTTTTTTACTTCAAGCCGAGGAATTTCAATGCACCAGTCTGGGGCTCGGCGCCCTTTGTGGACACAGGCCTTAGTCTGTTGTGCCCACATAGAACACCTAGCGTCTACCGGGCCGTCTTCGGTGTCCTTGGGCTCATCTCGTTCGCTTGCATGGGCTTGGATAGATCTCATCTCCCCGTTGGAATCCTTTGCTAGGGAGAAACATCGAGAGAGGGAGAGAGAGAGCGAGAGACATACACACACGCGCGCACGAGATCTCTGTGAGGCTCTCGTCCTGAGTCAACCATGGATAATCGTCGATACACCAACCCCTTGTCCTCTTTCGGTTCTTTGTTCCATCAAAAGAAAGAGAAACGCCCGGGACGCTACCACAGGCTTACCCTTTTTGTCGTCGTTACGATCCCATTTTCATTAAAATCGACAGGGCGTTCCGGAACATGAGACTGGCAAGTTGTGTGGTCGCCCTGGTGTCTACTCGTGTGGTTAGTGAGCCGCCAGTTACATCGACTAGGCAGCCGAAATAAACAAAGCCACATGCCCGGCAACGATCGGCATGTTCCGGACGCACCAATCACACCACGGGGGGCAGCTGGCAAGGCGACCCGGAGGGGAAAGAAACTAGCAACTCAGGCCCGCGGGGGGCGTGTACGATGATGATTTTGGGTGATCTCCGGAGGGAGGGTGAGCAGCACTTGCAGTGGTCCCTTCCTGCACAGCTGTATAGGATAGATGAATGCGCGAACGCCGTTCACTCGACCTTCATGCCGAACTCTCTGATTCCTCATGGTCCTGGCGGGGAAGGAGGGTCTACTGCTCAAAAGTATCCGGTGCCAGCAGCTTGCAAGCTGGATCGTCGAGGAGCATTCATTAATTCCAACGGAGCCCATGGCAGCTCAAATGATCTCGGACTTGCTTTGCAAGCTAGCTGCCCATTTCTCCGTTCTTTGTTTCCTCTCTGATTTCTTTTTTTTTTTATTTAATTTATTTATCAGCCGCCCGTCGACCGGGTCAGTGGGTCAGAGAAAAGAGGGAGTCTTTAAGATTACCAGCAATCCGCCGAAGGAGAAAACTCACGCTTGATAAAAATCAATACAAAGATATGAACATCGAGGAGTGGGGGGTGGGGGACGGGCGCCGTGTACCCACAGATTTTACAGCACCGAGTCATTTAGTTTCGAGGCTCTACAAATGAGCGGGCTTCACGAAGAACGAACAGACATGCTGTGCTGCGTGCGAGCAGCGGACGAGGTCGGATCTTCCCGGCGGCTTCCAGGGCGTGGCATCAAAAGGCCTCCGCTTCCTCACGCAGCCGAAAACTTCTTCTCACTGCTCTTGCTCCGGAAGGGCGAAAGGATGGAGAAATGGCGGGAGCCTACGATCCAAGGAGAAAATTAGAGAAGACTTGGTGGTCGGGAGGATAATATCGCATCATCAGCGCATGCACCATGCACAGGCCACTAGCCCGTGACGACGCACAGGTGCTTGTCATGGATGAGGGTAGCTGGGAGGGGGTTGGGGGCGTACCAGACTTATCTCCTTTGGAAAGGGTGCCCTCCGGCTGAGCCTCCTCCTGGGGGGTGGGATCGTTCGGTGCGCGAACTAAGACGAGAGAAAAATTGTGCAATCAGCAAAGTTAATGGACGGACGAGGATCACCCACCCACCATGTCTCTCTTTTCATTGACAATTTTTTATCTTGCCGGGGATAGACGAAAGGTGGTCACGCTCGGCCTGAGGTGACAGAGACGGGCAATAATACATCCGGGGGGAGGGGGGGGGGGGGTGTCGGCCGCCTGAGCCAGGCAACGACAGATCAAGGCAAGGCAAGGCAAGGCAAGGGAGGTGAGAAGTCGTACCTTCACCAGAAGAGGCGTCGGCAGGCGTATGATCGTCTGCGGATGAGCTGTCCAACTCGGAAGTGGGTTCACTGGGACTCGCGCCGTGGCTCTTTCTTCCGAACTTCAACAGCTTTTTAAAGCCCTTCAGGGACTCCCTGCTCCGTGGTTTCTCAACAGTTTCATGCTCCTGTTCTACGGAAGGATCTCCCGAATGAGGCACGTACACCTTACTGATCTCTTCCATCGTTGAAGCATTTTCTGAGCTTACGGTCAGTCGTGCTTTAGTGTAATCCGACTCTAATGGCGTTGCCTGGGCATATGGCGACTGATACGGTTTGTCTGAGGCCTTCTCCACGCTCACCTGCCACCCAAGGCATCCTCTCGATTAGGCTAACGTAAGAGATCACAAGGGTCAACCAGCAGTATAGCAAACAGGCAGAAATGTATGGTTTTAGAATAATAGAATAGCCAATCGCATGATCCAAAAGTCATAAGACTGCTGCTTTTCTTAACTAAAATCATCTACACAAGGCTTTTCCTTGATACTGTACCTATAAAAGGAGTACGCAAATGAAAAGGCAAAAATTTATGAAATACTAGTTTGTCATTTGAAATAATAATCAGCAGCATACGTCAGCTTTCTACATAAAGCACCCTTGGAGAAATCATACAACGTGACAGAACAAAGAGATAAAACGCAGGTAGAAAGTTCAGTTAGTTCAAATACCTGACCAGATTCAGCTGGGTGATCCAGCTGGGAATCGGTGACACCAGTATTGACTTCACATTTGACAATGGGCGAAGGTGGCGCTCGAATAGCCGCATATCCTGAAAAGGTTTCGTTCTCGCCAGCCTTTTTAAATTCTGCGGATCCATTTCCTGTTCCTATCTCATGTTCTAGCTTTTGCATGTTAGGGGCACGTATCGGAGCACTCTCATGTTCAAGCATGACGACAATCTTCTCAATAATTGCATTATCATCTCCATTGCTAAGCTGTTGTATCTTCTGCCCACCTTTTGTCGCTGCTTCTCCAGAAGTCGCAAGATGTTTCCTTTCATTTCCCTCCTGTTCAGGGTCCTCCACGGCTGTGCTGGAAATAGCTCCTGTGACGCTCATCAGCGTAACCTCTGGCAGGGAAGCGTACTTGGAATCATCAAGGTTTGCAATAGTACTCTTCGGTTGAGGCTCGTCTGATGAAGACTTCATCTGAGCTTGGTCACCGCGTACTGACTTTAGTGAGGAATCACGAATCCTGTCGCCAACTTTAGGAACAAAACTGTTCTTCTTGGAAGTTATATCATTGTCTCCCAGTTTGGGGGAAAAAAGGGTTTCACTGCCTTTTGAACCAGATAACCTTTTGCTCTCTAGGGGAGCAGCCTTAGTTCTGGGAGTGGCATCTTTCTTTGAATCTGATAAGGATGAAACTGATCGGCCCACCCCAGGGGGGGCTTTCTTTGCATTTGCATCTGATAGGAATGAAACAGATCGACTAACCCCGTTTCCAACTGCCTGTTTACGAGCATCCGATCTGCTAGCAGACCCGATGGTGCTTGCTCTGACGGGTAACCTCTGTAGAGGTGAGGGAGACCCGGGTGAGTCACTAAATTTCGATCCCCTGTGTATACTCGGGGACAGATTTCCTTGAATTTGGGTTTTTTTCTGTTGTGTCGACGGTGAATGAGCAGCACTCGAACTCCTTGCAGCAATCCTCTTCTGCCGTTCTAATTTCAAGGCTTCCAGTCTCCTAACCGCTTCATCCTCCTGAAGTTGAATAGGAGAGACAGTGAACGCAAACACAACACCTCCAATCTAAATGAGGAAATCCAACACCTCCACTTCCATGCTTAGAGAAGTTATAAACTTGCTACGGCAACACAGTATTTCAATTGTAACATGGAACTGGGAAAAAAAAAAAGAAGAAGAAGCCCCGTGCGCCAACAGAATCTTACATACGGTGATGCTATTTAAACTCGTTCAATCCATTCGTTTGCAGCACCCCTAGTCTCTATGACCCTAGCAGCCCATCTCGATTCTCACATGTCAAACTCACGACGAGATTATGGAGTTAATTGAGGAACTGCATCACAAACGCTTTAGAAGTTTTTTTCCTTGAAATAGTTGGATAACTGCAGATGACAGGATGAATGCAACTAATGATAGTACTTTTTGCATTCTAGTTCAGATGGAAGTCCACAGACTAGTGTTTCGATCTACGACTAAAGATCACAGTAACAAGGGAAATTATACTCTATAAATACCTTTTCTTATTTCCTAAAATGTAAAGCGAGTTACCTCTTTGCTGTGGAAAAATAATTAAATTATAAAATGAAATCACAGATTCGGATCATTCCAAGTCGAATTATTTTAAAACAAAAGGGAAAAAAAAGAACAGCCAAGCCTGGACACTGGGGACACTAAAGTATTGTGTTACTTAAATCAGGAAGAAAATTCAGAATATGCAACTGGTCTCTCATGAATTCATCACTTCACACAGTCTTTGAGAAAAAAGTATTTACTTGAATGACAGCCAGGTTCGGCCATACAATAAAATTTAATTCAAACCCAACTCAACTGAGAGAACTAGACAGTTTTAAACATACCTTCTCTTTCTTAACTTTCTGAAGATCAGCTTTATAGGCCCGGAGTTTATCAGCACGTGCTTGTGCTTGAGCTAATGGACTCAACTTTGTCAATCTACCCCTTCCTAATGCCGACTCCATCTTTTTTTTCTCTGATCCATCCTGAAGTGCCTTTGATTTCTTTTCCTTGTCTTTCTTTTTCAATTCTTCCAGGATCCCGGTTGAATCTTCTGGTTCACCATTTTCTACAACAGCATCAGTCTCAATTTGAACCTCCATGTCATAATCCAGGGCTGGATCATAGCCTATAAAATCTCTATCAATTTCACGTTCAGGCATTAAGCTCAAATCATCAGGTTCATAGTTAAGTTGATTTCTGACAGTATTGGACGAATCAAACTCCTGAGGAGCTGAAGGGAACTCCGAGTCCATGACAATAGCAGTTCTGCTGGCACTTTCATTCTGCTCCGGTGAGCCCAACCTCATTGGTATTATGAAGGACTCGTCACTGGCATTATACAAAGAACCCTTGGGTATAGAATTTGCGTGCGCATACTCATTTTCAGCAATTGGATCTGAAGAATTCCTGACATTCGGTACCTTATCTTGTCTATATACAACAAAATCCTCGCTTGTTCCCTTCCTGTATCCTCTGCTTCCACCTTCGATCTCTTCAAACGGTACATCTTGCTTGTCATCCCTCAATCCTCCATCTAAATAAAATTTGTGATCATTTAAGCCCTTGTGCTTGTACATTCTGGTGGGCTTACCATCTGTTGTATCTAAATCCACCATCTTCCTCTCCAGGGAATCATCAAAATCTCTGTCAATGGGAAGGATGGGATCTTCTCCCGTTTTGCTTTCCTGTCTCTTCATCGCTGGTTTCTTCTCGCTGGAAAACATACCCGAGTCAGCATTTACACCCTTTTCTTCATCTCTCAGTAAGAAATTCTGGAATACTTCCCAGCTTCCAGAATCAAGTTCCTGTCCGTATCTCGCTTCTTCCTTATTTGGCAACGAGACTTCAGTCTCAGCATACTTGCTGCGGTCCCCTTTTCTCTTAGATTTAGAAGACCTGGAAGATTTTCTATTTCTTTCATTCCTTCCTGCTGTATCCGAGTGTGAACCTTCATTTTCAGAGTCGGATGCTGTACAGGATTCGCTGCCTGATGCATTATTATGTTTCTTGGATGCAATATAGTTTAGATTTTTTATAACAACCATTCCAGACTGTTTCTTGCCAGATCTGCCACTCTTCCTACGCGATTCCCTCTTCACAGAGGCTTCCTTTTCCAAATCAGAAGTATTATCATCATCATCCTGCGACTGTGCACTCATTTCATGGGACTCCGATTCCACAGTGCTACTTTTACTGTCGCTGGAACGCTTTTTTGACTTGGTTCTCCGTGGTTTGTGGTGTGTGGGATCCTCCACTGGAGCATATGGAGGTGGAAAATAGGGACCACCAGCTGGATAGTTCTGATAGAATGGCATACCTTGCATGGTATAGGGTTGAAATACAGGCACGCCTCCTGGAGAATGAACCGGCCACTGAGGGAACATAGGATGCGGATACTGACCTTGAAAATATTCGTTGGGTCCTCCAGGTGCCTTAGACTCACCATTTATCCGAGTATCTGGACATGAATTAAGAGAACATGGATTAGAATCATCGAACAAGTACAAAGTATTACAGAATTATGTCAAAGTGAATATGAACAAGTGGTAAAACACACTCACAGAAATCATGTATGCCATGTAAGGGCACTTTTGACAATGATCACGATTCTAATGAGTGAAAAAATATCGCTCGACAATTTGGCAGAAGAAATGAGGCCTAATGTTGCCAATAAAAAAGAAACCTCTACTTTCTTTAACAAATATTGGAACTAATCATTTAGCTTATACATAATATTGTAGGCAAAGTGACTAAAAGAAGGAATACAAATCCAGCCTTAAGCTAATTGAACTTTTATCCTCTCTTACGTTACCTCTAGGCAGATCCGAATTCATGTCTCCGCCATTAACTTTCCCGTTGTTTCCTTCATTCAAATCATTATTGGGTGCAGGCCATTGCTCCCTGTGTTCCCTCTGTCTCCCTATATCAGCAGAAAGCAGGATTTCGGAAGTATTCATTGCAGTAAATTCAGATCGCATTGACATTGCATCTGCAGCTTCAATCTCGAGCCATTGACCCGTTTCGTGCTTCCCATTATATAGGTCCATAAACTTCGAGCAAGCTTCCCTATTGCATAAAGGAGAGAAAAATAAGCATTCAGTAATTCAAGGAGAATACCCAGAAAGTTATGGAATCATACCCATAAATCCTGGAATTCTGTAGCCACCAAAGAGGAAAAGAGAGCTTACAACATGCGCACAGCTCCAAAGCATTCTGCAAATGAGATCAAATATGCTATGTTCTCCACGGTAAAACCAGCAGCTGCAGCACGTGCAAAAGCCATCCCTTGTTCTTTCTGCAAGACGGTCTTCCGGGTCTCGAGGACTCGAAGGAGCTGAACCCTGGCCAAAATAAGAAAAACTGGATACACGCCATTTCCAACATATCTGGAAACCAATGATGGTTTCAGTAGAGATCTACACTCAAACAATCACCGATAGCAGGCCCACAGTCTAAGGAAGACAGAATCTCTTTGCCATGAGTGTGTCTAAGAGTACAACAGTATGGTAATATTACCCTGGTGATAACAGACGATGACAAAGACAAGTATATATCCTATTAAAGTCACAGTAAACTGCACAAAAATTCATCTAATATTATGCTTAGTGCCTAATATTTGAACTTGGAACAGAATAAGAAGGAGATCTGATGCCTAACATTTGAACAATTGGAAAACTATTGACGAGAAAGAGTCACTTATCCTACTAACACATACTTTGAATTTTCTTCACGAGATGCCAACCCGCTTGACTCAGGTGCAGGTGTTCCTGGCTGCCATTAAAAATCAAAATTAGATCAAGACAGAAACTGATTGGGCCGTGTGAAAAAGATACACTGAATCTAAATCAAAACTGCATGCTGGTACCTTATAAAGGACGATTGCTTTTGCGGCATCTGCACTAATCACAGACTTACTCCCTGATCAAAACATCAAAGAGATTAATGAGCTTGCAAACATATAACAGGAAATAATAATAAGGCACAATTTAGCAAATGTGTTCCCAATGTTTCAGGAAATAAAATCGCATAGGAAGAAACACTAATGGAGATACATTGTGGTACGTTTCTCTTGATATTATTTGGATTTGGTTTTTTATCATTTATTTCTCCCCCCATTACACAGAAAACATACACACTCCCAAAAAGAATGAAACTTTATTTGTCTGCAAACAGGAAAGTCATTAGCTGCGAAGATATTCTGGTCATAACAGAAGGAGATCACAAGGGCATTAAGGACAGATAAGAAGAACAAACTGGAACGGTCCACGTCACATTACTCCTGCCTCTGAAAGAGACAGTAACATAAGTCACTTCACGTACCTCCAGAATGCTCCACCGATCTTGATTGATCTTCCTCGACCTGATGGACACACGGAAACAGAGAGATGATGCGCCGAACTACAAACAACCAGAGGAAGGATTGTCTCTAGTACTCACAGAGCTTGATTGCAAAATCTCGTTGCCTTGCATAGCAATGCCTTCCTCAATCTGAAAAATTTCCGATTCAATTGTATTCACTCGTTCCAGGACCTCTGGTGTGCTCACGAAACGAACAAACCTGATTTGACAAGTTTTGTTTTGGATAAAAATGTCACGATAACAGCCTTTTCCCAGAAACCAAGATGCACAACACCAAAAGTGCTTAGTTGTAGACCTCTCGACTGTCCCCTTTGTGAACCATGGAGCATCAGCTCCCAGCTCGGGTTCAAGTATGATGGAATAGCCACCCTTTGCAATCTGATCTTTAGCCGTTTTCAAGTGGTCAAGAAATGGGTTCAATAACCCCGTTGCGATTTTCTCCGTCTTTCCATTTGCTTTGATAACCAAGTCACACCTGAGGAACAGGGAACGCGGTGACTGACTAACTCAACACAAAATACATTCAATTCGGACGTAAAAAGCCTGAGAACCAGGTCGAGCGCAAGCTTCTGTACGGGGAACAGCTGGCCCCGTCAGGGAACCTGTTCGGGGATCTCAGCCCTTCATTCGCGAGATTGTTGGGAGGGGGGGGTGAGAGGATGGGGTCCCGGAGGGATAATCAAGGTCCTCGTCAGACCAGACCACTTTTCCAAATCTTAGCACGGATTATGGCGTAACAACGTCAAACCGACCGGGAAAAACTAGCGACGCAAGATCTAACGTCGGTGAAAACTGAGGAGGAGCTTTAACACGAAAACTGCATGTCACCCATTGGACGTCAAGCAGATTTGGAACTACATCAAGCAGAGGAAGAAAATTGATTTGGAAAATAATTCTGCAAGATATGACGGCAGCATTCTTCTTCTGAGAAATAATTCAACTCCCAACCAGAGGAAGGAAATTGAAGAAACGCCCGAAACTTCGAATCAGAAATTCGAGAAATTCCTTAAAAACCTGACCAATGGGGAAAACGTTAACATCGGCCAAGCCAAGTATCTAAAGGCGGGACCAAATAAGACGTACAAATCCGAGATGCGTAGAACGCATGTCCCCGATCATCGTCACGTTTAAATCTAGAGCAAAAGACTGGGCTGCTTGGGCGAAAATGACCACACCGTGGCATCAAACTAAGGCTCCTTCTCATTGAGCAAAAGCCGGAAAAAAAACTGTAAATCTTCAGATTTCCCCAGATCAAACGGCGCATTTCAGCCCAAGAAGAATCAAATCAACCTCCTCCACATCGTCGCAGCATCGCACCCCAATTCTCGAACGCGATCCACCTCTGTGTGGAACTCACCTGGTCCGGGTAGGAGTGAGCTGGAACACGACCGAATCGAGCAGAGCCTCCGACTTCATTGCAGCGGCAAGGGGGCTACCTTCTCCTCACCCCCTCTCCCCCCCCTCCCCCGGCGACGGTGAGGACTTTGGGATCTCCGAGCAGACCCCGGAGGCACCGACGGGTTCCGCCCGAACAGCGCCGCCCCCACTGGAATGCGTTCGTTCCACTCCCGAAAGCGAGGCTTTAACGGCGGAAAATTAAAGCAAATAAAATAAACTGAGCATATGATAAATAAATGAGAGCGAGAGAGAGAGAGAGAGGAAAGAGCGGGGGGTGGGGGTGGGGCCCGTTGGAGGGAAGGAAGGGAGGGAGTGACAGCGCAGGGAGACGAGGAGATGGAGGAGCGGAGCTTTTAATGGCGTCCGAATATCATCAGCAGCAACAGAGCAGCGGGGAGAGGAACAAGGAAAATGGCGGGGAGAAAAAGAGGGGAGCTTGGGGTGGGGCGGCTCCCGATTCTGCGTCCGATTCCGATTCCGGCCGGCCGACGCCACCACACTACTGAGAGAAGTAGAGTGGCTAGCTGTTGCCGCCGCCCGGCGGGGCCCAGCCGACAGGCTGCTTTCATTAAGTAAGCCACAGTTCCCTTCATTACCGCGATAATATTCTGATGACCAGATATTTTATAAATTATTAGAAACCTCCCCCCAATCGACGGCCGTTTCACTCCGGAGCTGGGGAGTCAACTTAAACTGGATCCAGCAGAGTGGTCCCCCCCCCCCCACTGAAGAAACGGGGGCCCGTCCTACCTGTCGGCGACGAGGGCCAGCGTGGCATTTCGTGTCCCGTATAGAGGCTCTGGAATGACGACAATGCCCTCCGCCTCCTCCTCCCCCCGGTGATGGGTGGATCTATCGAGGCCGTCCGTCCATGCATCCGGAGATCTGATCGGTGCAATCAATCATTGCCTGATTCCGTCGATTCCCGGGCGTAGCAGGCGAAGAATGTTCCCATCCGCCGATCGTACCCCTCTCTCTCTCGCTCGCTCTCACACTTTCTCACATTAGAGAGAGAGAGAGTCAACAGTCGATTCACGGTGGTCAACGGCTGCCACGTCGCTACCGGCTCGTCACGCTCCGGTGCTGCAGCGGGAGGGCGACAGTCCGTCCGCCGGCGCGGCCGCCGACCTGAGGATAAGCTCACCTCCCCTTCTCGACGTTGACCCCGCGCCGACCGGGAGGTGGATGGGGTGGGTCCCCTCCCAGTCAACGGTCGCAGCCGCCGCCGTCTTAGAGCAAGAGGAGAGCTGCCACAGATCCGCACACTGCTCCTGATGCTTATGTTTGTCGGAGGACCGACCACATTTGGTTGGGCTCCCGCGACAATATGGGCCTAAGCTTCCGGCCCAGCCCGTTGACAGATCCGACTGGAATCTTACGTTCAGCCCCTCGCGCTGGAACAAATTGGTGAACGAATCCTCCTCTCCCCGAAGGACCGCGTCCAACGGTCTGACCCGAATCGCGCGTGGGGCCCGCTGTCGATATCCGGTTGCAAGTCAGCGGCATCTTCCCGCGAAGAAGAGTCCCCGCTGGCCTCCGGCGCGCGGTCTTCCTCCCCCCTCGCCTCCGGCGTATGTACTCTGCTTCGGCGGTGATCCTCCCCGCTGGGTTCAAGTAGATCCCCGTCCGTGCCCTCGTGATCACTGCAACTGCTTCTCCTTTCTTTTCGGGCATGGAATTCCTCAGGAAGAAGCTTAATCCCCGTGGTATTCATCAGGCCTCAGCTCCCTGCCAGCTGGTTCCGATTTCTTTCTTTCTGCCAATTTTTTGGATTCATCTCATCTCTTGTATTCTCTTGGTGATCGGGAAATCTTTGCTCGGCATCTCTCACTCTCTCTCTCTCTCTGCCTGCGTGGGCATGTGATCAGAATCCTCGTCGTATTGTTCCGCGGCTAGATCGTGATCGGGGAATTCTTCCCTTCCTCCTCCTTTCCCTCTTGTGTAGCGTCCTGTTCACGTTCTTTCTTCAGTTTCCTGTCGAGCAATTCCGATCAAACGAAAAATGAAAATTTCTCACGTCTGCGGCTGGAATTTTCTCGCTTCCCTAATTTCGAATTCCTCGCTCGCCGCTGGAATTCTCTTATGCTTCCCTATTTTCTTTCCACATATGCATCCATGCTTATTTACGCCACAGATTCCGCGTTTATACTAGCTCTTAGATTTTTCCCTCAGGCAGGTACAACTCGCACAGCTTCATCAGGCTCCGCCTTCTCTATCTGACTACGGCTGACCCCTTCCTCACCCGTTTCATTGCAGAGGCGTTCAGAGAAAGCAAGCGAGAGATGACGAAGGCAGCGAGAGGTATCTCCAATCAATCCGTATTACATTTTTTAAATCCACGTTCCGTTCGAGAAGACTCCGATTTCATCCGTATCTGATCGCAAACTGTCTGTCGATCATTGACGACGGAGGACCGTACCCGGAGCAACCTCCAATGGATGTCGCTGTACGGATATTGCGTGTTTTGTCTGTAATCTATTCCATCTCTTAAATTCGCTGAGTCACGGACACTGGAGGACATGCGATTCCATCCATCGTCTCTCGCGGTGCGCTGGTTTGAACCCTGATGCGAAGCTTTTTTGCTTTCTTTTTCGATCCATCTAGTGATAATTATGCGTCCACATGAGAACCAGAAACGTCCGCTTAGGGGCGTCATGCTCGTCCTAGAGAACGGAAATGATGCTTATCTAGCAATCCATTCAGCAGATCGGCAAGCTCGTTCCCACGCTCACCATCGCTCTCTTCTTTCGATTGTGTTTTCAGGTTTGGAGCGGGAGATCGGAACTCTGCAATCGGAAGTGCGTTTTTCCCCCCTCTTTACACCTCTTTCGCATTCAATGGAGTAACAGCCAGTGTGTCCGGAGTTGGTCCCTCAGAGAGACCAGCTTCTTCTTCTTCTTCTTCTTCTTCTTGGCACACATCGAATGAACTATGTTCTTATCCGCCAACATTCTTATCTCGTGAGGCCTTGGCCAGATCTCCTGCCATCGCAGCTACCTTCGATCGACCCTTGTTGATAGATAGTTGATGTTAGGCAGATGGGTGGTCGAAAAACTCTGCCGATTATCAGATTAATCGGCCAAGTGTTCGACATGAGGATGTTGATGATGAGTTATATTTCTCTAATTTGCATATACCATCACAGTCATGTGGTGTTCGAATTGATTGATGAGAGTTGATAACTACTGGAGAAATTACTCATGGTTGGTCTAACGACAGATATATAATTTATTTATTTATTCTGACAGGAGAAAAAGCTCATTGCCGAGATAAAGAGGACCGCAAAACCTGGAAATGAGGTGGCTCAGAGATCTCCATCGTCACAATTAAAATATTTAATCATTTTCCATCTATCCCATTTTTCCTTGTTTCATTTTTGGGTATGGGACTATTCGTGTGCCTGAAGAAAAGCTCTGTCTTGTGCAGGCTGCAACCAGAAATCAATGCCGTCAGCTCGTCACGCTAAGGCAAGGGATAGCCAAATTGCAACGTAGTCGAGATCAAATCCGAGGCGTTGCGACTCGCACACAGGTAAAAAGTGCATTTCTTCCTCCACAGTCGCTAGTTGGAATAGCTCTGTCATTCCGGTTTGCTTTTACGATTGCAGGCTATGCATGCCAGCACTGCCGTGGCTGTTGCCATGAAGAGTGCAGCTAAGGCAATGGGAATTATAAATAAGGTATGATTTTCACCACTTGTGACTTTAATCCTTCTGTAAGTGTATCTTTTGCGATTTGAATGACATTTTTTCATGCCACCTATTCAACGGGATGCTCCCATTTTGTCAACTAAACTTCTCGAGTTGAATAACTTGGGAGTTTTGTTCCAGTATGATTTTTTCTTTAACCATACAGATCTGCTTGCAGAAAATGGAGCCAGAAAAGCAAATCAAGGTGATGCAAGAATTTCAGAGGCAGTCAGCTCAACTGGATATGATGGTACGTAATTCCTACCTTTTCTTAAATGAATCGCATGACACTGAATAGATGATGATGATAAGAGTAATAATAGTATTAACTATGATCATAGGTTGGGTAAAGAAAATTTAAATGCGCCTTATTTTGACAATATGGTATTTAATTTAAAAAACTGAAATTTTAATATAGCCTTCAGACCTGTGAGAATTAAATCTCCTGGAATCCACTCTGAGAAGCTTCTGTCGTTGTTCAACAACGAATATGGCATAATTTTATGCGTATTGATGGATGATTTATCCAGCGCCGACCAGAGAGCATATGATATGCCTCATCACACGCTAAAAAACTTCTTTTGAAATTCATACATAAGTTTATTGGCAGAACGACTAATCATATATAAATGCTAACAAAGATTATTCGGCTTGCATTAATGTATCAGAGTGAGATGATATCAGACTCAATTGATGATGCCCTGGATACTGATGAGACTGAAGAAGAGGCTGAAGACTTGACCAATCAGGTATATGGCCAGTTCAGAATCTTATTCGGTTGGAATTCATCAACTTTTAATCACATGATAGTTTATTCACTCATCAATTTCTCAACGTATCTTGTTTTTGTATTTTTTTTCTCTGATCTTTTCGCAGGTGCTTGATGAAATTGGAATTGACATATCATCTCAGGTTAACCTTCCAAACCGTTTTCATATAAGCATTTTTTCTTTTTTTTCTTTTTTTGTTGCTAAGCCGGTAGTTGAAATTCTTGATAGTTATCCTCCGCACCAAAAGGAAGAATTGCAGCAAAGAAGATTGATGACGCTGGAAGGTATTACCTACCTTTTTATTTCTTCACTTATTTTGATTTCATTTTATCTTTTTTTTCTACGTGCTCATTATAATATGTGAGTTGATTGCTTTTTATTCCCTTCTCTCGTCGTACTTTTCTTAAAAGAATACCGAGGTTCTGTCAAGTATCCATGACAAACATAACTAAAGTCATCATTGTTTACATGGTGGATTTAACGAAGAAATAACGAAATCAGTACCACTGAAGGGCGAATAAAGGTTAAATGAGAAAAAGGCAATGCTGTGTGTTTTTGATTTATGAAGAATGAAAGAAAGAATGTCCATACTCCTGTTGAACAATGCATTTCCAACTGTCCACTGCTTTTAATCATGAGAACTGGGCATCTATATCTTCGAGTTGACAGTGCAGTTTTTTCTGCCATCTGTGTTGTGATTTCGTGCTTTCTTTGTCAACTTTGAAATAGTTATCCTTCTCTGAGATAATATCAAATTGAAATAAACTTATGAATATTTTACACACAAAAACCACCTGTCGCAAGCTCAAAAATTGTAAGAGAATTATCACCACTTGATATCTGCCAGTGGATTATAGAACAGATTCAACACTTGATAACTGATCGGAAGGACCTCGTGAAATTTTTGTGTGGTTTGCCCACAAATAAACTATGCCATCAGCTCCCTCCCAGTATATTTGTGTGGTTTATATTTTTGAATGGGGGGGTTATGGCTTCTCGCTGATGATTACCCCATCAACTGTCAGTGATTTCTGAATATGTTTCTGACTATTCCCGATGAGCGTTCTTGATGTTGGCTTTGGAACCTACCTCTCTGCCGGTTATCATGAATGCTTGTCTAACGCCCTGTTCATCCTCGTCTTTCTTCCCCACCAATCAATCTGTCATGTGGGCTTCATTGATCTGGGCCATTTGAAAACATTTCAGTTCAGAGGTGGACGAGCTTGGAAAGAGGCTGACGGCGCTCAGAAACCCTTGAGCCGAGCGTTTTTCCCGTCCCCAGGATTTGGCGCAAGATTGTGTGGATAGATATCACGGACTCCACCCCCCCACCCCCCCTCGATGTGTGTGCTGCGGAGCCATCCCACCAGGCTGTTGGGGCTGCAGCCATTAGAGGAGCTCCTATCTATCTATCGCCCAAAGACAGTGGAGCGGCGCGGTGGATGAGCCGTATGGCGATCAGCCATCCCACCAGGGCAGCAGAGTGATGTCATACAAATGCGAGTTCTTCTTCTCTGTGCTCTTCACCTCCCCGCGGCGCCGCGGTGTATCTCTTCTTCTGAGAGGAATCGGGGCACGTAAATCTTCTAAACCTCTGTATATATATATGCGCATGTACATACATATATACGTATATGTGATGTGGGATGGGATGGGGGTCTGGGGAGTAGAGAGGAGGCGGGGCAGACACAGTGGGTGAGGAGGCAGGAATTTTCCTAAATTTCCACTGAGCTCCCAATCCGGAGGCGACCAAATACTGTGATCAAAGTCAACGGTGGGGGGTTGAAAGTCCACGACACTTTTTTTTTTTTGTTCTTTTTCTTTTTTACAGCAGGAACTTACTGAAGAGCCCGGTCGGGGTCCAACACACCAGGAAAGTCAAACAAGAAGCCCGGTCGGTCTTTAGGCGGGCGCTTTGGAAACACGCCGGAGGAAGTTAAGGCACTCATTCGCCGCCTCTGACATTGGGGCGGGACGGTGAAGAACACTCGCGAGAAGCCTTCCTCCTCAGTAATGGAGGGAGGGAGAGAGAGAGAGAGAGTCACGATCGTCACTTCCTCTTCTCAGCGGCGAGGGAGAGGAGCTCGAAGGCCTTGAGAGGGTCGTCGCGGGAGCTCCTGCCGGTGGCGTTGTGAGGGAGGGGCTTGGGAGCGGATTCGTGGGCGGGGGCGGAGGGAGGAATCCTCGGGGCTGCGGCGGCGGCGGCGGCGGCGGCGGCTGGGCGGGCGCTGATGTCCGAAATCACACGGCTAGCGCGGGCCAACTGCTGGTCGATGGGCTCGAAGGAGGGCCTGCTGCTGCTTGAGACCACGGCTCTCTTCGAGCTGCTGCCATTCCGGGACGAGGAGCCCAGGGGATTGTCAGAATCAGCGATCTGAAAAGCAGCGGCCAGAAGGAACACGTTAGAGAGCACTAGTAGCAGCAGTACAAGTAGCAGTAGTAGCAGTAGTAGCAGCAGTAGTAGAGAGGGTACTCGAGGAGAGGGAATAGAAGGCCCGTCGCCTCTTGAATCCAACAACCCAAAAACATTTACCGAAGAAGCTGCAGTTTGACCCAAAGACATTTACCAAGAAAATCAAAGAGCCCTTCCTAGAACCCAATGGAACTCTCAAAGATTCTAACGTCCACTTGGCAGACATAGCAGCAACTTCAAGGTAGAACAGACTTCTCCTACCAACTTCAAATTTCTTTTATAGCCACATAAACCAAGGCTTCGATTTTGTGCAACATGGAAAAATCAACCGAGGTAAGGAAACTAAATGAAAAGGTTAGAAAGTCGAAGACTGACAGGTTCTTTGGACGGCGTAGGCACTTCGTCTGATAGTTTGAGCTTGAAGTGATCACCAAGACGTCCAGAACCTGAACCATTCCTTCTAGCAAGCACCTCGACTGCACCAGAGAATCTATTAGGAATCTCTTGCCCCAGAAGAGAATGGAAAGCATGAGCATTGGTGGTTCCATAAGACAACATTTTGCTGAATCGTAATCAAACGGATTTTCTAAACAATATGTTTTTAAATCAACGTTTTCCTGAATTAAACCTGATGTCCGTTCTGGTCCATCAGCAGATGATCCAATGCCTCCAGGCTGTTGTCCATTTTGCTGCTGACAGAGGGCGATCGATCGAGGTAAACATGCATTTCGACATCCCAAGGAATGAAAGATGGCACAGTCAAGAAAACAAACGAGAAAAATGTACCCGAGTCCTTGCAGTGCTAGGACCACCTTGCGTATAATTCAAGGTAGTCCAGTCAAATACATAATCAAATTGATAGCCTGAGGAAAGAACTAGCAACATCAAACGTCACGCAGGGGAGTGTCCAGAGAGAGAGAATGTTAAAAAAGCTTTTGTTGACAAACAGATGGACAAAACATGACTGAAATACTCGCTTACACATACCTTCTCGAATAAAGAGGTCGCGGAAAAGTCTCTTCAAGTACGAGTAATCAGGTTTGTCTTCAAAATCCAACGATTTGCAATACTGGAAGTATGATATGAATTCTGGTGGGTAATTTTTGCACAAAACCTGTTCATAGTTTTGAAAAATCAGTAATCTTTAACCGTCACCAACAGTTATCAACTAATGTCAAAATTACCCAAACATTCGTAAAGTTTATGCAATTAAAATGAACTAACAAGTAGAGAAGCAACTCAAGGCACCTCTATTGGAGTAAGCATTTTCTTTTCACTGATTTTCTCATATTTCTGCTTCTTTGTGCCAGCTCTGAGGCCCTGCCAGGGAAGACTGATGAAAAAGTGATCAGACAAGAGAATAAAAGGAGGAACTGATTAGGAACATTCAAGCTCCGGAGCAGAGAATGTCATCAATTCGAACCTTCCTCTTAAGAAATACATGAGAACATAACCAAGAGACTCAAGATCATCCCTCCTACTTTGTTCTGCACCAACATGAAAATGCCTTGTTATAAGGTGAAAGCTAAATAAAATGAGAAAAAAAAAAATTCATCAGCTGTCAACATGTGAAGAACCCAAGATCCCCTCACCAATGCCGAGGTGAGTATTGACACTAGCATATCGAGCTGTTCCTGTTAGGTTCTTATTTTCTCTGCAAAAACGGTCGGCAAGTTGAGCTAAGCAAAGGATTTACAACGACATAAAAACAATGCAAACAGAGCTAAGAATCAAAAGAAGAAGCTTCACACTATGAATTCAACAAAAGCACATCACATATGCACTTCACAAACCCACATAAACATAGGGGTGACAACTGGGGATGGATACCTCAGTCAGATGAGAAAAAAAGCACATTCTACAGCAAGTATAACACACACTAGATCCACAGAACTATTACCCATCTCACAGAATGCAAAAACATAATTTGAACAACGAGCTCTCAAAACCATCTACACAATCTTCTCACAGTCTGCACGATGACACTGAAGACCACTCTAGAAACTGCACCTCAATAAAATAATATACTAGTGACTGCGCCTCTCTACCAAACAGCTTGAGCATTCCCCTTTCTTAGATTAAGGACAATGCTTCATAGCACATAGAGATATGCATTTTCGTTATATAAATGTATAGAAAATTAAGATGTGATGAGAACTCAGCAGTTCACTGCACCAAGAATCGTGAAAAATTATGATACTTAGAAATGAGGAATTACAGTCCCAGACAAAATGACGACTTCCTTTATTATTTTTAACCATTTGCAGGTAATCTGATCCAATACCTCAATAAAACCTAACAGCGTGTCGTCTTTAGCAACATGATCATGAGAAAGGCGGAGGTAAGACTGTGCTACCGTCTAAACCAGTGTACTCGATTATAAAGTAAACTGGGATTTAGAAGGGAAGGGAACGAGAGCTATACTGAAAAGAGGTTATAAGGCAAGGTCTTATTTAGGATGACGCTCCAACGAAGTAACAGAACTAGAATGCAGGAGATGTGGCCATTCAAATAACAAGCATAGACAAGAAATGATGTTGCACGAGAAATGTTATATGGAGTTCCTTCTTTATTTAAAAGAATAAATGAATTACCTGTAGGGAATATGTCCACGTGTTGAAAGTTCTCTATAGCTCTTTGCAAGACCATAATCAATAATGTAAACCTGCATTTAAAATGCGAATGAGATATGATTATGAACCTGTTCCTGTAGATACAAGAATATGAAAATATTTCTTCATTTACCCATGAGATGGACAGTATCTAAGAGAAATTAATTATATACTAAATGTGAAAATAGACTAGATGACAAACAATGAACTAAAACTCTGATACACAACAATGGAAAATAGTGAGACATTGCGGTAAATCCACTCTTATTGAGCATATAATTTAAATTGGTATTCAACAGTTTAAGTCGGCATAGGACTTTACATCCTTTCTGCTTGCATTAAATAAAATCAGAACCCATGAAGCCCCAAGCGAAGAAGTCCCAGAAGGAAAGATGTACCTGATTTGCTTTACGCCCTAAACCCATAAGAAAGTTATCTGGTTTTATATCTCGATGAAGGAAGCCCCTTGAATGCATGAATTCAACTCGGTTGATCTGTAAAACAAAGCAAGAAAGATTATCAATGATGCAAAAAATTGTGGAGATATAGTGAAATTAGTGTTAGCGTTATCATTTCCAAGAAATGTATCATTTACCAGTTGATCTGCAAGCATCAGCACTGTTTTCAAATTGAGCTTTCTATTACAGTAGTTAAACAAGTCCTCCAAGCTTGGTCCAAGAAGATCAATGACCATAATTTTATATCCTCCCTCGATACCAAACCATCTCATGCGGGGAATTCCAGCTTCATTCAAGATAGATAAATCAGTATTGCACAAATAAAGCGTTGCAGCGCATTCTATTACAACCGAAGAAAAGTGGGCAATAATAGAAAAATAGCACGTCTGACCGTTAAAAATACTCACTTCCTCCCAGAAGAAGCTTATACAATTTAGATTCATAATGCAGCTGGGGATGCTTTGACTTTAGCGACTCCTACCAATTATAAAACAAGCGTCATGTGACTATAAGAAGATGTATTAAAGCAAATTAGTGAGTATAGAGTTAAGTGAATAAAATATAGAAAAAAATAATTGTCATTCTCTATCACGCATAATTCATAAAAAAAGACCATAAAGCCTACTTTATTGAGCACATATTACATTTCCCAAAACGTCATAAATTTCACTTGAAATAAACAAGCGCTGGGTTGGATGTTTATGGATTTGAAATGGCTCTAAAGATGAAGTTATATAATTTCTATGTACACTGTATTGGCAAGCAAAAACAAAAAACATCGAACTTTCTAGGTGCCAAGCAAATACCACGGAAGAATCAACTATTGCTCCTAAAGTATAATTACGTCCCCTTTCGCCTTAAAAATTCTTCCTTCAAAGCAATTGCTTGAATACTTTGGAAAATGGGGGCACTCTCTAAATTGGCAGTTTAATAAATGCTGTTCAGTTGAATCTTGTATAGTGAAATCTCATATACAAACATTTATGGTTCCAACGCCCAGGAGACTCAGGGGCCTGTTTGCATGATTTATTTCCTCTGGAGGATATCTACCCAAAAAGGTAAAAAGAAAACGATGAAAGGGCAATCAATTTCGACATTCACAGGTGAACCGGTCTCCTTAAATAAAAAACCAGGATCCATACTACGTAAATGCCAACCACCAATGGAAAGGTCGGGAGGTGACAATCCTTTAATGCAGGGAATCAGCATGTCCTTTTAGACATCACAGTATGTTTGTTGGTATCAGGATGTTTCAAACATGGGCGAGCCAAGAGGAAACGAATGGGCCAAAAGGCCGATAGAACCACTTGTTTAAGGGTATATATATGTATATTTATGAGAGAGATAAAGAGACAGAGAGTGTGGTGTTCTTACGAAGAGGTGAACGATAAAAAAACTGATACATTTACATTAAAATCACGTCACTTAAATCATGCAAAAAAACATCCAATGAATAATTTTATTGTGCCAAAATAGGATCCGAAATAACATAAAAAAACTTCAGTTTTAAATTCACTTCTTGAAAAAGCATCACGGGTTGTCATCATAGTAATCATTATTCTATCGTTCTGATGTCAGTCACATCCAATGAATAATTTTATTACCTTGAAAGCTTTTTATATGACTCATCCACCTATGCTACTTGGATAACGTTTGAACGTTCATTAAAAGTTTCCTTAACCAGTTGGTGGAAAGAAACGACCACCGATGACACCTTAAATCATGCAAACCACAAAAGCTTCTTAATACTTTGGAGGAAATAAGACAGAGACAGAAATGGACGAGTTGATAAACAGAGGTATGAGGAGAAAGAGTGAATTAAACTTTCCAAACCACACCTCCTGGGAACCAAGTTGGGAGACACAAAAACAAGCATGGTCGTCAATATGATATTGAACAGGGTGTGTTCTCTGGAACATACAGCAGGTTCTAAACTCTAACAGAAACCTAGAATATTGACAACAGTTTCCTGATGCCTCCTCGCATACCAGATCCGTGCATCATATAAGTTCGACTAAGCTTGAGAAACCAATACTGGCGAGGGGCAACAACCTTTTTCCCCTTTCCAGTTTATGAATGAGGACGAGGAGGTTCAGGTTGCAAAGTCACATTATTTAGGCGAACAAAGGTCCCCAAGTCCCTCTTAGATTGTTGAAAAGGAAGAATAATTTTCGGACGCATTTTCAACCCGTTCGATTGAGATACCCAGAGTTCCGAACCAGGTTCATGCTAGTGAAAGAGGGAAGACAAGCTGACAGGACATACCAACTTGATAGCGACTTCTTCCCCACTTTGTATGTTAACACCTTGAAAAATCAAGCCAAGGAAAATCAAAATTAAAAACCTCGCAAGAATTACGGATAGCACATGATAACCTCAAAAGGCAGAACAGGAACACATATAAACCAACATACCGACGTAAATCTCGCCAAAAGATCCACCGCCGATCTTTCTCCCAAGCTTAAATTTCCCACCAATAACATGCTCCATGATTGGAAATTGTCCGAATATACGGCAAAGGCGACGTAATTACCTTTCAACAACCAAGCATTCAAGCAGCCTAGGAACAGAATAGCATGAACGCCTAAAAATCGACGCAAGCACACCGGCTTTTCACCTCAATCACGTGCGACGTCCTAATCCTCAGGATAACTGCAGGCTTCCAACGATCAGCAGCAAACAAACCGACCACCCATAATAACTCTTTCACTCTTGCAATCCCTGATCCCCAAAACTCGAGCGACCGGAAGCCTACATTAACTCAGAGTCGGAACTGGAGACCCACTCTAGAGCATCTCAATCCTCCGCGTCCCGATGTCGGGCTACCCCAGACGCACGCGGACAATCACCATCGTTGCCAACATTTCCCCGTCTCAGAGCCATATCGATCAATCAGAAGGAACATACTGGCCGCCCACAAACGCTCCCCGTTCCGGCGGGAACGGATCCAGGCTTTCTCTCAAAATTCCACGACGTGCCCGATCAATCAAGCGAAGCACCGACTTCCACCACGAGACGGATCCCAGAAGGCATCACCCAGCGTCGCGCTGCCACCGCCACTGGCCCGTTCTACCGCGCGGATCGGCCGGAGCGACCCTTCGCGGAGATATCGCGCCGAATGATCCTCCCGATATTTGCCATTTACCGGGTGGGACAAGGAGCGACTGCCGCAAACATCTCCACCAGCGACAGAGAGAGAGAGAGAATAGACAGCTTTCCTACCTCTCCGTTCCTCATAATCGAACTGCTTTAATAAAAAAATATTTGCCAAATAAAAAGGCGAGGAGGAGCAAGGGGTGAGAGACCGTGGGCCCCGACGCTTCGGCCGACAGAACGTATCGGCCCAGCCCGCCGGCTCGCACTCACGTGGGAACCCGCCATCGCCGGATGCCGATCCAACGTGGAGGAGGACGACCACTGGGTCCCACTGGTTGACCGAGTCGCCGACCTTATAAGACCGTCGCGTAATAACCAGCTGCCGGAGATCTCCGGGGAGTCCCAGAAAGGACAAGCCTTTTTTCGCCGCTGGAACCCCCCAAAACCCGCGTCCTCAACGATGCATGCCGTCGGAGGCACGCGAGAGGAGACGTCGGCGTCTCTGAATTGGACCAGGAGGAGACGCGCTGGCCGAGGAGAGCTGAGCTGAGCTGAGCGAGAGAGGACTCCTTCGTCAGGGGAGAGCATCGGAGGCTCGACGTTGGCGCCGGTTTCTCGATCGAACCGCATGCCCCATACGGTGCTGGACGCGACAAGGAAGGCGGTCATGAAGTTCTTCCTCCACTCCTCGGAGCCCGCAGGATCCATGGAGAAGGAGCCGCAGGGCGGAGGCGGAAGGTAGAGCAGGCGGCGTTCTGCTACTCCTGGGGCATGCAGCGGCAGACGCCCCGGTGGGAGCCCCACGGCATGGTGGAGATGCAGGCGTAGGGATTGAGCCTAGACCCCCCGTCATCCATCCCCTCGCGGTTAGCATCAAACTCTCCGGATCTGGATTCCAGTTGCTCCTTCGGGTGCTTCCTGCGTGTTTTCTCCGATCGGTAAGAGTCTTTGGAAGCTGCTTTATTATTATCATTATTATTAATATTATGCACAAGCTCGGGGGCATAGCTCACAGGAACAGCAGCGTAGAGGGTAACAACAGATCTCCATCAACTGGTACCACTATCCACAAAAACTACAGACCATCTTAAACGCAAGCAACTACACCACAGGGGAACTCTCTCATCTTCTTCTTCTTCTTCTTCCTCTTTTTCGCCGCTTGGCTACGTCCAAGTCCGGATCATCAGTCGGCGGGGGTGCCCATCGCGAGAGTGCTCCGCCTACCGCAGCATCTGAAGGAAGAAAAGACACCTCCGATGCAGAGCGACGGCAGGAGAAGGAACTAAGTCGAATGGAATGGCGTCTTCCTGGCTCCGGCGAGGAACCTTTTTTTCGAAAGAGACGAACGCACCTGGAAATAGGCCTCCAGCTTCTGCCTCAGAGCAGCATGCTCACTCTTGATCCTCCGAAACGAAGCCAGGCATCTGCATGACGACGAAATGAGAAACATCACAGATGGAAAGAACAAGCAGCCGCCATCACTGTTAGAGTGAATGAGGGGGGAGACGGGGATGAGCGCCGATACCCCTGGGCGTTTCTCTGGCTGTAGTATTCTCTGAACCTTGAGCACTCGTTTCGCACCCTCACCGCTCCGATGCTGCCATCAAGGAAGAAAATATCGTCATGCTTCCCAGCATTTTCGCGGAATATCTTCAAATGAGTAGCCTTCTTTCCTGGGTTTCCGTCCCACAGCCGATCTGTGAGTGGAATCTGGACCCATTTCATCCCATTACTCAGCATGGGATGTAATTGCAGATGGGCACGAGCTAGTCACTCTTCGTGCGCCGTCCATCCAGAAATTTATCCAGATGCAGAAGAAGCCGCAGAGCACAACTCCTTCAAATAGCGCGTTGAGTGTTTTCTGGGAAAGGAAAGGAATACTACATTCTTGAATTGAACTTCAAGAAAAGCGCTCTTGGCCTCTCTTACCTCGAGCAGCTGCCCTTGAGCTGATAAATCAGTTCGTCCAATCTGGTGAGATTGTGAGGAACGTTCTCCCTGGCGGCAACAGATTGCGGGCGATTATATCCTTTGCGGGAATCGGAAAGACGGTCACGGAATGAAGAAAAACATCATGCGGCATGCGAATACTCACAGAGTCTGCTCAACACTGACCATCAGTCTGGCGGAGTCCCTGAAGAACGAATTCACGACTTCCTCCACGAAATTCGGGCTTAGATCATCTTGCAGTTCTTCCAGCTGCCGAAACTGCTCGTCCAGGAATCCCTGTTTCGATGGTTGAAAATAGAGGTTAGACACAGAACGAGGACGCGGAAGGCCTGTGCCTTCGAGAGAAATAAATTAGAATGCAGTTCATAATGCCGGATCCCAGGGGAAAGAAATCTGCGCTCAACTAGGTCAGAAGATGGTCTGCGCTCGCCGAGGCTCATGCCTCCAAGGACAAAAGAAAAGCACAAGAGTATCAGTAGATAGATTCATGCATCATGCAGTGGGCAGCAGTGGAAAGGGAACCCTTTCCTCCTTTCTGCTATTTCATGGTGCGTTCGGCTTAAGACCTCTTTCCGCCAAAACGATCTGAGAAGAAAATGCGATGAACGCATGGACACGATCGAATTAAGCCCTTCCGCACCTGATCGAAGAGGCTCTTCTTCACGCCGGCAGCCTCGCAGAAGGCCCGAGAGCGCTCCATACTTGAGAGCTAGGTGCAAGGGGAGGGTGCTTGAGAGATGCCCCGGGTGGGGTGGTCGATATATACAAGTGGAAAGGAGCTCGGACGGTCCCGCCTTCGGAACGCAGGATGCCAACTGGGGTTAGAGAGATGAATGCATGGAGATACTCTGCTCCTCGACTGAAGAAAATCATGCGTGAGACATCCTCGTCGTTGCCATCATGAGTAATCCGCTGGTCTTTCTAGGGGAAATTCAGAAGATTCGAAGAAGAACGAGGTTTGCAGCGCGTTTTACGTGGGTGCCGGGGAGACAGTCCCGGTTGGGAAGGATCGAGTGAGGGTCGTATATGCTTAGAAGCCGGTGTACTTGATCATATCATCTTCTCGGAGGGCGACCGAGAAAAAGGAGACTAGGACGGAGATCGAGAGAGATCGACGGCGTGTCGCCGGCCGTGAAAATGAAGCTTGTGCACTGACGCCTCTTTCACACAGAATCAAGTGGGTCTGAAAACTGTAGCCTCGGAGTAGCGGGAGATCCTCTTGAAGGGCCCGAAGCTGCTCACGCGAATATCCGCATGGAGGGACAGATTTTAACGTGCGCGGCTTCCCTGGTAAAGACTGCTTGATTCTTTCATCAGATCCGTCATCAAATCCCCAAAAAAAATAAAAAATAAAATCACGATTGACCTCTGGTGATCCGTGTAACCTTTGTTTCAGCGAGAGCAGCTCAATCGATCACCAGAGAAGCTACGATTTCTGTAAACGAATGCTACGAGAAAGTTGGCCGGCGGTATCGATCTCCCCATTACAATAAACAGACGGAAACCCATCCTCTGCACCTGACTTGAGGAGCCTCGATGAGCTCGGTTAGAGCGGTCGCCTCAAGTATTCTAGCCCACGCTCAGCAGGGCATCCCATAGCAGTCGCCTTCGAGCTCCGATTTGTTTCGATGAGCATCGGAGAAGGGCGGGAGATACCGACGCAGGTGAATTGGCAGTGAGAGGAGGAGGAAAGGTGACAATGTAGTGGAGAAAAGGATCGACAGCAACACGGGGAGTGGACCCTACGATTCCTTTCTTGCTGGAGGAAGGTGGAGAGGGACGCGTGAAAAGAAGAGAGACGCAAGGAGAAAGGGCCATGCACCCGCCCTTTATTCCGTGGCAACGGTGTACAATTGCGTGGAGAGTGGAGGAGAGGGTTCCCGGTTCCTCCCTCCCCGTGTTTCGGAACGGGTGCAAGTTGTGCCCAGATCGCTTCCGACGATCTTTTCTATCTCGAAAATAGCAAACGAGAAGGCCTGAGGGATGAATCCGAAGATGGATCAGCGAGGAGAAGAGGAAGGGGAGGCGAGCGCCTGATCAAGGCCTCCGTGTCCTTGTTTAGCGTCCACTGGTTTGCCGAAAGTTACATTGTGGGTCCCCGTCGCTTCCGGAGAACGCGGGTTTGCCGGTAAGAACGCCTCCAAAGCGGAGATGCCGGCCCCCCGGTCGGAGAGGTTCTGTGCTACGGCGGAGACGAGCCATGGAGGAAAATCCAGCGAAGTGGGATCTGTCAGCTGCTGAAATGGTTCGGGCCCGCAACAACGACGCCGGGGGCCGTCGCCGCCGTCAGCGCGGATTCCCCTCCCTCTCCACCGCCGGTTTTCCATCATACCACGCTGAAGACAGGATCAGTCACGGTTCACGGATTCCCCGAAAACCCCGAAGAGCAGGCGCGCGATTCCCCACCCAGCCAAATGATCTATGATCCGGACAAGATGAAAAATATTCCACGACGCTGTTGATCTTGGCCGGAGGAGGATTCTGGATAGGGGGACCGAGAAAACACGAGGAAAGGTATATGTCCGCATGGAAGATTGCCCCTCTCTTTTTCTCGGTAATCTCCTCCACTCCGTAAAACACAGACGACCGTCGTCGGTCAACCTGTCTAGCTTCTCAGAGCGCATCTTTTCTTCTTCTGTGCCAGATCGTTCCTTGGATTTCATTCGCCCACAATCGCCCAATCAGACTCTCTTCTTCGAGCGAGCCAAGCAGAAGATTTCGAAGAAAATATCTTCAATTGGAGGAATAAATGTGAGAAAAAAAGGGGGGAAATTGGAGAAAACAAAGAGAATTTAAATCTCAAGAAATTTCACGGGGTTCTTCTTCATCCATGATTGAGCTCAGTAAGCTATCACACATCCGTACGCCAACTTTGTACAGGCCAGCTATGCAGGGAGTCTTCCCATTCGATGGCTGACGTCAATCTAGAAGATGTCTGTCTGGAAGAAGCAGTCGTCTATCTTCGACAACGGTGTGACGGCATCAACGAGAATCCTATTCTCCAACGGGCTGAAAGGAAGGTGGCGGACCCCGGCGGCCGACTGCTGGGTCATCATCGTCTTGGTGGGGCGTAAGCAAGCAAGATATCCGCCGAGCAGGTTGTTGCGGGCGGGGAGCTTGCTTACTTGGAAAGTGGCCTCGCTTTCCTTGGCAACTGGAGCGCCGGCGGGATCCTGTCAGAAAAAGGCGTTAATTAATCGGTAGATGCTCAATTCAAACACCTTCAGTGTTTTCACTGAAAACAAGAGAGAGAGAGAGAGAGAGAGCGAGAGGGAGCGCACCCTGAGCGAGAGAAACGTGAATTCTTCTTGACCGGCGTCCATTTCATCGAGTTGGGCTTCGATCAGCTTCCTTAGTTCAGCAAGATTCGAGTCCTCTAAAACCTTGAGTTTCTTGATCAGATTATTCCCAGAAGAGTCTCCCGATGACGCCTCCCATTTCACGTAGACATCCTGCAGGGCATCAACCCCGGCGGGTCCATCGTTCTCCTTCTCTGAAGATGTGTTTCTCTTGGGCATTTGCTGCCGCAGCAAGGATTTAGATAGGTCATCAACTGATGGAACTGGGCCTTCTGCCAGCCTGGAGTCGTGTTGAGGAGGAGGAAGGGCCTGGGACTCCAATTCCGGGGTGACGACTGCAGTCTCAGGTTTGCTTACAGCGAAGATCTTAGCGTGTTTACCGAGATCCCTGTGACTCCCACAGAGCCTGAATATGTTATGGATTCTCGTTCTTCGGGCAGAATCGGCGTCGCCTGCGCCATCCGAGCTCACACTCTTTCCGCCGCTGAATGGGTCATCTTCTACAACCTCCTTTTCCACCACCTCTTGCTCTGCACCTTCGGACTCTTCTTCCTCCTCGTTCGCTTCAAAGACGGTGCTCAATAACACCTTCTCGGTGAACATCGCTGCAGCTATGTCATCGTCCTCTTCCATTCCCAGACAGCACGGAGCGTCGACGAAGCGGCTTGGATGATTGCGGCGAGGATCCTCTCTTATTTCTTTCACGTCATCACAGCAGGGCGGTTGATGATAATCGCCTGTATCCAGCTCCATTGACTTCTCCATCCCTGCATCACCTTCTGAATATAGTTCAGACAGGCGGTTCATGAATCTGCCGCCTATTAGATAGAGCGATGGGTCGTCTCCCATTTGACCATTCTGGCCAGCCCTGCCGCTACCCTTCCCGCGTTCCTCATCCCCCAGATGCTGCCGCAGGATCCCGAGCTCCTCTTCCTGCCGCTGCACCTTCGCTTCCATCTTCTCAAGCTCCAGTCTTAGCGTCAGAGTCCTCTCGTCGACTATTGATCTGATCTCTTCTTCCTTGAGCGCCTTCCCCCGGAGCTCCATCGCCGTCAGCTTAGCCCTCAGGTCGGCCACTTCTCCCTCCTTCCTCACCAGCTCTCTGTTGACCTGATCAAGTTCCTTCCCCTTGACCTTGTTCTCCGTCTGCAGTTTGCTGATGAACTGGTTCATCGCCACGATTCTCGCACCCAGAGCTAGGGACGACGATTCCTGCGAGTTCGCCCTGCAAGGGTTCGCCATGTGGGGGGCACGGACGATGCACTTCGCCTTGGCGCCGTACTCGAGAGTCGAGACCGTCTTGTGGATCTCCCGAGGGTCGGGACTCGCACAGAGGATCATCAAAATCTTTGACTTGTCATCTTCGAATGAGTCCTACGAGGAGGAAGATGATAAAAACACGAAGAATCCTTCTTATCATCATCATCATCATCATCATCATCATCATCATCATATTCAAAGAAAGATTTCTTAGGGCACATGGAATCGAAAGGCAGGGGAGGGATTCCCCACCTGTAGGAGCAAGGTCAGCTTGCTGTCTCTGAAGGGGACGTGAGAATCCCCATTTGCAATCGACTCGACAACCCTTTTCAGAGCTATATTTCCTTGGTTGATCTTACCAGTCTGCATATATAATTCAGAAACATGTTGAGCATGAATTGACGAACTGGGTTTTTTTTCTTCCTCTTCTTCGAAAACGCTTGTACAAAAGGAAAAAAATTCGCGATAATCATAAGAGGGTTCAGCGGATAGGGAACCACTGTGACCTGCAATTTCGCCTCCAAGCCAGACTGCCCAGCCTGCTCGATGTTCTCGGAGCCCGCCATATCGACGAGCATCAGCCGTCCCCCCACCGAGGGGACGTCCAAGATTATCTGTCAGAACCCAAATAAGGTGAGGATTCGACGAGAAGATTCTGCGAGCAGAGAAGGGAGGGGTATTAAGCTAGGATCAGGAGGTGGGGCCGGAGGGGGAGGAGCCCACCAGGCAATGGCTCCTGGAGCTCCTCTCGTTGCAGAGCGTGCTCCTCACGATCCTCCTCTTCTCCACTTTGGCGACTTCTCTGGATATCTTTTCAGCCTCATTCCCGCAGATGAATGAAGCGTTCTTCGCCCTCTTCGCCATCACCTCCAACCTCACCTGCCCGCATTGGAAGATCAGAAAAAAAGTAAATTTCCTAATTCAGCCCTTCTAAAGAGCCCTCCAAACTCGAATATGGCGCTCACCTTGGGCGTGCTTCCCTTAGGGAGCCCGGCATTGGGCCCGGCTCCATTGGTCCCAGGGAGAAGATCGTAGATCTCCTCGTTGTATATTTCCAGGACGGCGACCTGGACGAAGATCCCTCCGCCGTCGTCGCAGTCCTCCTTCCGCCGCAGGATATCCCTCAGGGCTCTGTAGACGATCCCTGGCTGGTTGATGCATCCGAACATGGTGTGGCTCTTCCCCGACCCCGTCGGCCCGTACATCATGATAGTGCACTTGCCGCCCGACTTCACGCTGGCGATCCTCGACTCCACGAACCGCTTGTAGAACCCTTCGAGGCCCTCGCCTTCGCCGGCGACGGAGACGCCGTCAAGGCTGAAATCGCGGTGGCCCATTTCGGTGCGCACCCGCACCAGAGTTCCCTCCGGCGAGATCTCCAGCGGGGAAGGGAATAGCTTCTTCTCCCCACCGCTCCGGTCGGGATGATCGCGGATGCGGCCGACGACCTCCACGGGATGCTCTGCGGGGACGGCGCCATTTTCCCTGCCGGTGGCGAGCGGGCTCGGCGTCACGGCGACGTGGGGGTTCTTCATGCCGGAGAAGTGTAGGCGGTGCTTGGCTTGCGGGGTCCTCGTCGGCGTCATCTGCTCCTTAGACGGCCGGCACGACGGCGTCGGCGCCATCTGCGAGCGAGGAAACGGGAACCCCCCTCCTCCTCCTCGGATTTCTCGCTGCGAATTTGAGGAAAGTCGGCTTCTTTGAATTCTGGGTGGGGGGAGAGAGAGAGAGAGAGAGAGGGTGTTAGAACCAGAAGAACAGAGGGAGGTGGGGGTGGTGGGCTCGGGAGAGAACCAAGGCCCAGGGAGTGAATTCGAATGGAATATAGCCGTTGGAGCAAGCGGCCCAACGTCCGCATTGTCAAGTCCAAATTTCAGTTATACCCAGAAAAATGTCCCCCGTTTCCCAGATGCCCTAGCAAATACATCGTGACACCTGGACTTTTTTATTTTATTTATTTCTATTAATATTTCGGGTTCCTCTCGCAGACGCTGTCCGACGTCTGGTCGTGGTGCGGCGGAGGGGACGCCGGGGGTCAGCGGAAATTGTGGCCGAAAATTAATTACCGGTTTAAACGCTCGACTAATCTTTCGTGGAAACTGCACGGGCTTGCGCGTGACATTCGGTTGGAGACGGTCAACGGCATTCACTGGGACACTGATTTGTCTGCTGTCAGCCGGCTGCCATTGGTCGCCGTTGACTCGTCATTCCCAGCCCTACCCCTCTGCGTGGAGGCGAGGATTTTCCGGCTGCCTTTAACTCGGAGGATGGTAGGACGGTGGTGGCCGTTGACTTGAAGGCATGCTTCTTCCTGCACCAAGCTTTGGATGATCCGCCGCCGCCTGGTGGGTGAGAGCAGGAGGAGGAGGAAGAAGAAGCTTCCTTCAGGGAAGTTCCGACCCGCATTCGCCTGCACCATCGTAGCTAGGTGCTTCAAGCGATCGAATATGGATATGGAGAACTGCACAGGAAAAGAGGAGGTTCGATTCCTGTTTCCCTGAACTCGGTCGGTCGCTCACAGGGCGAAGAGAAGAGGGCGGCGGAGCACCGGCGAATCTGGAAATGGAGGATCTTTCCCGGTACGCCCACAGCCCCGCACACCTGGCCGTCGCCGGCAGAGACCACGCCTCCCTCCGGCGTATCGTCGCCGCTCTTCCGCGCCTCCCGCAAGCTGGAGAGGTCGCCACCAGAGAGGAGTCCATAGCGGCTGAGCACACAGCGGACGTCGTCTCTGCAGCCATCGACCGGCGAGATGTCCCCGGCCGGGAGACCCCTCTCCACCTCACCGTCCGCCTGAGAGACCCTGTATCGGCGGAGATCCTCATGTCCGCCGGCGCCGACTGGACGCTGCAGAACGAGCGCGGGTGGTCCGCCTTCCAGGAGGCAGTTTGCACTGGCGAGGACGCCATAGCGAGGATCATCGCCAGGCACTGCCATCCCCTCTCTTGGGCCAAGTGGTGCAGGCGGCTCCCTCTGATCGTCTCCTCCGTCGCCGCGATCCGGGATTTCTACATGGAGATCTCGTTCCACTTCGAGAGCTCCGTCATCCCGTTCATCGGTCGGATTGCTCCCTCCGACACGTACCGGATATGGAAGCAAGGTTCGAACGTCCGCGCGGACACGACTCTCGCTGGGTTTGACGGATTCTGCATCCAGAGATCGGACCAGACGTTCTTGTTCTTCGGCGAGGGCCTGCCGTCGGAGGATGGTTGGGATCGTCCATCGGCTGCTGCCACTGGCTCCCTGCTCTTGCTCGCTCACAGGGAGAAGGAGATCACCGATACTCTGCGAGGAGCTGGGGCCCAGCCTACGGAGATGGAGGTGGCCCAGGAGATCGCTTCCATGTTTCAGACCAACATGTACCGGCCTGGGATCGACGTCACGCAGGCGGAGCTCGTCCCCCATCTGAACTGGCGGCGGCAGGAGAGGACGGAGATGGTCGGGCCGTGGAAGGCCAAGGTGTACGACATGCTTCGTGTGGTGATGAGCGTCAAGTCGAGAAAGGTTCCTGGTGCGCCGACGGAGGAGGAGCTGATTGCGGCAGCCACTGACGAGGAGATGACGTCGTATGATGGATTGGATGATATCTTGACAACGGAAGAGAGGAAGCAGCTGGATTCTGCCCTCAAGGCGGAGGACTTGGAGGATGCCGACGAGAACGAGGATCATGGGACTTGTGGCGGCGACGCCGGCGCCTTCGGCTTCGACAATCATAACTGTGAATCTAGTGGGGTCTCTGAGGAGAGGAGGAGCTGGTTTTCTTGGAGCTGCAAGAAGGCACCGAAAAACAGAGCGGATGAACTTGATGACGCGAGAACATCGAAGTTGTCGCTAGAGAATGGCGGCGAGAAGCTTGAAATGGTAGAGTCGGATACAGAGAAAGCTAACACGCAGAAGACGAAGAAGAAGATGATGATGATGACGAAGAAGAAGAAGGAGAAGGAGAAGGAGAAGAAGAAGAAGAAGAAGAGCGCATCTCCAGACGACCCTTACAAGCACGAGAGTGAATACAAGAAGGGCCTGAGGCCATCTCTGTGGCTGACACCAGATTTCCCACTTCAAACAGAGGAGCTGCTGCCTTTGCTCGATGTACTGGCAAACAAGGTGAAGGCTATAAGGAGGCTCAGGGAGCTTCTGACTACTAAGCTACCTCAAGGAACGTTTCCGGTGAAGGTATTTCAACCAACCGCTCACAAGATTTCTTTCAGACTCTCCTTTCTTTACCTGTTTTGCCATCTCAACATCCTCCTTCTGTTCAACCTTGCTTTATGATCGTTTATCAAGCACAACTCCGTTTTTTTTTTTTCTGAGGAAGAGAAATAATCCGCAATACTTAGCTGGTTAGTTCGAACGGTTGACTAAATTTAGACACGACTGACCCGATCATGACTAAAGTCAAATAGCTTATGGGTCGAGGCTATGTCGGATGGAGCGTGGAACGGTAAAGGGGAGCGAGGGGGCATTAAGATTATGATTGTCTCGGCATCACTGGCGTTGGATGTGGTACTCTGTTCACTGGTTTTGGAATTTGGGTCGGGGAATTTTCTGGTGTAAGTGATGAAATAAAAATCTCACCGAAGAACAAGAATCCAGGGAAGCGAAATTATTCGTCTCCAGGCTCTCCCCCGGAGACGGAGACGTGGGGAGGGGAGACTCCGAGATTATTCGATGAAATGGCTGGATGGCCATGTTTTGGATAGGTAGAAGGTCTTCTAGAGTGGGAGGGCGCTTCTGCTTTTCTTTCATGCAATCCTTCAAACCATGGTGAAATTCACGAGGAATCAGATGATCAGAAGGTTAAAACAGAGGGATGGCCTTTTCTTTGATGACGAGGAGGAGAGAACCGTGCATGATTTTAGATGGGTTTGTGTGGTTAGTATGGATTACAAGAGTTCTTGTGGAGTTACTGTGGGAATTGTGTTCGTAGACCAGATAATGTACATCCCCCGGTCTTTATCCACTCCATTTTAACGAATATAAATCGCAATTTTGTTCTCAATCTATTGAATATATCGGACGTCATAAACCTCCATTTGATTTTCTCTTCTCACGCCATCACTGGCATCATCAATGGGTTCCGTGAAGCGCTGGCAGACTGTTTTCTCACCCTCCAATGCATGCCATGCCGGCTTACTCCAGGTTGCCATCCCTATCGTCCCAACTATTCGGGTCGTAGTGACCTTCACAAAATTTGAGCAACTCCAACCAAGGAGCGAGCTTCTTACCCCAGAATCCAGCCCCGCCGATTCGTCAGAGTGCAGAACCAGCGAAGCGGGGACCTCCAGTTCGTGGTACTCTTGGATTGGAGGAAGCCACGGTGGGCAGTCTAGTGAAGATGGCAGAGATCGAAGCTGGAAGGATGAAGTCGACCCATTCCGCATTCCATCAGACTACACCTGGGTCGACGCCGACGAAACGAAGCAGAGGATGAGCGGCAAGAAAGCCAAACCCAAGAAAGCGAGCAGCAATTGCCATGCCACTAAAACCGTAGAGACCCAGAAGTTGGAAAATGGCTTTGACGGGTTAGACTGAAGAATTCAGGTGAGGTTTCTTTGGATTTGAGCTCCAATGGAAGCTGGAGTTGTGCTTTGTTTGGAGAGGTCACCGTCGATTCTGAAACCCTGATCTTGGTTAGCTTGTGGAGAACCAGGTGGCCACGCCTACCCCCTCCTCCTACCATTCGCATCGTCTCTGCGCCACAAACCGGAGCACAGGAAGAGGAAGGCGCTATCCACAGCCGCCGGGGCGCCTGAGGACGAAAGGGTACGTCATTTTAACCAGCAGAGAGTGGCGGCCCCGAGGAATTACGGGGCTCTCTTCTCTTGAGCTCCATCAAGATTACCGGAGGATTAAGAGTTCTTTCATTTCGACGAAGGGCTCCATTCAAGAGTCATTCAGACTGCTGCCAGATTGAGCGTTAAGTACGCCGTTTGTATGGCTAATTGATGAGTCTCTCTCTCTCTCTCTCTCTCTCTCTCTCTCTCTCTCTCTCTCTAGATCAAGTAATTGTGTCTCCTATAGGCAACCCTACAGATCCTTTGATTGCTATACTTATGTCACCCGTGTATACAATCCACCTTCCTTTTTTAATGCTACTGCAAGGCCAGGATTCATGATATTTCTTTGAGTTTCATTTGATTGAATAATACTACGTTTAGTTAAGGCATGTAATCTTCCACGTTGCTCATTAAAGGCTTTAGATAAATAAAACAAGGATTGATGTAACGTCAACTCTTAACAATGAAACATAGTTGACAAGACTCACGAGGGTTTTCGAAGGAATAACTTCATGTCAACTCCCCATAATAAGTATTTGATAAACACTTTGTATTTGCTCGAGATATCAAAATATTATGGAAGCTAATGTGAGTTGATGCAACCCAGAGACTATTGATTTTAAGGAGGATGCAAGAGGAACCAAGAGGAAGGAGGAGGAGGAGGAGGAGGGGTAGATTAATTGGTATTTTATTCAAATTATGGAACCCAAGTCTCTAGTGATTTTTAGCTTACTTGCCTTATTCATCTCCTTCAAAGAGCACATCACTAGATTGCAATAAAAATGTGGTACAAACACTAATCAACAAGACTTTAATTAGTCTCCAATCTAGATAATTAGTGGAACCCCTTAATTCATTGTGTATTTAGTGGAGCAAGTCTAGTGATTGAGGTCAACCCTAAAAATAGGGTCACTTCCTATATAAATCTGAAGAACCAAAAAAAGGGATAACAATTCTGCTAATAAAAAATAGGAATTAAACCATTACTAATTTACCAACTCTCTTTGTGCCATGGCCATATGTAATCCAATAGTAAGTGTATATATATCTAGATTTTTATTTTTTTTGAGTTACCAGATACAAAGTCTTTGATTATTTCTCTACGGTGATGTACTTTATTATTTATAAGGTAGAAAATGATAAGATGTTGGTAGTTAATTTTTTTTTCTAAATAAATGTTTTCCTTGCTTGGAGTTCCACAAATATATTAGTTATGATCAAGATAAAAAAAAAATTCTCTTATTTCTAACATACTATTTGAAAGAGATTTAATTTATATTTGAAATTTAGAAACATTAATTACCCTCCAATTAACAACAGTTTTATCATTTATATTTTAAGAGATGAATCAACAACAATTTAGAAACATTAATTAATTTATCCTCCAATCAACAACAATTTTGGTTTTCAACAAGAATGAAAATTTGCATCCTATCATATGGTAAATTACTCTATAGATCAATCTCTATTTTCAATTATTACTATTTTTCTCTAGGACTTCTTTTAGATTTGCTACCTCTACTAATTATTCTAGAAACTAGTACTAATTCTCCTATAATGCAATTCATGAAAGTGTGAAACATTACTTTTAGTCCACAAGGCATCAATATACAGTGTATATACGAGAGAGAGAGAGAGAGAGAGAGAGAGAGAGAGAGAGAGAGAGAGAGAGAGAGAGAGAGTTTTTATAAGCTTGGGTCAAAGAACTGTTAGCCATTATGCAAAGCAACATCTTTCAATCTTTAATGTCGATGATATATATGATTATTGTGTAAAGCCTCTTAAGGCCCAATAATTAATTATTTTGAAACATGCAAGATTAATGAGAAAGGCCAACTACTTTTCTATTATTAAATGTTATCTGACTGAGAAGAACGACTTATTTCGATATGTTTAAATTCCCCCACATCGTACTAGCTATCAATCGTTAGGAGGAGACGATTATACGTTGACCACGCAACCTTCACTAACTAGGTGAAGGCTTCACTAGTTAGTGAAGGCTTCACTAGTACCATGCCGGAACTCAGAAGATCGACCCGTCATGGGGTGTGGTTTAACTAAATTGTTCCAAGGAATCATCGCACCGGGGCCAATCCGTCGAAGTGCCTCTCCGTCTTCAACCCCCCCCCACCCTCCTCTCTCTCTCCCCTTCCTGTTCTTCTCCCATGGCTACTTCGCTTCTCCCTCTGCGTCTGCAGAGGCCTCACGTCGTCCTCCCGGAGCCTGCCTTGGTTTACTCTCCTTCCCGGAGAGACCCTTTTCGCCGTACTCGCCTTGGATGGGCTTCCCGATGCCCTCTCCTTGTTCGGGCCTCCTCGCAGGGGCCTCCTTCCTCCTCCGGACAGTCCTCAGCGTGGGAGAGGGAGGAGGCGAGGTGGCTTCGGGAGGAGCAACGGTGGCTCCGGGAAGAGCAGCGGTGGCTACGGGAGGAGTCCCGGTGGAATTCCGAGCGGGAGGCCCTCCTGCGCGACATCGCCGCCCTAAAGCTTCGAATCGAGGAGCTGGAGAGGGAGGGTCCCCCCCAATTGGCGGTCTCCGACGCCGCCGCGAGCCTCGAGACGTTGCTGCGAGCGATGAAGGAGCGCGTGGCGGCGGCGGCGGCGGCGGCGGAAGGCGGACCCAGGGTCCCCCCTGCCCTGGCGGAGGAGGCCGACGTTAAGGAGATGATCCTCGAGGAGATTACCGTATCGGAGGGAGTCGCCGTGCAGAAGAGGCCCAAAGGGGATGGCGAGGAGGACAAGAAAAGGAGGATGCTGAGGGTGGGCGCCGAAGGAAATGACGTCCGAGCAATGCAGGTTTGCGCCGAACCACGCTTCTCCTTTCTTGCATCCCGCCCCTTGAAGTTGGAAACAGTCTGCCGACTGGACTGCGAGCCAGAGAGATTCCGCTCTTTCCCATCGGAATCTCGCATTCAATAAGCTCTCAATCTTTTTCGCTCATCAATCATCATATTTGATTGCAGAAAAAATAAAGCTTTCCATCAGATATTACCCCCGATTGCATGGCATTGTTTGTTTCCGATATCAAACCAAGACAACTCGCGATTTATCTCTCGTCTAGATCTCGGATTTTTCTTTTTCGAGGACAAAATAACCCAGAGAGGGTGGATGGGTGGATGGATCTCGCTTTGGACGTCCGGTTTGGCTCGATTTCAGAGACCCAACCAGGATATAGATGATGTGGTCGAGAGTCGGAGGCGTCCCTTCATCTGGATCTTGGAGCTTCTCTTTTTTGCCTGTTCTTGTCAGCTACCACCGATGAAGAGAATAAGCGTTGTTTTGGCAGGAAGCGCTCCAGATGCTGGGGTTCTACTCAGGTGAGGAGGACATGGAGTTCGAAACTTTCTCGAGTGGGACCGAGCGAGCTGTGAAAACATGGCAAGTGAGTGCTCGATCCGACTGTCTGCCTTAATTCCTCTGAGAAACAGTAAGAAGAAGCGTGCGGCCGAGATCTTCGATTCCATTTCTCTTATTCATCCGTTGACCCGCCGGGTTTCCTGCGTATGTCTTGAAGGCCTCCTTGGGAGCCATCGAGAATGGGATCATGAGCCCGGAACTGCTAGAGAGGCTGTTTGACGATCCAGGAACGGGCAAGGCGGTGGAGGTAAGCGAAAATGGTGGCGGGGGAGATACGGCCTCCGAGATTAAGACTAAAAATATATGTTTTAAAAAAACTCTGTTTCTGGGTAGTATTTTCTTTGTGAGAACCCAGTGCCCATCTCGCATCGTTGGATCGTTATTTTCTGAGGTATTTGCTGCCGCGTTACTTCTCTCGTCGCCAGGGCGGCGGAAACGGAGCAGCGGTCTCCTCCCTGGCGGGGTTTGCGGAGATCCAGAAGAAGGAGGTCGACATGGACGAGGACATGACGGATGTGCAGGTGTCTGGACACAGAGTCTTCCTCCTCGGGGAGAACCGGTGGGAGGAGCCGTCGAGGCTGGCGGACAGGAACAGGCCCATCGGGAACAAGGGGACGACGACGTCGCCTTCTTCTACCAGGTGTCTCACCTGCCGGGGAGAGGGCCGCCTGATGTGCACGGGTAATGCATTCTTCAATCGAAGCTCATGTTGTCCTCTGGGTCGGGCGCTTGATTTCTGACTCTCTTTCTGCTGCAGAATGCGACGGCACGGGTGAGCCCAACATCGAACCGCAGGTCTCTCTCTCTCTCACACACACACACACTCTCTCTCTCTCACTATCACTCAGAGACAGAGGTCTGAGCTCTCTTCGCCCGCCCGATTTGCAGTTTCTCGAGTGGGTCGACGAGGGAGCCAAGTGCCCCTACTGCGAGGGCCGCGGCTACACCGTCTGCGACGTCTGCGGAGGGAAGGCCGTCGCCTAACCGCGCGTCCGCCGGAGCTTTCGCCGGAGAAAACCAGGCGCTGAGCAGGAGAAAACCCTGAAGGAGAACCCGAGCATGGCCTCCACCAGTCCCCGTTACAGCAGCTGTACATCCCCCTCCGTCTTCTTCTCAAACCTTCGACAGAAACAAATGTATAAGAGAAAGCCGGCGTCTTTAATGTCTCAGTCTTTCTCTATACTCCTAACCATTGACTATGGGGTTGACTGTTGACTGATTGACTTGTGGTTTGAAACTGGCTTTGGCCAGGCTGATCTGGAGAGGCTCGGACCGGCGAATGGGCTGACTCCGACCAGACGGTCAAGCAGGTTTGGACCGGGGGAAATGGGCCGTCCGGGTCGGGCGGATCCGGGTTCACGAACAGGCCGATCGAGCGGCGGCGGAAAGGGCGGAGGGGATGGCCGGCGGCGATCGACGGCGGCGGCGGATTACTGGTGGGCGACGGACGACGGTGCTGCCCATCTGCAGCGCAGAGAGAGAGAGAGAGAGAGAGAGAGAGAGAGAGAGAGGGAGAGAGAGGAGGGAGGGAGGGATTCGGTCCGTTGTTTCGCCAGTGCAACGGATTCCCGTCAACATCCTGCTAGCGTTTCGTATCCGAACCACGATAGCGGATCCGAAAAAGCTTGGGGGAGGAGGGTAAGAGAGACGGTCTAGGGTTTAAGACGTTGTGCGGCGGTAGGGGACCTGCGGGCTGCTGCCGCCTCCTCGATCGTCGGGGGCCGCTCGTCGTGGACATTTGCCTTTCACGAAGTGGAGTAGGTCTGGACTTAATCCGTGGGCTTCTGCGTTCCGGGTTGACTCCAGGTTGTTGATTGCTCGGGCGCTTGCCTTGGACCAAGGTCCGTTGTGCCGCCCTCGCTCGCCCTGCATCCGGTTAGTACAGTGCCACTATTTCAGGGATTTTTGCTTGTATTCTGTTATTGGTGTGAGTACGGTCCTCGTCCTCGATTGTGGGTGGAAGAGCGGTTCTGGAGGGGTTGCAGTGTCTGTCTCCTGCGTCTGGAGGGAAACATCTTTTTTTTTGGGGACCTCTTGCTTTGATTGTTCCTCCTTCGTACTTCCCATGCGAAATGAGTGGCGTATTAGAAGCTCGTCTTGATTGAAATTTCTGCCACAATTCAGCACTCCTGCGCCTCAAGGGGTCCTGCGGCAGAAAAGCTCCTTGGAAAACCTACCTACGTCATTAGGGTAGTTCCAGTCCTCTTTGGAGGTTTTTACGAATGCGCATCTGCATTTGAAAGTCTCTACTCTGTTAGTTTCAGCAAATCCTGTTCGGAGTTGTCGCTGCCAGTGCCGCTTCGTGTGCGGAAAAGGGTTTCCTCTGTACTTCCTTTGCCTCCCTCAAGAGGAATAAATTACGCGGCCTTGTAGTCAATCGTTTGAATATTTGAAATCAGCCTCGGATGCATTTGGAAGCAGCTCCCCTCTCGGAAGCATCCCTTCAAAGCAGTAAACTCGTGTATCTTCTCCCGTAGACCTTTTTGAATAAGTTCTTCCCTTTTTTGTTCACTGGATTTTTCACTGTCTCTTACGTCCCACTTGTGACAAGTTTTACGCGCTTTCTCTACCACCAGTCCAGCTTTCCCAGATCATTGAGTGTGACTCCTTAGGCGAAGGGCGTATTCCTACATTCCGCGAAAATGGTGAAGAAAAGCAAGAGTGAGTCATCCAATTCCGCAGTTCAGTTCCTCGTTTTTATTTAACTTCCGGGTCGGTTCTCATCCTGGCACGATGCACGGGTATGGCAGAGAGTAAGAGCAAGAGAGTTACTCTGCGGAAGAAGTACAAGATTATAAAGAAGGTGAAAGAGCACCACAAGAAGAAGGCCAAGGAGGCGAAGAAGCTTGGTTTGAACCGGAAACAGAAGGTTGAGAAGGACCCAGGTATTCCTAATGACTGGCCTTTCAAGGAGCAGGAACTCAAAGCTCTCGAGGTTCGTAGAGCTCGTGCCCTGGAGGACTTGGAGCAAAAGAAGGCAGCTAGAAAAGAGAGGGTGCGCACTTCCTTATAATTTGGTTACTCCCCTGTGTCTTTGGTAAAATTAGTGGCACTTTCTTGCTCTATTTCAACCGTCTTTTACCAAGTTAGAAGCAAATTTTGTGATTGTTTTTAAAAACAGTAACCTTTTGTTGTGCCTCATATTAGCAAAAGTTTATGATTAAATCATTCTTTAAGCAGGATTCTTGTTTTAAACGACCAGAATTTGCAATTCAAACTTTGCAGTGGTCTATTATTTTATTTTTGTTTAATGCCCTCTGACCGTGCTGAACAAAACACTTGATCGAATTATTTTATTTTATTTTGGACTATTATCCTGTTTTGGTTAATCCTTATTTCGCATTATGTTTCATTTGGCTGGGTGTCCGAGCCAAACGTATTCAAACCAGTGATATTGTGGTCCGAATGGTGCCTGGTTGTCTGAGATATGTTGATGACGGTCATTGAAACTCATTGTGTTTCGTCCGCAGGCTCAAAATAGAAAACTAGGACTTCTGAAGGATGATGATACTCAGGAGTCGGCTGATATGCTAACTGATGAAGATTCCGTGGATAAAAACGGGCCACAAGCTGTAGCAAGCAACAAAAACCATGGTAGGCGTTTTATTAATTATCAACTATTTGTCTGTTTCTTTTTTTTTTTTGCATTTTTTAATTATACATTTCATGTTAAGAGGCTTAATTTCTGTAGATCTATATTGAATTATTGTATTATTTTCAGATCACTCAGAAAGATCTTTCTTCAAAGAACTTGTAAAAGTTATTGAGGCGTCAGATGTCATCTTGGAGGTCCTTGATGCCCGAGATCCTCTTGGTACTCGTTGTGTTGATATGGAAAAGATGGTGCTGAAGTCGGATCCAAACAAGCGCATCGTTTTGCTTCTTAATAAAATAGGTAAACTATTCATCCGATTAATCTTTATTCTTCATCTTACTCCCGCGGAAAAGCATTCCGGATATGCAATATTTGATTCCCTATATTCAGTCTCGATCAATTAACGCTGACTTTGTCCAATTCTCTCGGTACTGTGATATTTCAATAGAAGATATACATATCAACACTTTTAAATGAATTTTTTTTCGGTGAGAATATTCGTTTGGCTTGTTGCTGAGATGGTTTACTTTGCTAATGTACAAATTGATTCTGTATTTTTAGATCTTGTCCCCCGGGAAGCTGTGCAGAAGTGGCTCAAATATTTCAGAGAGGAGTTGCCTACGGTGGCCTTCAAGTGCAGCACACAGGAGCAGCGGTCCAATTTGGGATGGAAATCTTCCTCAAAGGCTTCTAAACAGATCAATACACCACAGACAAGCGACTGTCTTGGGGCCGAAACCCTTATAAAATTACTCAAGAATTATTCCAGGAGCCATGAGGTATGCCGATTTCATATTCTCACCATCGAAGTTCATTCTGGTTCCCACTTGTTGACTTTTCAGTGAATGGCAATAGGCTGATAAAAGCATATAGCTAGACAATGTGTTGATCAAATAGAGTATTTTTCGGAAGAGCATTTACTTGCAGATGTAGCTGGTATTTTTATGCTTTTCTTCACCATCTTTCGGGTCCCGTCACTGTTGAGTGTGTTCTTCCACTATGCATTTTACCTTTTGATTCTCTCCCTTCCCGCTACGTTTTTTCCTGAGGTTAATGGTCTCTCCTTCAGATTAGCTAGCTAGTCAGCTGAACGTCTGTCGAAATTAGAGGTCGTGGCGATTAAATTGCGATGAGATTATTTTTCTCACTTACTCAGGGAACTCATTCGCCAAGCATTTTCTGCTTATTTTCAGTTTTTTTTAATGGGAGAAATGAGAGAATGATAGGCACATTGAGAAGTCAAATCATGGTGATTCAAGCTAATTTCGCTGGTTATCCTCGTGATCAGAGGTGGTATATGAGTGTTTTTTGCTATGATATATGCTTTCATATTCGTCTTCGTCTGCTTTATTTCTGTGAAAATATTACGGGCCATGGGATCCTATCTTCTAATCTGTTTTTTGCAGCTAAAACTGTCTATCACTGTGGGAATCGTGGGGCTTCCCAATGTCGGTAAAAGTAGTCTGATCAACAGCCTGAAAAGATCGCACGTTGTCAACGCCGGCGCCACCCCTGGGCTGACGAAGTCAATGCAAGAAGTCCAGTTGGATAAGAAAGTCAAACTATTGGACTGCCCTGGAGTGGTGATGCTCAGGTCGGGAGGGAGCGATGCCTCCATGGTTCTTCGCAACTGCAAAAGAATAGAGAAGCTGGACGATCCCATAGCTCCGGGTAAATCCATCACCTCCCTCTACGGCACCTTCTTTTGGCTTACCTCCAGTCGTTGTATTGCTGGCCGTCCGTTAACTCACTGCTTTTTCCGTGGGGGCGTGGGGTCGTGGGGGCGTTGACTTTTCTTCTTCTATTTCCAGTGAAGGAGATTCTTAGGCTCTGCCCCGCCGAAAGGCTGATGTCTCTCTACAAGCTCCCCAAGTTCAGCTCGGTCGATGATTTCCTCCAGAAGGTGGCCGGTCTGCGGGGCAAGCTGAAGAAGGGCGGCATTCTGGACACGGAGGCCGCCGCGAGGATCGTCTTGCACGATTGGAACGAGGGTGGGTTAACCGTGCTCCTCCGCCTCCAGTGAGAGGGTCAATTCAGTCGGCTGTAGGGGTCTTCTGATACTGAGACTGGCTGTCAATGCCCACCTCTTCGCAGGGAAGATCCACTACTACACGCTGCCGCCGGCGAGGGACAACGTGGGGGAGGTGTCGATCGTGGCGGAATTTAGCAAGGAATTCGACGTTGACGAGGTCTACAAGGCGGAGTCTTCGGTCATCGGAAGCCTTGCCTTGGCGGAGGACTTCAAGCATATGGAGGTCCCACCTGGGTCCCCGTTGACTCTCGACGACAGCATGATGCTGCAGGAGGTGGGATCCTCTCTCATATCCTCTTCTTCTTCTTTAGATCTCTGTGACAGAAATACGCCTCCTCGGCTTCTGTCTAATGGGGCGTCATTTCTGTATCTATCTGTGTTGGTGGTCCCCCCAGGGCGAGGTGGGAAAAGCAGAAGAGGAAGAGGAAGGAGAAGGAACCCAGGCCGGGGAGAAGAAGCCCGCCGTCAAAACGGGGAGACAAAACGACAAGCTTTACAGTGCCGAAGGCATACTGGACCCGCGCTTGCGGCGAGCGGAGAAGAAGAGAACCCGGAAAGCCCGCAAGTCAACGGAGATGGACGCCGACTACGACTTCAAGGTTGACTTCTTCGGCAAGCAGGCGGGCCCTGGGAGCGAGGAGGACGATGAAGGTGGGGAGGCGGCGGCCGTCCGGATGGAGGAATGAAGCTCGTCTCAATTTTGACCACCGGAATTGCATCACTTTTTGAACATTTTTTTGGTTAGGCTTGCGAGTCAATCGATATCTTATCTTAATGGCGGCGGGTGAGTCAGAGTCAGCGGCTCCGGAAGCTTTCCACCCGACGTCAAACAAAGCCTTTAGAGGCCTCGGTAGTAGGAGATTGATCAATCCGTCACGTGCAAGCGGTTGACATTTATGGGCAAATCCGCACTTTGGGCGTTCGGACGGATCTCATGGAGGTCGTCCCCCGATGGGTCTCCGCACGGGTGACGTTTCCTGGGGTCCAGTCAGCTTCTGACACGTCCGGGAGCGAGCATGAGAGACACCGGTTGGGAGGGGGGGGATAGAAAGTAAATAGAGTCGTGTTTAGGGGTATTTACGTCTTCTATCTTGAGGAGATCAGAGCCGTTGGGGCCACCTGGCAGAGGAGCATCTCCTCTTTATCGGGTTTGCTTTTTATAAATTCGTAAATCTCCGCGCTTCTGGGTTTGGGTTGCCCCCAAGAGGGCGAGGGTTTCAGGATCGATCTACGGGTGTTGCCAGGAGGGGAAGGCGGAGGAAGGGGAAAGAAGGGGCAGAGAGAGAATCCATCGAGGGGAATACTTGGCGTCTGCATTCTCCTCCAGGTTGAGGATCGCTCGGGCGCTTGCCCTGAAGCAAGATCCGTTGTTCCGTCCTCACTCGCCCTGCTTCCGGTTAGTACAGTGTTTCAGGGTTTTTTGCTTGTATTCTGTTATTGGTGTGAGCATGGTCCTCGTCCTCGTCCTCGATTGTTGTTGGAAGAGCCGTTCTGGAGGGGTGCAGTGTCTGTTTCCTGCGTCTCGACGGAAACTTATTTTTCTTTTTCTCGGACCTCTTGTTTTGATCGTTCCTCCTTCGTCCTTCCCGCGCGAAGTGAGCGGCGTGTTAGAAGCTCGTCTTGATTGAACATTTCTGCCACAATTCAGCACTTCTGCGCCTCAGGGGGTGCTGCGGCAGAAAATCTCCTTGGAAAACCTACGTACGTTATTAGGGTTGTTCCAGTCCCCTTTGGAGGTTTTTTATTGTTCTCATCTTCAGTGTTTCAGCGGCCGTTTTGATTGTCTCCTTCTCTGTTAGTTTCAGCAAATCCTCGTTGCTGGCGCCGCTACGTGTTCAGAAAAGTGATTCTTCTGTAATTTATTTGCCTCCTTTAAGAATAAAAAATCAAGGGGCTTTGTTGTCAATCGTTTGAATCTTGTTGTATATACCTGGGGAATATTTGAAAAAGTATGATCGGCGTCGGATGATGCTTTTAGAAGCAATGTCCCCCCTCTGAAGCATCCTTTCAAAACATTCAGCTCGTGTATTTTCTCCCGTAGACCTCTTTATATAAGTCAATTCCCGCATTTGTTCCTCAGATTTTTCATTGTATTTCTACGTCTGACAGGGCGTACTCGCTTTCCCTATCACCAGCCCAGCCGTCCCAGATCATCGAGTTACTCCCATGATGCACCCGCGCAGAATGTTTCGGGCGGCCTTGGAATGCCTTGCGAAGACTGGCTTCTTGCATAGCAGGTTATGCTGTTCTAGTGGTTGATTTCCTTTAGCTCGCTACGTGGCTAGTAGCGTACTTGCACTCTCTGAGTGAAATGAGACGGAGTGGTGGAGACATTTGGTATATTTAGGTTATGGCGGACCACTCTCTAGCTGTTCAAGATGGCGCTTTACCTGTCGGAAACTATACGTTAGCTGTTGGGCAAGAGTTTCCAGATGTAGAAACTTGCAGAAGAACACTCAAGGATATTGCAATTGCTATGCACTTTGATCTTCGGATAGTAAAATCCGACCGGAGCCGATTCATAGCCAAGTGTTCAAAGGAAGGATGCCCCTGGCGTGTTCACGTGGCAAAGTGCCCAGGTGTTCCAACATTCTCTGTAAGGACATTGCAGGGTGAGCACACTTGTGAAGGAGTTCAAAACCTACATCACCAGCAGGCGTCGGTTGGTTGGGTTGCCAGGTCTGTGGAAGCCCGCCTCAGAGATAACCCCCAGTACAAGCCCAAGGAGATTCTGCAAGATATCCGGGAACAGCATGGCGTTGCTGTTTCATATATGCAGGCCTGGCGCGGTAAGGAACGTAGTCTGGCTGCTGTTCATGGCACGTTTGAAGATGGTTATCGCCTTCTTCCGGCATATTGTGAGCAGATTAGAAAAACTAACCCTGGAAGCATTGCATTGGTTTATGCTTCCGGGCAAGAACAGTGCTTTCAGCGTCTGTTTATCTCATATCGTGCATCAATATCCGGATTCCTGCACGCTTGTCGGCCTCTCCTGGAGCTTGATAAGGCACAGCTGAAAGGAAAATACCTCGGAACTCTACTCTGTGCATCAGCTGTTGACGCCGACGACGCACTGTTCCCTCTGGCATTTGCTGTGGTTGACGCTGAGACTGAAGCCAACTGGATGTGGTTTCTTTCAGAACTGCGCAAACTTCTTGGAATGAATACAGAAAAGATGCCGATTCTCACTATATTATCAGACAGATCGAAGGGTATTGTGGAAGCAGTTGAGACGCATTTCCCCAGTGCGTTCCACGGTTTCTGTCTACGTCATGTGAGTGAGAACTTCCGAGATGAGTTCAAGAACACGAAACTTGTTAATATCTTCTGGAATGCTGTTTATGCCCTCACGTCTGTAGAGTTCGACGCCAGGGTGAGTGAAATGCTGGAAATTTCGGCTGATGTGATGCAGTGGTTTCAGCGCTTCCCCCCGAGCCTGTGGGCCGTGGCATATTTTGACGGGGTGAGATACGGGCACTTCACTTTAGGCATCACGGAGCTGTTGTACAACTGGGCCCTGGAGGGGCACGAGCTCCCCATCGTGCAGATGATGGAGAACATCCGTGTCCAGTTGACAAAATGGTTCGATGAGCGGCGAAATCTGGGGATGTCGTGGGCTTCCTCATATCTCGTACCCTCTGCCGAGAAGCTCATCTCCGAAGCCGTCGCAGACTCACACTGTTATCAAGTGCTGCGTGCAAATAAAGTGGAGTTTGAGATTGTGTCGTCCGAGCGGACGAACATTGTGGACATACAGACCCACTGCTGCTCGTGTCGCCGCTGGCAGATTTACGGCGTCCCGTGTGCGCACGCTGCAGCTGCGCTGATCTCCAGCGGCGAAGATGTGCGCCTCTACGTGAACGAGTGTTTCAGCGTTGAGAAATATCTTGAAACGTATTCGCAGACCATACATCCGGTGCCCGACAAGAGCCTCTGGAATGACGCGGCCGAAGGAGCAGCAGAGGACGGAGGTGCCAAGTTCGACGTGGTCATCCGGCCACCAAAGACCCGCCGCCCACCTGGCCGCCCCAAGAAGAAGGTTCTGAGGATCGAGAACTTCAAGCGTCCGAAGAGGGTCGTCCAGTGTGGCCGCTGTCATCTTTTAGGGCACTCTCAGAAGAAATGCACCATGCCGGTCTGAGGAAAACTGGCCTCTGGTCTGGTGTTCCGGAAAGTCTGATTATTTCTATGAGAGAGTATGCAGACAAAGTATGACTCAAAATATGATGTACCTCTGGGCCATGTAACCTCCAATTCTTGCCATTATTAATAAGCGGTGCTCATTTGTTTGACCCAACCCAGAAGGGCGTGTGGGAACGACCACTTGGTTTTTTCAAGGAAATCGTATTGAATTGAATGTCTGCGCCACATCCCGCTCTACAGTCGAAGGAAGGTTTCAGGGCCCTGGTTCCCCCCTTTTTTCTTTTTTTGTTTTGTTCGTGCAGATCAGTTCCCCTACACGGCTGGAATGTATCATCACATAAGGTGCTCGAATTGCAAATTTCCTTTGCGCATTTCCCCTACACGGCTGTAGAACGAATGTCATCGGTTCTCCCTTGGCAAATCATATGTCAAGGTTTGCTTCCACGTCACCATTTGGGGGCTTCTTTGAGAGAGAGAGCGAGAGAGAGGGAGAGAGAGAGAGAGAGATTGGAGCCCACTGATTTGGAGCAAGTGTGAGGATTCGGGTCGGAATCAACCATTTTGTCTTTTGTCTGTGACACCAAGAAGACATTTTTCTAGTGGCCGCGGTCATATGGTACTCATCCGGAGCTGCCCTCTGTTGCCCTCGCCGAGCTTCTTATGGAGGAGGCTTCTTCCCCGCCCGCTCCCTCCGCTGGCGCTCGTCTCTCTACAACAGCTCACGAAGCCGGACCGGCCTTTTCACCGCGTTGGTGAAACCCTGCGACGTTGGTGTGGGTGGTCGGTGGCCTTCGTCGACCCGGGTAGTGAAGTAGAAGAAGAAGTGGGACCAGGAAGAGGTACCTCGTTATATTTGAAGAGCACAGGGCGCCGGCGCGAATCTCTCTTCCCCGCCTCCTGTTCCCGCCCCTCATCGCCCCGGGTCTCGGATTCCTTGCTCGGCTTGCGAAACCTGAAGCGGGGCACGCCAATCTTAGCAATTACAGTCAGAAAACTCCCTCTCTCTCTCTCTCTCTCTCTCTCTCTCTTTCTCATCTATATATACATATACCTGTCAAAGAAATTCGCAGGCCGGCGGGGTGCCCTGTTGGAGTCTCTGTAGGCCTTCTTCGGGGCACCATTTGCAGGGGTCTTACTGAGGCCCAGGGTCGGGGGAGTCTTGCCCCTTCCCTGGTCGCCTCCGGGCACCGCGGGAGAAGACGATTTACTTGGAAGAGCAGCAGCATCCCCAGCTTCCCCCACCAACGCCCCCGCAGAGCCCCTCAGGATCCTGTGCTTCCCCACCTGCAATAAAAATAAATAAATAAAGTCCAAAAAATGGATGGGTTTCTTGCATTGGATTCGCACGTTCCGCTCCAACTCGGATGGCCATCGATTTCCTGTGACAGGTGGAAGGAAGAAGAACGCGAGAGGAGCTAACTAGCTAGCTATAACAAGACCTGGGCTCACCTCATGCGCCACGATCTGCTTCATGGCCAAAGAGAGAGTGGCGTGCCCAGATTGATAGCCCTAGGAGAACAGTGGGAGGAAGAGAAATGCTGATTAGCAGACGAACTGCACGCGCAAGAAGGGTGGTTCGTTTCTTTCAGGGCAATACCTTGAAGTTGACTAGCTCATCGATCGGGGGATCGAACGAGAACGCCGGAGCATCAGAAGAGGATCCGTACTTCTGGGGCACGGCAGGTGCTTCGGGCTTCGAATTCTTGTACGTTATGGAGTAGGAAACCATGGTATCCACGAGCTGAAAGAGGTCTCCCTTCTCGTTCTCTGAAAGCAGGTGTAGCGCTACCTAAAATAAGCAATAATATCATTAAACCGGCGTCAGCTTCGTGATCGACGAGGAAAAACAGTCAACCCGTTGACAAGGAGAAGGAAAGACAAAAAATGTCAACCGAATCTGGAACAGCATGCGATGCCCATGTCCCGTCGTTGAAACCAAGTTTAGTAAAGCACAACTGATGACCTCTTTAGGAAAGAAGGGAGGCCCATGGAGAGTAGGAGATTGCTCACTTGTCTATGATTCCATGAGCATTGCAAAGCGCGGAGTCATCAGACCCTTAAGGGATCCGTTTTCACATTTAATTTCACCAGATTTTCCCATGGTCAGGACATCTTTCTATGGTTTGCAAACTAAATTTTCAATATTTAGGATTCACTAAAATGTAAAGCCTAATACTTCACAATTGGTGCTTCATGCATCGTCTACCTCAGACGAGTGACAAGGAAGGATTGAGAACTCATCTAGTAAGATGTATAAGACATGATCCAACAGCAGTTCAGTTTATAATAAGCAGGTGTATTAGATGAGAAAGAAAACATAAAAAGAATTAGATCAAAGTTATCGGAAGATAAGTAGAAGATATTATTTTATAAATTATACCGAGAGGTAATCTTCCCCTCATGGAACAAGGGCATCTAATCCCCTTGCATTACTCCACCATCATTGTAGCATGCGCAAACAAACTGACCTAGGGGAAATGAGCAGTTTAAACATGCGTGGAAAATATTAAAATTAAAAAATAAACCTAGGGCAAGAACTACATTTGACAATAGATAGACGTTGTATTTATCCAGAGTCCATTGATGTAACTGTGCTTCGAGGTTATGCGCAGGAAGGGCGGCATATGATGACAAAAAACGAAAGAGATCCCAAGAATTACCGGTCTGAGAGCTTTTGGAGATAGAATATATAATAATGGAGATACGACATCTTCCACAAAGGCTTCACTTGACAGATGCCTAGAGATATACGGTGAAATTCTGCTGTGCCAAGACGTCAGAAGATCCTTCTTTTCCATTAGCATCGCACGGCATCTGAAGACCACAGAATGAGTCTTGCAGTTGAAGTCAATGACCCAAGAATAAATGACCAGAGTTAAGTTTCGATCGGAGAGTACCTGTGGAACAACCTAGGCCACTCTATATTTGGTTTCTCAACCTGAGCTATCAAACGGTTGATTGTAATCGCAATAGAAGGCTGATAAACTGGAAAACAGCAGTGTCAGCCATGAATCGCCCAATTTAATAACGTGAAATGTAAAAGAATTGTGAGAAAAAAATAATTATAACCTAGTAACGACATTTGTTGAGCACGCATGATGTAGCGAAAAAGATAGTCAGAAATGCCAAGAACATCTAAACACCTGACCTTCACGAAACAAAATACGAGGTTAACAGTTTCTTGGGTAACAACTACAAGTCAACTAGGACATCGATGGATGAAGACTTACGGTCTTCTGCATAATTGGATCATGAAAGCAGAGTTGCAAAAAGTTTTCATGAATACCATCCATAGTAAGCTCATAATCACCACTGAAAAGTAAAAGCTAGTGTCAAATATTTAGAACATTAGTCCACCAAGGAAAAGGAAGCCTCTGACTATCTTTCCATCCTACCGGTTAGATATTAAAGAGTCTAGCAACTTAAAATCCCCATGTACTCCGAAACCTTTCACGGACTTTCTCTCGTGTTTTGCCTTTTTCTTCTGAAAAACCTGAACAGACAGAACTTTGTTCAAAACCAAAAATAAAAACGTCATCTAGCGTCGGACAGGAATATGTTTACCATGTCATCCTATGACAAACACACACACACACACATTTATACATATATATATATATATATATATATGTTATAATGAATAAATTTGAAAGAAAAAATATTTATTAAATTTCTATTTTACCTTCGTCCACAGATCTGTTTCTTTCATCTCAAAATTTTTAATGGTATTGTCCACAATCAGAAAAGAACAAAAAAATTACCTCCTTCCATACATCAAAAGCACTTCTTGACACGTCCTTACGCCCAACCACTTGAGAAGAAACCTCCAACTGAATAAAACGAAATGCTACTAATACAAACAGAATAATCCATTCAGAAACTATAGCAACGAGAAACAAATTAACAGCTTACAATATTGAGGTTTTCCTTCTTCTTGTTCAGAAATTGTAGCGTATTTAGGCAAGAACGGATATCACATTCTGTTGATAGAAAAAAGGACATTAGATCCCAGTATGAGATGAACAGACAGTTCTCATGAAGGGATTTAAGAATTTCAGAAAACCAATTCAATGACTACTGACATGCAGCTATGCCTGCTCGTTTTTACAAAAAAAGTATTAGACATGTAAATTGTATATCACAGGAAAAAAAATATCGAATATGTATAAACTCATAAGTTCCTCTTTCTTAAGCATTTTCCTTCTAGAAATCTCTTTTGATCATTCAATCTTGATTTCAGCTGCCTCTGTTTTCTCTTAGATGTGTATTTAAACCTGGAACACTCTCTTTATCAGTTCACAATCTTTCCCGGTAAGAAAATAGCACGATGTATACATAAACGGACTATTAGGAGCGTTTCCTCATCCTTTCAAATCTGCCCTCCTATAATTCAAGTGAGTGAACCAAGGATCCATGTTATCGTAATGATGGAAAGTTTGACACGTAAAGTGCCCATTAGACTGCTTCAGCTATTCCCTGATATTTCACCGAGAAACAAAACTTGACCTGAATAATAAATATAATAGTAGCATCAGCGAATTTGCACAAGAAGTTAGCGGAAGCAAGAGTTGACGTTAATTTTCCAAGGTTCTATTATAATTTCTCTGCTTTCTAGAGGTAATTTCCCGGTACACTGGAGAAAAGAGATACCAGTGTACTCTGCCAGTGTAGTAAGAGCCATAGAACTTGTCTTAAATCCTTCTTTTTTGCAAATATATTTCAGCCTATCACAAAAAAATTAAAAAAATTAGAAGATAAGATGGAATGAAAGAAACATAATGTAGCGATAACAACTTAAAAGAGAGCGCAGTCTAACGAAGCTAACATAGAACATCAAGGAAACTCCCTAAGGTAAAATATTTTTGGCAGAAATGTCATAAACTTTAGTTGCGTGACCTGTTCACGACACGGCTTACTGCTGGCTGAACGAACATATGAACCCTATAAAGAGAACGAATAAGATATGTCAAGATGATGGAACACAACTTACACAGACGCGTTAGAATGGAAATACTTGTCTATAAGAAAGTGCTTCTCTTACAAAGGTTCTGAAATCTCAACAAAGAAAGAAGACTCAGATCGCAATATACTCCCCATCGATTTGAACTTTAAATCCAAATCAGTGAATCGAATAGAGTCACAATTCCAACGTGACATGTACCCAGAGTTCATTCAAATCATATAGCAGCCACGACCATGTTTCTCGTTTTCCAAAAGAAACGGAAATAGTAAAAATGACTTACTTTGATATTTGACGAAGTGGCCTTAAAGCGGGTGCATATAGGTCGTTGCATATGCAAATTACCTTCATTGAATAGGATTTATCGTTTAGAACAAATAAAACAGAACCAAAGCGGATGACGTAAACTCCCAAGTCTCATTCTTACAGGTCGTGACAGTGTTGCAGTCTGTCTTCTCTTCGAAGTAATTTTTCCTGTTGCCACATCAGACGAGGAATCCTTACTGCCAACATGTTTCTTTTCAGCAGTTGCCTGCATAAATGAGACATCCACAGCAATAAATGGTTCAACATACACAAAAGACAGTTCACAGTATCTACGTAGACACGCAAATAGCATCTGAGACTGAAATGATGCAGATGTTGTGAGGATTACATTCGAGGGAGACTGCACATCAAGTGTGCAGCTTCTAAAGGGCAACCAATATAAACCTTCAACGCACACCAAACAGAAAAAAACCCTCAACTAACATCAAAATGTAGATATTATTCCCCTTCAAAATAAAATATGTTAGGTGAGGTGCGCTTACGCACATGCGTATACACAAGCATGCAGGCATGCAAGCACGTGAACAATCCTCAAGTTAGTATATTGTCATCCAGTGGACCTTATGTTTGCTTAAAATGGTGATTTAATAAAATGCCAGGCACACAAACGATTTTTCAGAAATAATAGAAACTAGAAATCAAAACCAATACCAATTTTTCTTGATATGAGCTAGCATTCAAACGATCAATTTCATTTTTTTTAAAAATGAAAATGATTTAAATCATGAAGTACGTACTTGTAGCGCCATGAAATTCAAACAGCATTAAAACAGAAGATAATGGCTCAGTTAATAAATAAGGCACGTTTTCCAGAAGTAAAAGGGGAGTTAAGTTAATAAATCACGTTAAAACTAAATTAAAAGTACACGGATAATATCAACATCGATGCAAAAAATTGAGAAAAATAAAATTTGTCTGCTAAACCATGCCTAAACCTTTTTTATTGATCTTAAATGCGGTTCACAAAAAGGAAGTATTGTAATGAAATGTTTCCCGCCATCAATGAAGAATGATAAAGGCAGTGTACCATTTTTAGGATAACATCCACAGCTCCTTTTCCCTCACCAAGTGATCCATCAATTTCATCAATAACCTGTAAGATATCCACAATTTACTTACACCTACAACCAGCATAGAAATAAAGAAAATGAACTTACCAAACATTTAGGTCTGGTATCAGCCGTGACAGAGTTCATCTGCAAGACATCTATGATTTTTGACTCGATTGTCGAAGATGAACGATCATCACTAGCATTTATCTGCAATAGTTCACAAGACATAAAAAATAGAGACCGGAATGAAGTCCAATCAATGCATTATCCAAAACATCATAGCTCTCTATCGTTCTCAACCGAAGATGCTTTACAGGTTCAATTGTAATCACAACTTGAGATCACGGGCATTGGCAAAATGGGCTTTTACCCAGTAATATACACGTAACAGCATTCAATGTAAAACTTGTAAGTCTGCACAATATGCAGAAAGGTGATTGCAGGTTGTGATAGGATCCTTCCAAGTGTAACAGCAGGCTAGGGAACTCAAACAACATTGAGGCCGAATCTACAGTTTGGAATACTGTACCGCAAACCAGTTAAAAGATCTCCAAGACCAGTTTTTCTTAACACAAACCCCAAAGAGATACATTAATGAATGAGGATGTGCGAAAAGCATTGAGTTTCCCATTATAATCGCGTCATTCTTCTCTCTTTCTGGTGCCATTCTAGAATTTAAGAAGATAGAAGTTGTATAAGACAATGAGAATTAGGCCACGTGGATGAGTCGAAAGATTTTAAAGGTTAACCGGTTAGCCTCTATTAGGGAAATCTGTTTCAAGGTACCAGCACTCTACATTCTCGAGGAATTCACCCTATTGCACCATTTGTTGTGTTGAACATCCATATATGGGTTACAGACTATTTCTATACATCTCTCAGAAAAGCCTCGCCTTTCTTCAATCCTCCATTGCAAATTCAACAGAGAACCTTTCATGAATCTTGCAGCGAAAAAATTATAAATACTGAACACTCTAAGCATGGCTACGTTGCCTCTACAGCCTAAACCCCATAACTATCTGCTTAGTAGATGTGTAACGTTTCCGGTATGTGATTATTTCCTAATCACTAGCCTTTATTCAATTAGGATGAGAGTGCAAACTGTGACAGCAGTCTTGGGCCAAGAAACCTTACATGTAAAAGAACAATACTAAGAAGATTGAGACATCACAATTTTATGAAGCATCATTGCTTTGCCTTAGGGACATTTGCTGAAATCACAAATCCTGGTTACCTTATTTCGGCAACCAGGTAAAAGATCAAAAAGTATTTCGTTCGACATCTGATTCTCTGTTCTTCACTTCACCAACTAATAAAAACCGTCGCTTAGAATAGCATTTATATAAAGCACACTAAATAGCCGTCCAAGCAGAAAAAAAAAGATACAGAAGTCCATATTTCTGAAAACCTCCACAATACGATATCCACTGTGTCTTGCAGCCACATGTGCCAGTGTTGTCTTCCCCAGGCCTGGTGGTCCACAAAGAAGAAGAACCTATATTGCATTGAATGAATTTCAGTTCCTCAACATCAAAGCCATGATAGCTATCTCCCAAAATCAATTACAACAAGATATATAAAAAAATGCAGACATCTTGTTCTTGTGAGGACATAAAAGTAAAATTTTGTTATAATAAGGAACAACATGTGATAGAATACAATACTATGAGGCTTCAACTGGACTTTAATCCAATATATCGCATTAACTCCTTTTCATACAGAGACCAACCATTTTGAATAGCCAAGCAATATAACATAGAAAAGACACTAAGCATGGCACAAACAACACTTTCAATATTTTTCTGTACAATGAAAAGCAAAAAATCACATTAAAGCAACTATCTCTTCAAGAGTGATGAAAAACCGTACAACAGGCGTAATTGCAGATACACATTAAAGATTTACCATGTTTTACAAAATAAGCCAATAAAATAATAAATAAATAAATAATTGATTAGTTGGATAGACCTAAAAAAATTCAAACGAAAAAGTAATGGCATGAGAGTTAAACTAATGAAAAAACATGTTACAGAGTCAACCTTCTGCTCTGGAGTGCCATTATTAGCTTTGGACAGTTTGTTCCACATTTCAGAGGAACCTTGCAGGCGACCATTTTCATCATTCTCAGTATTTGATTGATTAATGATCTGATTATTTAGGGATGCTTTCTGTCCAAAGGCGTTCTTATGACCATAGGCCTTATGATGCTGAACCACGGAACAATGTCTTCTCAGAGACGATAAGACATCATCTGATGTTGCCCGAATATGAGAACCAAATACACAAGAATCCCATTGTTTCAGCCAAAGAAGTACCTATACAGAAGAAAAAAATATTGTTTAACATGAGAAATAGATATGGATTCCATAATAAAGTTCATAAAACGTAACGTGCCAAATAGCATGATCCCAACAGACCTCACGATTTGTCTGTTCGTCACTAAGAAGCTCAGTAAATGACTTGGGAGCGTATTTCTCCACCCAAAGTTGTTCATTATCTGGACTTGTCACCTCGACTGAGTCGACAGAAGATGCGGCACTTTCTTGTAAAGCCTTCACCATTGAATTAGTACAGAAGAATCCATTAGTTTCTATTTGCGCAAAAAAAAGATTGGACGAAACAAGCATGATCAAAGAATAAATTCCAACGAAAATCAACAGATAAAAAATTTAAAGTCACGTGAATAAATACCATTCGTCATCAGAGTCTCATATCATAAGGTAGGAAAACAACGATAAGACTTTGGCCTAACAACATATCACGTATTCCTTGGAATTATCCTCCATGAAAAGTAAAACCAGCACACGAGCTTAAGGCAGCAATTTTTTCTAGCTTAAAACAGAATATTGTTCCGATAGTTCATAAGAATTGTTGATAGTAATCGAGCTCCTCAATTGTTACCGTGATAGGCATATTTTCATCTAGTTCAACCCGCGCTCTCTGCGAAATTGGGCTACAATGTTTGGTTACAATTGGGAAGAAAATAGGCTGCGGGTAACAGCAAGATACTAAATCCTTATTAGGACCTAGTAGAACGGATATCGATGAGGTAAAGCTTGTGAACGATTATACCACTGAAGAAAAAATGTAACGTTAAACAACAGTTGTCACCAGTACATTGAACTTATGATGACCCATAGGCAATGACTTAACAACAACTAATGGTTACAAGGCCCAAATCTTCCTCTTTGACAAGGAAATATAAGTATACACATCCCATCGGATCCTTTTAGCCACAATATGCATTTACACTCGAAAAGTGACCAACAAAATTGATCCCATTCCTCCAAGAAAAAATTACAAGCTTTAATTTCGTACAAGATATACTAAGAAAAAACATAGGTAATACATGAAAACATAAGTCATCAGAGAATATGTTATCTTATATGATGATGTTCTCAACCCTATCCTCTTTGACCAATCTCTATTTTCATCATTACAAGTAGCTCCCCTTGATTGAAACGAAGGCGAAAGAATAGAAAGAAAAGAAAACATCTTCAACAGATACCTGCCTATCTTGAATTTGGGTTCAAGGGTCTTAATTTGAATGAATTATGAAATTTCTCTCTATGAGGCTCCATATTGTCTAGTACGTACTATAAATGCCGTTCTGGTACTTTCATATATACTTCTCCGTACTTGCACTTTCATAACAAAATGTGTACCTTTAGTAATGCTTCCTGTTCCACTTTTTCCATTAGAACATTGATAGGCTCAGAAAGGAGTCCTGCAAGAAATAAATAAAGAAATTCTGAGCTGGTTGTAAGCCTGCAATTCTTTGGGAATGATTAACTAGGAAAGGAATTACTCGTCCCATTTTGGGGGCCCATAGGTTCTGTTCTTCATTACTCTGTGCTCTTTTTTGCCGAGTTCAAACTTTAGAAGCGAATATGAAGCTATTTACTATAGTGTTATTGTTTTTAATCACATGAGAGGCCTGCAATATGAAACCTTAGGAGCTGGCGTCAATTTCAAAGCATAATTCTTTCAAAGTTTTGGCCTACCTGGACTTGCAGTGAATGCTCATGGTTTGCCATTGGCAATGGTAGAATGAGATATGGTCAACTATTGGTCCCTTTAGCACTCACGAAACAAGAAAAAAATGAATGAACTTCGTTCCTCCTGCATAACTGATTCATTGTGTCGTTCTCTGTGTCCATTGTATACGTTTCCAGAGAACAAGGGCAAGGAGAGGGGATCAGAGCAACATTTGCCAATAATTGTAGGTCATGAAAATCCTCTCAAATGGAAAACGCTCAGTTATGGAGATCTAAAATAGAAAAATGTTTCATTCTGGCTAATTTGATAGTCAATACTCGCACATACAACGGCCTACCTTTGATCAGTTTCGGGAACTTTTACTGGAACTCACCAGAAGTTGAGAATAAAACTAATGATGATATCTAACCAAGGAATAATCCGAACAACACACCAAATCAACTCAGCCGAGTGAAATTCGGGTAATTAGTCGAGTTACGTGAAAAAAACAACGGGTAAACTTCTATGAGGAAATAAAGTACTTATTGAGTCTCCATGTAAAAAACCCCACGAATTAGAGATGGTTTCTCAATCTGATGTGAGGATAATAGTTAGCAATGAATTTACTTAATGAACTTGATCCAGTTTGTTATTGACCTAGATTTCAATTAACAATGCCCGAGAATTCGGGAAGAATATAGAAGAACCACAGTCCAGTGACGACCTGAAAATCACTCTTTGGTCATGATATCTTTTTTTCTTCATTCAGAAATCGATTTAATCGAAAAAAGAAGCACGGAGAATCTTAGGCCAGAGACACGAAAAACGCGACACTCGCAAGAACTGTTTCAAGAGAAGGAAAAAATGCTAAACTCAACCAACCGGATCGTTCTATCCCCAGTTTCTTCGGCATATAGTCCATCGCCCCAGCGCTCATCTTAGCATACACCCTCTCCCCACAGGGCCCAGTCACCGGGATACAGTCGCCATCGATCTCCGATGCAAACCTCGAAAGGAACCTCTCCTCGGCGACTGCGGGTGACAATTCATCGAGGGGGGCGAAATCAGCGGCCGCGTCCACATGAGTCGGAGAGATAAAGGCAGACTGATCCTTCGAGGGCGAACAACGGATCATGTCCTCTTCTTCTTCATCATCTTTGGCAGCACTCCTTTTCCGCCTCTTATCCTCGGACGAAATCTCCGGAGCAGCCTTCGACTCCAGACTCGATGGCCGCTTCCGGCTGCTCACTTGGGACTGAAATGGAGGGTTGAGGCAATCATCTACAGTGCCAGCACCGGAAGCCACCGGAAGCTCCTCCTCGAATTCCTCCACAGACTCCTCTTGCAGGAACGCACTCTCCAGCCACTCGAGCTCTTCTGCGAGAGGAACGTCCATCTCGACCGCCCTTCGCCTCTCCGATCTACACTCGACCACAGGCAATGCCCAACCAGGGCCAGAATAGGGAGCTGGAAGGAAAAGGCGCGGGAGGAGTGTTTTGGCGGGAAAACAGGCGATCTTGCAAATAAACCCAACTCTGTTAATTTCTGAGTTTTATGGACAACAGACCGGAGGTGACGTGGCGCCCACGTGGACTTTCTTTTCTAGGAAAAACAGATGCATATATAACCCTAATTCGGTTAACATCTGAGTTTCCTAAATCGCAAAAATCGGAGCAGTGAAAATGGGGATTTAGTGTAAACGATTGTAGTCGTCTGCAAGTAAAGAGCCGACGTGGAAGAACAGTTGAATTGGATTTGGGTAGGGGCCGCGCGAACGCAGGCCCCCGCTGGCACAAATTATGACGTCCACTCTCCCACTTGGGGAGATGGTAGGCGGGCGCCCCTCCTAAGTGCAATGGAGGCCGCCAACCTAGGCCATGAGCCTTCATGATCACCCATAGACCCCGTCCAGGTAAGTATGGTCTTCAGAAGCAGGACGATCTCAACTTATAGGGAGCCCCGGATGCGTTTCTCCTATTTCCCGATGTGGGACTAAAAGATCACTACCGATTCGCCCCAGCCGAGGCCAGAACCGAGTCTGGCCCGGTCCCGGTCCCGGTCCTGGTCTGGCTCGCTTACCCAAAGTCAACGAGCTTTGGATCGACGACTGGGCTGGGGCCGCGTAGGTCATTCTGAATTTGACCCCATCCAGGAGTAGCCGTCTTGTCCGAGACAGTGAAAGCCTTCTGCGTATTCATTGAAACAGCAGCTCTCTCTATCTCTCTCTCTCTCTCGCTCTCGTTTGTAACCCCGTCACTGGAATTTTATGTGGACAGATATATTACCTGGGGTGGAGATGACGGCTCTCTACAGCCCCCCTCGCAGGCATGTACCTTTCAGTCTCCGCTCTGCCGCGGCGTCTGCTTCGTGGCTGTCAACGTGGGCGGGAGCTCGGCGGAGAGCGCGCCGTCCCATTCGCGGGGCCTCTCGAGGACGAAAACGCCACCGCCAGTGGTGTCGGCACCGCGCCGGAGATAAGACCAAGGCCCGGGCGGCGCCAATCCCTGCCGTGGCGGGCTTCTCCGGAAGGTTGACCACCGCCTATCCGACAATAGATTGGGCAAGAAGGGATGCCCTCGCTTCCCATTTTCCCCCCTGATAGCGTCAGTTTGTCCGACGACGGCCGGTGCGCCTGTCTGTGTGTCGCTCTCACCGGCGGCTGGCGGAGAGGGGCGGCGGCGTATGTCGGTCAACAGCAGTCGGCTGCTTTGCCGATGAGCCGTGTAGCGGGGGGGAGGAGGGGAGAAGGGCAGCGGAGCCCTGTGGGGGGATATTGTAAGCCCTCTTGCGCCGCCTGCGCCTCTGTGGGCCGCGCTCATGGTGATCGTCATCGTCATCGATTCAGTGCATGTGACCGACCTCCTGGGCCATGCAGCGGTTGTGCTCGACGCTCGGTTCAAGTGATGCGGCTGGACTTGCAATAAATTATTGAATGCACGCCCAGGGGCATGCAGAATCATTCACCGTTCCTCTGAGACAGCTGCTCGACAGCTTCTCCACGGATTAGGCTTCTCTCAGACTGGGCCTCCACCCTCTCTCTCTCTCTCTCTCTCTCCGTATTCCAGATACCCACTGTTCATTTAGTGATTTATTTAATCCCCATTGAGAACAGCACCCGTCAATCTTTCGTCACGAACGCGTGAGACGGGCATAAGAAATCGATGGCCGGGTCTCTCGTCGCACGCAATTATTTCGCTCCTCTGTCTGTCTGTCTGTCTGTCTTTTTCTCTCCCTATTGATTCATAATATATATATAAACATATATATTTCGATGTACCCTCTCAGTCTCTGGAAGGCGATCGAGAGAAAGTGCAACTCCCCGACGGTATGAATGTACGTATGACGTGAGAAAGGGAGAGGGAGAGAGAGAGAGAAGGTGGGTGGTTGATCGAGGCGTCACATGCGGGCAGCAGAGGGGGTGGGGCTCCTGGGGCTTCCTCAGCTCGCCAATAGAATAGAAAAGAACAGACGTGGAGGGTATCATTTGCCCGATTTTGCCGTGCTTAACATCCTCCCGCGGGGTCCATTTCTGCCGCGTCCGATGCGGAATTCGATTCGATCCGCCGTGGAAATCTACGAGTGAATCCTCTCTCCTCCCCCCCCCCCCCATATCAATAGGAACGCCAAGCCGAACCTTGTAACATATGGCCCTGCCGCCTCGATCCCCGAGATTTATGACGAAATCTAGAGTGGTATAGTTTGAATACCCAGATGGATTGTATAGAGTGAGAGAGAGAGAGAGAGAGCTTTCCCTTTAGGAGGGGATTATCGTCGAGCAGAGGAGAGGCGAAAGCAAGGTTCCTCGTGGTTGGCGGCAGAGCGCGCCATGGAAGCAGCTACTGAGAGTTGAGTTGTGGAGACGCAAAGGAGAAGAGGAAGGTGGGTTGGGGATTCATTCACGGAGGTGCAACGCCCGTGACGGTCCACCCTGCCCGGCATCAAAGTTCGAAGACCTTTTACTTTCATTCAGACAGGCCACTTCTTCTTCGTCGACCGCTGGGTCTCCCGCCCACTCGTCGAACAGAAAGTGACGCCGATAGGTAAAGGTCTCGTCTTTCGACGGGGAGATCATCCACGGAACTCCTCTCCGGCATATCCGCCATCCTCACAGCCTCCTGACGCTGCTACTGCTGCTGCTGTCGTTGCTCTCTCCCTCTCTCTCTAGAGGAGGGATGGACCCCCCCCCTCCCAACCGTCCACGAGGAGTTTCCGACGGATTCACACCCTGGCGATCGCCTTGTGGATGGGTTTGTCGTTCTTTCGCCTTATTTTAATCACTCGGAAGCCATTTCCATCGTGATGTTGCCATCTGTTCTTGCACCCGTTTGTGAACGTTCAACAGAACAAGTCTCGCCTTTCCTACCACGTACGCAGACTTTCACGATACAATATGCATGCGCACGCCGATTCCCGAGTGTCACTGTCCTCTCTCTCTCTCTTTCGCTCTCCTCCACCATCCTTAATGGGATTTAAGACAGACGAGAACCATTCCGCCTCCTCCAAAACAAGAGGAAGACACAAGCGCCTGCCCCTTCTCTCTCTCTCTCTAGGACTTCCTCCACCTTCCATGGTCACTAATCGGCAGCAGGAGGCATCGATCGCCCCGGCCATGGCGCAGGGTCTGGGGAACTTGGCTGCCCTCGGTGTGGACTCACTGCAAGCCAGTCGGATCGCGTTCGGAAGCGTTGTTCGCTGCAATGAAACCGGTGAGCATCGCTCCGTTGCCCGAGAGGGGCATCCCATGCCAGCTCCAAGGGATCGTCCCCGGCGGTTCTCTCAGAGGGCCTCCATCTCTCGCCTTGGATGCTACTACTGCTCTCTCTCTCTCTTCGATTTCCATTCCGCCATCTAATCAGTTCGCTCCATCTCTCCGCGGTTTCAATCAGCGAGAGCAATGAATGACCAGATGTTGGGAACGCCGAGGAAGCGAGGGAGGGAAGAAGAAGAGGAAGAGGAGATGGTCGTCAGTACCTCGGCCTTCTCCGAGGCTCTCGTGGGTAATCACCCCTCAGCCCCAAGGAACTCGCCGAGCAGAGCCGCCTTGCCTCCCTCCCAACCGTGCTTCTTCTTCCCCGGGAACCTCGACTCAGGCCTCTCCGCGATGGTGCAGAGAGACCTGTTAGAGCTGGACCGCTTCGTCTCTTCCCAGGTGATTAATTCCCCTATGTCCTCTCTCTACGAGATCACCGCCACCGCCATACATCATGGGCCACCGAGGGCTTCCGGTCCTGCGACGGTGCTGGATTGACGTAGATTGTGCCTTGATCTTGTCCACAGATGGAGGGGATGAGGACGGAGATGGAGAGGCGGCGGCGGCGGCGGTGGGCCGGCGTGGTGCGGGCGGTGGAGGAGGGCGTGCAGAGGATGGTGCAGGTCAAGGACGAGGAGATCGCGTCGGCGGCGCGGCGCAGCTCGGCGCTGGAGGACCGCCTGAGGGTCCTCGCCGTGGAGGGCCAAATGTGGAAGAAGCTCGCCCGAAGCAGCGCCGCCTCCGTGGCGGGCCTCCGCCGGGACATCGAGCTGGCGAATCAGGCGGCGGCGGCGTGGGACGGCGGCGAGGCGGAGGACTCCATCTCCTGCTGCGAGGGGCGGCACTCGGAGGAGGAGGCGGCGGCAGCGGAATTTGGGGCGGTGAGGCGATGCGGAGCTTGCAAAAGGGGGGAGGCTTCGAGGCTGGTGCTCCCCTGCCGGCACCTTGGGCTCTGCGGCGAGTGCGACGCGGGGGCCGACTCGTGTCCCCTCTGCGGGGGTCAGAAGAGCGCCACCATCAGCGTCTTCCTGTAGCTAGCTAGCTACCTAACTTTCTTCCCCACCCTCTCTCTCTCTCTTTTCCCGGCAACCCATCCATCATCTCCCATTCCTTCAGCGGGAGGAGAGAGAGAGAGAGAGATTCGGCGGAGGAAGGTGGAAGGGGTTTTCTAGATGAACACTGGGTTGTGAGGGTAAGACCGAGGGAGTATCGACCCCAGTCAGGAGAGCGCCAGCTGGTCCTCCACGTCCCGCCCGCCCCCGACTTCCAAACCAAAAAAATAAAAGAAAGCAAATTATAATGAAAATGCGGTGAGCGTGGATCGAACACGCGACCTTCAGATCTTCAGTCTGACGCTCTCCCAACTGAGCTATCCCCGCTATGATATCTGAATGTAGGTGGAATAATACTTAAAGTGCACCATGGTGCAACGAGAGCAAGAAACAGCACTCAAGATCCCAGCCTATGGAATGAAGAGTACAGAACCAGAGAATGCGACGGCAAAAGGCGTCATATAAAGGAAATGGAGATCAATTACAGCTACTACTACTTCCACTACTGCTCTCTCCCACCCCACTCTCTCTCTCTCTAGCTCGCTGCCCGCTTAGCTCTCACACATGATGGACAATATAATCAACGGACGTAGATAGCATCTCATCTCACCTCACCCACCCCTAGAGACGAATAAAACCAGACCCTCTCTTTAAGAGGTAGTATGCTCGGAAATGATCAAGTCTATGCACGGGCCCTCCCCCCCCCCTCTTCTCCATTTCCCCCTATCGCCTATCGTCATCATCATCATCATCATATAAGAAGATAGCAGCAGCAGCACGAGAACAGCAGCTAGCCCTGCATCATCCTGCCCCGTCCGCCTCCCATCCTGCCCCGCCCGCCGCGGCTGTATCCCCGCCCACCGGGGCCGCCTCTGCCTCTCTCGTATCCGGCACCACCTACAACCAAGTTGGGGAAGAGAACCGATCGATCAAGCAAACGCATCAGAATCACCACATGAAGTCACCGTCGAGGTGGGGGGGGGGCTCGTGGAGGTGAGTTCTTATTTACCACGATAGCTCCAGCCTCGCCCGCGGCCGCCGCCCCGGCCGCCGTAGTTGTAATCCCATCCACCGTTCTCTGTGACAGAGGGAACAATTAGCCCCACCCCACCCCGTCAGCGGTTGTGTTCATGAAATTCCCATGAAAGGATTTTTAGAAGAAGAGAGGTACCTCCGTCGTCTCCATAGCCACCGCCGCCACCGCCATGGTTTCCGTAGCCTCCGCCATTGTTGCCATAGCCACCGCCGTTGTTGCCATAGCCGCCACCGTTGTTCCCATAACCACCGCCGTACCTTCCACCATACCCACCTCCACCATAGCCTCCGCCGCCATAGCCACCTCCACCGTAGCCCCCCCCATACCCACCTCTGCCCCAACCCCTTCCTCTTCCTCTACCACGACCGCGGCCGTATGAATCTACAGAAATCAATGTAATTTAGCTGAAAGCAAGCACCTTGACCTACCACACTCCCCGTAGCTCCAAGAGGTTAAAATGAACAAAACCTTCAACGATCGGTCCTTGTGCTCGACCACCTTGATGTTCTTGCTGATGTGGCGGCGGTGGCACCGGCGGCTGCGGCTGCGGCTGCTGCTGCTGACGATACTGATATTGCGGCCTGGGGTGCTCCGGGTAGGCTGGAGCTTGGTAACTGAAAAACGGAGACTAAGCTCAAAAACCATAAAGCCTCTCCCAACTGTGAGCTCTGTGGGTGGCTTTTCTAGTTTTCTTGAAAAAAGGACATTCTGAAGCATTTCAGTGAAGCAAATCGGAATTAAATGAACACAAAGAAAAAAAAATAGTCACCCTGGAGAGTTCTTGTTCAGCTCTCTTGTTGATAAAGTGATCGAGATCATTGAGACATGACGAGTAGTTTCCAGACTGCAAAGCACGGTCAACAATGTAATTGTGGCAAAATGTTAGCTAGTTCTCTAGAACTCTCTCCTCAAAATGAAAGGATACCCACGTCACAAGGCCCTCCTCAATGGGTTCCCACACATCAGTGATGCTGGTTGAACTGATTGTGGTGTCTTGATGCAAACCAGGCATCCTCTTCTGCTCTCAGATGCAAATGCACAGTCAATCTCATGAATACGCAGCAGATAGAAAAAGAAAAAAATGAATAAAAATTTACAGGATGCGAAACTAGCCTTTATAATCTCCGCAATGGCAACAGCCTTGCTGATGGCCTGTCCCATGGCCTTTAAAACGATTTCTCTCACCCTCTTTTCCTGAATTTTTTCCATGTAAAAAATCAAGGGAACAAAGCACGAAAAAAGATCAGCAAACAGCGTGAAAAGGAAACGAAATAGAGGAATAGCTGCTATATACAGATGAATAAGACTCTCACAAGAGCACGCATACTTAAAACAGACAGACCACTGGGAGTGCCTCCCCAAAAACAAACTTACATTTATCCCCCATTGTCACAGTAGAAGAATCTTGACGGAAACTACTAGGGAGTGGATGAAAAAAGAAGAAGAAGAAAGAGGAACAACAGAACGCCTTCCCAACAATTAGAACAAAGAAAGAACAAAAAGAGCATAAATGAAGATCACGATATCAAACAGCGAACGCAAATTTCGCCTTCCCCTGAGATAATTTCCATTTTCGTTGGAACAACAGCCAACCTAGAACGAAAACCTTCTCTGCACGGTCACAAAATCGTCTCTAAATAACCCAGTCGTAATTCAACAAACTCAATCAAGCAAAAAATGGGTTTCCGTGTAATATAGCACACATATTCTTTTTCCATTGTAAAGAAATATCCATCACTAGCAGGTTTTCAACCAAACGTTCCATCATTACAAGGTGCTCGCCTTGATCACCTACGTACTTAGTAACTTTGTTTGTTCCCCAGAGCACCTTCTTGTAAAATTTTTAATTATATAATTATACAGTTTTATTGAAACATACATACACATACATACGTTTTAGCAAGAAAATTTGTACAACAAACAAACAATTCAAACACGCGTCGCACATAAAAATAATTAGAAATAGACTCAAGCGTACATATTGAACGCCAATATGCCTTTGTGTACCGTCGAGGTCAACAATCTGCCGTGATCAGCTCAAAAGTTAAAACGTTACATTACCATAGACCTATTCAATTGTGCGATGTTTCCATGAAGCCATTGCAAAGCCTCTCTCCGACTAAAAAGATTGACTTTGCACGTTGCGTAAATTCAAATAATTACCGATAACATTAGTTTGACATGAAATTGGAATGATACCATATGCAGACAACATTTGGATCATAATTTTTTTCAGAAAATTATGTAAACAAAGGCTTTGCATAGCCTCGTTTCCCTGACAGTACGGCAGTAAGCACATCTACTCTCGCTTTGACAACAAAAAATACCATGACAATGTTATAGTCTACGATATTTTAAAATCTTAATTCAGGATGTAAATAACTATCATACCTCAAAGGGTAGCGAACAGGGTCCAAAGTATCAAATTGTTGATACATGATAAGAAAGGTAACTGCACCTTTCAATCTGGACTTAACAGTCAGCTGTTTATTATGAAAGTGTCCTATATAAAATACCAACAAGTGTAAACAGCACGCCAAATAATTCCACAGATTAATGCAATTTAATTATCTACTTTCTAAAAGTATTATGTTTTCATAAATAAATTGTGTGAACAAAAAATACTCTGAATGTCACTGACATACAATGTATAATTAAAATTTTAAAAAATGATTAGAACTTCTCTTCTTACAGTTATAAAAACGTAATATGATATTCTGACTAAAGACAGAGCACTCCACTCACAAATTTCTTCTCAATTATTTATAGCTCACAAACTTCAGTTGCTAATCTTTCAATTTAAATGAGCATTCCGAAAAATCATTCATCATCTGTTACACTCTCTACATAAGATGAATAATTACACACATTCAGTCTGCACTGCCGGAGAAATTCGTTTGAGTCAAGCAGGAAAATCATTGCTGATTAGTGTATGGTCCTATTCCCTATAGCTCACTAGGAAGACAATCGCCTGTAAATGAAACGTTTACTTCACTCGATGCTAGCAAGCAGAAAACTCGAAACACGTAAAAAAAGGAGGCAACACAGACAGTGTAATAAATAACGAATACTTTCAAACACTGAAGAATAATCGTATCAATAGACTGCATTTAAATGACGAAGAAACCTTGAAAAGGTGATCAAATGAAAATATAACGACAAGATATTTCAATACAGAATAGATATGACCATATCAGGCTCAATGCATTGCTTAAGTAGGATATGGGCCGAAGAAGTTCGTCCATGAAGGCATAAAGATATCGCGACAATATGAAGGCAATCCAATGCATTCGAAGGGGATACATCAATAATTAACATGCGCACAAAATAGAAAGGAAAGCACGATAAAACTTAATACGCTTAGTATCAGGTAGCATAGAAGAAACCATCCAGATAAACAGAAAAGGCGACCAAAAATAAAGCAGGAATGCCATGTAAATGGATTCAAAATAAGCCTAAAAGATAGGTAATGAATAAGCAAATCATAGGGCGATATTTGGAGAACAGGGGAGCATTCCCAACTGACGAATAAATATTCAATAGAAGGTGGGCAGACAGACAGACAGACAGACACATGGAAGCACAGAAGTACGCTAATAGTACACGCGACATGGGGCAACACCGCACAAGACCACGCAAAAAACTCTCAAAAAAGACGACAAGAAAACCACCATTAACAACCTTCCTAGACAGATACATCCACAATAAGAGCGAGCAGGGAGGAAAGGAAGATCATAGGAGCAATCTTACACGGACCGGCCGACAAAGAAGGAACAGAGATTCGATTCGGGTTAACCGCAGACCTGAAGCAGGCTGGAGGCATAGCTGATGTAGTTCCGTATCAGCCCCTGGGTCGTGATCCGGATCTCATTCTCGTTTATCGCCGACTCCGGCCTCGGCTTCTCGACCCTCTGGTACCTGTCCATCGGTATCCCTCGATATCCCCCACTCCTCTTCTCTCCGGGAAGGCAGGCCCCGGACAAAGTCCGCAGTCAGGCTAGGGTACCAGGTATCCGCGGCGAGCAACAGAGAGAGAGATGACTGACGGTGGGTGAGGGGGGGCAGCGAGAGGGAGGAGTGGAGGCGAAGCCTAAAACCCTAGCTTCGTGAAGGGTGGGCGAAATCGGAAGAATACAGTCGCGGGGGTTGCGCCAGCGTACTTTAGCCCGGTGCGCCACCGTCTCCACCTGTTCGGATGATGCGCTTCTGTTGTGTGGAGGCTGCGCCCCCTGAGATAAGCACGGGCCAGCGGGGACGGCACATAATGGGCCTAAGGGGCCGATATGTGAAAGTGGACCTCACGTTGTTCGAGGTCAATATTTGGGCCGGGTCGGGCGTATGATATAATGTTTGATTGGGATGGCCCTGGGTATTTCGGACCGGCCCATTATCAGATGCTCGTTTTAGAACCAATTGATTACCCCCACTGTTCCCCCCCAGCAGGGAACGGAATTATTATAGAGAGGGCCCAATGGGCCTGTTCCTGAAAGTGGGCCTCACTTGGGTCCAGCTCGTAGTCCGTTCTTTGAGGCCCATCTTTGGGCAGGGGAGGGCCGAAAATCGACATGTTAGCTTGGGCTGGCCTTAGGGATTACGGGCCGGCCCATTATAATCGGCCATTAAAGAGACTCGCGGGGGAACGGATTTTCAATAAAATGCTTGTAAACATGTGGAATAACAGAAAGCCCCTGAGTGTGCAGAAATAGTAGAAGCGGAACTGTTATTACAGTGGAAGAGAGTGATTATTCCGTACACACGATCTAAGCACGTCTGCGACGAATAGTAGTCAGTAGACGAGAGAGAAAGAGAGAGAGAGAGATAGCGAGAAGTGACGACAGCGTCCGACGGCTGGTGCAGAAGCTCTGCTACTTGCCGGTGTCACCGCTCGGGAGGTTCTTACGGAAGGCTTCCTCCTCCACCGAAACCTCCGCCACCGCCGAAACCTCCGCCGCCGCCAAATCCTCCGCCACCTCCTGCGCCGCCGCCGAACCCGCCTCCGGCGCCTGCACCACCTCCGAATCCGCCCCCACCGCCGGCTCCGACGCCTCCGCCGAAGCCTCCTCCAGCGCCGCCACCGACTCCGCCACTTTTACCGAACCCTCCTCCGGCGCCACCACCAAGTCCACCACCTCCTCCGACGCCGCCACCGGCACCGCCACCAAGTCCACCACCTCCTCCTACGCCGCCACCAATCCCACCACCTTTACCGAACCCCCCTCCGGCGCCACCACCAAGTCCACCGCCGGCTCCGCCACCGAGTCCACCACCTTTACCAAACCCTCCTCCGGCGCCTCCGCCAAGCCCACCGCCGGCTCCGCCACCGAGTCCACCGCCTGCACCACCACCGAGTCCACCACCTTTACCAAACCCTCCTCCGGCGCCTCCGCCAAGCCCACCGCCGGCTCCGCCACCGAGTCCACCACCTTTACCAAACCCTCCTCCGGCACCTCCGCCAAGCCCACCGCCGGCTCCGCCACCGAGTCCACCGCCTGCACCGCCACCGAGTCCACTGCCTGCACCGCCACCGAGTCCACCACCTTTACCAAACCCTCCTCCGGCGCCTCCGCCAAGCCCTCCGCCGGCTCCGCCACCGAGTCCCCCACCAGCACCACCACCCAGTCCGCCGCCAGCACCACCACCACCACCCAGTCCGCCACCAGCACCACCACCACCACCCAGTCCGCCGCCAGCACCACCACCACCACCCAGTCCGCCGCCAGCACCACCACCACCACCCAGTCCGCCGCCAGCACCACCACCACCCAGTCCGCCACCAGCGCCGCCACCAAGTCCACCCCCAGCACCACCACCCAGTCCGCCACCAGCGCCGCCACCAAGTCCACCCCCAGCACCACCACCCAGTCCGCCACCAGCGCCGCCACCAAGTTCACCCCCAGCACCACCACCCAGTCCGCCACCAGCGCCGCCACCAAGTCCACCCCCAGCACCACCACCCAGTCCCCCACCAGGGCCGCCGCCAAGTCCGCCACCAGCACCACCACCAAGCCCGCCACCTTTGCCAAAACCCCCACCAATGCCACCGCCTCCTCCAAGTCCACCACCTTTGCCGAAACCACCACCCAGCCCACCTCCCCCTCCGAGCCCACCACCTCCACCTAGCCCCCCTCCGGCTCCTCCTCCAAGACCTCCCCCCGCGCCACCGCCGCCGCCGATGCCCCCTCCGAGGCCGGCACCGCCACCCAGTCCCGGTCCGCCGCCGAAGCCCCCACGACGCCCGAAACCGCCGCCATGTTTGAACCCCTTACCGAAGATGCCGCGGCCGAGGCCTCCGAAACCGTGGCGCGGGCCGAAGAAGAAGTGCTTGTCGTCCTCGACGGCGCCGCCACTGTCGCCGGCGACCCCGCTCGACAGCAACACAAGAACCACGAGAGCTGCACCCCACACCCCCATTCTTCTTCTCTCCCAAGCCTCTCGTCTTCCCCTCCCCCTGCAACTCCGATAGCTGCATGTGGCCGTGGGACTAAATTTATAGTGTTCTTACAGAAATGCCGCCACGGTGATTTTACTCTTCTCAACGGCCACCAAACTTAGCCAGTAATGGGAGAAACCAGAGAGAGAGAGGAGAAGCTCTGGGTTCTCTCAAACTGCTCAACAAGGAGTCTGTGTTCAGCGCGTAGACTTGACCTAAAGACGTCCTCCCTCTCTCTCTGTCTGTCCGCAATTCTCTCTGGCCTCTGCATTGATGGCGGCACTGCAGCGTAGGCAAGAAATAATTTACAGCTACGACCCGAAGACGTGTGGACAAGCTCTCGTAGGGAGAGATCATTGAGGGAGAGAGAGAGGGAGGGTGGGAGGGGGCATTTAAGAGTGGCCTCCTCAAAACGTCCTTAAGGCAATTCCCCATCTACTGTCCTCACTGTTCCCCGTGTACATTTATCGCCCTCATCCAGGGAAAGACGGCAACACCCATCGGCTCCCTCCTCAACTTCCCCCCCCCCCCTCCTTTCTTCTTTCACAGCCTGGCTCACCGCGGCGGCGGATCCTCATCTCCGCTGCCCGCCGCCGTTTCTCTGTTCCTCTCCCCCGGGCTAGTCGCCGACAGGAGAAGATCTCCTCCCTCTCCCCTCCCCTCCTCTCCTCTTCTCTCCTTTCCTTCTACGACTGCATGTGCATTGAAGGCTGCGACAGAGAGATCTCTGCTCCCGGTTTTCTTCGCATGTGGGCCATCAGACGGCGCTCCGCCGCTCCGACTAGGCCCTTCGGACAGGACGCGGAGTTTTACTGCGCGGGTGGAGCCACTGTCTGAGCAGCAGGGCCCCGCTGGGGGGAAAGAAAAGCTGGTTTGGCCCAGTCGGTGGGCCCACTAACGTCAGCCTCATTCATTAACTAGTTAACAGAGAGAGCATACTACCTTTTATGGGCTTCGGCCCTGGAAAAGCCCATTTGTGGAGATGCCCTCTCTCTCTCTCTCGCTATGGGCAATGGGGGTATTTTTATAATAATCCACATTGTCATCTTCATCACGCGCTGTGTTGGCTATAATGGGCCAAAACCATATCCACCGAAGTTCAAAATCGGCCCATCTGATATGCGGGCCGAGTTCCTGAGACCTCGTCAAGATCTGACGGCGGAGACCAGCCGAAAGGACCCGAGTTGTTGTTCAGTCGTGATCACCCGGATTACACGGAGGTTCAACGGAAAAATCAGATTTCTCGCCCCAGATTTGCCGTCTCCATTCGATTGATCGTCCTCTTGTCGTGGCGCGAGATCTGACGTTCAATCGGTGATCCCCTCGCACGGGACCGCGGGAGAGCGATAGGGCCGATGTCAACATAGAGCGTTGCAATTTGGGCCGCCTGTTATAAATCCCAATATGTTAGGGGTAATTTGGTAACTTAAATCACACCGTCTCTATATTTTTCGATGCGCCAAACCCCCCCCCCGCCCGTCTTCCCCTCCACTCCTCACCCAAATCCTCTCTCTCTCTCTCTCTCGCTCGCTCGGTCCCTCTGAAATTCATCCTCGTCGCGTGGCGATCTCCTCCTCTCACGCTCCGCCCGTCGTGGTGGTTTTGATGTTTTTGAAACCGTGGGATATCAGTTGACGCGTCGGTTTGGGGTGGCGGCGCCATGGCGAGCCCCGACAGCGAGCGCCGCCCGTGTGGTGGCGGGTTTTTTCCGCCCGTTACGGCGTCGAGGAAGCGCAAGGCGCGAGGGGACAGCTACTCCACCGCCGCGACGGAGGAGCCGCCGGAAGGGGGTGGGAACCGGCTGCTGGCCGGGTACCTGGCGCACGAGTTTCTCACGAAGGGCAGCCTCTTCGGGCGGTCTTGGGACACCGCTGTGATGCCGGAGACAAAGCCTGGGGAGGCCCCGATGACGTATGCGGAGGTGGCGCTCCTGCTGAAGACGGAGGAGGCCCAAATCCAGGGCATCGTAAACCCCACGCAGCTCGCTCGGTGGCTCCAGCTCTAAGCGCCGGCGGCGGCGGGGGGAAGCATCATCATCGGAACGGAGGCAACCTATAGTCACTCAGCTTCAGCTCCTCGTGCTGTGAAGATTATTATTTCTCCATTTATGGAATGTAAATGGAAGACGATGGGGCCCCTCAGACGGGCAGCTGCATCTTCCTCCGCACGTGAAAGCTCGGTCAACTGTCATATCTCTCTCTCTCTCTCTCTCTCTCTCTCTCTCTCTCTCTCTCTCTACACGAATCCACGACAAGATTAACATCAATTCAAGATCTGGGCTGATGATGACAGGTCTCCCAGCATTATACATCATCCCATTGCACACGTCACCTCAAGATAAGTAAAGAATAACACAAACGAGTGCTCAAGGTTCAGAGAATACTAAGGTCAACCTCGGCATATGGCCTTTTCTTTTCTTCACGCCCGCTTGATCGCAGTCGAACGCGCTTTGAGATTGAGGAAGATGGCCCTGAACATTCGATCAAGCAGCGGCTGAGTTAGCCATGAACTGGTGGGTGAATGCACGGTTGGGTTCATCCTTCTGTAACGTTTTAGCCCTATTTATGCTGAATTGCTCTCGATTATCGTCTTTAAACACACGAATTATTGGCACGATGCCGAGATTATTGACTAAGATGAATGAATTGTGAATGATTAATTACTATAAATAAATAAATAAATAAAATGGAGCTAAGAAGAGTGAAGGTCGGGGTGGGTGGGGGAGAAACAGACCAGCACGACGCGACGAAGCTGTGGAAGACCACGCGGAACTGCAGGGGCATGTACTGGTAGTTGACCCAGCCAACTATGGGCCAGAACTGTAAAGTCAGGGAAGATCATCACCAGAGAGGTTTTTATAAGCTTCTTCAACTGTGGGACCAAGATGAGAAAATAATGGGTCTATACCTTCCATGCGGTCAGCTGAATCGATGGATAGTCTTTTCTGACCTTGCTCCTGACTAAACCCCACGGTCTTCCTGCCATTCACGCACGGCAGTGGATTCAGAATCTTTTTAAAGTCCCGGATGAATATATCAGCTTTTTTATACGGAATCAAATAGTAGAAAAAATAAATATTTCTCAAAGCAGGCCAAGGTTCTTGTCAACTAGTTAGTAGGTACATGCACCCTTCTTTAAGGCAAAATATCCAGGATAATGTATTTTTCTGCTTGTTATATTCCCTCTATTTAGAAAAAAAATTTATCATAGACAGAAACACATTACAGGGGAAAATCTTAGATTTTGCACCATATTCATTGTCAGCCCCAGCCATTGACCCAAGACAAAAAAAATAATGGAAATATTAACGAGAGCCGCATTTAAAAAGAAAACAACAGATAGGGGTTTGACTTCCTACCATCTTGAGCTGATACTCAAAACACAGTAATTACAGAGAAGGAGGCTTCAGGGGGGGCAAAAAGCAAGAAAATCAGCAAGATGGCGTCACTGAAGACATTAGGAACCCCCTAACGTAGTTTATACATTCGAGTGAATGATTCTTTCTGAACCACACAACCATCTTCTCTTCCTAAATGTTATTTCTACCACCTTCAGGGGGGCACTTTAGGCAATTAGCTTGTAAAACTGAAGAGACATAAACGATACGCCAATGAATAAAACTACTATTATTCATAGACTCACACTGAGTTAAAGATAAAACGAAAATGCTATTGAAGATTAAACGCAGCGGATCCCACATGTCCTTTCCGAGTGTCCCACATTAGGAGAAAAATAACGGATTAACTTTGCAAGATAGGGGTAGGTATCTGATGTTAATTATGTGAGAGATCGGCGCATCTTTTGGCGCTCAAAAGGAGGTGCTTCTTTCTGTTCACAGTTCCATGGGCTGCACCATAAAAATACATACCTTCAACAACCAGGCCATAGTACATCATGAAGAACATGTTGTTCCAAGGTGAAGAAGTCAGCTGCTCCAACAACACCTGGGCGAATATACTGTGTCAGCACAGTTATGTCGGAACATGGTTGAAAAAATGTCGATGAAACTCAGTAATAATGCTCTCTGTCTGCGTACACATTTCTTTGATTCATGGTTAGGGAGTATTTTTCAATGGTACTCACCTTCTTGGCGATGGTCTTGCTGTCCTTTTTGCCCTTGAAAATGATGTCCATCAGCTTGTGCAGAAAATGCCCAAAAGGGCCCCCATAAGCGAAGCCATAGAACTGCCAAGAAGACCAGATTAAAGACGGGAGTCAACCACCTGTGCAACTGGATCGATTGTGCTCTTTCGCCACAGGTATGACTAAATGCTTGGGCTGACCCATCGGAATCGATCACAGAAATAAGAAGTTATTACAGTCCAACGCCTATTGGCAGGTAATACAGGTAGGATACTTGGTCCATCTTTGGCAATTGACCAGAAAGACTTCCGCAAGACCGAGCGCCAAACCGTGCATCAATTTAAGTGACGACTTTCTGTTCTCATTTAAGAATTTGAGATATCTATCGAGGTTAAAAAAACAAAACAAAACAAAACAAAAATAGGAGTGTTGACCCGGAGATGGTCGATGAAGCGCGAAGCCGGATTCCTCGACAATCGTACTCGAAGATGATCGTCAACCACTTTCTAAACCTTGAACAGAAATATGCTCGGGAACATAAAACCTATTTCCCGCCATCTTGGAAGAGATAACGCGAGGAGGACGCAGAAAAATCCCGAACACCGATCCATCTCGAATTTAGAGAAATTGTTGAAGAAGAAGAAGAAGAAGAGGAGAAATTACCATGATTAGCAGCAACCTTCTCAACTGGAGCTTCTTGATCCCAGAGATCTTCTGAGCAATAGCGTCGCTGCAGCCGGCCAGGACCCCGGCCGTTATAGCCTGACAAGCGCAAAACACACCACGAATCAAGCGAGGCGACCAATCCAAAGCGTCAGCCACACGACCAGAAGCACAAAGCCAGGAGAAGAGGGGAGGGAGAAGCAGGGCGACCACCTTCGTCCTAAGAGGGTGAAGCTGCAATTGCTGGAGATACTTCTTCCACGCATCTGCCGCGACCTCCGACATTTCTTCGAGGGAAAAGCGAAGCGGGCTGTCCCTCCGTAGATCTCCTCCCCTCCCCCTCTCCTTGCGCGTTCCTCGAGGCCGAACGCGGACGAGGAGCCACCAGCAGCCAGGCCACTCGCTATATACTCCCTACAAACGCAGAATTTAGAACCCCGGCCCCCATTTTGTCTTATCTATTTCCACACTGTCCTCCCCCAGCCCCACCCCCTCGCCGTGTCTATTCTACCCTTCACGGAGTCAGCGCCTGGCGGGAAGAATTAGGAAACGACGGTGAGATTGGGGTGGAAATATACAGGGAGTTGTCCCAAGCACAACGGCGGGGCCCACGACTCAATTTTTTCCCAGAAATTGACTGATGGGCGTCTTGAAACTGCGCCCGGTGGGGCCCTAGACGACCAACCGAGGAAGATCAAGTCTTGGCTGCCCATCCACGTTGGATGCGGGCCCCACTCTGACTGACGCACCACAAGCCCGATGAGTGAGTGACACGAGCAACACGCTAACTGCGGCCGGTTTTTCATACAGAATTACAACCGAGTTCTCGATGAGGTGAGGTGAAGCTACCACAGAGAGAAAGGTCCATGGAGACGACGCTCCGATGAGAGAGGAGAGGTCCACAAGTCAACAACGGCACAAAGCAGGGGACTTCCACGCCTAGTAGCAGAGATAGAAGAAGAGAGAGAGAGAGAGAGAGCGCGGCTGTGGTGGTTGATGGGTTCTGTGTCTCTCTCATCGCTGGGTTTCCCTCCGCCGGACATAGCGGGTCCTGTCGTTGTATCTGGGCCGGTCTTGAGCTCTCTGCGGCACCGGTTCCACCCTCCGCTGCCTCTCCGGCGACCTCTGCACGATCTCCCCGTTGACGAACAGCTCGGCTGCGCGACAGAGCAAAACAAAGAGAGGTCATCCATATATCCATCTAACATACTAACAGGAAAACCGCAGCAGTTATTGGCCCAACAAAGAGAGGGCGGGGATTGGGGGAGGATCTCAGGCAGTTCTTCAAGAACACGTCCAAGTGAGTAAGCTTCCTTTCCTGCAGGAATTTGCACACCAAGTGAGGCATCCACCATGTTCATCCATCCAACTGAAGGATTACTGAACCCCGCCAGCAGCCTTCGGGCGCAACTCCTCCGGTTCCATACGTTCTAGGGTTTAATCCCCCAAACCCCAAACCCCACCCCAAAAAAGAAAAAAGAAGAGCATGTGGGTCCGCCATGGATTCAAGCCAGTTGACTGGAATCCATACCGTGAATGTTCAAGCACAGATCTTTTAGCAGTCACAGCAGAGGAAAAGAAGAAGAGAAAACAAAAGATAAACTCCCATTTTCAGCATGCTTCGTTCATCTCAGCTATCTCGCAATTCATGAAGTCTGCCTGCCGAAACATGGGGGAATTCCAGTGGCCACCAAGACGCTGTAAATCCTAGGCGGGTGTAGAGTGTGACCCAAGGATGGTGTTCTATACCTAGATGAAACTCCTCCTGAAGGGTGGAGAGAGCACCACTTTCTGATCGGCATCGTGTGCCAAGCGGCATGCTTTCAGAGCGATGCAACAAGCATGAACAGATGTAAACCAAGACAGAACAGAAAGGGAATATAACGAGCTTGCTGGGGCAATGGAAAGAGGATGCAAGCGCATGCCAACCACAGAAGATGGCCAGACAAGTTTCCATGGCATTCGGTCGATGTGCTTACCCCCGTAGTCCTTGTTCTCCGGGTCGACATATGAATCAGGCAGAACAAAGAGAACTCCCGGGAGCCCTGAGCAAGTTGAAAAGAAAGTTCACATCAGACTGGTGGCTCAAAGATGACGACTCAAAAGGAAAACCCATCCATTATCGTCGGAGCATAACAGGAATCAGATGCACAACCAATCAGATAGAACAGGGAAAAATAAAAGCACCCATCATGTTAAATGTAAAAACGGCATCATCTCACAGATGAAGATCAGAGTATGTGATGTCCGAGGAGATGGGGAAAGAACAGATGCTGAGAGAAAGCAAGAACCTTCGAGCTTATTCGACGTCTCTTCGTCAATTTCGCATCCGAATCCAAAGTACCGCTCACAGGAGACGTTGTAGATCTTCTTCTTAGCCTCCTCTTCGCTGAAGGAGCATTCACGAAACAAATATAGTCAGACGCAGAAATTTTAACAGAGCGATAACTTATAAAACCTCAAACCAAGCATCTTAGAAACGTCCGATTAAGCCCTATCCCAACATAATAAGAAGACGCCGACGAACAGCAAACACAAAGCAGAAAGCAAGAGGTAACAGAAACCGCGAGGACCAAAAAAAAAGCAGCCGCCGTCGCACAACATGTCAGCAGGACTAACCATCAGAAACCCTAAATACCGCAAGGATTGAAGGGAAAGGAAGAAAAACACTGGCAGATAGAAGTTCCCAAATGATCGCACCTGCCGAGGACCTTGGAAAGGGTCTGAATATAGCAGTCGATCATCTGCTGCTTGGTGGCACCCTCCCCGCCGGGCTTGTCCATGACGATCAGCCAGTGCTCGTAGTCGCACCCGGGGAACAGCGGCGCCATCTCGGTGGGCGGCCGATCGCTGTAGCCGGAGCCAGAGCCAGAGCCCGAGTTCAAGGGAGAATACCCCGAGTCCCCAGACCGGTTGACCCTGCACCTGACCTGGTTGAGCCTGGAGGCCGCCGGAGAAACCAGAACTCGGACAGCGTGGCTGAGCGGCGAGGTCGATGAGGAAGAGCGGCGCCGGACAAGGCCCGTGAAGGGGCACGCACCGGCGGAAGAGCCGGCGAAATAAAAGCGCTTGGAGAGGAACAGATTGCAGGGGAAACGGGGGGCTCCAGCGGCAGCGGCGGTGGCGGCGACGATGGCCCGGGCCATGGCGGCGGCGGCGGCCATTGCCGTCGAGCAGACGGGATCGAGACAGAGGGAGAGTACACAAGGGTTTGTAGGTCGGACTCGGCAGGATGGGAGGAGAGGCTCACCGCCACTAGGAGTTAAGGAGGTGCTCATCTCAGGGACATAACCGGAAGATATTTGGTGAGCCGTCACTGGGCTTCCCCAAAGGCCCATTAGAGTAATCAATCAACCACGATAGAAGCCCAGAATCCAGATTCGGCCATCAAAGCCCAAACGTGTCGGCCCAGTAAGAGCAGCCCAGTTCGTCCCGACCAGGGCCTTACCAAGCCCGAATATACAGATCTGATTCCAGCCACATTTATTGAAGTGCTTATGAAGTCGCCCAAAGGAGTCGCCTACTGCCTTGGCCTGGAGACCATGTGCTCAGACAACTGCAGGAAAAAGTCAACCCCAGTAAACCCAAGGAAATATTTACTAACTATATATTTTCCGCCATCATACGATTAATGTTATTAAGCTGAAGTGTTGGAAGAAAGGTCGACGACCTACGCGCTGTATGACAATTACTTGCCATCGAATGTGACAACCACGTGGTTTTTCTTGTTGACCCCTTTGTCTTTATTGACCAAGCAGAAGAAGTCAATGGCCCACATTTTAAAGAAAAAAAAGTGAAATTAATATCTATTGAACTTGATGAGTGAAAGTAGATATACTAAATTAGGTAAAATCACATGGAATAATAGGTGATTTTGAGTTATTAAGTGTATTCATATGAATATATAGAAATCTCTTGATTCATAGGATTATTGAGAGGTTCGGATATGAATGGGTCAACTAGAGGGATGACAAAGGACCCAAGTAGGAACTGGGATGAGAGATTTGGAGTAGAAAGGATCTGGCCCAACTCATGGATCTATTGGCCATAGGATGGTCAAGAAATCTGCATGGGCAGTCCTCACTGCTGCTGCATGCAGGCAGATGCACCAACATGAGACAAAAGCTTATAAATTAAAGAGTGAGAAGAGTAGGAGGATGAGGGCAACTAGATAGAGTAAGAGGCAAATGAAGGATGCTGAGAGGATGAAGAGAAAATGTTACACAAGGAGAGGGATACATACTCCCAAAAAATGGAGATAAGAGACAAAAGTTTCACAGAAGTCAGGTTGCAGACAGCCAGTGGCTTTCACTCAAAAACTTTCAAAATACAGAATAGAGAATGAGGACACAATAAAGAGAGAGAGAAGCAAAGAGACCCAAATGGGACTCTTCTGTTATACGACATGGGTAGCTAGATCGAGGCAATTGATATCTAAGACTCTGAGGGTTCATAATAATTTCCCTTTTTCCTCCCTTCTTTGTAGTTGAGTTTCATATGTTGAGATGCTAATGCCATTGGTTTGACTGGTTAACACAACTATGGAACCTCCTCTAACCTCTCCTGATCCAAGGATAACAACCTAACTATTTTTTATTCTGAATTACTAAGTCGGTCTTTCATGGAGCTGTTGATGCTTCATTTTTTACTAATCTTGATCTAATCCTAATTATTCGATTGTTATGATCCAGAGATATTGGACCCATTAGCTTGTCAGTGAACTGCATGGTCAACATCTTGATGTCTGGTCCTTGATTGTTGCCCCTTTGACTCCTTTGCCAACATGGCAAGGGAGTCATGGCGAGGGCCTCCATAATACTTTTCCCTAGGCAATTACCTTGTCCTCAAGATAAAAAGAAGGAAATTGATGGTAGATGGTGTGGGCAGACTCTCACGTGGCCTTAGTGGAGGGTAGGTTCTGCCACTGGATTAAAACTTTTAGGCCTGATGGCATGTGGTGAATGACCCTTACTTACGGTAACTCTACTGCCCATGTGAGGCTCTCATTTCATTAGAGTGGACTGATGGGGCTTGGGGTGTAAGTACCTTTCACCTTTTTGAGCTGCAACACGTGGAATACTAAGCTTATAGGCCACTTGCCTAATATGTTCCAAGACCTTAAATGGGTCTAAGTAACATGGGACCAGCTTCACATAGGGATGCCATTTAGAGATGTTTGTTGATAAGGCTAGAGCCACAATAAAACATAATTGTAAATTTGAAACTCAATGACTTGGCACCACAGATTTACTTGGGTCTTCATCCATGCTTGGGCCCAACTTAGATATAGTATGAATTGGATACATATTGGAGGAGCGTCTGAGGGTCACTATCATGTACAATTCGGAAGGGAGCGAAGCTCATTGATGAATTGTAATTGATATCAAACTAATACTTCATCTATGTCAACCAATTATTCTACTATTTTGGTTGATTTCTTATGAAACTGTAAAGGTAAGTTTTGAGACCGTGATTCACTAACTCTTATTGTCCGTCTATCTTTAGGTGGTAGGAGCTCGTCTTTAGAGTAATTCCATGATTCTTAAAGATATTTTACTAAAAAATAGGCATGAAAATTATATCTATGTTAATGATGATGGATTCTAAGAACCCATTGAGTTTCACAATGTCTTGATAAAAGTTAGAGCGATATTTTAGTTGAGAATGGGTGTCATGAATGAAAAATAAGTGTATTTACTCAAATGATCCACTACCATGAGGATCGCATTATATCCTTGAGACCCAGAAAAACCTTTGACAAAATTCATCATGATGTAGGTCCACACAAAATCTAGAATTGACAAGAGTTGAAGGAGGCCACTAGGAGTTAAGCACTCAACATTATTTTATAACATACTAGGCAATTACTTACAAATCTTTGGATGGAGCTCTTTATGTCCCTCCAACTGATGTTCTGTAAGATCTGGTTGTAAATTTGTTGAAACCCTAAGTGCTCTCTTGTGGTTGAGTTGTAGGACTTTTCTAGAAATAGTTGAATAAAGTTAGAAGTTGTAGATGAGGTGATCTGTCTTTTGTAGAACAATGTCCCTTATTTAGTGTATGATAAGGATAGTTGACCGATCATTGTGAAATTCCGTTGAAAATTTCATATAGCTTGAGATATGTTTTTGTTGTCTTCGACAATATGTTGAAGATCCAAGAGTCCTAGTCACAATAACTCAATTTGTCTATAAAAGAGGGGGTTTTGACACTCGAGACAAGGTTTTCGCCACCTTGTTCTCGACATCTGCCTTGAAATAGATCTCAAAGTTGAATAGAATAATCTTCGAGAGTTATTTCTAGTTGTCGGAGTGGATTTACTGTTATTCTATTAATAATTTTAAACTTTATTAGTTAGTGAAAATAACAAACCCTTTGACTTGAGGCATCGGCTTCCAACTCAAATCTTTTTATAAAATTTAGAAGAGCCAACACAAGAGCTCTTATGAGAGTCATTTTGGGTGCTTAGAAGGCCGCCTCCAGCCCGCAATCGAAGGCATCTTGCTTCAATTGTTGGGTGAGTGCCTATACTTTTGTATTGTAGTTAGTGATGAAGCACTAATAATAACCGGTTAATCCGAAAGTTCTCTAAAGCTCTTAGAGGGGTCACTAGTATGAGCCATTTTGTCACCGCCTCTACCTTCCCTTGGTCAAGGACGACGCCCTCCTTTGAGACTCAATAACCTAAAAATGTGATTTTGAAGAAACTAAAGGAGCACTTTCAAGGGTTAACATGAAGCTGGTGCTTGTTGAGGACAAAGAAGACTCGAGCCAAGTGCTCTTCTTGTTCTTCTTCCATCTCATTGTGGATTAATATGTTGTCAAAGAAAATAAGAATAAATTTACAAAGAAAATTTGTGAATAACTTTTTCATAAGAGAGTAGAAGGTTGTCAAGGCATTGGAAAGCCTGAACAATATCAACTTGAATTCAAAATGTCTCTCATATGTTTAGAGTGATGTCTTGAGGATATCTTCAAGACTAACCCCAATTTGGTGATAGCATATTCATAAGTCTACCTTGGAGAAGACTTGGGTGTCATGTAGTTTGTCTAGTAACTCTTCCATGATCAAAATCAAGAACTAATTAAGGATTGTTACTTTGTTGAGTGCCATGTAATCAACATAGAAACACCACAAACCAACTTTCTTACGAACGAGTAATGTTAGACTTCAAAAAGGACTTGAAAGTACTGAATTATGCCCACCTCAAATATCTCTTTGATCGATTTTTTGATCTCTATCTTTTGAGCGTGTGTGGGTACCAAATTAGTGGACTGTTGACAGGCTTAGCCCTAGCCATCAAGGTGATCAGCATGGAATTTCAAAAAGGGGTTGCCTCACTTTCTACTTGCAGTCAACAACTTGAGAGAAAGAGCCCTTATTTATTTATTTATTTTCCAACGCAAACATTTCATTTATAGGGAGAAGCAAATACAAGTGTTTGTTGCTGTCCACATAGAGAGAGAGGGGGGGGAACTTTACACTTCATGAAAAACTAAGTTTGATGATAGTACATACATGTTCTCGACCACACAATGCCACTCACATCTACATTCTATTTCGCTTGGACCTTGTGGTGCTTTACCTTTCCACCTTACCTATTTTCTTCCTTCCTAGTGGAATGGGACTTGAGGTATACTTGGGTGACCACTCCACCGTGACCATGTTAGAGGTGAGACATCTTTTTTTTTCATTTCTTTGTCTTTCTATTCTTCAAAGCTAAGTCCACATCAAGGAACTTTTTTCTTAGTAGGTGGGGCTTGAGAGAGGTGGGTAGCTTTTTCCTCACAGATTTACCCCTTCTCTTCCTTTATGCCTCTCACTCCTTTACTTTTTCTCTTTTTCTTTTTTATTTTTTTAAGAGCCCTTGTCACCTTAGGAATTTCAACATTGAGAGTTACCTTCCTTGCTCCTATCATGAAGACATTGTCCAACACTCAAAATTGAGTTCAATGTACTTTATGATTTTTATCAATTGAATTCTCATGACGATGTCCACTATGGCTAGTAGAATGACCAGCATATCCTCACGAATCGTCAACATCTACAAGCTAATGGGTACTCTCCTTCAGATCCTCGAGCCCACCACCTTTTCTCCAATCCCCATGGCAACCTAGTAAGATGATATCCTCGATATTGAAAGCTCTAATTCTTTGACTAACCTACAATTAATGAAATTATGAGTGGCTTCATTTGTGTTGATATGAGAGATAAAAACTTTAAAATTTATGTAGTCTCAAAAGATAAGATACATGACTCTTATATAGGAGAGAGGAGAGATGAGAGAGAAAGATAGATAATGAGCCCTAATGAGCCAAGAGTCTAATATCACTATCAAATACTTTCTCTCAAGTTGAAACATATAAGTTGAGCATGTCTAACTTGATACACGTAACATCGTAAGAGATGCTAACTAAATTCTTCATGAAGACCTATACAAGTTGATGAGATGATGCCACATAAGGAGTAAAGATAAGTCCAAACATAACCTTATCTCAAATATAATGACAATTGATCTCAATGTGCTTCGTACGCTCATAAAAGGTAAGATTGTTAGCCATGAAGATGACGGCTTGATTGTCGTAATGCATGGGCATTGAAGAGAGAGAAATAATGTCGAGATCATTGAGAAGTGATCGAAGTCATATCATTTTTCATGATATCTCAATCATGACTTGATACTCGGATTCTACACTAGAGCGGACACCACCTTTTATTTCCGAGACCGACAGATGACTAGGTTACCGTCGACATATGTGTAATAACTTGTAGTAGACTTTCGATCGTCTTTGTCACCTACATACCCGACATTAGAGTAAACTACAATGCAAAAATAACCATGTCGCCGATAGATGAACCCTATCTTTGAAGATCGCTTGATGTAGGCGAGAACTCATAGAGCTCTCTTCTAATGAATTCGTCGAGGCTCCTACATAAATTGACTCAAGACATTAACCATGTACACGATGTCAAGACGAGTGATGGTGAGATATATCAACTTACTTAACAATCATCGATACCGGTTAGCATGCTCAAGTAAGAGAGATAAAGTATCTCAAAATTGTGGATGAGTTTTTATAGACGAAGTCTCCAACTTGCACCCAAAGAAGCCTATCTCCTAAAATATATCGATGGCATACTTCCACTGAGTGAAGGTGAGTTTTCCATCTTGATATGTAAACTCAATCCGAAAGAAATATCTCGAAGTCTTCAAGTCACAAATGTTGAGGTGTTGTTGTAAGTAAACTTTGGTGATAGAAATGTCAGCCTCATCACTTTTAATCACAAAAATATCGTCGACATAAACTACAAGGATGATAAGACCACCCTTCGTCTTCTTCGTGAGCACAGCAAGGTCCACAATGCAAGAGGCAAAACCAAAAGTGGTGAGTAAACCACTAAATTTGGTGAACTAAGTACGTGGAATTTGTTTGAGCCCATAAATAACACCCATAATAGACACACCTTCGATGACTCTCATTAAGCAACATACTAAGGATGTTGCTCTATAAAGACCTATTCCGTGAGATCACCATAAAGACGTTAGAAATATCTAACTGATAGAGAGATTATGTCTGATTGACGACGAAAGAGAGGAGCACGCGGACGGAGTTGAGGCGGACGACAAGAGAGAACGTATTAGTGTAGTCGATCCCATATACCTACGTGAAGCCCCAAGCAACTAGATGAGCTTTGTGACAAACGATGGAGCCATCAAAGTGATACTTGATGATAAACACCCACTTGCACGTCACAATGTTAGCATCAATTGAGTACAGAACCAAATCCCAAGTCCCCCGAGTGATCAACGAGTTACCTCCGAATCTATGGCCGCCTTCCATGCAAGTACCTATGCAGCCTCAACATACAACTGTGGAAGTGACTCAGAGACCACGAGAAGGTAAAGACACAAAAAGAAGGAGAAAGGTGGTCATAAAAGACAAATTGAGAGATGAGATGATGAGTGCATGTGCGAATACCTTTGCGGAATGCAATAGGGAGATAAAGGTCATCAGATGGAACAATGACCCAAAGCGTGGAGGGGATCGTAGGAGAGGAAGAGGAGGATACTGTATCCAAAACAGAAGGAGTCATGAGAGACATAGGTTGAAGAGAGACGGGCACAAATAACGACTCTAAAGAGAGTGGACAAGAGGGAAGAGAAGAGGGAGGGTACGCAAGAACCACCAAGGAAGGGAACCCATGATGAGATCACAAGGTCTAATGAAGAATCTTCCACTCATGAAAATTAACTCAAGTCAGCGAAGGATAATCAATCAGGGGTTCAACTTTTGAGGTCAACCCTTCCAAGAAGAAGTGTCAGAATCATGGTTCTTCCACCTTGACGAGTTCATCTCCAAGTTAATCGGCACCTTACTCCTCTATTAGATCCAACATGGAATATTGGATCCAGGACCAATGGGTCCCTACCAATATGCAAGAGGATCCATCCACAAAGGATGGCCCAACAATAGGAAGAAGAAGAATGGGGAGAGGATGCCATGTCATCCTCACGTCCGTCCTCTCCTTAAAGTGGGGGTCGTTTTCAACCAAGGGGCGCCACATGGCACCTCTTGGGAAAGGGTGTCTCCATCACCCCTTCTCTCTTGTTCTCTCTCCATTTTGTGGAAAACCACCGCTCTTCTTTTCCCCTCTATAAATGCACAAACTCTCTTGTGTCCAAGATAGTGATTGGAGAGAATTAATCAAGGTTTACTTACCTTCTTGGATTAGAGGGTCTTCTTCTTCACCATCTCGTCCCTTGGACTGGGGGTTCCTCTCCTCCTGTCATCGCTTCTTGGATTATGGGATTCCCCTCTTCTTCTCGCCCTCTTGGATTAGGGGGACCTCCTTCTCTTCCTCTTCACGTCGTCCTCGCTAACCCATCGCCGTCACTCCCTTTATCGCCAGCCACCCTGTCGCCGTCGACCCCCCTCCTCGCCGTCCGCCAATTGTCGTCGTCCCTCCTCCTCGCCGTTCGCCCATTGCCATCGTCCCGCCTCCTCGCCGTCTGCCCCATTGCCGTCGTCCCGCCTCCTCGCCGTCCGCCCCATTGCCGCCATCCCGCCTCCTCGCCGTTCGCCCCACTGCCATCGTCCCGCCTCCTCGTCGTCCGCCCCATTGCCGTCGTCCCGCCTCCTCGCCGTCTGCTCCGTCGCCGTCGTCCCGCCTCCTCGCCATCCACCCGTCGCCGCCACTCCGGCTCCTTGCCGTCCACCCCGTCACCACCACTTCATCTCTCTCTCCCGCCGTAACCCTCGTTCTTCTCTCTCCTGCCGTCGTCACGTTTCCCTGTCCTTATCTCTCTCCCGCTCGCCCGCCGAAACCCTCTTTCATTCCGCCCCTTTCCTCTCTCCTCTCCTTTATTTATTCTCATTATTAATTTATTATCTTATTCTTTTTTATTTCTCATTTAAACCTTTTTTTCTTTTTTCCACTTTTAATTATTCAAATACTTTGTGGTCCTCAACTATTCAACCCAGACCTCCCATTTCCTTGAATCATCACCCAATAAGAATTCCTCAACAAGGCTCGTGAATCTCTAAGTCACTAGTATCAAAAAAATCATCTCATAAGCCCTTTTGGCAAGGTATATTAATTTCAACTCCCTTTGTGAAGTAATCATTATTTTTAAATCCTTACTCCTTATAGGACTTGAGTAAAACATAGTCTAGTTCTTTTGTGCCTTTTATTAGTGATCATGACACTCTAGTTAGAACTTTATATGAATCCTTGAAAGTACAATTCTTCTCAAATAATTATGACCTAATTCTTCTAACATCAGTAAGATTAGCTTAATCATAATCTTCTATAACTTAACCAAGGACAATCTTGAATCATAACTTTCTAATTCAATATTGAAATTTCTCTTTGGTCCCGCATCAACCTAAGTGGAGGAAATGTAATAAGTGGATGAAAAGTCAAAATAAGAGAAGAAATGAGACTCCTCATAGAAAGTGATGTCGACAAAGGTCACCTAATGATAGGTATCAAGGAAGGAGACTCGATAGCCTTTTAGAATGCGTGAATAATCGACAAATACCCCTTTAAGACTCCTTTTAGACGAATGCAGTGCATTCAAAGACCCAAGGGGGAAGAAAAAAAAGAGAAGAATTAAGGATTAAGCAATAGAGAGGAATGCTCCCACCAAGAAGAACAAAGGAAAGTCTATTCTGGAGGTAAGTGACAATTAGAAGGATGTCATCCCATAAATAATGCAAAACATTCGTCTCAAGAAAAAAGGTAGGAGTGATGACAAGGAGCTAACTATGTTTGTGATGGGCAACACCATTTCTGATGTGAAGTGTGAGAACATGTGGTATGGTAGAAGATGTCATAATGATCGCAGAAGGTGCGAAGAGATGTTTGGGCAAACTCAAAAATATTATCAGTACAAAGAATTTTGGATGTAATTGTCTATTGGGTGATAACTTTAGTAATGAAGTGGGTAATCATGATGATGACCTTAGAGCAATTGCGGAGGAGGTAAACCCAACTCACACAAGTGTAGTCATCAACAAAAATGATGTAATAATGATGGCCTGAGATAGAGGAAGTATGAGATAAACCCCATACATCACAATGGAGAAGGTCAAAAGAGATGTCATCAAGACTAAGGTTTTTTATAATTTAGAGAAATAAGGATGACCTAAATGTCGATGCCCCAAAAAAAAAAGTAGTTGTAGAGGCAACAAATAGGGCCTGAAGGCCAGATGAAGATTTGTTAGAAACAAGTTCGTAGACACTTCATTTATTTTCACAGTTCAAACCACTCCATCTGACATGTAGATTTTGAAAAGTACAATGAAAGGAAAAAAATATGACTATACAAAAGAGGAAAAGGGTAAATGCATTGATACAAAGAAAGTTAGTAGGAAAACTAAGAACATAGAAAACTTGGGTAAGGTAAAGGGATGGAGAAACTAAGGTGGCACCATGATCTTTGACTGGACAGATCTAGCCATGTGCAATGGTGACAAGAGGATGGGTCAAGGTAGGTTGATAGGAGGATGAGACATAGAGGAAAGATGTTGTGCCTACGTCCGTGAATAGTACGACCACCATCAAGGCAAAAAGGAGGGGTATCATCTCGAGCTTGTAGAGTAACAAGGGCAAGAGTCAAATGAGTAGAGGTGGCACCTAAAGCGGAAGAAGAGGAGTGAATAGACATACTAGTGGCGACCTACTAGGCTATCGAGAAGATAGAGACATGATCAAGCACGCAATCCTAAAAAAAATAACCCCCCAGATCTAGGATGTGATGGACCGATGAAGTCCACTGAGATAAACCTTAACATAAAAGTTCTGACAATAATGCTAGAGGGTCAAGAGGTTGGTAGTAGGGGGCTGATAAAGATCAACCTCCTAGATGAGGGTCTAGAGGCAACTGTAATGAGCTTGAAGAGAGAGTTTGCATTGTTTGCAAGAGAGAAGAGACTCAAAGATCTCCACAATTCGATTGATGTTCATCTAGTTGACGTAAATAGTCTCCATAGTGAGCCACGGGAGACAAGTCAAGGTGATGTGTGTTAGTGGCTCGACAATGCTAGGCTCGATGTTCTGAATCATCCATGTGATGATGCCAAGTTGAGCTGCGACCATGTCGCATATGAGGGGTCCCGAAGGCTAGGTGGGTCCTCTGAGAAATGATGGAGGAGATTGTGAGATCTAAAAAAGAGCTTGAATCTAGATGCCCACGACACATAATTATGGTTGTTGAAGATGTATGCTAGTCGAGTAAGTTGCGTCGTGATGAAATGATGAGCTAGAGGAACCACTGGAGAAGGGAGAACACTAGCTGGAAGAAGCTCAAAGGGGTCGGAGGTAGGCGACAGAGGAGGATGAGACAACACCATGAGGCCGACGGGTCTAGGCTGGAGGGGCAGGTGGTGGGGTGAGCAAGTCGAGGCCCGAGGGACCAATCTGAAGGGACAAGCAAAGCCGAAGGGGCAAACAAAGCTAGCTGGGGCCAATTTGGGCCGACTAGGGCTGACTAGGGCCAACTAGGCCGCATTGGGCTGACTGGGCCGTGTTGGGCCGCATTGGGCTGACTAGGCCATGTTGGGCTGCAATGGGCCTATGGATCAGCACGGGGCCAGCAAGTCTAGCTGGGCTAATCTGGAAGAAAACCACCGGCTGGCCTGTTAGGAGATGAGCGAAACCCTAGCCATTGTGGCTGGACAGTGATGGCTTCTACGACGATGACGAGGGCTGGGGTACAATGGCCACGGCGTGGGCTGGGGCGCAACAGTAAGGGAGCGACAAGGGCACGATAGTAAGGGCGCGACGGCGAGGAGGGACCTTGATGGCGGCGGCAACGTCCTCGGCACCTAAGAATGATGGTGCCCATAACGGCACAACAGCGAGGGTGTAGCGGCAAGGAGGGGCCTCGACAACGATGGTGACGGTGGAGACGTTGGAGAAGAGGAGAGCAATGACACTAGTAAGGGGTGATGGCGACAAGGAGGGCAGTGCCGAATGGAGAAGGAGAGTGATGGTAGAGACAACAATGTTAAGAGAGGGAAGAGTGGCAACGCTAAAGAGTCGCCTGAGGAGGGAAGAGGCCGGCGAGGAAGTAAGCAGCACATCGGAGAGGAGGACAATGAGGGATACCTAAGGCTCTGATACCATGTTGACACGAGAGAAGAAAACCTTGGAACCCATGCAATCTCAAAAGATAGGATACATGACTCCTATATAGGAGAGAGGAGAGATGAGAGAGAGAGAGAGAGAGATAATGGACCCTAATGGACCAAGAGTTCGATACTATTATTGAGCAGTTGTCAACTAAGATGGAGACTTCTTTCTCTGAATTCTCTCTTAAATTATAATGCTCTGATGAGTAATTTCTCGAGGGAATGAATGGAGACTTCAAGATTATTCTAGTCTTTGGAGTTGACCAATGTGTTAACCTCTTTTTCTTCAGATGCCAAGGTTTTTAAGAGAAAATCTGATTTGTCTAAAGAAATTATGATTCGAAGCTCTTTTTTACATTTGTGACTCACCAATAAGAATTTATTATTCTAGTAGAAACATACTTTGGGCTTGGCATGCTTGAATCTCAATTGTTGTAAAGTTGAGTCTTTTTTGTTAGTCCAACAAAGGTTGTTCCGTTCCACCATCCAAGGTTGAGACCGATCCTTGTGATATTCCATCAATTTGCAACAAGTGATCTAAAGTTCATGAGTTTTATGGAATATGAACTCTTGCAATCCTAGCCAAAGTTGCCTAATTTGTGGAGTAGAGATCGGGGAACTGCACCCAAGTTGATATTCAACTCTACTTCTTGAGTAGTCCTCATGATTGATTTTAGCCCTTGGGGATTCCGCTTGGATATCCTTCCATAAACCCTTGAGGAAGGCCCCTTTTAGGATGGTTTTCGGCATATCCTAAAGTAGACTTGAGTAGAGCTCAAATTCTTGAGGGTTGGGATTGAACCCCTTAGGAGGTTCTTCTCGTCCCCCGTGATCATTAGGGTCAAGATTGACTCGACCATGGTTACTATCTCTTGACACTTAGTTCATAGTCACCTCCGGCCCCAGCTTTTCCTTGCCAATTCGCGAGATAAACAATTCTATTTGTTGATGAAGTCCCTTGACTACTTGAGTTAAAGTCATAAGCTATTGTTGACTCTCCGCTTGATCATTAACAACATGTTACCTAAATCTTTTGATTTCACATTCGATGAGATCCACCTTAGGCTCATGAGGTTTTAGTGCCATGAAGGATCACTAGTAGCTCTGATACCAAATTGATATGTATCCCTAGATAATGAAAATAAGAACCTAAATGTCACATAAATTAGGTTGTAGATAACCACTAACATTCACTAAAAACCTTTCAAAATATAAAATAAAGAAAGAAGACACAACCAAAAGATGAGAGAGGAGGAGAAAGAGAGAGACCCTCCTATGTTTGCTCTTGATCTAAGGATAACAACCCATCTATTTTGATTCATAATTACTAGGTCGGTCATCTTAACAGCCCTTGGTCCATATAGTTGCAAGCGTTTCCTTTTCAACTACTCTTGATCCGATCTTAACGGCCCGATTGTTATGATTGGGGGATATTGGACCAGTCGGCTTGTCAATGAACCACCCAGTCAACTTCTCAATGTCTTGTCCTTGATCGTTGCCCCTCTTACTCCTTTGCCCATGATAAGAGAGTCGTGGTGAGGGCCCCAATAGGGACTCCTTGTGCAGTCACTGCCATCGATTTTAGAAAGAAAAATGAAATAAACTTACGTGTAGAATGAACACAAAAGATGAAATTTTGAGGTTGACCTGATTCCAACTTAGGACCTAATTAGCACCCAAAAACCTCCATTTTTACCCTAATTGAGGAACATGATCAACTTGTCTACATGTTGAGAAATAAGAAGTCAACTAAGCTTCCACTAGCCTGATTCCCATCAAAAGAAACCATAATTAATGGCCTATCATTAACTTCGAAAAACATAAATTAGGAGAGATTCAGGATAAGACTCAGCCCGAGCTTTCAATTTGTGCTAAAAATGAGACTTGGGTATTGCTTGGGAGAAAATATCTACCCACGTTTGCAAGTTTCAAATAAAAACATCTAGCTTCTCTATATATATAGATTATAGGGATTAGGAGGGAAATAAATAGGGACTATGAGGACTCTTTTAAATCTTGAGTAGGATTCTCTAAAGTAATGTTCGCACCTATTATTTGGCCAAATAGGTAAGCTAGATCATGCGCATCATCATCATCATCATCGACTTTCAACTACATTCAACAGCAGATGCTTGACTAAACAGGGGAAAGCCATAAGATCAGTTGAATAGGTTGATGTTCATGCGACGAAGATGGAGAGGGCAGAGTGGCTTAGATGCTATCACAAAACTCTTCGTTGATGATTTCCTTGATGCTCTTCCCAAAGTACATCATGGTCTCCTTCAGTCTTCAAGAAAGGGTACATGATTCCCTGGCATCAAGATCAGTCACTCAACATGAAGATTGAGTGATATGAATCAAGGAAATGATTTTTGTAACATCGATCAAAGAACTTGAGTTTACGATTAAAATTTCTAGAGAAAATCGAGTAAAGGGTTCGAGAAGAGATGAATAAGATGAGAATAAGATAATCAATAGTAGGGATGCTATTATTTAATGCAAAAAAAACTCTCATTTTTGTCTTTATTAGGCCTTTCTTTTGTTGTTTAATAGGCTAAAGTCGTTGTATCTTTTGGTGGGCCATAAGTGGCCAGTCTATTTAAAGTGTGGTTATAAATACTCTTCTCTCTCACTCAATTTATAGAGAATTTCTCATTTCGTCCTTTTCTAGAGTTCGTGAGCGCGCAAACCGTCTCCTCTCTTACTCTCTCTCCATCTATTTTCTCTCCCGAACGATTGCTTCTCTTGCAGGTTTATTCTGGTATTTTTCCTACAAGTGGTATCAGAGCACAAGGTTTGCATATTGGGTGTCAATTTTTCTTTGGAGAGGTCAACATCATCCGAAGAGAAAAAATTCGAGGTTTGTGAAATTTATTTAGGGTTTTTGGAGTTTCTTGTCATAGCAAGATTTTTGAAGATTTGAATCAATATTTAGGTGGAGAGGAATTGTCATCATAGTGAGATGACAAATGGTAATCTCCTAAACCTATCATAGCCTCTTGTTATATTTTTTAATAGAGAGAAATATGATTTTTGGAGTATTAAAATAAAGACATTTTTTATTTCTCAAGACTTATGGGAGTTAGTTGAGAGTGTAAATAAGGAAGGAGAGACTTCAAGACAAGAAAATAAGAAATTTCGAAAAAAGGATGCTAAGGTATTATTAGTTTTAAGCAATCAGTTTCAAAAGTAATTTTTTCACGAATTACTAATACATCAAGTTCATCTGAAACATGAAAAAATTTGAAAGATGAATTTCATGGTGATAATATTGTTGTGAATGTGAAGCTTCAAACTCTTCGTCGAGAATTTGATATTTTTTTATGAAATCAGATGAATTAGTGCATGATTTCTTTTCTAGAGTTGTTGTTATTATAAATCAAACAAAAATATTTGGTGAAGATATTTCTGAAAAAAAAATTGTTGAATTTTTTTTAAGAAGTTTGCTTTATAAATTTGATCATATTATTGTTGCCATTGAAAAATCTAAGGATATGTCTATTTATACCCAAAATGAATTGGTTGGAACATTGTTAACACATGAAGAATGAATTAACAGACAAAAAGGAAAATCTATTGAACAAACATTCCAAGCAAAAGTTGAAATTTTAAAGAATGAGAAAAATAATGAAAGTACATTTACACAACGAGGACATGGTAGAGGACATTAACAAAATAAAGGCCGTGGAATAGGACATGGTAGATCATATTATGGGCAGCAAAGAAATGATAGAAGAAATCGACAAAATTAGAAACCAAATTACAAAATTATATAATATCATTTTTGCAAGAAATATGGTCATATTGAAGCATATTGTTATAAAAAGGCAAAACAACAAGAAAATATAAGAGAAAAGAATTCTAAATCAATATGTAATTTTTGCAAGAAGTATGGTCATATTGAAAAAAATTATTAGGACAAGAAAAAGGAGCAAGTAAATATTGTTGAAGAAAATGATCAAAATAAGTTGTTTATAACTAATATTTCTTCAAGCTCAAATACATCAAAAATATGATTTATTGATAGTGGTTGCAGTAGTCTTTTGATAGGTGAAAAAGATTTATCTCAAAGTATTGACACCTCTATGATTTGTGATGTTATTATTAGTGATGTTCATACTAAACTAGGGGTACGTACATTAATTCATGATATTTATTTTGTTTCAAATTGATACATAATTTGCTTAGTGTGAGTCAATTATTGAAATGTGGCTTTATTGTTCATTTCAAAGATGATAGATGTGTAATCAAGCATAAGAAGAGTGACATATCTCCAGTAGTGATTTCTAAAGTTGAAAAGATGATGTTTCATCTTGATATTTCAAGACATTGATTTTGACATGATTATAAAAGAAAATGATTATCTTTACTTTGGAATATATTGAACGTTCCCATTGGCGTGCATCCAGCAAGAATTGAACCTACGAATTTGTCAATTATGAGTTGGGCGCTTTAACCATTCAGCCATGGATGCTTAACAGGGATCATCGTACATCGTGAATAACCAAATTCCAATTGAAATGAAATCTTTAGGAGGAATCAATGAAACAACATCAATTCAAATCCTAGATCTTTTTCATTCTTTCATATACTAGGGGATTTCACTTGGAAAAGAAAATGTTCCATACTAACGGATTCGGGTCCATAACTGTGGGTTCCAATGCACGAGATCTTGTAGCACTTATCAACGAGGCCCTATCAATTAGTATTACACAGAAGAAATCAATTATAGAAACTAATACAATTAGATCAGCTCTTCATAGACAAACTTGGGATTTGCGATCCCAGGTCAGATCGGTTCAGGATCATGGGATCCTTTTCTATCAGATAGGAAGGGCTGTTGCACAAAATGTACTTCTAAGTAATTGCCCCATAGATCTTATATCTATCTATATGAAGAAGAAATCACAAGCATGGTTATTTAAACTTTAATACATTAAAATTATTACATCACAAGCATATGGTTGCTGGTTTACCTTTTATTTCAGCAAATGACAAAATATGTGAAGGATGTGTTTATGGCAAACAACATTGATATCATTTCTTATTGGCAAATCATAGCGAGCAAGGTTTCCTCTTGAAGTAGTACATGCTGATTTATATGGTCCAATGAGGACATTATCCTTAAATGGTAGTCGATATTTTTTATTGATTGTTGACGACTTCATACATACGAGTTGAGTTTATTTTATTTCTCATAAATCTGAAACATTTGAAAATTTTATTTATTTCAAGCCTTTTACTGAAAAATCAAATGGGCATGTTATTAAATCTCTTCGAATAGATCAAGGGGGTGAATTTATTTCTCATGAGTTTGAGTTATTTTTTAAGAAGCATGAGATTAAAAGACAGCTCACTGTTAGAAAAACTCCAGAGCAAAATGGTATTGCTGAAAGAAAGAATAGAACTATTGTGGAAATGGTTAGAAGTATGCTTAGTGAGAAGCATCTTCTTAATAATTTTTGGGTTGAATATGTCGCAACTTCTATTTATCTTTTAAATATTTCTCTTACAAAACTGGTGATGAATAGACTCCTTATGAAGTTTGATATCATCAAAAGCCTAATATTGGTCATTTAAAAGTTGTTGGTTGCATATCTTATGCTTTAATTGATGCTGATGATTGTGGTAAGATAGACAAAAAGAGTAAAAAATATATTTTTCTTGGATATAGTGATGAGAGTAAAGTTTATCGATTATGTAATCCTAAAGCAAAAAGATTATTGATTCATCGTGATATTATATTTGATGAATATGCTTGCTGTAATTAGAATGCAAATCTAATTCGTCAACTTTCGTCTTGTGAAAATGGGTAAAAAATTATGCAAAATGGTGAAGATTTAATAGGTGAAGCTTCTACTTCATGTGTCAGACCTTCAAGATCTTCATCAAGAAATGTAAGTGATATTAATGACCAAAATGATTCAAATTCAGAATCATTAAGCCCTCTAAGAAAGATGAAATCTTTGTGATATTTATGAATCGTGTGTTCTTCCTCTTATGATTGTAGAACCAACAAGCTATGAGGAGGCACAAGGTAAAGATGAATGAGAGAAGACAATGTAAGAAGAAATTATAACAATTGAGAAGAATGACACATGAGAGTTGATGGATTTACCACAAAAGACAAGTAATTAGAGTCAAATGGGTTTACAAAGTGATGTATAAACCGGATGGCAATGTTCAAAAATACAAGGCAAGATTTGTAGTGAAGGGATATGCATAGCAAACAAGGTATTGATTACTTTGAAATATTTTCTCCGGTTGCAAGATTTGAAACAATTCATATTATTTAGCCATGGCAGCTCAAATGAATGGAAAAGTTTTTCAATTTGATGTTAAATCAGTATTTTTGAATGTTTATTTGAATGAAGATGTATACGTTGAACAATCATCAGGTTTCATTCTTGAAAGAAGAGAAAACAAAATGTATAAATCAAAGAAGACACTTTATGGCCTTAAACAAGTACTAAGAGTATGGTATAGTAGACTTGATTCATATTTTTACAAACATTACTTCTATAGAAGTGATAATGAGTCAACACTTTATATCAAGACTCAAGATAAAGATATTTTGATAGTATGCATTTATGTTGATAATATTATATATTATATATTGATCTTCTTTATCACTAATTTTAGATTTCAAGAATGATATGTTAGCTGAATTTGATATGACAGATTTGGGATTGCTTCATTACTTTCTGGGACTTCAAATTATTCAAAATGATCTTGATATATTTATTTCACAAGAGAAATATGCGTGTGGCTTGTTGAAAAAAATTAATATGTTTCATTGTAAGACTTGTTCTACTCTTATGAATATAAATGACAAATTATGTCTCAATGATAAGACTGCAAAAATAAATAAACACTTTTATAGAAACATTGTTGCTGGTTTGATGTATTTAACTCATACTCATCCAGATATATTATTTTTAGTTAGTATGATTTCAAGGTTTATGCAATCACTATATGTTCATCATCTTGGAACAACAAAAAGAATACTTCGATATGTGTGTGACACTATTAATTATAGAATTCTATATCAACATGTTGCTGAATTTTATTTTCTATCTCTTCAAATAGTGATTGAGCAAATTCTATTGATGACATAAAATGTACAAGTAATTTTGTTTTCAGCTTTGGTTCAAGTACAATCTCATGAATTTCTAAGAAACAAAAATCTATAGCATTATCATCTTCTGAAAGCGAATATATTGCTACATCATTGGCTACACAACAAGCAATGTAGATGAAAAGAATTTTATAAGATATTAATATTCCACAGTCAATGCCTATAGTGATCTATTGTGACAACATGTCAACTATTTCTATGACAAAGAATCTAATATTTCATAGAAGAATAAAACATATTGAGATAATGCACCATTTTATTCGAGATTTAGTTGTCAACATTTTTATTGAAATGAAATTATGTTCAACATTCAATGAAGTGGCAGATGGCTTTACAAAGGCGCTGGAACATTCTAAATTCATAAATTTTAGAGAAGCTCTTGGTCTTAAACACTTTTGCATTAAGGGGGAGTGTTCGTATTTAATGCAAAAAAAAATTATCTCATTTTTGTCTTTATTAGGCCTTTCTTTTGTTGTTTAGTGGGCTAAAATCGTGTATCTTTTGGTGGACCATAAGTGGGCAGTCCATTTAATGTGTGACTATAAATACTCTTCTCTCTCTCTCTCATTTTATATATAATTTCTCATTTCGTCATTTTCTAGGATTCGCGAGCGCGCGAACCGTCCCCTCATGCGCGCGAACTTTAAACGGACGGCTCCTGGATGAGATTGGGGTCGTAGGAACGCATGGGCGGTCTCATCATCTCCTCCAACATCTCGTCGGTGAGCTGCGGCAGCGCCGCCTTCAGCGCAGGTGCGGACCCGGGCTTCAGCTGGGCCTGCCGCCGCAGCAGCTGGGCCGCGTACACGTTCGTGAGGCCCGTCTCCGCCGCTATCTGCCCGTACGTCTTCCCCGACAGACGCTTCACCGCCATGATCGCTCCCACCAAGTTCGCCTTGGTGCGGCTCCCTTCCCCTAGCGCCTCCATTGCGGCGGTCAACGGCGCAGGAACTGCGGATCAAAACCGGAAGGGATAAACCAGGCCACGGTTCAGCCCATCGGGACAAACGTGGCAGATTTCGTCAACGTGACGTAATCAATCATCGACGATGAAGACCGGTCAAACTCCTAGCGACGGCGGTGGACTCAGATACTCCTCCCTTTTCCACTCTCCGTGAGATAACCAAAAGAAAATCTTACTGCGTAGACCACAGGCTATGACTATAACAGAGAGTTGCCGAGCAGCAGAGACGTGGGAGAGAGCACAAGAAGAGAGAGAGAGAGAGAGAGAGTCCATCATCAACCAGCGGGCTCTCCGTTCTTGCACTCGTTCAAGATCACCAGGCCTCGATCTCCCGCGAGGACGCCGGCGGACTCGGAGGTCTCCGCCCGGTACTCGTAGAACTTGCAGACGATGAGGAAGAAGATGAAGTTAACGCCGTTGAGGACGGCGAAGAAGGCGTAGTAGTAGTCCAGGCGGGAGGCGTTGAGGTTGTTGAGGATCCACCCCCGGTGGCCGTTCCGCCGGGTGAGGCTCGCCATGCTGGAGAGGAGGATACTACTGAGGAAGTTCCCCACGCCGAGCGTGGTCATCGCGTAGGAGGTCCCCAGGCTCTTCATGCTCTCTGGGGCCTGGTCGTAGAAGAACTCTATCTTCGCCACCTCCAGGAAGGCGTCGGCAACCCCCATGAGGATGAACTGAGGCAGGAGGACGAAGATGGTGAGGGGAACCTGGCCGCCGGTCTCCACCACGCCGCTGGCCCTCGCGACCGCCAGCCTCCTGCGCTCTGTCAGTGAGGCCACGGCCATGATGATGATGTGCAGGACGAAGCCGACGCCGATTCTCTGCAGGAGGGAGATCCCCCTAGGGTTCCCGGTCCACCGCCGCATGATCGCGACGAAGTAGCGGTCGTAGAGGACGACGGAGACGAGCATGGACAGGGTCACGAAGGCCGTCAGGCTGGCGGCGGGGATCTTGAAGTGCGGCCCCATTCTCCTGTCAAGCGTCACGCCCTGCTTGATGAAGAGGGTGTTTATCTGCGCTAGCATGGCGCTGGGTATGAACGTCGCGAACAGAATTGGGATCATCCGGAGGATCTGCTTCGTCTCCTCCACCTGCGTCACTGTGGACAGAGACCACACCGACGTAGACCCCGTCCTCACCGCGGCTTTGTTCAACAGCCTAACCAATAACCAGCAACCAGGAGATGGTTCTTTTAAACGGTGGATCAGATTTCGCAGAGATGGGAACACTGAGATGATGCTACCGACCTGAGTGAAGGGGTAGAGTCGATTCGGAACCTGGCCTTCTTGGCGTACGTCTCCCCGTCGAGCTCGTGGAGTTCCTTTGGGTCGTCGGGGAGGCGCACTCTGGACTTCCTCACGGCGGCCACGATGACCCTTGTCATCCTCGTGAACGGGCTCCCCGCAGGGATCTTGTGCCTGTAGAACGGGGTGCCGGCGAGGAAGATGACGATGGAGATGGCGAGGCCCACCGTGGGAAGGGTGTAGCCCACGGTCCAGCCGACATTGTCCTGAATGTAGACGAGGACGGAGTTGGCGAAGAGGGTGCCGAGGAAGATGCTGAACATCCACCAGTTGAAGAAGGAGAGCTTATGGGACTTCTCCTTGGGGTCGAATTCGTCGAACTGGTCTGCACCGATGGTCGAGATATTCGGCTTCGTGCCGCCGGTGCCCACCGCCAGCAAATAGAGCGCGAAGAAGAAGATCCCTAGCTGTAACCGGGAGGCCTTCTCGCAGCCGCTGGGATCTGCGATGTTGCTGCAGGCCGGCGGCTTCAGCGCGGGGAGGGACACAGCCAGGACCAGCAAGCACATTCCCTGTAGTCGTCAACGTCAAAGTGGGAAGCCTCGTCAACCACCACCAAACTTTGACCATATTAGGAGGGAGAAACATTGACCATGAACCCGTCTCTCTCTCTCTGTATCTATTTCTGTGTGTGCAGACATAGATGTGTTTCTACGTCTACGCCAGCCTGTTGGACTTGGGGACAGTCAGTCCGTCAGTGGAAGTGGGATGGGTGGAGGCTGATAAGGGTGGACTGGGTCAAGGCTTCTTATCGCGAGACGAAATTGTGGCCCGTACCTTCGAGGGCTTCAGCGGTAGCTGGATTAGCTAATTTGTCGTCATGTATTGTTTGAGTGATTGACCAGGGCCACCTTCGGGGGCTGGGCCGAAAGCTCTCTCACTCTCCCTCTCTCCCTCTCTCTCCCCCTCTACACGGTGGCTCGATTCTTCTACAGTCTCCTTTCACCCGAGGACCTGTGCGGTGATTCCATTCTCTTTTCCGCGCGAATCATCGGTGAATGGTCCCCTTACTGTAAATAACCTCACAGTCTCTCCATTAAGTAGACCAGACGAGAGAGAGAGAGAGAGAGGAGCGAATTATCGGGGAAGGAAGGAAATTTACCGAGAGGTAGATGACGGAGGAGAAGACGAAGGTCCAGTAGCGGCCGAGGTGGGCGTCTGCAACGTAAGCGCCAAGGATGGGAGTCATCCAGACGGTGCCGACCCAGTTGGTGACGTTGTTGGAGGAGGAGACGGTGCCCATGTGGAGCTTCGTGCTGAGGTAGATGACGAGGTTGGTCGAGACCCCGTAGTAGGCCATTCTCTCGAACACCTCATACACTGCACCAGAAGGACGTCACGAGTTATAAATGCTGTTCTTCGTCAGGCGGTGGGCTTCTCCGTAAGTGCGAGCTACGCGGTCTCTGCGTAGCTTCCGGGCGCGACATCAATGCTTTGCAGAAACACGGCAGAGGGAGGGTGGAAGTAATTTCCATGAGAGTTTGCTCTGGAAAATGAACGATCCGAGAGAGGCCGGTCCTCGGGGTTCCTGGCCTCCCCAGGAAGACGATGCTTCTCAGTGAGACCTGCTCACGACGAGTCTCTCCTGAGAGAGAGAGAGAAAGAGAGAGAGAGAGAGAGAGAGATGCCTCCCCCGATAACATATCCGTCACATGGAGACTAGAATAGTCGAGGAAGACGACAAAAAAATGTCTTTACTGTCGGAGATGGAAACCGGAAAAGATTCGGCCAAACGATGAAGTGAGATGGAAGAGTCGGGGGAGACTGTGAAGGTAAGAACTTCGTACAGTCCGTGAGACAGATTGAGGGTGGAGAATGAAGGAGATTCCAGCGGCCGAGCCCTCGTTTCTGTAGGACGCTGGTATGAAGACAAGAGGCAACTCTGTTTGAGCATGGATCAGATCCTTTCTCTGTTTGAATTGCGATAACAAGGAAGAGAAGAAGCCACGGCAGAACCACACCGGCAGATCCCAACATACAGAGAGACACACAGAGAGCGACAGAGAGAGAGAGAGAGAGAGAGAGAGAGAGAGAGAGAGAGAGGTTTCCTCTCCCGAACAAGACCTGATGGGAATCAAATCCCAGTTAAGATTTTGGGTCAGGGGGGGAGGAGGGAGAAGTCGGCCGATTCAGTGAGTCACCTACCTACGACGAAAGAACAGGCAGTCCATCCCCCGCTCTTGGATCTGCGAGCTGGATTTCCGCGCAGATCCACTGAGCCGTCCTTGGTGTACTCCTCCCTCCCCGTCTCCAAGCTCTCCGCCATGGTTTCTCCTCGGCGGCGAAGCACCTCTGGTCATGAGTGCCCGCTCAGCTTCCTCCGTCGGCTCTTATAGAACCGTAACCCCCGGGGTCCTCCCTCGTCATACTAACGCAAGATACTTTGATCATTTTCTCCCCTAGCCAAGTATGCCCGATTTACACCACCAGCGTCCTTTACGGCGTACACAACGGTCAATGATCAACTAGTCGTCGAGTCAACGCATGTACCGTGGAAAATGGGTACATGGGCAACGGTCGACGCACCGCCGAAAGAGAGAGAGAGAGAGAGAGAGTGACTGGGTTGAGCCCATTTTTCATCTTGGACATGAGCTCGATAACCGGATTTGAAAGAACCGGGCCTTGCTGGATTGGGCCCGGGGAACTGTTGACAATTAGACGTCTCGTGAACGATGGTTAGCAGAGTGACGGAGTAGTTGACTGTGACGGGGTGTGCTGACAAGTCATTGGTGGGTTTGCGAAGACTAACGTGGCCAAGAAAAGTGGGATGTCATGAAAATACAACGAACTGGTGGGGAAGGAAGCGGTGGGGGCCTGGATAGCCCGAACCCGGCCCAAGCTTCGGGCATTATTATCTCCCCGGTATTAGTCGTCAAAAACGAGTGGAGAGAGAGAGAGAGATATAAAAAAATCTCTCCCGCCACGTGGATTAACCTCAAGGGCACGTGGTTGACGATGTGGCCGATCTCTCGGCCAACTGTGCCCCGCTTATCTAGTGTTCCGACGTTTCCGTTGTCCCCGTTCCTTTCTTTGACTAATTGCGACTCTTTTGTCAGCGTCTGCGTCTCATCAGGTAATCGTCATTGAGCACCGCATGAGCTAAGGGCCCCACCCTTGACCGACGAGATCCAAAGGGCTTCCAGAGGAAGGGGAGAGCCGCTGGGATAGATTGGCCGGGTGGGACATCTCGAGGTTGTTCCGTGGAGACAGCATCTCGCAGTGATCAGGTCTCCAGCGACCCGACGAAAATATCATCCATTCTGACAACGTCGGCAACGAGGCCAGTAGTTAGGCAGTCCATGCTGGGAGAAGTCACGTCAAAGAATTGAAGAGTTTGATTCGGTAATCTATTTCAGACTTGCACCCTGTTGGAATGGGGAATCGAGACTTTGGGCAATACCAACACAACTTAGGCGGTGATTTGCCACCGGCGATCCCACTCCTTTGCGCTGCGCCTGTGGCAAGGTCGATGGGCCGGCCAACCACGGAAGAAGACGACCGCGGCCTAGAGGACGAGAAGCCTTTCGACCGATTCAGGACGGCGTTTCTGGGTTTGGTGAGGAAGATTCCGATTCGCAAATCTCACCGTCCGAAAAAGAGGCTTTGAGAGATGCCCAGATCGTCATCTTCTTCGCACAAGCATCAAAGCTCGAGCTTTCAGTCATCCAAGAGTGTCTGCTTTCTCCTGTCTTGGAATCCGCCTGCCGGGGATGCTCTCTCTCTCTCTCTCTCTCTATCTATCTCTAGAGCGCTCTACCTTTCACGGCCGGCCATTGTCAACCCTAAGTCTCCCTCTACGAAAGAAAACGCCGTCTTGCGGCGGCGGCGGTTGCCGGGCCGCCTAATCAACGTCATCCCCCACGAGGAGATAGACGGCTTCCTCTGCCAGTGGGGATGGAAAAGGGGCATTTTTATTTATTTGGGTCTGGTCAGCACTCGACTCCGCATTGCTTGAGAATTGTGCCCTGCTGCTTGGGGAGGAAGGGGTCGATCCGGACCCACACCAGAGAGAGGACGGAGGCGAGGAGGATGGACCAGAGCATCACCACCGTCGGTGTTCGGTTCTGCCTTCCGAGGAGGCCCTTGAGGAAGGGGTAGAGGTGGACGATGACCCAGGAGGCAAAGAAGAGCTTCCCGAAGAGCGGCCCCCAGGAGGAGTAGCCGTTATTGACGGCCTCCGACAGGCCGGCGGCGAGGCCGATGATGTTGAGGATGAATAGAGTGCTCGGAACAAAGAACCATTCAGGAAATAAAGATAATGAGACGAAGAAATTTTAGCAGCAAGACTCCCTGTTCCAGAGAGTGGAACCAGAACGATAACTCATAAAGCCTCAAACCTCAAACCAAACACGAAGCAGAAAGCAAGAGGTAACAGAAACCGCGAGGACCAAAAAAATGCAGCCGCTGTCGCACAACATGTTAGCAGGACTAACCACCTGATAGAAGTCTCCAAATGATCGCACCCGCCGAGGACCTTGGCAAGGGTCTGAATATAGCAGTCGATCATCTGCTGCTTGGTGGCACCCTCCCCGCCGGGCTTGTCCATGACGATCAGCCAGTGCTCGTAGTCACACCCGGGGGAACAGCGGTGCCGTCTCGGTGGGTGGCCGATCGCTGTAGCCGGAGACAGAACCCGAGTTCAACGGAGAGTAAAGTGCTTGCAGGTCCGACTCACCGCCACTAGGGGTTGAGGTGGTGCTCATCTCAGGGACATAACCGGAAGATATTTGGTGAGCCGTCACTGGGCTTCCCCAAAGGCCCATTAGAGTAATCAATCAACCGCGATGGACGCTCAGAACCCGTATTCGGCAATCAAAGCCCAAACGTGTCGGCCCAGTAAGAGTAGCCCAGTTCGTCGCGACCAGGGCCTTGCCAAGCCTGAATATCCGGATGTCGCATGGCCAGCCACAGCCGCGAAGTACACAGAGAGATAGAGAGAGACGTGGGGGATCAGGAGCTGGCCACGTGTCAACGCGAGGGACTTTTGGACTGTGGGTGAACCAGTGTGGGCCCCTTTTTGCTTCACGATGGGCCTGATTTTAAGGCCCAAACCCACACGCACCAGGAATTTGGGCCGGGGCTCAGGCGGCCTGTTGACAAGGACGTGGTCCTACGACTTCTACCCCCTAGGCCCAAAAAAGATCCAACTCTCGGAGCGGCACGGCGACCAGCTCCAGAGTCAGGTTTGAGGGAAGATACTACCAGATGAACCAGCTGCTTGATAAAGATACAAGGGCAGTACAAAGTCTGGTTCCAGCCACATTTATTGAAGTGCTTATGAAGTCGCCCAAAGGAGTCGGCTACTGCCTCGGCCTGGAGACCATGTGCTCGGACAGCTGCAGGAAAAAGTCAACCCCAGTAAACCCAAGGAAATAGTTATTAACTATATATTTTCTGCCATCTTACGATTAACGTTGTTAAGCTGGAGTGATGAAAGAAAGGCCGTTGACCTGCTCGCTGTATGGCAAGTACTTGCCATCGAATGTGACAACCACACGGTCTTTCCCGTCGACCCCTTTGACTTTATCGACCGAGCAGAAGAAGTCAATGGCCGACATTCTGAAGGAAAAAACAATTGCCGGTCAAACACATAAGAATAAAAGAAAGAGGAGAGGTAGATCCACTGAACTCGGTAAAGTCACATGGAGCAATGGGTGATTTTCTCTTATTAAGTGTATGCATGTGAATATATAGATATCCCTTGATTCGTAGGATTATTGAGAGGTTCAGATATGAATAGGTCAACCAGAGGGACGACACAAAGGATCCGACCGAACTCACGGATCTATTGACCACACCGTGGTCAACTCATGGCCATGGAATGGTCAAGAAATCTGCATGGGCAGTCCTCACTGCCACTGCATGCAGGGAGAAGCACCAGCAGGGGACAGAAGCTTATAGATTAGAGAATGATAGGAGGAAGAGGAGGGCGACCAGATAGAGAAAGAAATTATCCAGGGAGAGTCCCCATGCAACCACTGCTACCGATTTTGGAAAGAAAAACAAGATAAAATATACGCGGAATGAACACCAAAGAGGAAATTTTGAGGTTGGCCTGATTCCAAAATAGGACCTAATTAGCCCCCCAAAACCCCCATTTGAGCCCTAATTGAGGATTATGATCGGCTTGTCTACATGTTGAGAAATAAGAAGTCAACCAAGCTTCCACTAGCCTGATTCCCATCAGAAGAAACCGTAATCAGTGGCCTGTCATGTAACCTCGGGCAATATAAATCAGGGGAGATTCAGGAGAAGACTCAGCCCGGGCTTTCAATCTGTGCTAAAAATGGGACTTGGGCATCGCTTGGGAGAAAATATCTACCCACATTTGCATGTTCCGAATAAAAACATATGGTTTCTATATATATATATATATATATATATATATAGATTATAGGGATCAGGAGGGAAATAAATGGGGACTAGGGCTCTTAAAATGATGCATAGGATTCGAATGTAATGTTGCATAATCTATTCAACAACCCGTCGTTTGACCAAATGAAATGAACAAACTGGAGCTGGAGGAATTCAGAAGAGACCTCAGCCCGGGCTCTCAATCTGATCTAAGAATGAAGTATCCACTGCCTACAGTGAATAATACATCAAATATATATAATGGGCAAACTGGAAATAATGGGAGTAGGACTCCAAGTCATGAATAGGATTTTCTAAAGTAATGTTAGTACGAATTATTTTGACCAAATAGGCAAACTGGATCATGCGCGTCATCATCATCGACTTTCAGCTGCATTCGACAGCAGATGCTTGACCTTAGAATCAGCTGAATACGTTGATGCTCATGCGACGAAGAAGGGGAGGGCAAAGTAGCTTACATGCCGTCGCCAAACTCTTCGTTGATGATTTCCTTGATGCTCTCCCCAAAGTGCATCACGGCCTCGTTCAGTCTGCAAGAAAAAGGAACGTGATTCCGTGGCGTCAAGATAAGTCTCTCAGCATGACGATTGAAAAATATGAATCACGCAAACGATTTTCGTAGCATCGATCTGAGAATTCGAGTTTACGGTTCGAAATTTCCGGAGAAAACCGAGTAAAGGGTCCGGGAAGAGATGAACAGGACGAGAATCAGATAATCAACAGTAGGGATGGAGGGGGAGAAGAAAGGGAAGATGCTTGAGGCACAACCTGTAAACGGACGGCTCCTGGATGAGATTGGGGTCGTAGGAACGCATGGGCGGTCTCATCATCTCCTCCAACATCTCGTCGGTGAGCTGCGGCAGCGCCGCCTTCAGCGCAGGTGCGGACCCGGGCTTCAGCTGGGCCTGCCGCCGCAGCAGCTGGGCCGCGTACACGTTCGTGAGGCCCGTCTCCGCCGCTATCTGCCCGTACGTCTTCCCCGACAGACGCTTCACCGCCATGATCGCTCCCACCAAGTTCGCCTTGGTGCGGCTCCCTTCCCCTAGCGCCTCCATTGCGGCGGTCAACGGCGCAGGAACTGCGGATCAAAACCGGAAGGGATAAACCAGGCCACGGTTCAGCCCATCGGGACAAACGTGGCAGATTTCGTCAACGTGACGTAATCAATCATCGACGATGAAGACCGGTCAAACTCCTAGCGACGGCGGTGGACTCAGATACTCCTCCCTTTTCCACTCTCCGTGAGATAACCAAAAGAAAATCTTACTGCGTAGACCACAGGCTATGACTATAACAGAGAGTTGCCGAGCAGCAGAGACGTGGGAGAGAGCACAAGAAGAGAGAGAGAGAGAGAGAGAGTCCATCATCAACCAGCGGGCTCTCCGTTCTTGCACTCGTTCAAGATCACCAGGCCTCGATCTCCCGCGAGGACGCCGGCGGACTCGGAGGTCTCCGCCCGGTACTCGTAGAACTTGCAGACGATGAGGAAGAAGATGAAGTTAACGCCGTTGAGGACGGCGAAGAAGGCGTAGTAGTAGTCCAGGCGGGAGGCGTTGAGGTTGTTGAGGATCCACCCCCGGTGGCCGTTCCGCCGGGTGAGGCTCGCCATGCTGGAGAGGAGGATGCTGCTGAGGAAGCTCCCTACGCCGATAGTGGTCAAGGCGTAGGAGGTCCCCAGGCTCTTCATGCTCTCTGGGGCCTGGTCGTAGAAGAACTCTATCTTCGCCACCTCCAGGATGGCGTCGGCGACCCCCATGAGGACGAACTGAGGCAGGAGGACGAAGATGGTGAGGGGAACCTGGCCGCCGGTCTCCACCACGCCGCTGGCCCTCGCGACCGCCAGCCTCCTGCGCTCTGTCAGTGAGGCCACGGCCATGATGATGATGTGCAGGACGAAGCCGACGCCGATTCTCTGCAGGAGGGAGATCCCCCTAGGGTTCCCGGTCCACCGCCGCATGATCGCGACGAAGTAGCGGTCGTAGAGGGCGACAGAGACGAGCATGGACAGGGTAACAAAGACCGTCAGGCTGGCGGCGGGGATCTTGAAGTGCGGCCCCATTCTCCTGTCAAGCGTCACGCCCTGCTTGATGAAGAGGGTGTTTACCTGCGCCAGCATGATGCTGGGTATGAACGTCGCGAACAGAATTGGGATCATCCGGAGGATCTGCTTCGTCTCCTCCACCTGCGTCACTGTGGACAGAGACCACACCGACGTAGACCCCGTCCTCACCGCGGCTTTGTTCAACAGCCTAACCAATAACCAGCAACCAGGAGATGGTTCTTTTAAACGGTGGATCAGATTTCGCAGAGATGGGAACACTGAGATGATGCTACCGACCTGAGTGAAGGGGTAGAGTCGATTCGGAACCTGGCCTTCTTGGCGTACGTCTCCCCGTCGAGCTCGTGGAGTTCCTTTGGGTCGTCGGGGAGGCGCACTCTGGACTTCCTCACGGCGGCCACGATGACCCTTGTCATCCTCGTGAACGGGCTCCCCGCAGGGATCTTGTGCCTGTAGAACGGGGTGCCGGCGAGGAAGATGACGATGGAGATGGCGAGGCCCACCGTGGGAAGGGTGTAGCCCACGGTCCAGCCGACATTGTCCTGAATGTAGACGAGGACGGAGTTTGCGAAGAGGGTGCCGATGAAGATGCTGAACATCCACCAGTTGAAGAAGGAGAGCTTATGGGACTTCTCCTTGGGGTCGAATTCGTCGAACTGGTCGGCACCGATGGTCGAGATATTCGGCTTCGTGCCGCCGGTGCCCACCGCCAGCAAATAGAGCGCGAAGAAGAAGAACCCTAGCTGCAGCGTGGAGGTCTTCTCGCAGCCGCTGGGGTCTGCGATGTTGCTGCAGACTGGCGGCTTCAGCGCGGGGAGGGACACAGCCAGGACCAGCAAGCACATTCCCTGTAGTCGTCAACGTCAAAGTGGGAAGCCTCGTCAACCACCACCAAGCTTTGGTCATGTTAGGAGGGAGAAATTTTGACCATGGGCCCCTCTCTCTCTCTCCCCCTCGCTCTCTCTCGCTCTCTCTGTCTCTGTGTTGCTGTGTACATAGCTGTGTTTCTACGTCTACGACAGCTAGTTGGAGTAGGGCCAGTAAGTTAACAAGTGGCAGTGGGATGGGGGAGAATGATAAGGTTGGACCAGGTCAAGCCCTCTTATGGCAGGACATGGACGACTCATAGCGTTATTCTTCTACAGTCTCCTTTCACCCGAGGACCTGTGCGGTGATTCCATTCTCTTTTCCGCGCGAATCATCGGTGAATGGTCCCCTTACTGTAAATAACCTCACAGTCTCTCCATTAAGTAGACCAGACGAGAGAGAGAGAGAGAGGAGCGAATTATCGGGGAAGGAAGGAAATTTACCGAGAGGTAGATGATGGAGGAGACGATGAAGGTCCAGTAGCGGCCGAGGTGGGCGTCTGCAACGTAAGCGCCAAGGATGGGAGTCATCCAGACGGTGCCGACCCAGTTTGTGACGTTGTTGGAGGAGGAGACGGTGCCCATGTGGAGCTTCGTGCTGAGGTAGATGACGAGGTTGGTCGAGACCCCGTAGTAGGCCATTCTCTCGAACACCTCATACACTGCACCAGAAGGACGTCACGAGTTATAAATGCTGTTCTTCGTCAGGCGGTGGGCTTCTCCGTAAGTGCGAGCTACGCGGTCTCTGCGTAGCTTCCGGGCGCGACATCAATGGTTTGCAGAAACACAGCAAACGGAGGATGGAAGTAATTTCCATGAGAGTTTGCTCTGGAAAATGAACGATCCCGAGAGAGGCCAATCCTCGGGGTTCCTGGCCTCCCGAGGAAGGCGATGCTTCTCAGTGAGACCTGCTCACGACGAGTCTCTTCTGAGAGAGGGGGAGAGAGAGAGAGAGAGAGGGAGAGAGAGAGAGAGGGAGAGATGCCTTCCCCCGATAACATATCCGTCGCATGGAGACTATAATAGTCAAGGAAGACGACAGAAAACGACACATTCGGCGATGGAAACCGGAAAAGATTCGGCCAAATGATGAAGTATGGAAGAGTCGGGGAAGACTGTGAAGGTAAGAGCTTTGTACAGTCTGTGAGACAGATTGAGGGTGGAGAATGAAGGAGATTCCAGGGGGCCGAGCCCTCGTTTCTGTAGGACGCTGGTATGAAGACAAGAGGCAACTCTGTTTGAGCATGGATCAGATCCTTTCTCTGTTTGAATTGCGATAACAAGAAAGAGAAGATGCCACGGCAGAACCACACCGGGAGACCCCAACATACAGAGAGACACAGAGAGAGAGAGAGAGAGAGAGAGAGAGAGAGAGGTTTCCTCTCCAGAACAAGACCTGATGGGAATCAAATCCCAGTTAAGATTTTGGGTCAGGGGCGGGAGGAGGGAGAAGTCGGCCGATTCAGTGAGTCACCTACCTACGACGAAAGAACAGGCAGTCCATCCCCCGCTCTTGGATCTGCGAGCTGGATTTCCGCGCAGGTCCACTGAGCCGTCCTTGGTGTACTCCTCCCTCCCCGTCTCCAAGCTCTCCGTCATGGCTTCTTCTCTGCGGCGAAGCACCTCTGGTAGTGAGTGCCCGCCCAGGTTCCTCGGTCGGCTCTTATAGAATCCCAACCCCCGGGGTCCTCCCTCGTCATACTAACGCAAGATACTTTGGTCATTTTCTCCCGTAGCCAAGTATGCCCGATTTACACCGTCAACGTCCTTACGCCGTATACAACGGTCAATGGTCAACTAATCGTCTAGTAACACGTGTACCGAGTAAAATGCGTACAAGGTCAACGGTCGGTGCACCTCCGAAACGGGGGGGAGGGAGAGAGAAAGGCTGGGTTGAGTCCATTTTTCTTCCGGGACATTATCTCGAAAACCAGATTTGAAAAGACCGAGCCTCGCTGGATCGGGGCCCCGGAGACTGTTGATAATTTAACCTCTTGTGAACGGAGTAGTTGACTGCGACGGAGGTGTGCTGACGTGGTCACGGGCGGCTTTGCCAAGATAAACGTGCCGAGAAAGATCGCGGTCTCAGGAAAATACAACGAATTAATTAGGAGGAAGGGGTGCGGCCCGGGAGAGCCCGAACCCCGCTGCGCCGACCACCGTGCTCGGGCCCGAGCTCTCGTGGGTCTGACCCAAAGATCGTCTTGCTTGTTCGGGCATTCTCATCTGCCTGGTATTACCCGTCAAAAACGATTGGAGAGAGACAGGTCGATAGAGAGAGAGAGAGAGAGATTAGAAAATCGATCTCCCCCTCCTGTCCCTAAGGTTCTAACATCGTTGACTTGTGACTTGTCCCTCTCCCACCACGTGGATGAACGAGTAGTACTCGTGGCCGACGATGTGCCGTCTCTCGGCCACCTGCACCTCGTTTATTATGCGTTTCCGAAATTTCCGGCGGCCCCGTTTCTTTCTTTGACTATTTGCGGCTGTTTATCAGCGTTTGCGTCTCATCACGTAATCGTCATTGGCCACCCGAGATCGGTTGAAGTGGGCATAATCGATGTTTGACTTCGCTAAGGGCACCACCCTCGACGGACGCGATCCAAGGGCTTCCAGAGGAAGAGGGAGAGCCACAGGGCGCAGATAGACTGTCCGGGTGGGACCTTTCGAGGTAGTTCCGTGGAGACAGCATCTCGCAGTGATCAGGGTTCCGGCGACGCGACGAAATATGTTCCCGTCTGTCAACGTCGGCAACAAGGCCAGTAGTTAGGCAGTCCATGCTGGGAGAAGTCACGTCAAAGAATTGAAGAGTTTGATTCGGTAATCTATTCGGGTTTACACCCTGTGGGAAAAGGCAATCGAGAATTTCGGCAATACCAACACAACTTAGGCGGTGATTTGCCGCCGCCGATTCTATTCCTCTGCACTGCGCCCGTAGCAAGGGCGATGGACCGGCCAACCACGGAAGAAGACGACCGTGGCGGAGAGGACGAGAAGCTTTTCGACCGATTCAGGACGGCGTTTCTGGGTTTGGTGAGGAAGATTCCGATTCGTAAATCTCACCGTTCGAAAAAGAGGCTGAGAGAGATGCCCCGATCGTCATCTTCTTCGCACAAGCATCAAAGCTCGAGCTTTCGGTCATCCAAGAGCGTCTGCTTTCTCCTGTCTTGGAACCCGCCTCCCCGGGATGCTCCCTCTCTCTCTCTATCTATCTCTAGAGCGCTCTATCTTTCACGGCCAGACATTGTCAATCCTACGTCTCCCTCTACGAAAGAATACGCCGTCTTGCGGCGGCGGTGGCGGTTGGTGGGGACGCCTAATCGACGTCGTCCCGCACGAGGAGATCGGCGGCTGCCTCTTGAATTTGGGATGGAAAAGGGGCATTTTAATTTATTCGGGCCTGGTCAGCACTCGACTCCGCATTGCTTGAGAATTGGGCCCTGCTGCTTGGGGAGGAAGGGGTCGATCCGGACCCACACCAGAGAGAGGACGGAGGCGAGGAGGATGGACCAGAGCACCACCACCGTCGGTGTTCGGTTCTGCCTTCCAAGGAGGCCCTTGAGGAAGGGATAGAGGTGGACGATGACCCAGGAGGCGAAGAAGAGCTTCCCGAAGAGCGGCCCCCAGGAGGAGTAGCCGTTATTGACGGCCTCCGACAGGCCGGCGGCGAGGCCGATGATGTTGAGGATGAGGAGGGTGGTCGGAGGGATGAGGAGGGTGCTCCACTTCAGGAGGTAGAGCTCGCCAAAATCGGAGTCGTCGGTGGCCTTCGAGGTGACGGTGAAGCTGGTGTCAACGCCGGCGAGGACCTTGAGGAGGCCCTGGAAGACGGCGAAGAGGTGGGCGGAGACGCCGCCGATGACCCAGAACTGCTCGTTCCGCCACCAGTCCTGAATGCTCACCCCACTCCACCGTAGCTCCAGCACGCCGGTGGCAACGATGCAGAGGAAGAGGGCGACGAACCAGACGCTCCCCAGACCCGTCAGCTGTGCCCCACGTGAGACGAGACAATGGAGGTGGGAGTTACTCTATTGCAAAGGAGGAGACTCACCGAGGGGATGATGAACTTTCCGGTGAGGAGGCAGACGGCGGGGACGGTGCAGTAGGCGAGGAGCGGCACGGAGGTGAAGGGGTAGACAATGGTGTTGGTGTAAGCGAGCCTCTCGAGCCACTTGAGCCTGCCGCCGTAGCCGTACCAGAGAGGGCAGTGGCAGCTGAGGAAAATCTCGACTGAGCCCAGCGCCCATCGCAGGACCTGGTGCAGACGGTCGGAGAGGTTTATCGGCGCCGACCCCTTGAAGGCCGCCCTCGCCGGCATGCAGTACGCCGACTTCCAGCCTCTGCAGTGCATCTTGAACCCCGTCAAAATGTCCTCCGTCACCGAGCCGTATATCCACCCGATCTGCGGGACGAGGAGAAGAGAAGGGAAGATCAGAAAGGAGAGCGGAGGCATCGACGTGCCGCAGCCATTGAAAGGGCCCGTCACCCACCTCCTTGCCCCACTCGGTTCGCTCCTCGTAGCCGCAGCTGATGACGTGAATGGCCTCCTTGATCAGGGCCGACGAGTCTGCGCCGCCCGGTGGGATTCCTCCGCCCTCCATCAACGTCGAAGTGATGAACGCCGGCGACTGCCCGAATTTCTTCTCGAAGCCCTTCCGCGACATGAGAGACGACCTCTCTGAGACCTCTTCCCCCTCGATCCCCTCTTCGATCTCTTCGAGATCGAGCACCAGGGCGGGGGACCCTTTCCTTCGCCGAGTCTCCTTCTCCATCTTCTTGTGTTTGTTGCCTCGAAGGAAACCGCCTCTCTCTCTATGACTTGGCTTTGACTTCCTCGAGGCCCCGGGGCAGCAGCAGCACCACCTCCCGCAGCAGGATGCCCAGCAGTCGCAAGTCATCTTTAACCTCTTCTTGCTCGACGCCGGCGGATCATAGCCGTACAGGGCCTGCCGGTTGAAGACGCAGCCTGTTCCGACGTACACCGGCCCTTGGATCCCATCGAGGCCTCTCATGTTGATCTGCACGACAACAACACGGGTCTGTAATCAATTAAGATCGCGAAGAACCCACCTTTGAGGCCTTCGTATCACATCACAGCGGTGATGGAGGGCGTATCCCTTACGTCGAAGAAGACGACGTTGCGGTTGGCGTATCGATCGTTGGGGTCGATGCCGTCGAACCTCTGGGGGAACTGGACGAAGCAGAGCTTCTTCCCCAGCTGGGGATCCATGAGGAAGCACATGGCCTCCTTGATGGCCTGGCTGTTGTTGATGTAATGGTCGCAGTCGAGGTTCAGCACGAAGGGGGCGTTCGTGAGGACCGCGGAGACCCTCACCTGTCACCGAGTAGCCACCCACTTACTTCATTGCTCGTGCTGTAAGACAGAGAAGAGCAGAGGACGGAGAAGTGTGGAATGGAGGTCGTACCAGAGCGTTCATGGCCCCGGCCTTCTTGTGGTGGTGGTAGCCGGGGCGCTTCTCGCGGGAGACGTAGACCAGGCGAGGGAGCTCTGCGCCCTCCACGTCGAGAGCTCCGTGGTTCCCCAAGTAGACCTGTATCATCCCAGGGTGGTCTCTAGGGTTATTCCCCGGCCACGGTGAGCCGTCCTGCATCACCCACCCTTCCTCCGGGACCTTCTGCGCCTTCGCCACCAGCGCGTTGATCCTCACCTTGAACTCCTCGTACTCCCGCTGCGCCGCCCATCGGGGATGTAAACATGCGGCGGTGTGTGCGGCTCACCGGAGATGTAGATATACATGAAGCTCACCTTCATGGCGCGGCGGTCCCTGACGAAGCTGGGCTGCACCTTGTCCTTGAGGTAGTCGATCTTCTGCGAGAAGTAGAACTCGGGGGCCCTCAGCTCGATGTCGTGCTTCTTGCAGAAGGGCACCCAGAGCCGGGCGAACTCGGCGGTCTCCGACAGTGCGTCGAACAGCAGCATCGACGCGCCGTCGTCGGAGACATAGCAATTGATCTTCCCCACGGGGTAGTCCACGGCGAGGACGGAGAGGACGGTGTTAGCGGTGATGATGGGGGGCTCCTTGAGCGGGTCGACGGTGCTGACGAACACGTCGACGGCGGCCAGCCGGCTCGGCTCGCCCTCGCGATCGAAACGCAGGGAGAGCCGATCGAGGTAGGTCTCCCGGTTGATGGGGAACCACTTGGGGAACTGATCGAGGATCCACGAGAGCGCGAACCAGATCTCGCAGACGACGGAGACGAGCCATAGCGGGTAGGCGTCCTCTGCGGGATTGGTGACCCGGAAATGAAGGAAAAACCCGAGGACGACGAGCCGGAGGACGACGACGATTCTATACGGATTGATCCTGCTCGCCGGGATTGGCACCTTCCGCCACAGCGGCTGCCGGGCTTCGGTCATTCTGCGCACGCATTAGCAATCATCAGCGCTAGCAGTCGGAAAGAGTCGGTGATATTGCTGCGTCAGTTGAAACCCTACAGTACGCGCTCTTCCTCCTTTCCCTCGTCGTCGTCGTCGTCGTCGTCCCTTCCATCCCGGTTGACCGCGCTCCCTCGTCCTCTATCTTGCCTGGCTCTCCACTTCCCCACCCTCGCCTTCCACTCTGTGTCATTGTGCGTGGCCTTATCGTCGTTGACTTCCCTGTCCGACGCAGCAACTGTGAACGAGAGGAGATGGAAGTCAATGGTCTGAGGTTGTTTCGTAAGGTTGATGGCACGGTCGAGATCTACCCACCGCTTCCGAGCAAGGATGGGAAGGCCGGGTTCGTAGGATGCCATTGTTGTCGCCGGTGATCTTCGTTCTCCTGTTGAACAAAGCTCGACCCAGAAGCACCAGAGCGCTGCTGATTATCCTCGTGGGCCTTCGTCTGGGACTCGTCATCGAGGCCGCCGAGATCGGCGACATCGTCATCTTCATCGCCCGGTACACTCGGACATCCTGCGAGATTTCAATATCTAATCATCAATCTAGGACCAGGTTCTTCTGCAAAATGGGTTTCTTCTTGACTGGTTGTAGAACGAAGTTATCGACGTTTCTTGTTGCTGTATGATAAACTAAAGAGAGAGGAAGAGAGAGAGAGGTGACCTTCGTGACGCTTATATCGGACCTGGCAGCGGGGACAGCTATGGTTCCCTTCGGCTCTCTCGTAATCGTAACAGGTCCGGCAGACCGGAAGCCCGCAGGCGTAGCACGCCACAAACGGCTCGCCGTCGTCTCGCAGCCCCACATGGTCTCCGCAGATCAGACACATTTTCGTGTTCGCGCTTCCGATTCTCCCCTTCAGCTGCTTTATCAACACGAAAACAGACGATGACGACATTGAGAAGAAGAAGAAGAAGAAGAAGAAGAAGAAGAAGAAGAAGAACCTCCTCGCGTCCATGCGGACGATACGGCCCGTTGCGCAGTTTGGAGGCCGCGTCCATGGAGAAGGCGGAAGAGGAACGATGATCGATCGACTTGGCTGGGCAAGATGGAGAGCAGCGGTAGCAGCCTCTTATCAGAGAGGCGTTGAGAGCTCGCTCACCAACTGTGAGTTGGGAGGTCGCCGGTTGATTGGAGGAGAAGCCATCCCGGTCCCCACCTGAGACAAGGGTCGGCGGCGAGGCAAGGTCTAGCCCTCGCTTGGACTCCAAGCCGCCGCCGCCGCCGCCGCCGCCGCCGCCGCCGCGCCATGAGCTTTACACTCGTGCGGTCGCACCACCACCCGAGTATGCCCCGAAGCAAAGCAAAGAAAGACCGCCTCCTGGGCCCTGGAGCTAGCCTCTCACCAGCCCCGCGGTGCTGTGACGACGACGGCGTGCGATCTCCGCCTTGGAAGCGTGAGACGAGGTAGCTGCGGAGAAGCACTCACTCATCATGCCCAAAGTTTGGGCTTGAGCCGATGTCGCCGAGGGTAAATTTGCACAAAGAACCTCAGCATGCTCGTCAATTAATCATTCCCACGTAGTTCCTTTGGATTTTTAAATTCGTGATCCAAATTATTATTCAAGGTTCTCGAAGGTCCTAATAATAGTATATATTTATCCATACATTAATATATTATCTCTTCCTACCGTTTATTTGTTTACGTTTTCCTATTTTATTGTTTTTAAAAAATAAATGAATAAATAATCAAATCCATTATCTCGGGCGTGGGCCAGGAGCTGGGCAGGATTAACCATGTAGGCCCAGCCCAGCCCAGAAGGAAAGTGCAGGCTGTTGACGTGGACGAACCAGGGCCATGGCTTGGGATTCTTTTGCGCTTTCTGTGGCCTCGAGCTTCCGGGGAAACCAGAGGCTGTGGGGCGAGCACGGCCCCCCGGAGGGAGGGGATAGAATCCGATCCATCTCATCTCCGGCGGCGCTCGAGCAGCGAAGAAGAAGAAGAAGAAGAAGGTCAGGTGGGGAGATCTCGTCCCTCGTCGTGGCTATGGCGGTGGCCCTGTCAGCGGCGGGGTTCAGAGGAGGGCTCTGCTCGGGGTTCCACGGGGACTGGACGGCGCCGTTCGCTGGCGGGGAGGAGCGGGCGCTGCTCGCCAGGAAGGCCTCCGCGGCGGTGGTGCGGGTGCGGACGGCGAATCCGCCGCCGCGGGCCGTCCCAGTGATGAAGAACGTGAACGAAGGGAAGGGCCTCTTCGCGCCGCTGGTCGTCGTCACCCGCAACATCATCGGCAAGAAGCGGTTCAACCAGCTCCGGGGGAAAGCCATCGCTCTCCACTCTCAGGTTCCTCTTCTACACTCTCTCTCGGTCTCTCTCTCTCTCTCTCTCTCTCTCTCTCTCTCTCGGTCTCTCTCCCTCTAGGGTTGGATGTGGGCTGATGAGGCGGAATCCATCTCCTGATGAGCAGGTGATCACCGAATTCTGCAAATCCATCGGGGCGGACGGGAAGCAGAGGCAGGGGCTGATCCGCCTGGCGAAGAAGAACGGGGAGAGGCTCGGGTTCCTCGCCTGAACGACTGCTTCCCTCGCTTCTCTATTCAATGTAAAACTCCCCCTTCCCTCCTCGTCGGAGCTGTGCTATTGACAGGGCGATGATGTATTATACCTGTGATCCGGCTTTCCACGCACGAGCAAGCTGTACTCGAACCTCTCTAGGAAAATGAAGACCGTTCCCTGTTCTACAGACACTGTCGAACCATGCCTGCCCGAGGACCGCATCCATGCCAAACTCCACAGATCAGCACGAGCATCACCCCCAACCAAGATCACTCACGAGCCGACAGCTCTAGGAGCAGGGTAGACCATGAATCCTCGAACGGGTCGTTATTATTTCTGTACAGTCTCTTCTCAAAAAGATCATTCGGATGTGTGGGGAGACGGGGGAGAATTCATACAAACAAGCATTGGAGCCTTGAGGAGCATCATTTGCTTTGCTTGTGACCTGTTCTTCCTGACCTGAAACAACCAGCAGGAGTGAGGATTACAGCGTCCTCTCCATCGTCAGATGCGGAGGCTCAGCCTTGGTGTGCTATAGATCGTGGAAGAGCCTCCTGATCTGCTCGACTGATGCAGGCATCAGTGTGACCGGGCACCGCTTGTACTGCAGCAGATCAAGGAGGAGGTCATCAGGACCCACAGAAGAGGCCGCCATTCGAGCCAACAGAGCCGTAGCTATGGGGCGCGTCCTCACCTGGGAGACGTATTTAAATATGCATGGATAGCAGAAAACGAAGCCAGAGGCTACGAGAACTGATGGGTTCGCCCGTCTCTGCGAGCACAGAGGGCAGAGAGACCTGTCATGCGGCAAGGGGATTCCACCTTCCGCAACCTGCCCATAAAAATTTGAAGGAAAAACCAGGAAGCCGTCAGCTATGTGACCTCGTATTGAGCTAGAGAGAGAGAGAGAGAGTGATCTGAGAATCATTATTTACCTTTGGGGGTGGGGGTGGGGGTGGGGGCGGGAACACGGTTGGAGCCGACATTCTCTCCTCCGCAGATTGATACCACCACTCCATCATCTGCAGGAGACTTTGAGCTAACTTATCGACATCGGAGAGTAGTACATCATCAGATTAACTTAAAATGGCTGGGGTGAATTCGTCGCATTCCTTATTCATCTCATGTAGACATTTCGGGGGTTCTATCAAGAATCCGGTTTGTTGAAAGCCTAGTCTAGTGAGATTTTTTTTAAAATTTTAATTTTATTTTTTTACAGAGCCATAATCTTTGCTAATGCAGATAGCAGCATGCTAGCGCAGAGTTATTTACCAAAAAAATAAGTAAAATGGCGAGATACTGGGGCATCGATTCATGAAGAACTAAGTCAAACTAAAATCGACGAATGCTGTATTTTATGTTCCAGAACTGGTTAAAATGTGTTAGAGCAACATGGGCGAAGTCAACCCACCTTGAAAAAGAAAACCGCAGCAATCAGGCCTGTCTGTGCATAGTCCAACGTAGTATAAATGCAGCTAAGCAACAGCTTCTGTACAGTCTGCGCCCTTGCAGCAATAATAAGTCAATAAACATAGCAAAAAATGTCGCAAAAAGGCAATTTATTTTTACAGGCGATCCCCCGCCAGCTTAATCAACGTCAGCAATATTAAGGAAGAGTTCAGTGTCTATCGTGGTTTCAATGGCCAAAGACGACCGCCAGTTATTTCCGAATGCAACAAGAGCGGGATGAAATCTGGCTCAAGATGTGCTTAAAGGGATGATCATGGATGCATATGGTGAAGTTGACACTTTCAACCCCAAGGGCATCGTCCAAGACGGCATCTAGGGGACAGAAGTATCGAATATTTCTCTTAGGATTTCATAAGTTCTGTCATCGAATATTTCTCTTAGAATTTCATAAGCTAACTGATGCAACAAGGAAAAAACGCAGGTACCTTCATCCATGGAGGGCCACGGAGTCTCTCACGTTCACGGCTTCTGATCCTTGAAATTCTGGAGGATGAATCCATCTGAATTGGCGGTTTCCCCAAAGAGGCACATAAGCCACGCGGCATTATAAACTTTCGATCTGATAATTTAACATGATCTCACTAAAAATAATCTATATCTAAAAAAATCTGATAGCGTCATGAGTTTTTCTGATGGGATGGTGCTGAATATGGCCAATTTGACACCAGTGATGGGAATTTCAAACAAGAAAAATCTGACTAGTAATTATCAACTGGGGAAGAAAAATGAGAAAATGGAGTGAAATTTGCACTCATAATAATTTTAGGCGAAAGAAATAATTATTGCACTGAGAAAGAAAACTATTCGGTAACATAGGACCAGCTGATCATTGTGTGATGGAATTCAGAGCTCAAGACAGACAAGACGAAGTTGATAGGGGGAAAATCCACAGAGTTATTTGAGATAGTCTTCAAACCAAAGACTATGCATGATTATGCAACAAAAGGGGGAAAAAAAAAAAACATGTTTAAGGGGCATACCAATTCCTGCCCTGTGGCACGGCACACATGGACACCGAGGATATGTAGCCCCAAATTATAAAATCCAGTAGCATCCAGTAGATATAACAGCTGATAGGCAAATGACAATCCTGCATGAAGGGTTCAGAGATATGGTTGGAAAGTGAAGAAACGTGTAAGAAATCATCTGAAGAAGCGACATTAATGGTGTGTCCATGGGCTACACCATGAATATCAACTTGTGCAACTTTATATATGAATTACATCCAGTAGCTATGGACAGAAACGTGTGACACTGAAAAAAAGAACGAAAAATGTTTCTTGTTTGCAATCTCAACTGTCGCCCTTTATTGTTCCTCACAAGTTCCACACGGACACGCCCGTATGAAAACCCACTCAGGCTGTTGCATTGACACTTGAAAATGCCCATAAATGAGCTTCTTTAGGTGATGTGATCTAATATTTTATCATCTGTAAACTCTTACGTACAGATAATTCCAAACATAGGCCACATATTCTTCAACAGTAAAGGAGAAAACCAAACATAAAAATTCTGCAACCGACGGGTAAAGAATGCGGAAATTAGCCGAGGTATATATATATATATATATATATACCTCTCCCATTCACAGAAATGAGAATCTTATTTGGTGGCCCTTGGAGGTGCCATCGCATCTGGAAGACTACATACATACCTTCATTGCTCGCATGAATCCAAGGGTAGCAGGCACCGATAAAAGCTGAAACTTGCTTTTTGATACGAGTTATGCTTGATAATTCTGGTCCCACGACATCCGTTCCCCCATGGGCAGCTTCTGCTTGGCCCACATAAGTGCCACTGTCGTCAAATGTCACATCATCATTTCCCCATAAGCTTGCTTGAAGCCTTGCTGCTCTTTCTTTATTGTAGAGAGCTTGCAATTTGGATTTCAGATATGGCAAAGCGACCTAGAAGCATATGAAAGAGGTTCTATTCATGATGCTTAGCAATTATCAGGGATTGGAAAAAACTTTAAGGGCAGGGGAGAAGGCAATGTACGAGAAAGGCAACTGAGAGAACTCTTTGGCGCCTTCTTAACCAAGGGAGCTGAAGCTGCTTGGAATCCATTTTTGCGTTGTCTTTTCTTGTTGTTATATTCACTGGCCTCCTTCGCAAACCATATAGGGACTCCGAGAAAGAAGCCTCTGAGTATGAAAAATGTATATTTTTTTCAAAATGAGATAACGAGAAGAAAATTAAACATCATACTAAAGTGACCTCACAGAGGGAAAAAAACGAGGCGCTTGACAAATAATGTGTCATCTTCATCAATATCTATTCAATAGTTAGCAAGGGGTCATAAAAATCAGAAAAAAATTCTCCAGAATGGCTAAATCACTCAGTGAAACGGAAAGACAAAAATCATGTGAAAATAACTTGAAATAACCTAAATTCCCAATCCTTAAATAAAGTTTTTTACTGCAGAAAAGGTACTGCAATAATCCTCACCTAAAACCCCTCCTAATTACCGTGACAGATCCCCGTTTATTTTAGGCAGGAGAACATGCGAGCTCTGGACGTGGGAGTGATGCTTCCCAAGCACCCTTCTTCATCTTATAGAGGGTAAAACACCATACAGCAGGACACGATGCCCAAAAGGAATATGAAAATGAACCCAAGATAATGAAATGGATACTGATTTTACACATAAAAGGAATGTCCCCAGGAAATCCAAATCTAACTTTTCTTGTATTTTTGTCCCGTTTTGTTCAGCCTGATGCTTGAGCTGAAGCCTTTTCGTAAGAGGTAATGAAGTTTTCAATGACATACTAATTTTACGCTAAAATTGGTGAATAGTTGGACTTGACACCTTAAGCAAAACCATGTTGAGTGGTATCTATGCGTTTGATCCTTAAGTTAGGTGGTACTTGGAATATCAGGGAAAAAGTGGACCGGTTTAAAATGTATACTTTAAATGTAAAAAAATAAAGAAAAATAAGCACCACCTGTCGTTCGTAAACTGTGAGTTTCAAGCACCAGCATGAGCAAGGCAAAGAACTCATCTTCATAGTCTAATATTTTGTGAAAGATCGGTCTTCTTAGAGCAACAACCTGCATAATCAATACATCTTTTAGATCTACGAAGAGGCTGAGATCCCTCAGTGAACTAAGACATATATATATATATATACATATATATTTACTCTTCACGTTCATATGCAAAAATAAATGAAGAAATTCCACATTCTGACAAAAAAAGACATCCTTTTCTCTTTTTGCCTGGACAAAAAGGGAATCACGACTTGAAACGAGCTCATCCTGTCCCACTGACTCTCAGAGACCACCTGCCCAAATTTCATGGCTTGCCCTGTACCACACATCCTGACCATAAAACCTAGAGGAGAACTGACTGAGCCATCCATAATGTGTCCGGAATAGTGTATGATATCATCGTGAGCTTAACTACGTTTTCTAAACGGCCTGCGCCAACGGACCACTGAAACAAACCAAATAAATGATACTAAGGCCAGTGAGGAAGGAGGCCACACAGAAAATGATACCCTCGCACAATGAACAGGGTCCTCTCCTCTCGACTCCAGACTATTCTTCACCCTGAAATCCTATCTCTAAATGCGGCAGCGCGCTTTTGATCGGGAGACTAAGAACAAGAATTCCATGTCGCCCATTTCCCCCCCTACAGGTTGGTCGCCCACGGCAATTCTTTCTTCTGGGGGGTGAGTGGTGGGGGGAAGTCTTGGTATGGGTGTGATAATCTGCGCAGGTCTTATCACCGGCCAATTCCAGCACGATGAACAAAGGGAGGCCATTGACGAAACCAGACTGATGGGGGCCGATAAGCCACAAGAGGAAAGAGAAGAAGAAACTACTGCTGAATAAGACATGAAATGGAACACGAGCTTCAGCAGATGGGGCGAAGGAGGGAGAATTGAGCTCACGCCGAAGGAGTACGCGAGGGCAGCCCTGAGGCTCGCAGGGAGCTGCTGAGCGGCTGCCATCTCGAAGAAGGTTGGCCGCGACCCCTGCCCTCCCACCTGGAACAACATCTTCCTTCTCCCCCCCTCCCTCCCCCCGCCGCTGGGATCAGAACGAAAGGTTTCCGCCTCTTCTTCTCCGGCGCAGGCGAGGGACGACCTCGCTCCCGTTACACAGCCTTTTCCTTCCGGGATGATCGAGCAAGGAATGGCAGCCGTTTGATCTTTCCCACTCCACGTGGCAATAGAGCCGATTATCTATCGACACGTTTCGTTTTGTGTATTTTCCTCTGCTTTTGGCTGATCGGAGAGAGAAAAACCCTCGTCGCCTACTCCGTCCACTCCGGCGAGCAGAACCCTAGCACAGAGGTATTCATGGCGGCTTCCACAGGTCTCCGGGGGCTTCTCCTCCGCTCCTCCACTCTCCGCCGCTTCTCCTCCGCCGCCGCCATTCTCAATCCCGCCGATCCCGCCGCTCCGCTTACCGGGAAGCAGAAGTCCCGCGCGGCGATCTCCCTGATCAAGTCCGAGAAGGAGCCTGAACGGATCGTCGAGATATGCAACGCCGCCGCCCTCACCCCGGAGTGCCACCTCGACCGGATCGCATTCTCCCTCGCCATTTCGAAGCTCGCCGCCGCTAAGTCCTTTGTGGCAGTCCGCTCGTTCCTGGACGATCTCCTAAGCTCCCGCCCCGACCTTCAGAACGAGCGGTTCCGGGCGCACGCCATCGTCCTCTTTGGCCAGGCCGGAATGATCGACGACGCGGTCCGCGTCTTCAAGAGCTGCGGGGAAACCACAGTCAAGACCCTCAATGCGCTCCTCTTCGCCTGCGTGCTTGCCAAGAAGCACGACGAGGTCGGCCGGATCTTCCGCGAGTTCCCGAAAACCTACGGGATCGCCCCCAACCTGGAAACGTACAACACTGTGATCAAGTCCTTCTGCGAGTCGGGGACGTCCAGGTCCGTCTACTCGATCCTGGACGAGATGGGGAGGAAGGGGATCAAACCGAACATGACGTCCTACAGCACTCTACTCGCCGGATTTTACCAGGAGGAGAAGTTCGAGGATGTGGGGAAGGTCCTGGAGATCATGAAGAAGAACGACTGTCCCCCGGGGCTGAGCACCTACAACGTGAGGATCCAGAGCCTCTGCAAGCTCAAGAGGCCCGCCGAGGCGAAGGCGCTGCTCGAAGGGATGGTCCAGAGGGGAATGAAGCCGAACGCCGCCACCTACCACCATCTGATCCACGGTTTCTGCAAGGACGGGGACTTGGAAGAGGCCAAGCGGCTCTTCGCGGAGATGAGCCGGAAGGGGTGCGTCCCCGACAGCAGCTGCTACTTCACTCTGATCTACTACCTGTGCCAAGCTGGGGATTTCGAGACGGCCTTGAGCGTCTGCAAGGAGAGCATGGAGAAGAACTGGGTCCCCTGTTTCTCCACCATGAAGGCCCTCGTGGACGGCCTCGCGAAGAATTCAAAGCTAGACGAGGCCAGGGAGATCGTCGAGAAGCTGAAAGAGAGGTTCTCCAAAAACTCTGAGATGTGGAAGGAGGTCGAAGAGAGCTTGGCGTAGCCTTCCTGCGCGAAACCAGCTTCTCTGTCAATCTCTTCCTCCACCGCGTTCTCCGCAGATGCTGGTCTCTTTCTGTTCCCATTCCATGCCCTGCGTTCGGCAAAGATTCTGAGGATACCTGCAGAATCCACGGCCTCGTCCGATGGATGAACTGCTTCTGAGACGATCAGAAGTAACTATTTGGGCATAAATTGTTTTGTATACTTTTCTTGCTGCCGGTGAAGTTGGCGGCGAGTTCATCTCCATCCTCACCGAGAGGAATCCTCTTCTTCATCTCCTTCTCAGAGAGTTCATCTGGTGGGTCGGAGGCGAACGAACTCCTTTGTACTCCTTGAAGCGATGGCTGCATTTTTTCCCGGCAGAGTCTAGCAACTACTTCCATTCTCAGATAGCTCATCCCATTTGTCTCCAAACCTCGAGCTCTTTCTCTTGGCCCACAACTTGCAGAAATCGCTTCCCTTTCCTTTAAGCTTCCCCTTCCCCCTTCCACCTTCCCACTTTCGGGTGATTGAGTTGCCTGACGAGGCCGATCCTCTCTCTTCCGGTCCAGTTCTCGCTGGAGCCTTGATCAGGCAGCTGCGCTCTGAATCAAGGTAAGTTCGGGGCCAGAGGCTGTGGCTTCCTGGTTCTGGTTTTCAGTTGTGATTCTGCATGGAGTCGAGCTGTGATGATCCAATCCAACCCAGACCGTGAAGTCGCTGCGACTCTGCATGGATGTTAGTATGGTACGATTTATTTGCTGATTATACAGAACACAATCGTCTCGTTCAACATTGGCCCAGTTTTTACCAGAAGAAATGAAATAAAAAAATAAAGAATATTTTATAGGGAGAGAAGTCAACGGCGGTGGAATGACACGGTTCCCGCTGAGGAGTGTTCTTAAGGGTCCCCGGCTGCGCCTCTGTGCTCGAGTCAAACGGAGAGATTAAGCGAGGAGCCTGACGAATGGGCGAAACCCCAAAGCTGCAAAGGATCAGAACAGAACCAACCAACGTAAACAACTTTTGCATTAGTGGCAGAATATATGGATGGGACTCGCCCCTCCGAATGTCCTCTCTCTCTCTCTCTCTCTCTCTCTCTCTAGCTATCCAATGGGATTTCGACCAGCCCAGGTGGGTATATCCTCCCTGCTCTGAGGATTCGGCGAGGTCTTAGCTCTTGGATTGTGACTAAAGCATAGACAAAGACAGCAAAAAAGATGAGTCCTTTTGAAATGGGTTGCATCAATATCCAGATCTTTTAATAGGTTTTGCCAGATAATTGCGTGTCTTTTGTGTTTTGTGGTTTTGGGCAGGTTTCTGCATGTGGCCGCATTTCTAGCGCAATCTAACCTGATAAGGATTTCTAAGCACTCGAATATTAAAGAAAAAGCATGGTCTACTCTACTACTACTGACAGTAAATGCCTAGGTTCATGTACTAATCACTAAGCACTGATAGAAGGGATCTCAACCCTACCTCAACGTTCTTCAGTTCAAATTCTGGACTGTGAGCCAAACATAAGTTGCCAAAAGTGTCACAGGGCCCGCTCGTGCCATGCAGCCTGCCAAAGAGAAGCCAAAAACTTAGGGAGAATATCAAAGATACAAGAGATTGCATGCAAATGATCTAAAAATAGAGATGGATAATTGCAAAACCGTTGCCAATCACGCAGACATTTGAAATATAACTGAGAACCTGATGCCGCCCTCGCCTCCTACTAGAATTAAGAAAATAAAAGAAAAAGTAAATAGAACAAGAAGTAACTTACAGATCCTCATCCAGGCACAATGCAAAGTTCCCTCCACCACCAAATGCCAATAGCTCATTCAAGCACAAGTAGTAATATCGGTTCGCACCTATGCATTACCACAGTATTAGTCTCTGGAGGAGTTTTAGGATAAAATACAGGACAAAGTAACATATAAAGAAGAGAGTACCAAGAAGTGTTATCCTCGAAAAGATGATCAAGCTATAAATCCCCTTCTTACTTTTTTCTTTGTGTGTTCTCATCGCACCATTTCCTCTGTCGAAGTTTTTATTCATCCGTTCTTCGTTTTTCTACTTCTACGACCCCTTAAAAGTAGAGGCTCATAAAAAGTAGAACTCTGCACATGCGAGAAATCAAATGCCACGTCTGCCCAACTTATAGATGGGAAGAACCAGCAAGCTGATTTACAACCCTCTGCGTTTTTGACTCTCAGTTTTGATTACTGAGAGAGAAAGAAAAATTGTTGGGCACAAATAACATCTCATTTTCACATCACGAGCAGGAAAATCGCTGTTTTAAGAATCTTAAATATCGTTTTAAGCCCTAGATCTTAAGAGAAGGTCAAGTAATCACCATAGGGTCATAATTTGGTGGACACATGCCACAATCGCAAGGAATCACAGATGGTTGTTGATTTCAAAACAGAAAAGACCACTTATCCATGACTATGCATATCAAATGATTCTAAAAAGGGAAAACTGCTTATGAAAAGGTCGTTATCTACTAAGTCTAGTCAATGTTCTGTTTGTGGGCATGCCCCATGACGCAGCTTTCATTAATGTACGGGGGTCACTATGTAGTCTATACTGGATCCAACGAAATCGGTGATCATAAAGTGCACCATGTTCATTCTATGGAGTTTAATTCGGCTCTGGATAGTTCAGTGTCCAAATATAGTTCTAAATCAATGATGACAAGTTATGATACTTCTGGATGAACGATAAAAGAAGTCTTTTTGTTCCAGATGTGGCGTCAAACTAAATTTATTAATAAATTTGAACACAATAGAGGTTAAAAAAGGAGCATGTTTTGAGAAGAGAACGATATTGTTGTTTAAGGATCAAGTTAAGATGTCTGGATGCGATCCACGAGGTGCTGATCTTGAGGTTTACTTGAAAGCAATCATGTATGAAATAATTAGCAACGTATAAACACAACACTAGGTGATCCATTCGATCATTACCAGTGGGTCTGAAGAGTCTTGGATCACCATATTTTGTTGTGAATACGAATGTTTGGCAAGTTCCCTATTACAAACAAATGAGAAGTTCAGAGGTTTAAGAGCTGAAATGAACGAGAACGTTAGTCAACTGCAATGCAAAGTATAGACCATAGAATGACAAAAAAAACTGAGAGGTTGAAACGGTGGAACGAAAGAAATAACATAACTATAATGCAATGAGTAGAACATAAACAGGAAAAACCTACTTGATATTTTCTTTTTGCTGTAGGCTTGATAGGAGCATCTAGTAGTCCACCAAACACGGCACCTTGCATGTCTCCAACGATCTAGAAAAGACAAACAATCATAAGGAACCGACAGAAAATCACGTTTAGCGGTTAGCCATAGAATATGATAATGAGTCCCTCCCACGTGAAGGAACTAGAGCATAAGCTTTGGATTTCATAAAATCACAACATTTGCAGGCAATTTCATCTCACCAATATGCATGGGCCTGGAAGATCAGAACTTTTACGAAGAAGTGTACGAAGTGATATCCCGTGCTTCAATGTGCTGCCCTTCATTCCAGTGGAACAAGATTAGTAAGAAACAGATAACAGGAGAAGTAAACATTTTAGTTGATGATAAATTACCTATATAACAGGACCCATTGGCAGCTCTTTACTAAATTTGGGAGAGATGACTCTAAGAACTCAAACAAATGTGTTGAAATAAATGATGACTCATCCTCAACAGCAGAATGAAAGTTTCTGAAGCCATGAGAGGGTGATGCTTCTTCAACTCTATGAGGTTCACTTATATTTCCCTCAGAAACGGTTTCTAAGATCTTTTCCGAAGCATCTGTGGCTTCAACGCATGTCTGTTTAAGTTCATCACCTATATTTTGATCTAACGGTTTGTCTGCCCGCATGAAGCTTTTACTCTTCCATCTTGTTGGGAGTGATGGGAGTGATGGGAGTGATGGGAGTGATGGGAGCGATGGGAGCGATGGGAGCGATGGCAGTGGCATTTGTCCGAATCCATGCTTAATATTAGTCAATTTCTGAGTATCAACATTAGGGAGTGTAGTGGGAAGAATAGACAACAGATAGGATGAAATAGTTGTCCCACGAGAAGATAATTCTTCTCCGTGTGATGGAAAATCCTGCAACAGAAAAAATGGTCATTCAATTTATGAAATGAGTAAGAGCAAGAAAAGCAAAATAAACTTAGAAGTCAACAGGTCCATTGGGAAAACTCTTAACATGACTTACGGAATGAACAGGAAATTGCAAGCTTAAACGATACATGAAAAGTATATATATTTGTGATCTTTGCAATTGTGGCCCACGAAGGTACAGGTAAGAAGTTTACAGGAATAACTTCTAATAAAAAGAAATTTGGTTTTAGAATTTTTGCCCCCGCTAGGTTGTCTTCTATAAGACAGATGAACAAAAATCAAGCTCAGAAAGACGTGGAAATGCTAGAGAACAGTTAACATGAAAATTCATACGAGTAAAAAATACTATAAAGGATACATTCAAGGAACACAATTAGGAGTCACCCCCTTTTCCCCAAACAGAGCATTTTCAAGGAACGGACGGAGAAGTTCCATCCATGTTTGTTTTTATCCTTTTTGCCATTTACCTTTTCATTCAGTAGAAGAATATTTGGACCTTGAAATGTCAACTTCTCGCACGCATGCGGATCATGGATTCAAATTTTGAAATTAGTACTACCCAAGGAAGGCTAAGAGCTGATGTGTCCTCTGGATGTACCTGACATGTTCTCATACTGCTCATCTACTCAAAACGTTTAGCTATTTATACTCATCAATGCATCCGTTGGATGAATTCTTGAAACTCTCTTTGAGATACTTTTTAAAGATTTGATTAATGTGCACTTTGAACTCTATCCTCTTCATGTACTTGTCATGTTGTCTACACTACTCATCTACACAAAACGTCAGCTATTTCTAGTCATCAATGCATCCGTTGGATGAATTCTTGAAACTCTCTTCAAGGTACTTTTTAAAGGCTTTGTCACTTTGAGTGATATTCACTTTGAGTTCTATCCTTGTGCTGCAACTTTTTTAATATATATGTATATAATTTATGTATAATCGAAATTTAGTTCCTGCATTATGGAAATTGATCAGCTGAAAGTTGGTCAGCTGTAATTTTTTGGAAATTCAGATGATAAAAAGAAAAAATAGTCTGGGAAACGGGATAAACCATCTGGCGGGGAGACTATTCATTGAACAGAAAGACAAGCTGGAAGGCAAGCATCATCTACATATTCCTACTGGATGATGAACGTGGACATCCTATGCTTGTTCTCATTCCATCGCTACAGAAATTTAGTTGAAGACTTATACGTTATCTTTGGACTACAAATTCTTTCTTTATATACCTATAAAATATTACAATTCACATAAATATTAACTGAATTTGAAAAGGAGATACAAATGGTAAATGTTATACCCGCTATACAGCTCAAAAGAAAAAGGACAAACCATATCTATTATTTAACCTTTGCTCTCTTTGGATTTTTTTTTTCAACAGTGTAGCAGAGACATCAAGTCATTCAACTGCCATACGATCTGTTAAGAAATGCATCATTAATTTCAAGTTGCGGTAGAGTAAGAAAACCCCCGATCACATAAACACTACGAGACAGTGTATTAGAGTTAGCGCAGGCAGATATGCCTTGAATTCTTTGTGTTGAATAGATCCGATCCCGACACGTCGAAAAAAAAACGTACGTCATAATTCAAATGCCAATAACTACCCGAGGCTCAAAACAACGAAATGTGATCCAGTCAAATCTAAAAACATGTCCACTTAAAAAATTTAGGATCTAGCGCCTGGATATATGAAAAGGAATGAAACAAATCAAATGAAAACGTGGCACGATCGTGTAGTAATAACGTAAAATAGAATTCTGTCGAAGATCAAACGCAACCGGAGGACGATTGCTTAAGAAAAACATAATATGAGAACACAATAAAAAAATCAACAGCATCAAACCCTTTTGCTTCGTTCCACAGGCGACCGTTTTTGGCATGGATCCCGATGAAAGGAAATATACCTGACGCTCAGTTCGGACGCCCGTAGATTCCCTCGATTGGTCGGAGTGTGAGGACGCCGACTCCTCGAGGAGGCGCGAGAACTTGCCGGACACCTTCTCCTTCCATGAAAACATCCTACTCCAAACCCCGGTTAGAATGTAAGCTCTGGCATGGAATCCCCGCCCATGAGGGACGTCCTCCGCCGATCCGGAAATGGAGATCTCCTCGCTTCCTCCCTCCCTCCTTCCTGTATTATGGAACGGGGAAACAAATGCCAGAACACCCGGAGCGCGTGTCCGTATGCCGGGAGCGCCGACTCGGCTGAGTATCACAGTAATGTATAACTACGAAAAGGCGGAAGGGGTGTTTAGGTAATATCTTTGTCGACTTCACCGCACGATTGAAATATATACCCGCCACCTGAGTGCAGGTCCATCTGATCGGTGGACTTATAATCCATTAGAGAGAAGGAACGGGATAGCCTGATAAATCATTTAGGTCCGTCAGATCGGTGGGCTTATGGAATCCATTACACATAAGGCGGGTTAGCCTGATAAATTCGGAGTGGAGAGGGGTGTTTACGTCACGTCAAGTCCGTTCTGGCTGCTATAAAGTCCTTCGGTCGCGGACTTTAGGGTTTCTCGGGCCACATCTCTCTCGTTCTAGCAGCTAACTCCGGCGGCCGCAGCGAGCACTGGTCGGCAATGGTGAGGATCTCTGGATAACCCCTCCCGGACGTTCGATATTTCCTACATCGTGCTTCATCGCTCTCAGCAGCTGTAGCCGCTCGATCCGACTTCGACTTTGTGTCTTTGTGCAGGGTAAGGGTACGGGGAGTTTTGGTAAGAGGAGAAACAAAACCCACACCATCTGTACGAGGTGTGGGAGAAGGTCATACCATCTCCAGAAGGGCGTATGCTCCTCCTGCGGTTACCCTTCCGCTCGCATCCGCAAGTGTAAGCCATGCCTCTCTTGATTCCCCACATAGATCCGCTTACTTTCTCGCTTTCCTGTCTTGGATTGTATCTTATTTCACCTGCGCCAATGTTTTTTCAATGTGCAATTACAATTTTTATTTTGAGTATTAATAGTTTTGCGAGGAGTTATTCTTATTAGTATCGATTCCTTTCATTGTGTGCGGCTCCCTTTTAAACCGGTTGAAGGCTTCTTCTTTCGAGCCTTTAAGCATTGGTGTTAGAAACAAAGCTTGATATCATTATAGTTCTTGTATCTGTCTCTCGAAACGAAAATTCTGTATGAATACACTGGCTTCTATTAAACAATGATGTAGCTATGATGTAGCAATGATGTAGCTTCTATTAAAAATTATATTTCTTTTATCGATTTCCGTTGTCTATAGACAATGATGTAGGTATGGTGCTGCCTGACGATCTGCCCCCTTCTCTATCTTCCTCCCTGTAGCCACTGATTTGGCATAGTCGCTTACATCAACTGGTTATTGAATTCTATTCCAGTGCTAATTTTTTTAACATCATAATTCCACTGAAAAGGTTGATCTCCCATCTTTCGAATAGTATATTTTTAACGTTTAGCTTCCATATTTCACATTCCTAATATTTATTGAGTATAATTAAACTCACCTGTTGAGGTTGCTTCTTTCAAAAAAAAAAATCGACTGTAATGTTCTTGACGTGTTTTTGTGATTCAGATAACTGGAGCGTGAAGGCCATCCGGCGGAAGACGACTGGCACTGGAAGGATGAGGTATCTTCGTCATGTGCCCCGTAGGTTCAAGACCAATTTCAGAGAAGGTACAATTTTTTCACCTAATTCAACCATTTCTGTAAATCAATGGGAAGGGGTACCTTCATTCCCCGAAGGTTTTTTTTTTTCTGACCTCGGGGCCATCTTTACCTTTACTCATTACGTTCTTCCTTTCCAGGAACCCAAGCACGTCCAAGGAAGGCCGCTGCAGCCGCTGCATCCGCTTAGATCATTCAACGCGCCGGATGGTCGAATTCAGACGCAGGCAGAGTTTCCCAGCTACCCAGTTTTTCTCGTCTTTACCCGGATCCTCGTCGTAGGTTTTAGCGGCACATTTTTTATGCTTATGCCCAGTTCTGGGATTGTCTCAAGTGTTTTGAAATGGACGGAGTGGTCATCTTCGACGTTGTTCTTCCATAGCTTTCCGAGAATCTTTTGCTTGAATTTCTACACTTCCCAGTATGCTCCATTGCCTCAGGGCTGCTGAGGCGGTACTTAATGGGGTGGGTGCTTCCGGCCTGGCCCGTTATCTTTTACGGCCGGGACCCCCGTCAAGTCCCAGCCCCTAGTTGAGTCGGTGGGGGCGCAGTTGTGGCATGTGTCGAGGACGTTTGAGTACCAAGCGCGCGTTGAGGCGGTACAGTCTTTTTATGGTGAGTGTCCGTTATCGTCTGAGGCATAATAGTCTGACATCTCTTACAAAGGAGAGCAAGAGACTTGCTTGCTAGTACGAGTAGATTTCACTTAACAACAGGACTGAGCCAATAGCACAGCTAGAGCCGTAGTTTACAACCATCGTTTGGGCAATAGGGGCTACATGCCCTTACATGTGAGACAGTTTGGGCATGAAGTATTAAGGACAACTGTTGATCTGATGAATCTCTCTCTATCTATACCTCTGAATGAAAATGTTATAGATAATGTTTGAGCATGGAAAGAAGGTTCTTACAAGTACTTAAGAGTATTTAGTTGTTGTACATTTAAACATGTTCTTACGTAGATAGATAAAAGCTAGATGATAAGACAAAGAATGCATTTTTCTTAGATACTCACATGACTAGTTTGATTATAGGTGTGGGATCTAGAAAAGCAAAAGGTGTTCAGAAGTAGAGATGTATCATTCTTTGAAGATCAAAATATTAAAGATATAAAAGAAGAGACAAACAGTCAAAAAATATAACATGACAAAACTAAAGTTGACATAGATTTACCTACACGACAAGATGAACAATACAAAGGGGGGGCGCTACTTCTAATAATATCTCATCTTAGAAGGTTTAGTAGACAACATCAACCTTGATGGAGGTTATCAACATGATAATCACACAATAAGGTATTAGGCAAGGTTGACCAAGAGCTTCCCATAAATCTTGACTTCCACTAGCATAAGCACATATGTGTAGGAGCACTCGCGATGCATAAACACCCATTGATGTGTTAGTAGATGTGACACTAAGATAATTTGGGTGTCTGTTGATTATTCAGATGTACATAAGTAACAAAAAAATAAACTATCGATAACAATTTTTTATGTATATAAGTAACAAAAAACAAAATCACTGATAATAAATTGTCCTAAAATGTTGATTCACTTCATTTCAAGAATTCATCCAATATGATTTTCATAACCTTACCTCTTTTAATTTTGATGTCCATATCTCTCCACCTTATTAGGTTAACTTTTGAGATCCAACTAATTGCCAATCTCTCTTATTGTTCTTTCAAGGATGGTTCACATCTGATTTTGTTCAATGTTCTGCCAAAAACAATCTCTCTCTAGCATATCTCTTTTGCAATACTTGCAAGAGGAGATAGTGAATTCTGTCTTACAAGAAAGAAGAAATGAGAGATGAGGGTTTCATTAAGAACATGACTCATTCTTTTATTTTTTCATTTGTACCTTTCATTTGTGATTTACACCACCTTTTTCATAGATGAGTTATGATTATTTTTACATCTTTGATTTACACATACAATATATATAATTGTTAAGAGGGATTTTTTTTAGTATTTAGATAATACTTAATATTTAGATAAGACACTTAGATTAAAAAGAGAAGGGGATAAACTACAAACTTCCCATGAAAGAAAAGTGAAAAATAGGAAAAATAAGTATGATTCTAATTTCCCTAAGTTGGGTTTCAAAAAGTTTATTTTTATACCTTTTAGTTCTTTCATGAGATTTACAAGGATACCTTTCTAAATGGCTAAAAGAAATCTATGTTTTTGAACTTCTTACTCCTTTGTCATTAGGCCAAAAGGCAACCCACTAAGTCTTGAATAATCTCTCTATATTTGAGCCCAATTGAAATATAGGCCACATTTTGAAAAATCTCCACATTAAGAAATATATCAAGCACATTTAGAGATGGTCTACCTTGTCACACTTCGGAATAACTATACCTTGACTAAAATTGAGCTCTTTCACTAAGCTTGTAACCTTTATTACTTTTTTAATTATCTCAATCATTGTCATATGCTCAGCTTTTATTGTGGATAATATAATAATTACTCTGATTGTTGATTTCTAACTTATTAGACCTTTTGTAAGAGTAAATAGATAGCCCATAGTGCATCTTTAGTTATTTAAATCACTTGAAAACTTACTGTCAACAAACCTTCAATTGATGTTGATTTTTATATTTAGACCATAGTTCCAGCATTAGTAGAACCTTTAAAATATCATATGATTCAATTACTACTATGTAATGCTCTAAGATTATATTTAACCATAATTTTTTTCACCAAATAGACAACAAATGTAATATCTAGTGTTATGCAAATCATGGAGTACATTAAGCTACCCACAATATCTGCAAAAGATATCTTTTTCATCTCTTCAATTTCTGTCTTAATTTTTGGACTCTAAGTAACATATAATTTTAAGTGATTTGTCAAAAGATACTTGATATCACCCATACCAAATAATTCATCTACTTATTTATTGTAATTGTTTTATGATATATATAGTTGTCCATGTTTCATGTTTCAACTGATTTATATCTCAAAAATCTTCATGGTTTTATTGAGATATTTCATCTCAAACTACTCATTCGACATAAATTTAAATTTAGAAATATATTTTATATATTTGACAATAACTAACCTATCATCCAAATATAACATTTTGTAGCCATTCTTCATACCCATGCTGTGTTACAAAAGAAATCAAAAACTTTTTGTACAATTATTTTGAATATTATAATTTTTTAAACCTATAAACAAGATATTGTAGTAACTTTCAAAACCCTTATGGTTGCTCCATGTGAATGATTTTCTCCAAATCACTATGGAGAAATCACATCAAATTGTACTAGCTCTAAGTCTTCATGTGTAACCATTAATAATATCACCTTAGTTGATGAATGTTTCATCACATAAGAAATGATTTCATCATAATTTATTTCATTCTCTTGTGAGTATCATTTTTCTGCTAATGTAAATTTAAACTTTAATCTTTTTTTAATGTGCATTCTATCATCTTAGTTATCTGCTCTTATTTGATAGTTTTTTTTTCCTTTACGAAAGCTTAACTACATATCATGTTCTAGTTTTATACAAAGTTTTGTTTTTTCTATTGGAGTCTTCATCCATTCATTTTTATCCTTACACTCTAATACTTTATGAAATGATGTAAACTCTCTTTTACCTACAATGAAAACACAATCTTCACATAAACATTGATGATACTTTCTTCCTTCTAGTGGCACTTCCATTATCTTATTCTTCAATTGAATTAATCTCTTCAATTTTAAATACTTTTATATTATAATTATTATCCTCTTGTTCTAGTACATGTCTTCATCAAGAGAGTTTAACATGTAATTTTTTTAAAAACTATATCTATATTAATTTCTATTTTTTTTAGTTATTAGATCCCAAAACTAATACCCTTTCACTCCATCTGCATAACTTAAGAAGATACACTTCTTTGAATTTGGGTCCAATTTCGATCTTTCATCACTTGAAATATAGACATACTGAGGACATATAAATATTTGTAAATTTGAATAGTCACTTATCTACCTTTCGACACTTACATCAATAACATAAGTAGTTAATCTTTTTATCACATAACACGTCATATTTATTATGTCCAAAATTTCTTGAATAATTTTACAATCAGTCTTATACACCTTTCTCTCTCAATAATTGTCATATTCATCATTTTTGTAATTTCATTGTGTTAAGATCTTTTTCTAGTAATAAAATATATTTCAAGTTTGTGCTCTTCATAGTGCATAAATTCAAAATTTATATATTATCATCTATTATCAATCCTAAATTCTTTTGCTTCACTCTATGTTTGATTTTTTACTTCGGTTTTTCATAGACTGAGTTTAGTAATAGTTTTTGACTTATGCTTCATGAAATAGACTCAAACTTTGTAATAGTAGTTATTAATAAATGTCACAAGAAAATTAAAGACTCATTTTGACATTACATTCATAGGCCTTAAATCATGTTATTCAATAGGCCTTACACAGATGTAACTCATATGCCTTAAATAGATGTAATTCAATATTTTTAACACTCTTCCCATGATTTTGTTTCAAATAATCTGTCCTCAAGTACCCTATTTCATGCCACTTATAGCATTCTTGTGTTTGAAGTCTTTGTGCTCTAAATTTTGATTTAGTATGTAATTTTATCATTTCTTTCAATTTTCTTTTTCCTCTTGACCTTTCTCATTTTCTTACTTAGTTAACCATTAACCTTTTATCTTGTAAAATTCACCTTCCTTTGATACTATTGTAAAATATTAAATGTCACATCTTCACACTTAAAAGTTTATTTACCAAACAGAAAAATTGTCACTAAATTCTTATATGAGTTCAGGAGAGAAAAAATAAGATGTAATATTTTATCATGATCTTTAACTTTAACTCTTGATATCAACATATCATTTATGATCTAATTGAAACTGTTTTATGTGCTATAAGATCAATTCCTTTTATCATATTTATCTTATATAATTTTTTGTTTATCAAACAACATATTCACCAACGATTCTGACGTAAATTAACTCTCTAATTTTGCCCAAATATTAGTAGATGATATTCAACATCTAAAACATGATATAAAACACTAATAGCAAGACACAATCTAATAGCACCAGCTACTCTCTTTTCTAGTTTTGCTCAATCTTAATCAGTCATTAATTTACTTTTTGTTTATTTTTTATAAAATATTATATCAATATCTTACAACTCAAGTAGTTTTTTGGCCCTTCACCACCAAAGGTTAAAATTAAATGTTCCATCCTATTTTTTAATGTCAAATCTCGAAGAATAAGTGTTTATCATTTTCTTCCCTTATTTAACCATGCTCTGATATCACTTCTTGAAGATTTGAATGTATATAAGTGAAAAAGATATGAAAATTAGTAATAAAAAATTGTTATGTATTTGAGAAATAAAGTTATGTCTTGAAATGTTGATTCACTTCATTTCGGGAATCAATACAATGTAAATGTTAAAACCTTACCTCTTTGATTTTGAGATCGCTACCTCACCACTTTGTCAACTTAATTCCAAAGATCCAACTAGTTGTTGATCTGTCTTGTTGTTCTTTCAAGCATTGTTCCACTTTGATTTCATTTGTTGTTCTGTCATGAACAATCAATTCTTTCTTCATGTATCTTTGACATCAATATCTCTCCAACTAATCTCCTTCATGATATCTATAAGAAGAGACAACAAAATCTACCCTACAAGAGAGCGGAGAGGAAGAAGGATTCAACAAGAACATACCATGCAAGAAAGGGGGAAAATGTGAAAGATATGTCTAAGGGAAATACCATATTTTTGGAACTTCCCAATCCTCTATTATTGGGCCAAAAGATAGCCCACTGAGTCTTAATACAAGAGCAAGTTAAGTGCATGACAAAGATGTTGCGATGTTAACCAAGTCAACATATTAATATTGTTAACTACACTCACCACGGGAATTTGCAGCATTAAGCGGTTCTCTTAGGAGAGCATCTTACCAGGAAGTGGTTAAGAGATATTTATTGTGCTCTACATTGTTTAGATGCCCCATCAAAAGATGGGAGTGTCGACCTCATCATAAGTAATTAAGTGAACTGCTATGAGTGACTCTCTCTAATAAATATGGGGGTCATATTGTCATTTAATGTAAAGTGAAGTTGGTGGATGGGCGGTTCCCCCTTGTTTATGTATCTCTTATTAATTAGGGTGAACCTTACTTTTGAGCAACAACTTCCAGAGGCCTCTTAGGAATGAAACGAGACACATGCGGTGCATCGAGTGAGGTGTGCTGTCGCACGCATGGGTGTGGACGGCGTGCACAAAGTTGTGCGGCGGCAAAGATGGATGTGCGCAGCGACATTAGCGTGACACTGGAGCTCAGACCAGGCCAAATGATGGCCCCCAGTTCGATAAGGGCTTCGTTGACTGAATATGAGCTCGCTCGCTCACCAGAGACCCTTGCAGGTGCAGAGACCATGCTCGAATCTGTGGTAGCGGTTGGCGTCCCTCACCACAATCTCCCGGTCGAGGGCCCGGCTCATGAACCTGAAGGCCTCGTGGCAGTCCCCGCAAATCCTGACGTTCTTCACCACCCTCAGCGGCTTCCCCAGGGGGGCTCCCCCGCTCAGCAGCCCATACGCCAGGGCGAGCCTCTCGCTGTGGTGCCATAGCTCCCTCCTCCCCCCGGCCTCGTACCCCAGCCTCTCCACCTCGCCCATCAGCTCCTCCACCTTGGCGTATATCTCCGCCGCCCGCGTGTGCCTCCTGTCGCCCGCCAGAAACTCGTGCACCTCCCCGCGCACCTCAACCCAACTCCGCCCGCCCTCCTTCTTCACTCCCCGGTACCTCATCGTGCTCCACAGCTCCGCCACCTCGTCCCTTCTCCCGGCCGCGGCGTAGACGTTGGCGAGCATGACGTACGCGGAGTCGTCCTGCGGGTCCACCTCCAGAATCCGCCGGCAGGCCGTCCGCCCCAGGCCGGCGTCGCCGTGGGCCACGCAGGCGGACAGGAGCGTTCGCCAGACGGCCGCGTCCGCCTCGAAGGGCATCAACCGCGCGACGCGCTCCGCTTCCTCGAGCCGCCCCACGCGCGCTAACGCGCCGACCAGGCACGTGTAGTGCTCCAGTGCCGGCGTCACCCCGTGCTCCGCGCTCATCAGACCCAGCCACCGCTCCGCCTCCGAGACCAGCCCGGCGTTGCTGCACGCGGTGAGGATGGCCAGGAAAGTGTATTCGTTCGCCTTCAGCCCGCCGCCGAGCATTCTATCGAACGCATGGAGTGCATGATCCGCATCTCCCTGCTGGGCGTACGCAGAGAGGAGGGCGTTCCAGGCGACCACGTTGGCGTCTCCGCAGAGGCCATCAAAGGCGCGCTGCGCGTCGCAGACGAGACCGCACTTCCCGTAGGCATCAACCAGAGCGGTTCCCACCGCCAGGTTGGCCTCCAGCCCCACTACCATGGCGTGGGCATGGATCAGCCTCGCCTGTTCCAATGCCGCCATCTCTGCGGCTGAGCGGAGGGCGCCGGAGACGCTGTACATTGTGGACTCCACGGCCGCGGCCCGCATCGCCGCGAAGAGGGAGAGAGCGTCCACCGGCCGCCGGTTCTGCGCGAGGCCCACGACCGCGGCGGCGTAGCAGACCTCGTCTTTCTCGTCAATTTCGTCGAACACCTTCAGGGCGTCCAAGGGGCGGCCAACCTTGCAGTAGGACGCGACGACGGCGCTCCCGGCGAACGGGAGGTGAGAGAGGCACAGCTTCAGGGAGAGGGAGTGGATCTGGGGTGCGGCCCCGGAGAGGACGGCTGGGCAGGCGGCGCATTTCCCCAGGAGGGACGCAACGGTGCGCTGGTTCGGCAGGGTGCGGCTACGGACCATTGAGACGAAGAGGTGCAGCGCCGCTGCGGGGTCCATGGCGGAGATGATGGCCGTCCAGGAGACGACGGAGGGGGCGAAGGGGAGGCGATAGAAGAGACGGAGGGCATCGGCCACTGTGGAGGAGTCCCGGGAGTAGAGGGTGATCAGGCGGTTGTAGAGGGAGCGGTCGCCGGAAGCGGTCTTCACCAGGCGGGCGTGGGTCCTCCCCGGATCCTCCGCGGCGGCGGCGGCCCTCCGCTCCGCTGCCGGCGGCATGGCCGAGCTCGCCCTCTGAGGCGGAGGGCCCCCAACAGATACTGACAATGGCCCCAACCTTGGTCTACTATAAATACCGAAGTTATCCTGGAACAGCAGCCTCCCTAGAAAAAGCTCTCACCTTGATCATTGCAGAAGCTCAGGAGGATGAGATTTCGATCGCAGCCGGTTGTTCATGGCGGCGGCGGGAGCCATTTGCCCTCGCCCTGCCGCCATTCTCCTGCCGGCTACCCCGCCCCGACCTCCGAGCAGCGCCGGGCCCGGCCCCCCTCGGTGCCTTCTCCGCCAATCGCCCTCCCCTCGGCCTACTCCTTCCTGCCCAGAATCCAGAAAACCATTCATGGTGCCAATGAAGGGCACACGCATACATAAACACAGACATCTAACGTATGACTCAAGGGGTCTCTGCCGCCGAAGCAATCCCACCGCGAGAAATTCTGAGTGAAATCAGCATGGTTTTGACGAAGGATAACTAAGTTTTATCACATAAAAAAAGGCATGCGCTGGCGGGATCGCACCTCCTGGAGCTACTTGGCTTCGGGGTCTTCGTTCTTCCACATGTATTGGGTAGCCGCAGAACTGGATTGGAGAAGCCTGAGAGGAAGCAGATGGGGCCGATTAGGGGATACACAGAGCAATGACTGGAGACGGTGATCGGGTCCCACAGAGACCATACCCGGAGGGCGTTCTCAACACCGCGAGTATCCTCGAACTCCACAAAAGCGTAGCAGACGCCAGCTTCCTGAGCATTAGAAGGAGAGATTTGGAACATATGAGTTTGGTCTTCGGCATTGCAAAATCTCAGACCGAGAGGTCCCAAGAAGGGGGAAGAAGAGAACCCGAAAGGACCCAGATGGGGATGGTCAACATAAAAATGATGCATTGAAAATGGTAATGGTTGGATAGAGAATCCATGGCCCCGCTGACCCAAGATTCTTCGGATTTAATGGACGGGGGATGACGACGAAGGGCCTTTCAGTCGAGAAAATAGAGAGATGTGGGGAGAACCTTCCTGTTCTTGATAAGAACACCACCAGGCTTGACTCTCCCAAAACTTAGGAACTCCTGTTCGAGTTCCGAAGCAGACGCAGACGAAGGTAGGTTTCTCACGTAAACAGATGTAGCCCCACCTAAGAGAAAAGCAAGGTGAGAAGGGGCATGAAAACCCTGCATTGAAATGATACCGAAAATAGGAAACCAAACTATAATCTTACATTGTTTTCTATTATTCGATTTCACAATAAAATGGAAAATAAATCGCTAAACTCTTAAAAAAACCACGATTTTTAATCTTCCCACATATCTGGCCGAATAGTATAATTGGAGGGAAACCTCAACACCATCCATCAACAAGGATTACGGGCATGTGAAATCAAAGTAACCGAAGAGGGTTTTAGCCTTCTGCGACACCATCAACAGTGACGGTAGCACACATCAACCTATTCAACCGAATAAAATTTCTTAAGAAAAATCATAATATTAATAGACGTACAAAAAGTGGAAATATCACAAAAATTGAAAACCAAGTATTCATCGGGGATATTACTACTCATTACTACATTGAGATAGACCAATGTTCCATTTACTCATAAAGCTCATTCGTATGGTACTACTCATTACTACTAAAATAACAGAGTTTCACCTTCATCTGCTGCTGTCGCATCCTCAACTTCAAAGGCAGGATTTGACTGCTGATGAGTAATCTGTGGTATATGATGCCGCTCAGATGCTGGGGACGCTTGTTTTGCTCCGGCCGTTTCTGGACTTTGAGCATGTCCAGTTCGTCCTTTGGGGACTTGCAACTTACAAATAGATGGCATCATAAATGGCGATAAATTAGACCATGTCACAAGAAATAAGAATAGAGTGATGAAAGGCCGACAAAGTGATACATACAACTGAAGCATAAGTGTGTCTCAGTTCTTCAATGGGTTCATCAACGGGGGAAGAGTGTTGGCATTGAAAATTGGATGAGCTTGGAAATGAAGATGCAGGCTGTTCTGTGGCTGCTCCTTCAGCTCGGTCATCAGCCTTACAAACATTCTCCCGGCCACCTTGGAATGCAGGGGTGATATGCTCATCAGCCTTACTTTCTTCAGCATTCGCAGGTACTAAAATGCCATTTCTTGGGACTTCTCCAACAATAATGCGTTTAAAGGCTGCTAAAGCTCGACATTTATTTAGGCATCAACCCAGGATTGATCAGACCATTTGATAGAAAGAACAAAAAATCAGAAAAGGACGTCTAGGTATGAAAAACCATAATTTGGTTACATGTATAAATGTGAATATGATATATTTCCTTTTCTAGGCAATAATGGCAGATAACACTGGCATGGATCGTTGTGATGTCACTGCTCAGCATCAAATTTCTTTTTTTTTTTTTCTTCATTTCTCAGAAAGTAACTTTATTCTTCCATTGGGCAACATTTTTTTGGACGTTTTTGAAAGCAAGTGGGCAATCACACAGTAGAAAATTTAAAAGTTCTAAGGATCCCAGAAACGTGGATGCTAAGTACTCAGTTTCATAGCAGTCACAAAGCATTAGTCCAATAGTGTTATAAAACCATCAATTTCCATTAGACATTGTTCCAAGATGATAAATGCACATGTACCTGTCTCTTGATTTGGGAAGGAAGATTTATACATGGAATCGAAATCATTATATCCCGACATTGTTGCTACGCGTGGAAGCTGTTGTTCTTCATCCTGAAGGTGAAATATGTCGTTGAGAACGAAGTATCCTTTCTCCTGAGGTGCCAGGAAGAATGTCTGCACAAAATTTCTCCAGCCACCTAACTCCCCGGCATGCACAGAACCTGATACTGTGACTAGAATGCCTCCACCCCACGATTCCAAAGAACGAGCTGTTTTGATCTCAATGCCACCAAGGCTGAGAGACATTATGAGATTATGTATTTGCTGCAATTAGTAAAACAACCTTCACCTCAGAATAAGCTCATATAATCATGAGTTCAGCATTCTCAGATACTGCAGATAGAGGGAAATATATAGAGCAGAAACATGAGAAAGCACGAAGAAAGAAGGCACCAAAGTTTCCATATAGGCAATTAGATGCTCGCACACTAAAACATCACTAATCATAAATAATTCCAAAACATGATTTTCTTGCAAGATCTAGAGATTTTAGAGAATCCACAGACAAATGGCTCCAGATGTAGTCCATAAAGGATTAAAACCACGCATGAACATGCTGCGCATAGAAGAAGGCAGAGCTTGCAGCTACTTGGGCAATTGAATTGGGATATCGTCTTCTCCAATGTTGGGTCGTGAGCAGAGAAGTATTCAAAGCATAGTCGAGGTATATGACTGTTTTTTCTTTTTCTTTTTCTTTTTCTAGGTCACTGATTACAAAGAAAAAGAACCTCTTTCTAAGAAACCAAAGCTTCAGGGAAGAGGTGAAAAGCTCCAATCAAAGGAAAACATATGACTGTTCCCAGATAGTCGCTATCCACATTACGTTAATCATCACTGACATTAAGGGTGGTCAACCGATTATGAAATGAAGCAATTCCCATTTTCCAGGAGAAAGGGAATGCCAGAAAATCATAGAAATCCTTAGAGAGAGGAGTGAGGAAAGACCTACTAGCATGCCAGAAGCAGTATTAGCCATGCTCCCATCAATGCGCACCACGGTGCTTGAATCCGTGTAGAACTGATGGACGAAATTTGGTTGCTGCAGGAGAATCTGGTAGTACTGCTCAATGAAATAACTGCCCACCTGCTCGAGACCGAAAACCATTCGCAAGTCACGCAAGGTACTTTTGGGGAAGAGAGATCATCAGTTCGGATTCTCGCAATCACCTGAATAGCGCTCACGGAAACCACGTATCCAGTCGCCATTGCTTCCTTGCTTAGAGCATGCAGCGGGGGACGGATCCTCCTGAAGGTCCAACACTAAAACCCTAGATCTTGAAGACCGGTGACAGATGCTGGCTCCCGAACGTATCACAGATTTGCCCAGGAAAAAATGGCTACACTTTCTCTTCCCCTTTCCCTACCCTCGATCCCCAGGTTGCTTCCCTCCTCTCTCTCACTCTCTCTCACTGTTTCTGTCTCTAGACTCCTCGTCAACTTTATGGTCGCGGCCGGAAACGATTTTTCCGCGCGGCGGAGCTCGACGCTCGACAAAAAAGAAATGACAAAAAACCAGAGCAGCGTCGCGCGATTCACGTGAGATTATTTACATATGATTCACGAGAAGCCCAGAGTCTAAGAATACTGCCGCGGCCGCCACCACCGCGGCCGCCGCGGTGTGCTTTCACGAAGAGCCACGTTCGCTCCTCTGCCACCGGACGGCGGCGGCGCCGCCAACCGAGCGCCGTCCATTTCAAACCGAAAACGTGGCGCGCAGGGGTTTTAGTTTCCGACAATCTTTCCCCTAGTAATCGACGTTGTGAATCCTCGTCCTTGGAAGAAAAAAATAGAAAATTGAAGATCTGCATCACGATTGCGTCACGAATTGTCGAAATTTGCAGACCGGGGATGGCCGACAGAGCATCCTCCGGCGGCCGTCGAGTAATCCGCAGAAGGGGACGTCGGTGGACGTCTCCACCCTCCATTTCTCCGCCACCGCCGCCGCCGCTGCCGCTACGGCGAGAGTCCCTGCCGGAGAACCTCTCTGCCTCTAGGCCCTCTCATCCTCCGGCGAGGACCGCCGCCGGCCAATGATTTCCTCGGAGATGACGATGGTTCTGACGTCCACGAGGGGACGCTATCCCGAGAATTCGCAGCCGCCTCTTTGCCAGCCACAAGGAAGAACCTTTTCAGGGCCTTTTTTGCCAAAACCAGCACTTTATAAGGGTATATCGGTAAACATTGAGGGTCCCAGAGGAGTAGCACCTCGTCATCTTATCTCCCCTCATCCTCTACCTATCTGATATCCACTGGTCCAGAAGAGTACGCGTCATCTGAGCCACGTCCTTCCCTTCCCTTCCCTTCCCTTCCGCAGGCTCTCCTCCTCGCTCAGTGCTTCGAGTAGAAGACCTCTCTCTCTCTCTCTCTCCGTTGCTGGCCGTTGCGCCTCATCGTCCCTCCCGAGGAGTAGAAACCATGGCAGGAGCCGCCGCCGTCCGGTCGTGCTTCTCCGCCGGCGTCACCCCCTGCATCCAGCCGAGGCATCCCCCCGCCGACGGCATCGTCAGGCTCGGGGGGCTGCGGGCGCTGCGCCTGCCGAATGTCGCCTGCACGCTGGACGGGCTGGGGATCAGCTGCAGGGGGGCCTCCGGCCCGAGATGGCGGCTGCCGAGGGTGTGCTCCACCGCTGTAGCCCAGGAGGAGGAGGCGGCGGCCGCGGCCGTGGACGGAGAGCCCGCCGGGGAGGACGGAGGGTCGGAGGCTGAAGTGGGCGAGGACACGGTGAACACCAAGCTCTACTTTGGCAATCTGCCGTACAATTGCGATAGCGCCCAGCTGGCCGGGATCATCCAGGAGTATGCGACCCCGGAGATGGTCGAGGTAAGGGAGACCTGGAGCTCCTGCCGCCCGCGGATATGCTTGAATTTCAGATATTCGCTCCGTTGCAGACGGATTTCGATTTCAAGCATATTGAAAAACCGGACGAGATTAATCCTCGCGACTTCATCTCTCTAGATTTTCTGTTCGGAGAAGATCTCACACAGACGCGTCCGACAGACCTCCTATTAGAGCTCCTCGGGAACACCTACACAAGCTTGTAGACGGCAATTGAGGAGAAATCTGGAACCCTTTCCCAGGATTCGTCATCTCCGTCGGAGAATTAGAATCGATCATCAGTTACTCGCCCAACTCTCGAAAGTACCTTTCGCCCAGTCTCCCGTGGCTCGTGATCTCGATATCTTGCTTCTGCTCCTTCTACCAGAGCTTTGATCCTGGGTCGGCATCGAGAGACCCCATATTCAATTCTCGTCAGGTTTCTGTCCAAAGATCCAGAGGTTTGGACAATGGGAGGATCGGGCTCTTGCCTCTGAATCGACTGGCTTTTTCTACTAGATCACTATTCTCAGCTCGTGCGACATGTAGACTAATTAAACCCTAGTAGCTGTCCTTTCTCCTTCCCGAGCTTTAATCCTGTGGAGATGACGACCGACGTTTTTCTTTTTTTGTTTCTTGTTTTTTGATTTTGGTGACGGGGTCGCAGGTGCTCTACGACAAGGACACCGGCAGAAGCAGGGGGTTCGGTTTCGTCACCATGAGCTCCGTGGAAGACTGCGAGGGCGTCATCCAGAACCTCGACGGAAGCGTAAGCATCCCTACATGAAGAGACAATCGATATCGAGGAAGACGAAGGCCTCTTCGCTTCTCCTCGGATTCTTGGAATTAATAGCGGGAGGGATGGGATGCCCCTTTTCCTGGTGTTGCTGTTGATGGTGTTGTTGTTGTGTGTGCTGTGTGTGTGTGTGAATTGCAGCAATACTCGGGGCGGGTGCTGAGGGTGAACTTCTCGGACAAGCCCAAGCCCAAGGAGCCCCTGTACCCGGAGAGCGAATTCAAGCTCTTCGTGGGGAACCTTTCCTGGTCGGTGACGGCGGAGAGCCTGATCCAGGCCTTCCAGGACTACGGCGAGGTGGTCGGCGCCCGGGTCATCTTCGACGGCGACACCGGCCGCTCCCGCGGTTACGGCTTTATCTGCTACTCTACCAAGTCCGAGATGGACACCGCCCTCCAGTCACTCGACGGCAAGGTACGTCTACCCTTCTTCTCCCTTCCTTCTCCCCACACTCTTCTTCTTCTGCTTCCGCCACCACCGCCGCCGCCGCTGATGGATGTGGATTTTGCAGGAGCTGGAAGGGCGGCCCATGCGGATCAGCCTGGCGCTAGGGAAGCGCTCCTGAACGGCGCAGCCGCGCGGAAAATGCACAGAGGAGGCAAACGCCCGCCGGAGGAAGCAGCAACGCGGCCCCCATCGCCGCCGCTTGATTTAGTCAGTAGAGAAGCGCGAGCCGACGACAACCCGCACCCTCCCCGCCCCCCCCTCCCCGGCTGCCTCCTACTCCCGTCCCCCGCCGCCACCGCCTACAATTCGAGCTGGCGTTAACGTAAATGCAGGGCCGCCATACTCCCTGTACCCGCCAACGTCTCTCTGAATCGGCAATCGCTTTGTCTGGTTCTCGCCTCTCGATTAAACCGGGCCACACTCTGACGGCGTCCCGATTCCTTCCGCCCGGCCAGCGAGCGAGCTGGCGACGGAAAGCGGAAGCGACGGGGCCTTTCATACGATAACTCTACTAATCGAAGATCAGAAGACGGCATCTGAAGAGTACCCAGATTGCCAATCAGCGCGAGACGAAGAAAAGCGCTACCAAACGGAAGCCGAATTGAAACGGGGGGGCACAGTAGAGGAACGAAACTCCGGACCTGTGAGCAGACGGAGGAACTCGAGAAGCCCCCCCAAAACTCATCCGATTAAAGCAGGGAAGAAGGTGGGGATAGCGTCGCGTACTCTTAATCATTACTTATCAGGTGACAAACGATCCCAATACCCAGGTTAACTCAAAAGATAAGATTCAGGCGAAGAAGAACTAATGAGCTAGTTCACCTGCCTCCGGAGAAGTGGCAGCGGCGTGTGGCGGTTGGCTAGTTTCATCACTATCGGCTTCTTTTTTTAAAATAAAATAAATATCTTGGTTAGCTGCAGCCTAGAACTTCATTCGAAGAATGGGCACCAGAAAGAGGGGGCCATACACTGCCTGATCGGTTGACTGGCTGCGTCTTATGCACAAAAGTTATCGAGACTAGTGGTCGAGGATGGGCGGCACATACGCAGCAGGCATAGACAAGGAAACCAGATACACAGGGCAGAGGCTATCTATATATCTATCTATCTATACCCTGATAATCGGAAGCACATGAGCAGAGATCATCATCCACTCAACAACCCTGATTATCCAGCAGGCACCATTCCCCCATGCACCCCTGCAAGTTTAGCTTAACTAGGAAAAGTTCTCTAAGTGAACCCAAACAAATGTCGTAGAAATATCTATCAATCAAGCACGGCCGAGAGTCCGCCAGAAGGGAAGAATGCAGACATCCAGAGGAACTTGATCAAGAAAACAGAGGAGTATCTGATCAAGAAACCACCGTAAGAAAATAAAGCCCGTCCATTCGCTTTAGAGAATTACTGGCGTCAAGCATCTCCATTCTAGACACCTAAGAAACTAATGGAAGAACAAAGCACAAAAAAAAATAAAAAAATGGAACTTGAAAACCCACGAAATGGTCAAACGTCAACGTCAAAGCCCGAATAATGAGCAAACCAATCAAAATGATTACCTGAGAAACTGTTGTTATTTTCCAAATATGAGATTTTAAAAGAAAATTCATGAACATAAATAAAAGGCCAAAGTCTTAGCTATATTATGTTCAACGGGCGACAGAGACCGGTGGGCTATGGTGATGGGATGACGTTAAAAAAAAAAAAAAAGAGGGTATAATCACACCCTCGCCGATTCAAAAATGCAATCAAACCGCCGCCCAGTCACATTTACAGATAAAATCATTTCAAAATATGATTTCGTTGAGAAAACAATAGTTAGTGAAGAACAAAACTTCGAAGATAAAAGCAAGGCCGGAAGAAAACCGAGGTCGCGCCAGTATTTGGAGAGATAAAAAGAGAACAAACTTTGTGAAATGAAGAATAGGCAACAAATTAGTGAGATAGAAATCATGCAATGAGAAAATAAGATACTAAGATTCTTCTCTGAAACACAGGCAAATTCAATCGGTGAACACATAAAATCCAATGGCAGAAGCAGGACGGTGAATAGTTGGAAAGACAAATAAGAACGATAGTAGAAAGCATGACCAAAAAGAAGACTAGATGGGAAAACGGTAATACAATGAAGCTTCAATTAAGAAAACATGATTTTTTTTTTTTAAAGCGTTCTAAGTGGGTGGGAAACCAAGGTTTGATACGCAAAAAAGCAAACCATTAGCAGGCTTAAGGCCGAAACATAGATGAAAGGGGAAATGATTGTGACATCTGATATAAAAACAGCGCCTAATGTTACCCAGCAAGTTAATATGCACTGCGACTCGAGAATGTCATATGCAGGAGGACGAAACAAAAGGCAACACTAAGGTAAAACGACACAGTGCCATTGATGCACCTTTGACTACCATTTTGGGTATTTTCCTCTGACCTGCCACACGAAACCTTGGGATTCACATCAGGAGCCGTAAGAATAAATCAAACCAAGCCTAAAACAATAATATAACAAGTTTCACCTACCCAACACAGGCCATTAATCACCTGCTCCACTGATGAACCTCAGCAATCATCAACTATCTTCATGGTAATGCAACCAAGTAAAGGCTTAAAAATAGCAACATAAAAACAATAACATCGTCAACCAGGTTAGGAATAATCGTTAGAGAAACTCGAAGCTGGGTACCAAACTGAAAAAGTTAGTGATAAGATTCATAAAAGTCTTTACTGAATGACTAGACGAGAAAATATAGCATCACAAAAACACTGTCCAGCACAGCTCAAGATGAGATCACTTTCATGTAGAAAGAGATCTGCAGATGATACCATCTGGCAGCATATACCTCGCCAAATAGCCCATGAATGAGTGGATCTTTTATCTCAGGGGTGGGTTTCTGCAATTGTCATAAGAGTACAGCAAGGTTAAAGATGTCATCCCGAAACTCCCATCTACTTGAAGCCCTAGCAATAGGTAATAAATCAGGTTCACATGAGCTCCAAGAAAAATCACGCCTGCCAAAACATCCAGTTATCACCAGAAGCAAAGTTAGGAAATGCAGCTAAAAAGGCATTCGTGAAACTGTTAGTAAATAGTGAAAAGAAAACCATGAAGTTTATATGTGCTGTAATCCAGACAATATGAGGGCATTCTCCTTTTCTCGAATAACATGCATTAAAGGACATTTCCACATTGGGAAAAATTACCAGAGAAATAAGCAAAAAAAATCCAATGCGCTTTATATTCCAAGAGGGAAAATTCCTCTGCTGTTGTTTCTCATGACAGTGCAGTCAGTTAATAATAAATATCCGATGAGAGGAAAGAAAAATCATGATTAGATGAGAAAAGATACCATTTAGATCGGAGGAAGCAAGAAGCGCATATGTCACTTCATTTCGGCCATAAACTTCTCATACTCCGAGTCCCCACCATAGGTAGCAGCCTGGTCTGCAGATGAAGTTGACGCAGGTTGGGAGGCTAGAGGATTAGATGCCCACGGTACACTACCGACACCTTGTGAGGGGTCTGTGTTCGGAGGAGGCACTGGCGGAACGGCACCGTAATTGGATTGGTAGACAAAAGACGGGGGTTGGTATGCAGGCTGGAGGTTTGGATACATGGTGTTTGGTGCAGGTGGTCCAGGCAATGGGCTCTGGGATTGTACTCCAGGGGGAAAGTTCTGCATCGCTTCACTAGATGGAGCACCCGGAGGAGGTACGGTTTGATGTGAGGTAGGGAGAGGCATGCCATAAGTGTTGTACATGCTTGACCCAGGGGGTGGTGGGATATATCCATAATGTGGAGGAAGTGGTGGGCCCCATGGAGTTGGTGCACTCATGTAACTTCCTGGGGGGGGAGGTGGGGGTGGATTTGCCAGAGGTCCACCTGATGCATATTGTTGAGATGGATAACCCCCAGAAGATGCATCTGGAGGAGGATAAGCAGGAGGTGGTGGAGCAGGGGGGCCCGGGGGAACAGCAGGTTGAGGTGGTTTTCCAGCTACTCGAACTGCTATAACTCGCCCTTCCAAGTGATATCCATTCATGCTAGCTATAGCCTGGTTGGCCTGAGCAACATCTGAATACTTCACAAAGCCATAACCCTTGCTTAGCCCACTCATCCGATCTTTAATCACCTTTGCTGTGACAATACTACCAAAGGGAGAAAACAATCTTATGAGCGCATCATCGTCAAAAGTCGGAGGTAGATATCCAATATACAAATTTGTTTCATCATAGTCCTTTTTAACCCCATTGGTTAATCCTGCCTGAGTAGAAGCACTACCAGTACTAGTGTTGTTTGCCCAAGGAGGATTGCTGCCAGGAGGACCTGCAATCGCCAATGACGCGCTTGACTTTGACAATGAGTCAGGGGCAGCACCACCCAACTCAGCTAAGAAATTCTGATATTCATCATCCAGTTTCTTCCCTGAACCTTTCATGGGGCAGTCAATAGTAGGATGTCCTCCATCTCCACAAATCTTACACAGCACATCACTCTTAAATGTAGAAGTTCGAGCAGGACATGCATACTGCCGGTGTCCAGGCTCACCACACAACCTGCAAAATTCCTCATCTCTTATGGTTCCGTTAAGGGCCGCAAGTTCCCTCAGCTGCTGCCTCTTGTGCTCATTTAACACTTCATCAACAGGTGTTAGAAGCTTCTCAATCATGGCCGCCGCAGAATCAAGAGATTCCTGTGTTTCAGCTTCAACCAATACGTGTAAATCCTCATTCTCGGAAGGATCTGGCTTCAGATCCCTCTTCTGCTGCAATCTGCCTTCTTTTACCGAGCCTTTCCCCCTGATTACTATCTTGGCACCTGTTTCTTTCTCCATTCTTTTCTGAGTGTTGCCTCTAGGCCCAATGATAAGTCCAATGAAGTTGTACCCAGGGTACTCCTTCATGGGGATGTAGAGCTTTTTCTGAAGCTTGGGTGGACGGTAATCCGCTGGAGGTCTGAACGCTGGATTCTTCTTTATAAGCTGTGATATAATCTCCTGACGCTCCTTGTTGAGGTACTCACGCGCCCGATACTCTCTTGTGTTTATACGAATACCCATGTTGTCGTAGATGGGTTCAGGCGATGGAGAACGTGCTCCCTCAGGGCGATCATCCAACGGTAGGCCTGACTGGAGGAGGCGGCTAATCTCCAGAAGCCTGATGTTGAGGGCTTGGACTTCGGGATCAAGATCGGCAGTGAAATCCTTCATAAAATCCGGTAGCTGAAAGGACCTCGGCTCCTCTTCAGACCACCTCGACTTCCTCTTCCGACTGCCAGCGCCAGACCCATCGCCGTTCTGATCAGCTTCCGATGGTGGATCCCAACGGCTCCGCCGGCGCCGTCGGCTGCTGGTCTCTTCTTCCCCACCAGAGCACTCTCTGTCTGTACCACTGTGAGTACCAACGAGGCCGCTTTCGGATATCAACTGCCTCTCCACGCTCTCCCGCTTGTGAGCATCGCGGTTTCGAGCGTAAGACTCCATATAATCGCGATCCAGATGCTTCTGCGAAGCGGCGGTATCCGACGGAGGCTGCTTATTGTGATGTTGATCTAGGGTTTCCGGAGGAAGGTATTGCTGACCCGGGACCTCCGAAGGGGGAAGCGGCGGAGGCGGCGGAAGGGAGTTTTGGGAGGCTAGGTTTTCCCAGGACGAGGACGGAGCAGGTGGCATCACGCTGAACGCACCAGAATTTTCGAAAGAACGTTGGTAAGCCGAGGCCTGCGAAGAACCTTCGTATTGAGAGTGACTGCCGGAAGAATCGAAGCCTTGTGCCGGTGCCGACGAAGCGTAGGCCAGTGAGTCCTCCATCCCCCCAAAAACGAGGGGAAGACGAAATCACGAAGCAAGGGACTGATCGGAGAAATTAGGGTTCCGCCCTCGATCTTCAGATATTAGCTTCCCACAGCTGTGACGATAACGAAGGCGAGATCGGGACTCTTCGTTAGCCCGACTTCATTTATATAGGAAGCGGCGCTGGTACCGTGGCGCGCAGGAGAGAAGAATCCGGGGTCCATCGGATCAACCACGGTCGTAACGGATCCTCTATCGGTTCGAAAGTAAAGCAAAATTTCATAAAATTAATAATTCAAAGAAAATTCTAGAAGCACAATTAATGGCCCAATACCCGGGCCCAAAATGAGCTACTGGGCGCGACCATATTTTTCCGTTACCTGAGAAACTAGGAATGTTATATATATAAATATATTGATAATTAGAAGGAATATAAATCCGAGGAGGGTTAGGGCGAATTATGAGGACCAAAAACGAATATATATACGTATTACTCTCTCTCTCTCTCTCTCTCTCTCTCTCTCATGTACGTGGCTTGGACTCGGACCATAACGGGCTCAGACCACTTCGACATTGAGAAAATTTAAAAGCATTTAAAGAGTTCAATTTAATTTAAATTAATGATAAATCAAACGTCTCTCTCTCTCTCTCTCTATATATATATATATATATATATATCTGTATATATATACACATAGAGAGATATCGGCCACTAAGATTTACCTTGATCATCCCAGGCCTAAGGATCATCATCATAAGCTACAGTGGATAGTGATGATGGGAGGATCACAACGGGCTTCCCCTGAAAACGGAGATCCGCGAGCATGGGAGGCGGAGATGGCTCGCACAGGTGCCCGTTTCCCGTCAAGTCAACCCTCTCCAACTTCCCTGAGACGACCCAAAAAAAAGAAAGAGATGATTCAGCGTGGAATTAATACAATTCGGAGACATGCAGAAGAGTCAGAAGCCCCTTGAGGGAGGTGCAACGTACCTCTGGAGAGCTTCAGGGCCTCGCAGATGACCGGGAGAGACTCCGCCGGCATGAAGTTGTATCCGGCGTTGACCACGGAAAGCTCCGGAGCCCTTGAAACGAGCTTGGCCAAGAACTCTGCCGCTTCCTTCTTCCCCCGGTTCTTACTGCAACAACCATCAGCCGAAGAATCTGATTAATGGGCACAGTAATTGGACCCTCTATGCAATTAATCGGTGACGAGTGGTACTAGTTGACCATTTACGAGGTGGGACTTTTCCAACCTCACGTTGACCCAGACGAGCCCCACGTCTTCAGGCAGTCCGCGTTCAAGTTCTTGGAACCCCAGCGGGCCCAAGCCCACATCTTCGATGTTCAGCCTCTGAAGGCGGGAAGGCCCCAAGAACTTCGCCAAGGGCACTCCCACACAGCTGAAATGGAGGAAACCAGCGAGTGTCGATTTAAATAATAATAATAATAATAAAAATAAAATAATCGATCGAGTGGAGAGATTATGAGGGGAGGGAACCATATTAACCTGCCAAGGTTATTATCCGCGAGAGATAAAGAGCGCAGTGGCTTCCCCAAGTGCTGGATATTCTCGAGGAGCTGAACCACTGCCACGCTGGAGAGGCTGCAGTTCTCTATCTTGATATCAGACAGAGGATCCGGCCTCTCAATCGCCTTGAGAAAATAGGGAATGAGACTCCTGCAGCATATCAGATATCTCGGTCAACGGCAAATCTTCATCGCCTTCAAATGATGAAGAAGCCCACCAATCAGGGCCTGTTACCATAATAAACACCCGGCATGACATATTTCATCACAACAATATATGAAAAAAATGGACTAAACTATAGTCGATGAGAGATATAGTTGAAAGGTCTCGGACCAGCAACGAGTTCTATAGCAGCCATTTTGATGGCTGCGGCAATCGGTATCCTTCCGATGCGAGTAAAGGGATAGCTGAAGTTAGACCATTGGAAGTGATGGGAGTGTGGGACAGAAACAGCATGGTCAACGCTCAAGTTCTACCGATACAACTGAACAATAGTCTCCCAGAGTCAAAGCTAGTAGTGGTAGACCAAAATTTTCCCCTACGATTTCTCGTTTAGCACCTGTGATCCTTCTGTTTTGGTGATGAAAAAGGTTAAAAGACACCCAAAGGTGCCCAAGCATTTAATACTCAAATCAGTTATGAACATGCAGGCAGTGTGTGGATGTGTGACAGAGAGTAAATATTTACATATAAACATATATGACGAGAAAGAGAGAGAAAGAGAGAGAGAGAGAGAGAGGACCTTATACCACCATCAGTCAAAGGATTGTCACTTATATCCAGCTGCCTAAGGCGAGGCATATGAGCTAGAGCATGCTTGAGATCTTCTGCATCATCCTCGCCCAAATTATTTCCTCTGATAATAAAAAACCAAATAAAAAACAGATCAAGTTGACAACGCCGAATAACGTTTCAAGCAAGATAAAAAAGAGATTTCCTCATCTCTACGACACAAAAACAATGCGTTGCTGTTACCTTAGGTTTAGAACACAGAGAGACTTTAAGACCCCATTCGATGGTGATGATGATGGTAAAGGAGAGAAGCAGGTGGATTGCCTCCCTATGTTGGAAAGCCACCCTGCAATCTGGAGGTATACATTAATTGATGATGCTTTTAATCACTATAATCACGATAAGATATAACGAGATGCTGAGATACTGCTTACATTGTCATCTGAAATGTCAAGGCTGATAAGACCAGAAGAAGATCCGCAAAGAGTACCAAAAATTAAATTTGCAATTTTGGGCCCCATGCTGACATCACACAATTTTACTGACCGCAAGGACCTTTTCATAAAAATTGAATCAGTCTGACTGCCCACAGAATAGAGAAGAAAAACTGAGAATTGAAAATCAGTACATTAAATATGGTATCTTGGATATGGTAGCTGACGTAAAATGTGACCTTACAGCACAAATGTCACACTAAATATGTAATTCCTTTTATGGAATAACATTGAAAAAATACATCTAGATCTGCATCCTTTTCGCATATTCATGAAGCACGATTCTGGGTTATTCAAAGGACCTGAATAACCCGTGATCTTTCAATGAATAACCCAGCTTGTAGTAATCAAATGATTCTGGGTTTATACCTGATCTCTCTTGGTTACTGCAATCAATTTCATTTGAAGTTGCCCCACGATCCAAAAAACTTGAATCGAAGGTATTACTTATAAACAGCTTTTGCAAGTTTATCATTCATAACTTGCTATTTCTCGTTAGGAGTTCCCTACACGAACATAGAAAATATTGACACTGATTTTTCATTAAATATTTGTTGATTTTAAGCAATCTCCAAGAGACAGAAAATGGGATGAAAGGCCTACGGATCAAAAACAGTCTCTCCTTCAAAATAAGAATAGTATAAAACCATGACTGCACCTCTCGATTTGTGTTGGAAGAAATCTATGAATAAGGGATAATCATAATGCACAGTATCTGCTGCAGTACCAACTATAGAAAAAGAGAGTGAAACAGAGAATAATCTGATTCCAGCAGAGAGGTAAGGGTCGAGATTCCAGATAGAAAAAGATGCATCCGGCTCCATTTTTGCAAAAAATCTATCTTTACAAGCACGAAAGGTAATTGGTCCATCCATCATTAAACTTTCAAAACCTAGTTAAGTTTTAATGGAGAAGATATTGGATAGTTAATAGGCGGCAAAAGCCTGCTTATAAGAGGTTTCAAGGGTATTTGGACAATCCAAAGAATATGAACCGTACAATTCTGTCCTGCATCGTAAAGTCCATGATTAGCCATTTCAATTACAAAGATGGGCCAAACGCCAAATATGAGGTCCAAAGTTTATACTGTGCATATAATTCAGTATAATAGAACTTGTCGCTAGAATATTAGTGCCCAGGGGCCGTCTAGAAGAAAAATAAATATACTTCACTGGAATAGAACCTGTAGTTGGATGCAGAGCAAGGTTAAATACTACCGCTACAACATATGTGTAGCAATTTTTAGCAATAACTTCCCATAATAACAGATATATTTTAGAAGTACCGTACCTCGACATGTTGTTAGAAAATCTAACATATCAATTTATACATAATTTTTTTTTTCTTGACAACCTGAATTAAAGCTGATACAATTTTCCAAATTTTTCATTGGGCATAAGTGAAACATAAATGATTCAACAATTATCAAAAGCTTTAAAATTCTCCGGGTTTGTAAAAAAAAAATGGGTGAAAGGGAGACCCAGCTGACTGAAAAAGGAGTCAAAAAATAGAAATCTTTTACACGTGTCAAAGGCAACCACCAACCTACAAAAGCAGACTGCCATCCATTTCTAATACTGAATTTGTTTGGCCGACTGAAAAGTTTGATAATCCGAAAAATAACGAATTTAACTAAATTTTATAAATCTATGATTTTGACTCGGAAAAAAACTCTATAGTTCCATAAATATATCACATATTTGAAAATTTGTGTAACGAATTGACAATGATCCCGTAAGGAAAAAATAACATTTCATGGTAATTTAAGTTTAAAAACCATCAATTATAAATTGAGTGTATAGCTTTAAGAGCATTACCTTCCCGATGAGAGAAACTCTAGAAAACTTGAATAAGTGGAGGTCTGCTTGGATTCAAAAATACTTGAAGATGTGATAGAGAAATACTGAATCCCATGTACACAAGTTCCACTGTAGTACAGTGAAGTACAAATCTTTTTAAAACCAGTGGAAGAAAACCTACAATGGACAAGGTTTAGGGATAATAAAGTATCCTTGTTCTGTGACAGAAGCTTGCATACTTCATCAACCTGTAGAATGTAATTCAGTTTTTAATTTAGCAACTATTAGCCAAGGTTCCTCACGAAAGAAAAGTTTAATGATGTGTATCTATCACGAATCACTGAGAAAAATGACATAAATATAAATGCATTTGAGTAATAGAATACCATTAGATAACAAACCAATAATTTTCTGAACAAAACTGCAATCCAGAAGTTACAACAAAAAGAAAAGAGTTTACATTTACGGTAAGAGATGAGACATACATGAGTTTCCGATTTGATATTTCGGAAGATGACATCTTGCAGATGGCTAGCCTTTAGCATTTCCTGTCCATGGACTAAAACGTTCAACTTCTGATACAAACTGAAAAATCTCAGAATCTTTTAATTTAATAGGTATCTATTTTTTACAATTCGAACATATAGATGAAAGTATAAAAGCCAGAAAGTACAAACTCAAAGAAGAGCAACTAAATCATCTATTCAGTGTTGACTGCTGACTTATTTCATTCACGAGAAAATACAAAGTCTATGATATAATCTATCTCTTTTTCGTTTTTTGAGCAAAATTTGCAGCACAGTCACGGGAAATTTGGGGTCTCCAAGGTGCACATATAATGAGAAGAGTTCCATAGTTGGAAAATTAGTACTTATAAAATAGGTTTAAACATTTGAAATCATTATGGATTTTCCATCAGAGAACCAGTTATAACCAATAGATTTAACATGAATTCTTGCATGTTACAACATACACCAATCTGCCTGGGATAAGACTGAAAGAACCATCTCTGATGAGGTACGGGTGGATCAGTATGTGTAACTCCAGGAATATTAAAGGCTCCAGTATGTGTAACTCCAGGAATATTAAAGGCCCCAGTATGTGTAACTCCAAGAATATAGTCGGGAATCTCTGGGCAAATATTATCCTGTTATCCAGTCTTATTTTAAAGACATGACAATAGAAACATCTACAGAAGAGCTGCTAACCGGATTTGGAGGTTATGGATGAGAACCTACAACCCCACCCCTCCCCAGAACTTTCCATGTAATGTTCTCGCAAGAGTCAACTTTGTTTTTTTCATTTCTAGCCACTTGACGGTCCTTGTACAGATTTCTGGGTAGGCAAGAGCGTAAAATTGTCGTTATTTAGAGGTGGGCCTAAATCATCGGGAGAAACTTGGCTGTGACATATAGACACTGGCAGTCTGCAGTATCTTTTTGCCACCAGAAGGATCAGGTACTTCGTAATGCGGTTGTATGTTCCCTCATTGTTTTCAAGAGTACTGCACATATCCCCTCCCAAGCTTCCAACACGGCATAACAGCAAAGATAGCGCACCATGACTTCAGTCAATATCATATGGAAGCTTTTTAAATGTTGAAAGGGGTTGCTGAAAATCAGATGGCAGTCACCGGTGATATTACGAGCTATATGAAAAGAAGGTACATAAAAAGTAGATTCGTTTTTACTGAGCATATGACCCGATTATCAATTTACTTAAACAAAAACACAACTCGAGGACCATAACCACCTCAGGGAAGACATTTTAACATCTATACACAGCCAAGTTCTGCATTTTCTTACACATGTTCCCGTAACACACAGCACATTTTGGAGGCGTAGGCATCTGCATTCAAATAAATGGAAAAATACAGTTTAACATCATAAAGGAACATACTCAGGAATCAAAATGTCAAAGGCTGACCTATACAACACCAGAAAAAGGAAATGCTTGCATACTTTTGGATAAACGTCTTCTAATAAGTAGCTAATCTGAAAAAAGTTACATGTTGCGAAAGAGCATCATTAAGTAATTCTTCACTGGACAGCACCTTACCCAATAATCAAGATTGGCAATAAAGATGATCTGAACAATTAAGAAAACCCTAAAAAATTTAGTCTGAATGTCCCGTTAGAGAGTGAAGTCTATTTTCTTCATTTGAAGTGGAAAAGCAAGCAGTCTCATTGTGAAATGCATATTCATAAAACCTTGAGTAGATGTAGTTTTACTACTATATTCATAAACTATTGATGTGGAAGTATCCAGAGAATGTTTCTCACTTTTTCTCTAAATGATTATTGACTAGAGATCTTCTTATTAATTTCATTGAACACTGTTGCAAATCGAGAAAAACCCTTGTCACGAAGGACAGAGGGGAGAATCGGCGGAAACCGCCTCAACGTTCATTCAACTCTGATCCCCATTATATAGGGAGTAATAATACACAACTTTTGCAAAAAACACCCTCAACTAATTACACTATTTCCCTACGACCTAGAACCTCCAACAAACACTTTATGGAATAAAAAAGCAGTGACTAGATAGAATATGATTATATAGGATTCGCAGTTTGATTGGTAGAATAATATTAGTAAATAAGGGTAAGCACTATATATGAAAGTAGACATTTCATAAACAGTTTTCACAGGGTCACCTTTCTCATCAGGGAACAAGAAAAATGTAGCATCAGCATCAAAAACATAAAACATAAATGGATGTGGTATCACCTCGCATAATTTCCAAAGTTTTGACAATGATACGATAGCTTTGCATATTCGAAATCTTTATTGCACTTGTCTTGAATGCAACCAATCGAATCCAATATAGCGTCTGCAGTGCATAAATATACCAAAAAGGTGATGATATATGTAAAATTTTGTTTCTAAAGAAAGATGTGAATCAAAATTAACGGAAAAGACATCTTCTCAGTCAAAAAAACTAATTTCCACGTGCAAGTCGTCAGCAAAGACTACATGATGTTGCCATTTAAGGAAAATGACCAAGCATAAAGGAGATTCAGCTGAATTTCATACAGCATTAAAACGTAATTTCGCATAAGATGTCGACACCACCTGATTTTTTCAAAAAAATGCCAACATCTTGAATAGAGTGATGATTTTCCTTTATGGCACTTTTCACATCATGCTAGTTATACAAGAAAAACTTTAGCATCGGAAAAATGAATAATTTAAGAAGATAGGTACAACAAAAGCAGAAAGGCTAAAATGAGCAATAAGAAAACACAGAATGGACATTAGGTGACTAACTTGAAGCTTTTATCTCTTTGATACACCCGTCAAAAGCTGGAAGTAATGCTTTCTCTGACGCTTCATCCAGGCATCTGTATTCAAAGTAATGCTTGATAATTATGTATCAAATGGGCAAAAAATATAGCAATGAACTCATGGACAGACATTCATACTCCTGTAAGTGTGATTCCCAGTATCGCTGTTGCCAGTCAGTACTATGCTTGTTTTCAAGACTTTCCATACGATCTTGTACTCTTACGTGGCTTATTTGCAGTATCTTCTTGTTATTCTCAGGCCATCGCAACTTAAACAACAGCTCCCATGCCCTATTGAGGTCATCGTACCTAAATGAAACAATTCCAATACAAAGAAAAAATGTTGTCATGAATTGAAACAGGTCATAGAAACACAACTTCGGTGAATAAGCAGGCTATTAAATTACCTTCCACGTTTCTTCCCATCACCCATGCCATTTACTGCTGATCCACATGTGTCATTGACAGAACTGTCAAAGCATGAGGGTTGGAGAAAAATAATTATTTAATGTCTATGCAATAGCCAATTAGCTAATTTGACTCCTGTGAACATGCAGGACCATGAAACAACTAGGGAGAGAAAAACATAACATATCGAGATTGTGAACTATGCAACCCCACTGATAAACTGGATCCCTCACTTTTGATGTCAATAACACGTATCATAATCACAAAGTAAAAAAAAAAATGTACCACAAATATGGCAATAAAGCAAGGCTGATAAATACTAAAAATGTTAAAGAGGTCACTGATGCCAAGAGCATGAAGCAAGGAATCAAATGAAGTTACCACAAACAGAAGATAATTCACGGCTGACATTTATGTCTGTTTAGTTTGAAAGTGGCACCAGTTGATTCCAGACGATTTATGGGCAAATTGTGGTGGGAAAATTACTTCGGAAAGACAGGTTCACAACACCCCTATATTAAATTATCGCCGACTGACATACTGCGTCCGTTTTTTAACTACATAATATAGGTGATCTCCATCCTTCACTATGACTGGGATCTTGAGGCACTACTTGCTTAGTTGCACTCTCCTCAAGCATTCTTACATGAGATGCGCATCTGTAGGCACCCATGAGCATCTATTATGGCGTGTTCCTTTTCGATATTGAGAGGAACGAACCTGAAGCATGGATCAAAGAATGTTAAGAAACTTTCCCCACATCCTGAACATATCCAGAGCAACTCACGAATATCAAACCAATTTATTTTTACCAGGCTATGTGTTTATCTAGGTGACTTATTTAGATTCTCCTGCCACTGGAAATTTATTGGTCCGCAAGTTCATCCTCATGGTTTCAAATTTAAGCGCACTAGAGAGCTCTCAATGAATTCCAAGATGACATGTTACAGGCGAGGCAGGAAGTCTGTATAATCAAAACTCACAGAGCGGCCTGTAACTTCTCTAAGGCAAGTGGGGAAAGCTGCATCAATAAACCATCGAACAGATCGGATGGAAGGTCGAAAACATCCTGCAAGTGATTAAACCCTGAAAAGTGCACACTCCTGTTGTCAAGGAAAAATGGAAATTATACTTATTAATAGCATTGCTTTAGTTCAGCCATCACCGTCTTTGCCCGCTGCCGTCCTGGAAACTTTCTTCATGCATAGCGAGATCAGAGATGGGATATCACCCATTAGGAACGGCCCTGAAGCTCCAACAGAAAGGCCCTTCCGTAGGTCAGCTGAAAATTATGGAGTTCAAGGCCAAATGTCACCGACTAGAGAGAGGCAATTGAAAGTCAAGAGAGCAATAGTAACCTAAAATGTATACATTATAGGCGAAGTAACTGGGATATCAGACTCCGCAGTTAACGTCTGTGATCAAACACTGGGAAGCTGAGGCAGCGAATGAAAAAAGAGCATAGTCCAAAAATTCAGCGATTGCGACATCTGAAGGTAGGAAAAAAAACTAGTTGTAGACTTGAGAAATTATACACTCATAATCAACGACGTCTTGAACCTGATGATTAAAGGGGGAGACGAAGAATGTGAAACCGGCTGAAGGAAAAAGGATTGAGAGAGCCAATCATTCATCAACTTAACGTCCTTAAATTCCCAGATTAACGACAAAAACTAAATTCTCTCGCAGAGTCACAGAGCCAGACCTCGCGGAACGGATAATCATCAGAATTCAGACGCGAACCTGAGGCCAGAACGAAGAATGCGGAGTCCGGGGAGATCACAACCGACTGAAGAAAGACATCTTCACGCAACAACAGTCGCTACCTAGAACCCTAACTCCTCGCGGAAGGAGGACTATCATGAGCCCGACCGACTATTCCAACGGCCGCATAAACACGGGACCCCTGGGGGAAGTCTTCTTCTATATGTTCTTACCATTAGTAATTGGCCTTAAGCCCTATAAACTCATATTATTGTCCGTAAAGTCCATATATGTACTTTTAATTAGAAAGTAGTCCTTACACCACCATAGACACCAAATTCGTCACCCATTTAAGAGCCTTTTACGGTCTTTGTGTTCTCAAAATACATACTAAGGGTAAATAGATAAATCGTCTACTATCAAAAAATATATTTCCAATCTATATAAAAATATTCCTTTTTTTTTCATAAGCCGTAAAACAGTCTCTTACTGTTTTGAGGAAGCAAGCTGACTCGCGAGTCCACTTATAGTAAGAAAGAGAGATAAAAATAGTAATTTTTTTTATTTTGAAAAATAGTCAAATATCCATGTAAATGGTCAAATATAGCTCACGAAAATTGTCTTGGAATTTTAGCCGTGATATTATCTGAATTATTTTTATTTTTAAAAATGTTGCAAGTGTATTCCTTAGAGAGAGAATATGGGCCCATCGTGCTGTGTATCTCTCCCTTTTAGAAAATTACACGAAGAACCCTACAAGAAGAATGTCAAGTCCAAATCAAGCATGGAAGGGCCGCCAAAATCAGGTTCGATTATTTCCCCAAATTAGCTGTTTTTATTTGACTAAACAACTCCAATGTGATCGTTGAGATGAGATGAAGGAATCGATCAGACTGCACCCGGAAGAAGCGCGACGGTACTCAGGGATTGTGACGGGGAGAGCCTCCGTCAGCTGCTCTCGGCATTCAACTTCTCCAGGAGGATCTTGTTCAAAAGCGCCGGATTTGCCTTGCCCTTCGACTCCTTCATCACCTGCAGACAAGGAGGAGAAGAACTGAGCGGGACCGACTCTCTCTCTCTCTCTATTTTCTCTCTCTACTGTGAGCATCAAGAGAAGGGTTTCCGAGCCGATTCTGTCCACACCTGGCCGGCGAAGAAGCCCTGCAGCTTTGTCTTGCCCCCGCGGTACTGCTGCAGCTGCTTCGGGTTCTCCGCGATCACCTTCTCCACCAACGCTTCAATGGCGGCGGGATCTACAATCTGCAGGCGGAAGAGGATAAGCTCCGGTTATTCTCTCTCTCCCCCACAACGAAGAAATGGGGTTGCCCCATCGTTCTTCACAGACATCTTAAAAAGGAAAAAAATGCTGAAATTAGTAAGTAGAAGCTGCGCGCCTGAACCAGATCCTTCTCCGTGATCAGAGATTTGACCGTCCCTCCTTTGGTTATGAGCTCGACGAGAATCTGCGAAAACATGTGACAACATTACGAAAATAAAAGCTATGATTTCTGCAACTCTATTGCATGATCCACGTAATTTTTTTGGCCTGAAACCAGGGGGACCAAGCTGAGGAATACCTCCTTCCCCATCTTCCCACTGATGGTTCCGCCCTTTATGGAAGATATCAGCTCGGCGAGCTCCCGGGGGGTCAGCTTGATCTCACCAATCGACAGACGTTCGCTCTTCAGGAATGCCGCGATGTCGCCCATGATCCAGTTGGCGGCCATTTTCACGTCGGCGCCACTATCGACAGCGGAGTCGAAGAAATGAGCAACCTAAAAGTCAGCGGAGAAAGCTCGTAAGTCCACGGCCCGAGACCACGACGGGGGCAGAGCGGAACCCACGGAGGGGAAGAACGCACGGCGACGTCGTTGGCGAGAAAGAGGACATCCTGCATGCCGAGGCCCATCTGCTCGTAGCGCCGCCGCTTCGCCTCCGGGAGCTCCGGCAACGATGCCCGGATGGCCTCCACGTACTCGCTCGAGAGGACGACCTCAGGGAGATCGGGCTCCGGGAAGTACCTGTAATCGGCCAGCCCTTCCTTCTTCCTCATCGTGACTGTTCTCTACAAGAAAGAAAGACGCCAGGAGATCAAATTCAGGAGGAAGGAACAGGGAAATTGGGAGGTTGAAGGGTAGATTCGAGGGCAAACCTGGGAGCCGTCGTCCCAGAGCCGGGTCTCCTGGACGATCTGATCCCCCTGGCCTTGCTTGTGGAGAGTAACTTGCCTGCAGATCTCGAAGTCTATCGCCCGGCTCATGGCGGAGAACGAATTCATATTCTTGACCTCCACCTACCCACCTTGAAGGACTCGAACGAGTTAGATGAACATGTAGCTAGGCATATAATTAGGGTTTGAAGGTAGGATCTTCTCGACCTTGGTTCCAAATTCTGACTGCCCGATTGGACGAACAGATACATTCACGTCACAGCGAAGAGATCCTTCTTGCATGTTCCCGTTGCTCACTCCCAGGTAGCGCACCAGCCTCTGCAACTCTGCGGCGTACTCTGCAGCCTCGATGCCAGTCCTCATGTCCGGCTCGGAGACGATCTCGAGCAGAGGGACGCCAGCTCTGTTGAGGTCTACCTGTGGGAGAGGAACAGTTCCAAATTAGGAAATGAGGCAGCTGGAGTTGGCGGAAAGGATTCATATTCTCTCACCTGCGAGTAGCTTCCAGATTCCGAATGAAGCAGCTTCCCTGCGTCTTCCTCCATGTGAACCCTCGTTATGCCGAACCTCCGATGCCCGCCGCCGAACTCAAGCGGGAGATCCAGGTCGATGAATCCTCTGGTGGCGATGGGGACGTCGAACTGAGAGATCTGATAGCCCTTTGGGAGGTCGGGGTAGAAGTACTGCTTCCGATCGAACTTGGAAGTCAACGAGAGCTTGCAGTTGAGAGCGAGGCCCAGCTTAACCGCGAACTCGACGACCTTCGTGTTCAGCACTGGCAGCGCGCCGGGCAGACCCATGCAGACGGGGCAGACGGTGGTGTTCGGCGGGGAGCCATAGGAGTATTCGCAGGCGCAGAAGGCCTTGGTGACTGTGGAGAGCTGAACGTGGGTCTCAATGCCGATGACGGATTCGTAGCCCTGTGAGCTCTCCTCAGCGTTCTTCCTCGTCTGCGTCTGGGGCCTCTCCGCCGGCGCCCTGGTCTGGGTCTGCGCGCTCTGGGCGCCGCTGGCGGAGATCGAGGTAAGGGAGGCGGCGTTGCTACCGGAACGGAAAAGCAGACTCCGGCTTCCCCATCGATGGGGAGAAGATGGGAAGAAGCAGAAATTCTTGAACCTCAACCCTCTGAAGTACACGGCCGCTCCAACGGCCGCCATATTCGCTCCAGTCGACCCCAGAGGACGACACCGGCAACGGAGAGGGATCACCAAATCGTCCGAGAGAGGGCGACTCGCAGCGGAAACGAGTTCTGAGAGTCTGTCGAGAATTTATTCAAGCAGCTAGTGTGCGAGATGGATAACGGATACCTCCAAACTGAGAGCCGCGAGTCTGAGACGGGGACCTTCCATGGGGAAACCAGAAGGTTACTAGGATGGTTCCCTCGACAAGGGCGGTCGGTTTCCAAGAACCTGGTCCCGGAGAGGAGAAAGGAGAGGAGGAGCTGCCGTACGTACCTCTATGCGACGAGGGGATTACTCCTCTGCTCCGTCCTATGACAGGGAAAATCTCCGGCGTCACTCTCGAACTCTCAGCTCCATTCCCCGAAGACGAAGATCGAGCTCACTTGAGCTCTAATGGATGGTGGTAGGGCAGAGCCAGCAACGGGCTGACCCTCATCCATCCCTCCATCCTCCCACCAGGATGAAGAAGACGTCGGCATGTAATTTTCCCACAGATCCCTATAAAATGTAAACTAACATTTTGAACCATTATTAAGTTTATTTTAAATCCCAGGCCTTTCCGTCATTTGGGCCCATTTTGTTTCCTTGTCAATGATCGAGCCGGCCCATATTTTTCCCCTCGAGAAGCGGAAAGACGAAAAGACTAGTCAAACCCCATGTGGGCCCGTCGTCCCCATACCCCGCCATGCAAAACGCTCTACAGTCGCCGTCCAACCATCCATCTGCCTTCTCCCCGCAACCGTCCCCCTCCTCCCCCAACATCCTCTCCGTTCAGCCACCACCACAGCTGCCGCTGCCGCTGCCGCCGCCGCCGTCCTCCGCCCTCCGCCTCCCCCATGGGGAATCTCCACCTCTCTGCACTCGTCGCCGCTCTCGTGCTCTTCGCGCTCCCTGCTGCGGTGGCGGAGATCAGGAGCATGCGGATCGTCAAGGACCCGGGGGCAATAATCCTCTTCGAGCAGTTCGGCTTCTCCGCCGGCGGCGGCCGAGTGGCCGTCTCTGTGAAGGGAGTCTCCTGGAGGTCGCCGGATCCCACCGCAGACCCCCACCGGTGGATGGGCTTCGTCCTGATCCGGCAGACCTCGTACGAGCGGCTCGAAAACGAGTCTCGCTACTCCTCCGGCGGCTTCTGCTCGCTGTCCAGCCACTACGTCAAGGCGGTGCTCCCCTTCCAGAGCCTGGCGGCGGATTCGACTGGAAATGGCTCGGTCGCCATCGAAGAACCGGACGAGTACAGCCTTCTCTTCGTCAACTGCCGGCAGGGCCTCGAGGTCTCCATGGAAGTGCTCACGGAGATGTACAACGTCGGCGCTGATGGCGAGAGGGACTACCTCCCCGCCGGGCACAAGCCTCTGCCGCGGCTCTACTTCGTCTTCTCCGTCGTGTACGCCGCCTTCTTGGTCGCGTGGGCGGCCGTCTGCTTCCGGCAGCGCTCGACGGTGGAGACGATACACGTTATCATGGGGATGCTGCTGGCTTTCAAGGCCCTCAAGCTGGTCTGCGCCGCCGAGGACGTGTCATTCGTCGGCCGGACGGGGACCCCCCACGGTTGGGACGTCGTCTTCTACATCTTCGGCTTCCTTAAGGGGGTCACCTTCTTCACGGTGATCGTCCTCATCGGCACCGGCTGGTCTTTCCTCAAACCCTACCTCCAGGTCTTCCATTAAACTTCACCATCATCTTCCTCCCCCTTCCCACATACATTAGAGTGACCATCCGCCATGCCCGGGCACCAACAGGAGAGGGAGAAGAAGGTCCTGATGGTCGTCATCCCGCTGCAAGTGATCGAGAACGTGGCATCGGTGGTCATCGCCGAGACGGGGCCGTCGGAGAGGGACTGGCTCACCTGGAACCAGATCTTCCTCCTGGTGGACGTCATCTGCTGCTTCGCCGTCTTCCTCCCCATCATCTGGTCCATCCGCAGCCTCAGAGAGGCCTCAAAAACCGACGGGAAGGCCGCTCGGAACCTGGCGAAGCTGACACTCTTCCGGCAATTCTACGTCGTGGTCGTCGGCTACCTCTACTTCACCAGGATCGCCGTTGCTGCCCTGGGAGCCGTCCTCGGCTACCGCCACCGCTGGGTGAGCGCCGCCATGGCGGAAGGGGCCAGCCTGGCTTTCTATCTCTTCGTCTTCTACAATTTCCAGCCCGTGGAGAGGAACCCGTACTGGTACGTTCACGACGACGAAGAGGCCGCCGCGGCCTTCGAGCTAGAAGACGACGAGAACTTCGAGCTTTGATTCTTTTCCTGTTCGGCCGTCGTGGATTTCCCTTCTTTGCTCTACGAAGAATGAAGAAGAAAAAAATTGATATTTTTCGGACGCCCTTATATCTCAGCAGGCCCAATAATGGGAGGGGCAAACCCTCGTTGACCGAATAGGCCCCCATGTGAGCTAGTGGGCCGTTAAAATGGACCAATCGTCCAGTAAGTAGTGGGCCATATGCCTCCAACTGGTGTGAGGTGATTTATGTTCCTGCAGTCTGCTTCGGCGAATTTGTGAGGCCCAATAATGAGAAACCGATTCTGCACGGCCTATATGTTTATTATGGGGCCCAATAAGGATGGGTTGAAGAGATCGTCCATAAGAGGGCCCATTTGTATGTAATTGGGCTGTAACGAAACCGTTGTATAAATATGTAATAAACCTTTCTTCCAGCCGCGGAAGCAGGAACCATGGCGGAGGCATCTACGGGGGAGCGCCCCCTCGTCCTTGCCGCCGCCGCCACTGAACCGAGGAAACCAAAGCCTGCTCCGAGGCGATTCGTGAAGTCTCAGATTCCAGAGTCGATTCTCAACGACCCCGCGCTCAACTCCGCCATCTCCCTCCTCCCTTCGAACTACAACTTCGAGGTCCACAAGTGCGTCCATCGCGTCCGCTCCTCCTCGGCCCGCCGCGTTGCCCTCCAGTTCCCCGACGGGCTGCTCATGTACTCCCTCCCTCTGGCGGACATCCTCCGCTCCTTCGCCGGCGCCGACGAGGTCGTCGTCCTCGCGGAGCCCACCTACGGCGCCTGCTGCATCGACGACCTCGCCGCCGCCGCCCTCAGCGTGGACCTCCTGATCCACTACGGCCACAGCTGCCTCGTCCCGGTCAGTTTCTCCAAGGTTCCCACCCTCTACGTCTTCGTCGACATCAAGGTCGACGTTGCTCGCCTCGTGGAGGTCGTCAGGTCCAACTTCGAGCCCTCGACGAGGCTGGTTCTCGCCGGGACCGTGCAATTCAACTCCGCCGTCCACTCTGCGAGAGTATCGCTCTTGGAGGAGCACGGTTACCAGGTCTTGGTGCCGCAGGCTAAACCCCTGTCAGCCGGGGAGGTCCTCGGATGCACTGCTCCGACGGTGGGCAGGAGCAATGGCGGAGCGGAAGCCCTCGTCTTCGTCGCAGACGGCCGATTCCATCTCGAGGCCTTCATGATAGCCAATCCAGAGATCAAGGCCTTTCGCTACGACCCCTATGTCGGGGTTCTTTTCCTGGAAGAGTACGATCACGCGGGGATGAAGGCGGCGAGGAAGCAGGCGATTATGGCGGCCCAGAAGGCGAGGAGATGGGGCGTGGTCTTGGGGACCCTGGGGAGGCAGGGGAGCACTAGGGTTTTGAACCGGATCTTGGGGCGGATGGAGGAGAAGGGGATGGATTACACGGTGGTGCTGATGTCTGAGTTGTCTCCGGCGAGGATTGAGCTGTTCGGAGACTCAGTGGACGCCTGGGTGCAGATCGCTTGCCCTCGGTTGTCGATAGATTGGGGGGAGGCCTTCAAGAAGCCTCTTCTGACGACTTTCGAGTTGGAGATCGCCATGGGCTTCCTCCCAGGTTGGTGGGAGAACAGGAGGCCGCCGGCGGCACAGGGCTCTAGTCCCTGTGGCGCCACGAGGAAGGAGGAGAATGGATCGGCCAGCTGCGGCGATGGTTCATGCGGTCCCAGCGGCAAGTCCGTGGAGGCAGAGGAAAAAGAAGGCCACTATCCCATGGATTATTACGCCCAAGATGGAGGAGACTGGAACGGCTCATACGCCAAGCACAGGACCCCAGCTGACGGTAGAATGCCTTCTCAGTCTCCCGAAGGTAAACCGGATCTTCCTCCACCATGACAGACCTTGCGGTCCATTCTCTGTTCCTCCGCTGATTTTTTTTTCTAGAATTGTCTTCTTCGTTGCTCTGCAATGGATTCAATTCAGAATAAGTAGCATCAGGGGGCACTTAATTCACCACAAGAGGACGAGAGTTTATAAAAATTGACTCACGTAGACCAGTTCTTACACACATCGTTTTGGTGGAACCCATCAGTTTGGGAAAATTAATAGAAAATGTGTATGCTGATAATTGCAGTGGGTTCCTGGGGGTTGATAAATTATCGCTCTTAGTTGCAAATTCTGTATTTCCGGGATCCACTCAGGGTGGGTCAGTAAAAATCATCACAAACACAAGCTGATTTGCTTGGTTTCCATATCCGGGTTGGTTTGATCCCCAGTTCATACTCCATCATTCATACATTCCATCAGAATTTTTTCTTTTTGGATCCTGTTAAGCGGTTTGATTTGCTTGGTTCCTCGGTTGCACTGGGCTTGTTCTGATGATTCCTACGTTGTATCATCTCAGGAGTATTCATCTATCAATATTTTTGAGAAATTATTGGGATTTTTTTTTTAATGACAACAAACAAGAAAAGCAAGCCCGTATGCATATCCCCATCTTGGGCTTGTTCTGATGATCCCTAAATTCTGTCGGCTCAGCAGTATTCGTCTATCAGTATTTTTTTTAATGATAACGAACAAGAAAATAAAGCCCGTATGCATATCCCCATCTTCTGGATCTGCGAGGTTTTTCGTGCAGCAGTTTGAAGATGCCTGATCGCTTTTGGTCTAAAAGTGTTTTGAAGGAGTTAGCTCGGGGACATGAACTTGCCCACGAGTCTCGAGCTTTAGGGAAGGCAATTGGATGGCATTCTAGGCGTTGAGAGTTTTGGGATGCGGTCGTTTATTTTCGCCTAGTTGCTCATTAGGGTTTCTGCTGTTTCTGATCCATGGTCGCTGCTCTGGTCCAGGTCTCGGCGCTGCAAAGAGTGGAGGGGGCTAGCAATGGAGGTGGCGAGATTTGGCGCTCGAGACAGCCATGGCCATGGATGCTATCTCCAGAAATCCCGGTTCTTTACTCGGAATTGGAGGGTTTAGGCCAGTTTTCCATCCGAGCATCGAGGAAAGGGACGGTCCTTGGGCTTTTAGATCTTCCCATCCAGTTTTCCTTTGATCATGTGCCCGTGTGCAACTGTTCCCTGCAGATATTCAGGCTTGTTTCTACTCATGATGAAGCATGCCCACTTTCACCTTACCCTTCTCTCTCTCTCTCTCTCTCTCTCTCTCTCTTCCCATCTATCTATATACACACCCATATACGCGTGGGAGGCTTGAAATTATTTCGTATTTATTTTATTTTATAATAAACATCAGAAGCCATCCGCTTTTAGGAGGGCAGCTTGTGCAGATTATCGCTGAATTTCTATCTGTATATATATAGATATATAGAAGAAACACACCTGCTTGGAAGAACAACCACTGACTGGGTCAGCCCGTCTCATTGTGCTGGCAAGGAAAGCTACATAAGTGACTTGAAACGATCCCCTGCGAGGTCTTCAGTGTTTCCAAGCAACAAGGGGGGGGGGGGTTTAGGAGAGATTCAGAGAGGTGAGCCACTTAAGGACCACTATCTCCCTGAACGGTACCAGAGAGGGCGAGAGAGAGAGAGAAAAGAGGCCTAGGCATGCACGTCAAGTACGCAGCGGAGGCAGACCCCCTCGTGCATGAGATGGAAGGCATCGTTGATCTCCCCCAAGGTCATGTTGTGGGTGATGTACTCGTCCACCTTGATTTCCTGCAATAAACGAAGTGCATAATAAATTTGAGTCATTATCTAACGCAGTCATCAATGCATGGTGGTCCTGATAAGAGAAAAAGGGGCTGGGAGTAGAGAGAGAGAGGGGGGGCACCTTCTTCATGTACTTGTCCACGAGCCAGGGAACCTGGGAGCGGCTCTTGAAGCCACCGAAGGCGGTGCCCTTCCAGACGCGCCCCGTGACAAGCTGAAAGGGTCGGGTGGAGATCTCCTGGCCGGAGGCCGCCACGCCCACGATCACCGACGTCCCCCAACCCTGGCGTCATTCATTCATTCATTTTTCATTAATGTGGCCCCTCGATCAGATCCATCATAGAGAGGGAGAGAGAGAGGCGCCATGGCTGGAAGTGGAGAGGTTTTCGGAAGAAACAGCAACCTTATGGCAGCACTCGAGGGCAGCCCTCATCACAGAGACGTTCCCGATGCACTCGAAGCTGTAGTCGACGCCCCCATCGGTGAGGTCGACAAGGACCTGCTGGATCGGCTTGTCGTGGTCCTTGGGGTTCACAAATTCTGTGACCCCGAAGTTCTTCGCTGCAATAGAATCCGCATTAGCTGGATGATAAAATCACATGATTTTGAATAGAAATGTTAAAGAAGAAGAAGAAAGAAACAACGATGCCCGTGAACAATGCAAGGTAAGTGAAGCAAGCAGATTTCTGTTCTTTTATGCCTTTTTGGGCATAACGGGGATCAAGAAGTGACGTTGAGATGGACATCGATTGGCAATGTACCGTTTAAAAGGATGCCAATATTAGTATCAAAAAGAGTATGCGGATAGTTATCACAAGTCTTCACCCCGACCTCAGCTCCTTTTAACCCGATAAGACACCTTCTTTTACCAACTTCTTCCTCTTCAGCACAGAAGCGGCCGCATTAGGGAGACTGTGGGCAACATCTCCCCATCACAATATTCAGACAGATTCGTTCTAAATCTTTCTAAAAAATATATGCCTCAGAGAAAAAAATCTTCAGTACAACCCATCTCAAGAAAAAATCTACATGCTGTGATAACTCAGCCATCAATGGTAATCTGTGCCTCAGGGAGTACCCAACCATCGACCTTACTCATGCACACGAGCATGCCTATTGGGGTGCCATTAAAGGCCAAGATCTCTTCTTGCTCCGAAAATATATCTATTCTTGCTCTTATCAGCTATCTTGAGGTCAGGTCCCATCCTCCTTCGATCAGGTATCTAAGTCTCGAGTATTCTGCTTGCTTCATCCAGCTATCTTACACGCCCAGGCCTCCTCTTGCTTCGTCCAGCTATCTTAAACAGCGCAGACCCTCCTCTTGCTTCATCCAGCTATCTTAAACAGCCCAGGCCCCCGCTAGCTCCATCTAGCTCCCTTTCAGGGCTCGGTCTCCTCTTGCTTCGATCAATGATATTATACCCTCAGGTCTACCCTTGCTTCAATCAGCAATCTTAAGCCCAGATCTGTTCCTGCTACAATCAGCTTAGGCCTAGGCCATTTCTTGCTTAACTAAGGTATCCTCCACCACCATACCAATTATCCTCTCTAACCACAGTACTTCAAGTGCCATGTTTCAAAGTTCATGCATCTTCCCCCTCGGTCTTTTCTCATGGAATGACAGCCTTTTGTTGGTTCTTCATCCTTCTTTCTTCCCTCAGCATCAATTGGCAATCAGCATCTCCCCTCTGACAGTTTGAAAAATAGCAGAACAGCAACCTCTTCATCACTACCCTCCTTTCACTTATCTGGATACTTCCCACCATCCCAGCAAGAAAACGGAAAAGAGAAACTGCTGGCTGATCTGCGTCACCCTACACAAAAAATAAAGCCGCATTAAGTTTTCTCCTACAACAAAATGGCAATCACTTTTCATCTATTCCTCTGTTTTTACACACAAACTGGCATTCTATCTCCATTCAAGAGCACTTTCAGCCACATCAAATACATCTGCATGTTCTATATGATCGCTCCTCCACTCCTACTCCCTCCCAACTGAAAACAATGGCTCCGTATGCATAAACATGAAAGAGAGGTAAAAGCAGGAAACCAGATGCAAAATTTAACGACATGTGTCCACAGAAGAGACGTTTCCAAAATTGATTAGGAATTTTTAAGAATACAAATGCTGCGGTTCTGCTGTTAGCACCTGTAGTTCATATGTGACAAGTGTCAAAGGACAAAAATGATTCATAAATCCTCACAAGGAATAAGCAAAGGAATTTATAATGACGAATATTCAACTATTCAGCATGACGGAATACCAATATCAAACTTTTTGCTGTCAATGTCAACACCAATTATTCTCGAAGCACCCGCTGCTTTTGCACCCTCTGCAACCTATACAATACGAAATTTTGTTTTGAATCAGGACATAAAAAGGGAGGGGTTCAGTAATACTGGAGGAAATCAAGCAGTTTTCAGTGAACTAACAGCGAGCCCAACGGTTCCAAGGCCAAAAACAGCGACAATAGAGCCTGGCTCAACCTTTGCAGTATTCCAAACAGCACCAAGTCCTGGAAAAAAGCCAAGACCTTAATTACCCTGATAATCAAATTTAACTGAAAATTGTAAAAGCATCACAACGTCATTTTCTTGACATCATAATACAATGTCATTTCCATGCTCTTTTCAAACCTTCCTTTCTCATTAAAATCGTACAGAAATCCATATTCGAAGAAAAAACCACTCAGTCACTAAATCGTGGTACTCAAACTGAAATTCGAGGCACACTGTTTGATTCATAGCCATGATTATCGAACTACAGTACAATGGCTTCAAACAGAAGAGGTAACGCAACAACAGATAATCTTAGTGAGATACTAATGCTGAAGTCAAGTTTCCTGAGATGACTGGAGTGACAAATAAAATAAAACATTGGTCCAAGACTAACCCGTTGGGACACCACAACCAAGCAGGCAGACTTTCTCAAGAGGTGCTGCTGGATCAATTTTTGCAACACTTACATCATGAACGACCGTGTATTGGCTGAAGGTTGATGTCCCCATAAAGTGATAAATGGGTTTGCCATTAATTGAGAAACGGCTTTTACGGTCATTCATCATTACACCAACTCCGGTAGCTGCCCGAACTTTTCCACACAGATTTGTCTTTCCAGATTTGCAGAATTTACATTCTCCACATTCTGCCTGATAGCAAGGTATTACATGGTCTCCAGGTTGAACTTCAGTCACTCCTTCCCCAACACTTTCCACAATTCTGTTAAGGCAAATAGGAATAAAAAGGTAGTATTAGGCTACAGACAATTTCGAAACTTTCAAGGATAGTTTTATAAAATAAACTTCATCAGACGGATGGAAAAAGAAACAGGCCATCGAATTTCTGGTCAATGATTTGGTCTGGTTTCCTTCATCCAATATAAACAACTATTCCAATGAAACAAGGGAACAGAAGCCTAAGAAAGTTCAGCTTCCAGTCCGATTTTCAAATTTGCTTTTGCAAGTGTGTAGAGCATGTGCATACCCCGCAGCTTCATGGCCAAGAATACAAGGGAAAAGACCTTCGGGATCCTGGAAGCCAGTGAAATATTTCAAAATAGTGAATGGAAGGTTTCAACATGAAATAATGATACAGAACCAAGAACAAACCCAAGATGCACATGAGAAGAGTAAGGAAGCGCACATAAAATAAATCGCGTATCGCCATGGATGGTTGAGGACAATTACGTTTGAGACATACATCTTTCGACATTTCTTTTTCCAAGAATGCTACCAAAGTTGTCTGCTATTTATCCTAAACTCACTAATGAGAAACATGAACACTTTAAAGAATGAACAGAGAAACAAGATACTCATGAGCATTATATATCACAAGGCATAATAAATCTTAATTACATTATGCAAAAAATGAAATAACTCTAAAGCAATAAAAAGTATAGAGAATTGTCAAGTTCCGCCAAAAAAAGCAAACATCGGTCAAAGATCTCGCAGCTACTATGCAACGCAGAAGATGGGATCTGTAAGAGATAGACATGCTCAGGGTAATTATCAGGAGATTCTATCACGAATCCCCAGCTCTAAAACATAAAGTAATTCCGGTTTTAAAAAATAACAATGACTAGTCTACAGTACCAAGTAAAAGAAAATCGGCTTTAAACGAACACGACTGTAAGAAACTTCAAAGAATTTATTGCGAGATGTTCAAACCGGCATCAAAGGAAGATGCTGGAGATTCATATTGACTAGGTGAAACAGATCGTCAAACCTTCCCGCTCCATGTATAAGCATCGGTGTGGCAGAGCGCAGTGTACAAAATCTTTATCCTGACTTCCCCGGCCTGCGGTGGGGCAACCTGAACGTCTTCTATCACCAGAGGCTTGTTTGCTTCCCATGCCACGGCAGCTGTGAATTTGAATTTTTTGCGCATCACAGAAAAAAGGGTGAGATCGAGACTAGACGTGCCACAGAGATCCAATGTCTCAGGTGAGAATCCGGATATTTACCTTTGCAGGTGATGATCTGACCCTGTGTAGCCATGGAGGAAGGCCAGGAACTGAGGACGATCGAATGCAGAACGAGATCCCACAATCTTCACTTCACTCCCCTCTCACCCTGTGCAGCCGTCCACATATTACTTCGGAATCTCCCCGCCTCTCCTCATAGATCTGCTCTTCCGTACCCTATACCTTCCCATAATTGGTCACCTGTCCTGAGAAAAAAGATAAATCGCTTTTTAGCCCCTGCAAGTTAACATTCTCTGAAATATCACACGCACAACCCCCACCCCCCCCCTCGGACGAGGGATCCGGGACGAAATCTGTCTATCAAGAGGTGAATCAGTATTTAAAACACAGTAGAGGACTTTTACAAAAATACCGCATTCCCGGTCATTTTCCTAAATATTAAAATACCCGCCAAAACAGGGAAATATATACACCTTCGAAAATAAAATGGAAAATATCCTAAATCAAAAACTGGTTTTAAAATTATATATTAATTATATTAATATTAAGGATAAGTATTACAATATTTTAAAATTTATTTACAGAGTTTTCTATCCGAAACTTGTTCCTTTAACCCAAAGGACGGTCCCGATTGGCCAAATGTACGCCAGCCCATGCGATCGATTGAAATGGACGGTTTGGATGGGATTATAGTGTGGTGGTCGTTATACGACGACCTCGAATTTTAGCGGTTGTGGAGCGAGTGAGTTTAATGGCGATGGCGTCTCTTCTGTTCTCTCCCCCCGCTCTCCCCTGCTCCCGCTCCCGCTGCTCTCAAGCTCGCTCCACTCCCCGGAGGCGGCCTCGTGCTGGCGGCGCCGCCCTGTTCCGGGGGAAATCGGACCGGAGAAAGGCCCCTGGGGGGCGACGCCTCGTGATCCATTTCGCCCTCGCTGAGTCGGACTCTCCCAAGGCCCTCGAGCAGGAGGCGCTCCTCCCCCTCCTTCAAGAGATCGCCGTGAGAACCTGAGTATGAGTATCGATTTTCAGATGTGTGCGATTCGGGAGTAGAAGTTGGATTCTGATCCCCGGGAGTGGCGACCTTATTTCTGCAGGACAGCCTAGACCTTCCGGCGGATTACCTGGAGAAGCTACCTCAGGACCTTCGGCTCGATGTAGGCGTGAAGTAATTTTATCCTATTTTCGCGAATTTATTGAATTTTTACCGTCTTCTCCTGACAGTAATAACCGAAAATTCTGTCCTCTGCTCCTGGTGGAAGCTGAATGACGCGGCATTCGACCTCTCGAATGGGCCCGTTTTCGATGAGGTTAGTCGTGCTCTAGTGCTTTTCCCTCTCATTTGGGAAAATAGGGCTCTTCTGCCCGACTTTCCGCCATATCCACTGGTCATGGTAGCATTATTTTGTCCATTCCTATCAAAGCCGATTTTCGCTCCCAAGGAAACCAGTAAGCTGGAGGGCATCCAATGCACCTGATACTCGTTAAATCATTCGTATAGTCTACGGCACCTTGCAGCCCATGCCCTAGAGAGCATGTTTCTACATCATATGCACTAATACTGTTTTAGGCTCGGTTTTATTTGTAAAAGATAAGTTCTTACAGAATCTAATGCGCATATATCTGTTATATCTCCAGTGTGGCCAAGAACTGGGGGCATTGTTTTTGTCTCTTACAAGATCATGGGAAAAAGCTGAAACCTCCACTTCGTGTAGCATTGCAAGCAAGCTCCCATTGCTTCATAATTCGTTGAAAGATAGTGTTAAATCAGGCAAGGATTGGATTATATATTTCTTTGTTGTATGTTTGCGAGGATTACATGGCTCCCAATTTAATGTTCTCTCCTGTTCCAGCGATCGGTAAACGATTGTTGTCAGCGGGAAGGAGATTTCAGGGCATGGGACAATATGGAGAAGGAGAGCTACAAAGGGTATATGCCTCTGCGAGGACTATCCCTGGGACATTCTTTTATCCTCATTCAACTGTATCTTTCCTAGAGGTTGTTCGGGAATATTTCATTTTTTACCATCTAATTTGGATTACCGATTGCATATGATTTCTTTTGATCTCGGTCCTAGTCAAGTTTACATTTCTAATATTCTCAGAAGGATCATAATTATCGAGACAATTTCGGGGTGACTTTTGCAAGAATAATATCGAATTCAGGTACTGGATAATTATAATATTTTTTCTCTGTTGCAAGCACTTTGTAGAATGCAACTAGTGTCAAATGCTGTTGAACTTAGTCGAGCCATAAGCTTCATTGTTTTCTGCACATCAACATTATCAGTAAATTTATTTGAAAATCTATGGAAACAGCCATCACATGTTGAAATACTTCACATATTTATTAAATATTATTTACACATTCACATTAACACCGTAATTTTCGTTACATGGCTTGAAAAACTCGAAGATATCATCAATGTATTTTTTGTGTTTTACAAAATAATGGAAAGAGTGATGGATTCAATGGATTCCCTGTAGCTGTTCTGTTTTTCTTCCCATCCTGGATCAGACTCTCCGATCATATCATCTTAACCTTTTTGCCAATGATGTTTATGCTATACTTTCGGAGCATGTAGAATTGATTTCTTCTATAAAAGGGCATTCAAAGACGACAGGGGGGGTCGCATCTTCGGCATCTTAGTTTTGGGATAAAAATGAAATAATTCTGTTTACATATCACGTTGGTTGTAGATTGCGAGGGCTATGACCAAGGCTGGGAAAGTTCTCTCTGCAACTTCGGTGACATCAGCTGACCAAAAGCGTATACCAGAGGCGAGGATGCTGAAGGTGGGCTTCCTGGTCGACGTGGATTTCAAAACATTCTGGCTCAACGACTCCCAGTACAGTCATGTCCTTCTTTTGGCAGCTTGAACTCTTTTTCTCACTCTTGATCGCCCCCCTGAAAGCAGCCCGCTGAGTGATTTCGGACGTAGATTCTATGGTCCGCATCTATTTCAAATCCAGGCTTTAATGGTGGTCAACTGCCCTGCAGTTTGGGGACTTACAATTGGAGTTGACGCCAGAGAAGGCCAACATTGGTGCTGCAATAGGTTTCATCTTTGGGTATAATTCGCCGAGCCCTGTTCTGATTCTCCACTTCTTCAACCCATTTATGACACGATCCAGTGATCATATCTAACCTTTGGGTTTCGAAGGATTCTTTCCTGGGGGTTAAGCCAAGGCATTCAGAGCATACCCGAGAGCTCGTTGCAGTATGCCAATGACAACGCGCTGCTGCTAGCCAAGGTATGGGCAGCAAGACAGCGCCTCTGTACAGCGAGCAATCTTCGGATTTTTTTTCAGTTATCTGATTTATTTATTTATTTATTTATTGATTTATAACATTCCGCAGTCGCTGAGGGGAGCTCTGCTAACGATGTGCTATTCATCTGCTATATTGTCTTCGATTACCTCTGTTGGGCTGGTGTTCTTGGGAAGGCAGCTGGGCAACCCAAAGGACAAGTGATCATGTATGAAAGACCTTGGCTTTTGCTAGCTTGGAACGTGGCGAGGGTTTTTGCCCACTTGCTCGCTCACTCGCTGCTAATAATATGCGAAAATAAGTCACGCTTCTCAAAGTAAGGACCACATGCTTGCCGACATCTCAACCCTGGATAAGTATGCTCATAATCTCTCTCTCTCTCTCTCTCTCTTCCCCAAGTCAATTTGGTGTCGAACGACGCAGAAACCGGATTCTTTAGAATTCATTCCGCGTTAGCAGCACGTGGAGTCCCGTTTCGCATGGGGCATCACGTGTATTTATCAGTTGCCACGTGTCAATCCCATCCCGGCGCATCTCTCGCTCTCTCTCTCCTCCCGAAGTCAATTTGATCTCGAAAGACGCAGAAACGGGATTCTTTAGAATCCATGTCCGCGTTTGCAGCACGTGGAGTCCAATTTCGCATGAGGCATCACGTGTGTTTATCAGTCCCTCCCCGGCACCTCTCTCTCTCTCTCTCTCTCTCTCTCTCTCTCTCTAATGCACTCTAAAAGATTGGAGCCTGGATTTTTACGTGTAAGAAGACGATGAATTAGTATAACATCTTTTTAAAAAAATTAACGCCTCTGTATTATATATAATATTCATTGAGAGCGATTACTCCCCGAATCTTGGTACATCGAATTCCACCGATTTCATATATTACTCGCAGAAATCATAGAAGCTTGTCCAAAACATACAAGCGGAACTTCAGAAAGAACTACAGCAAATCATTGTAACCAATATGCTCTTAAAAACACTTGAGAAACAAATTGTCGAAGTGAAGATAATATCCGCTGACAATAGGAAAATCATTTCAGGATATGAATAGAATAGATTATTTATGAACTAGCTGCCTTTATGATGCTTAATGTGGCATATCAGATTTTAAAAACTTCTGCATAATCATTCTCGAGATCTTGTGGGGGCGTTGTGGAACGTTTTGCGATGCCTGAAATCATCTTGATTTATTTTTCAAAAAAATCCTAATTTCGAGGTATTCTCGAGCAAATCATGCAAAAAAATTGAGCCTCCCCCGAGCTTCTTTGCTGGGTTTCATGGAGGAAAGTGATGTATGGAATATTTGACAAAGAATATCTCGCGATGCATAAAGCCCTGGTGAGGAGGACTCGCTGCTGATGACGGCGCACTGATTCTACGGACGAGAGTGCCGGTGCCGGCGATGCTGGTGGTGCCGAGAGTGCCTGCGCCGGGGAGCCGTGGCGCTGTGGGGAAGAGGGTGATGGTGGTGCGCGTAGCCACACATCCCGTGGCTGCATCTGGACCCGGCGGCGCACCGGTTGTTGCAGCCGCCGCAGTGGAGGGGGTTGCTCTTCGGGTCGACGCACTTGCCGTTGCAGCAGCGCCAGGAGAAGGGGCACCGCACCCCGCACAGCCCGCAGTTGTTCTCGTCGCTGCTTACGTCCACGCAGCGGTTCCTGCAGCAGGTTGTCTTCTTGGCAAAGGGCTGCGGGAAGGCCCCCCGGTGGCAGACCCAGGGGCGGGCGGAGCACCCGGAATGCCTGCCGGTCTTCCTCTTCGTCACCTTCTCTAGCCACCGCGAGGTGGGAGTCTCAGGGTTTGCATGGGCCTCGTGGAACTCCGCCGCCGCGAGAAGAGCAAACAGCAGCAGGAGAACGGCGGTTCGAGGATGTAGACCCTCCATGCTCCTTGAGAATGGAGAATTGGGGATGACGGTGACGAGAGAGAGAGAGAGAGAGAGAGAGAGAGAGAGGAGAGAGGATTATGGGTCTGAGTCTTTCGTGATGTATATATAGGACTCGGAGGACCCGAGGATGAGGCCGATCCGCCGCGCACTAGTCACCGCGTCCTGTGGAAAAACGGGCGTTGACTAAGAGAACACAGTCAGAGGTTGGCGGACATCATATACGTGTGAATACCGAAGACTACGCGGCTGCACCCATCGTACCCCGTCTATCCACCAAGAAGAAGGGTTACGAAGGAAAGCCCGCACACCATCCGCCGAGAGTCAACGGAAAAGGTCGGTGTTCTCTGAAACAACGGGTACGCGCGGCGCGCCGGCGTTGACGGCGAGCTTGACAGTGGAAACCAGATCAAGGGGAAATGCCGGCGGTAAAGGGCATCGGCAGCGCCGGCCATTTGGAGTGGGTGCGCACTTTTGAAGGTTGGCAACCGGAACTTTCCAGTTCCCGAAATCCTAGGTTGAGGGGGAAAGCCCAGGATAAGTTAAGATAGAGAGAGGGTAAAGGTGGATCAGGACTGATATTTAAATAGTGTTAACGAATATATGATGCAAAATAAGTGAGGTCTGAATAGTTAGAACTAGTTTAGAACTAATGCATATTATTTTGAACAAATTAAAACTCGTCTAGTATTTTAAAAGATAATATATATGTATTAAATTATAGAACTTCAAACAAATAGATAATGAGTTCAGTTTTGCGTTAAATATCACATGATTATGCTAATACACAATAAGGTATAATTTCATTTTATTTTATTTTATTAAACGACATGAACGATTATGGGATTGCCCAGAAACACTTCTTCAATATGAGTTGTCTTTTGAACGTCATTGACCCAACAGCATAATGGGATTTGCACATCTCAACATCAACCGGTCAACTCTGAGGACACGTTAAGATCCTTGTGTTAAAAAGCTAGGACGTAGTTGTCAATGAGTAGACTTAGATCACACTTTTAGTTACATGGTTACATTTTATAATAAAGAATGCAAAATTATTCTAGCATGAATAAATTGGTGAAGGGGAAAACTTTGACGAGATCCAGCCTATGTGCATGTACGTAATCCCTCCCCCCAAGCCCCTCGCCCCCACAACCACCACCGCAACAGCTTCCTTACAGTATCTCTCCCAATTCGAAGCAACTCTTTAGAACAATTTTCTTCGTGCCTACGCCTCCATAGAGGATATTGACGAGCGAGTGCTATCCAGGACACGGGAAATTGGGAGTTGATTTCCCAAACACGGTAAGTGTGTCCAGTAATTTCAAAGATCACGCACATAAGTGAATAACGAAACCTTGGTGTAAATGTGAACAAATAGCAAACTGATCATTTTATAACCGGGTATTCGTGACTGAATATAGTTTGCTGTATTTGAAATAAATTCGGAATTGGAAGGTATCTTCGGTCCGGGTAAGTACATGATTCAGGCTCCCAGACTCTTGCCGGCGGTGGGAGATCCTCGTGACCGTGGTGGGCGGGATTTATGGACGAAGAGGGTGGTGCCGGAGATGGCAGCGGTGCGCTGCCAAGGGGAAGCGAGGCAGCCATTTTGTAATGCCCTTTTTCTATCTGTCCTTCTACCAAAAAAATCTCTAGCTAGCTCTCCATGGATGTAAGAAGATTTCTCTGACCCACGTAAATCCTAACATATCACTTCTCAGTGCTTTTTCATTTGTATGCAAACTTGATATCTAGCCTCTGATATTTTATATACATTCAAACTTAAGAAAAAGGGTAACACGTTTGGGATTAGTTTTCTACTTGGGTATTTGTACCATTCTATTTTTACAACAGCAGAACCGTGCATTGCTTTGAAGGCTTGGTCGTAGACTTTCATGCCAAATATTAGATGAAGACACCATATCTTCTGACGATGACCATCACTTAGCGCAGCTGCATGAGATGTGTATTGGGCATGACGTACTTGACAGCATCACACGCTGGAGGAGGAATGCGGACTTGGTACAACCCAGCCAGACTCCCTACGAACACTCCATTCTTTCATAGTAGGCAGACTCCTTTCTCCGTGCCGATATTTGTTTTCATTTCTTGAAAGTTTTAATGATCAGCTTGGCTTTGACTCAGTTTTGAACTAGCAACCGAGTCTTTGGGTTCTCCCGGCGGCCTGTATAGGGTTGCACGAGCCGCGGATAGTCAGGTGTGAGCGTCTTATTTGTTGGCATCTGCCCACGAGAGTCAACGAAGGATGTACTCTCCCTCACGCTCCTTCGTCAGAAAGCCTGACGCTGACCGGAGGTCTAGTCAGAGTTTGGCGATAGTGGGTATCGAGTAAAAGAGAGTTAAGAACGGAGACTCAGAGATCGGCGGCGTCGTTCTGCGTACGTACGTAATGTTCACATGCCTCTGCTCCGGTTTTCTGCAGGCTTCGTGAGCAGTTTCAAGTCAGAAAATGTTTTGCGTCGACTAGGAAGGAGGGAGGAGCGTTGGCGGGAGGGAGAAAAGCGTTGACTGTGGTAGTTGGAGGGGCGGCGGGGAGGAGGGTGGAGGGCTTGCGTTTAGAACTAACGTGAGTTTTCTTCGAGGTAGGCCGAAGACAACGGTGCCCGAACTTTGACATTAGGATCTTCGCGTCCTTTGACCTACAGTGAACAAGAAGACGACGACATCTACGGGCCTCCAAGGATATAGACGAAGACCGAGAGAGAACTCAACTTGCGGCTCCGTCTGGCAGGGTTGTGGGCAGTTTCCACCCTTCTTCACTTGGTCGTGATTTCTGTATGCTCGCCGGGTCTTTTCTCCATCACGTGCCTCAAGAAGTCAGGAGGAGAAGAAGAAGAAGAAGAAGAAGCGAAGAGGATAGACTCAGTGGAGAAGACAATGGACTTCTCTTCAGGTCATTGCAATGGCTGTGGTCATTGGTACCTTGAGGGGAAGGAGAAATCGGGGATAGTCCGGATGACGCCGCTCCTACAGTCAACTCCCCATCCTTCCACCACGCCTGGGTCACAGTAGACCGTAATAGGTGATGATTGGCTTAACCATAGGGGGAATCTCTGAGTTCCACTGATGCGGCCATGGTTTCGCCTGACTGCGGCAGGGCAGCCAAGCGTGAGGTTCTGGAGTAGCCATGCCTTCGTCACTGCTCCGTCTGCTACCCATCCCAGGCAGACTACCACCGGGCACCAAGTTGAAGGAATCCAGCTCCCCCGCCACCGCGGCCGCCAGCGAGGACGGCGACGGTGACATTCCCATCCGACGCGAGTCCCCGCCGGGGAATCTCTCTCTCTCTCGCAAAGTTCAGTCTTAAAAACAGAATTGGTTGTATAAGTTTCTACGTCATTAAGCTACGAAGTGAGTCTTCTGGAAGTTGATGGCAAATAGAAAGTTAATTACCCGGCATACGGGGACAACTTTAGTGTTAGTTAGTGTTGAATCCATATTAAATAATACTAATAAAATAAAGTTAATTATAAATCGTGTTCTCTTAACCTCAGTGGAAAACGGAACGATACAAAAGATTGAAAACTCGATTTTATGAATTAGAAATTGCACATCGGATTCATTTTCAATTGAAATCATGCCGAAAAAAAATGAGTATTTCAAATAGAATTTGAATGTATCTTCACACAGCGTAAGTACAGAATTCAGGCTCCCTGCCGCTTGTCGGCTGGAAGGAGACGTCTGATAGTATGCTCGCAAGGACAAGACAGAGATAGTCTCGGCGCCACAAGAAATCTCAATAAAGAATATCTACGCGGTGGGAGGATTTTATGGACGATAATGGTGGCGGTGCCGAGAGTGCACGCGTCGCGGCGGCGCTGTGCGGTGGGGAAGAGGCTGGTAGTGTTGCGCGTAGCCACACATCCCGTGGCTGCATCTGGACCCGGCGGCGCACCGGTTGTTGCAGCCGCCGCAGTGGAGGGGGTTGCTCTTCGGGTCGACGCACTTGCCGTTGCAGCAGCGCCAGGAGAAGGGGCACCGCACCCCGCACAGCCCGCAGTTGTTCTCGTCGCTGCTTACGTCCACGCAGCGGTTCCTGCAGCAGGTCGTCTTCTTGGCAAAGGGCTGCGGGAAGGCCCCGCGGTGGCAGACCCAGGGGCGGGCGGAGCACCCGGAATGCCTGCCGGTCTTCCTCTTCGTTACCTTCTCTAGCCACCGCGAGGTGGGAGTCTCAGGGTTTGCATGGGCCTCGTGGAACTCCGCCGCCGCGAGAAGAGCAAACAGCAGCAGGAGAACGGCGGTTCGAGGATGTAGACCCTCCATGCTCCTTGAGAATGGAGAATTGGGGATGACGGTGACGAGAGAGAGAGAGAGAGAGAGAGAGAGAGAGAGAGAGGAGAGAGGATTATGGGTCTGAGTCTTTCGTGATGTATATATAGGACTCGGAGGACCCGAGGATGAGGCCGATCCGCCGCGCACTAGTCACCGCGTCCTGTGGAAAAACGGGCGTTGACTAAGAGAACACAGTCAGAGGTTGGCAGACATCATATACGTGTGAATACCGAAGTCTACGTGGCTGCACCCATCGTACCCCGTCTATCCACCAAGAAGAAGAGTTACGATGGAAAGCTCACACACAATCCGCCGAGAGTCAACGGATCAGGTCGGGCGTTCTCTGAAACAACGGGTACGCGCGGCGCGCTGGTGTTGACGGCGAGCTTGACAATGGAAATCAGCTCAAGGGGAAATGCCGGCGGAGAAGGGCATCGGCGGCGCCGGGCATTTGGAGTGGGTGCGCACTTTTGAATGTTGGCCGCCGGAACTTTCCAGTTCCTGAAATCCTAGATTGAGGGAGAAGGGCCAGGATGGAAAGGTGGAACGGGACTGATATTTAAATAGTGTTAACGAATGTATGATGCAAAATAAGTGAGGCATAAATAATTAGAACTAGCTTAGAAGTAAGGTAGATTATTTTGGACAAAGTAAAACTCGTCTAGACTGTAAAAAAATACAAATAATAAATCATATAACTTCAAACAAATAGATAATGAGTTCACTTGTGCATTAAATATCACATGATTATGCTAATACACACCTTAAAGTATAATTTTACATTGATTGCTTTTATTAAACGACATGAACGATGATGGGATTGCCCAAACACACTTCTTCAATATGGGTTGTCTTTTGAACCTCATTGACCCAACAACATGAACAGGATTTGCACATCTCAACATCAATCGGTCAACTCTGATGACACGTTGAGATCCTTGTGTTAGAAAACTAAGTCGTAGTTGTCAATGATTAAACTTTACTCACACTTTTTGTTAAATGATTATGTTTATAATAAATAATGCAAAATTATTATAACATTAGTAAATTGGTAAAGGAGCAAACTTTCACGAGATCCAGCCTGTGTCTGTGTCTAACCATGCTTTGTAGCAATCCATCCGACAAAGGCCAACCTCCTCCCACCCCATATACGACTCCCTTAACGGTATCTCTCCCAATTCGAACGAACTCATTCGAACAAATTCTCTTCGTGCCTACGTCTCCATAGGGCATATGGACGAGCGAGTGCTACCCAGGATACGTGAAATCAGGAATTTATTTCCAAAACACGGTAAGAGGTGCCCACTAATTTCAAAGATTATTCACATAATTACGAAACCTTAGGAAATATGGACAAATGACACACTGACACATAGGCTGGATCTCGTGGGCTCAGGGAGAGAAAAAATCTTCCCCCTGGTAGCTTGGTTGTGAGTTTCTTCTCGTTCATACTTTTCCTCTCTATTTTGGTGGTTGCGAGAAGGTGAATTAACCTCTTCCCAAAATCAATCCGTGCGCCATTCTTCTCCATTTTTCTTCTTCTCGAATATCCATTGCTCAGTGTATATTGCGTATATTATGCTCCTTCTTGCGCTGCTATATCAGGCCGTCAGACTCCGGCTATTTCCCAACAGGTTCCAGACTGGAGCTGAAGACGGACGTTGGCTGAGAGAACATGGCCAGAGATCGTTTAATTCCATGTAAGTGTGAACTCGATTGTCCTCATAGTCTCACCCGTCGCTCCTCGTAAATCCAGAGAGGAAGATTTAGGATGGAAATCCCCCAAGCGATTCTTCTGCTCAGGGTCAATGGACATCTCCATACACACGCCCGCCGACGTCGACGCCAAGCTTCACGAAGCAAAACGGATAAATGGAGGAGAGCGCCGCCTCCGCCCACCGAGGTGGGTGGGAAAGGCACTTGGGAGGTGGGCCATAGGAACTTTTCAGTATTTCGTTACTGAAATCCGACGTCATCCGTTCCCTGGAATTCTTGACTGGGCCAAACACGGCGGCATCTATGTTAGGGATGTGGACAAGGCGACGAGGGAAAAGATGTGTACAGGGATGAAGGACGGACGGTGGAGGGGTCGGAGGACGGAAGGCTGCGTGGAAGATGGAGAAGAAGAAAGAGAACATAAGAAGAGGAAGGAGACTGATACTGGTGAGAGACGTAGTCTGGAACTAGGTTGGCGTAGCGAGAGAGAGAGAGAGGAGCTCAAATCCGTGAATAACCTTCTGTTCGCCGCCGGGGGGGGGGGCGAGCCGTCTACCTCGCGCGAGGATGAAGGAGCCCAGGAGCATGGAGTACAAAAATATTGACAACCCAAGGTCTCCCCACCTCGTCCTGATCTCGTTGGGATGATCCACAAAGAATACTTTATGGAGGAAGTTTCGTCCGCGCGCCTTTAGTCGCGTTTGAACGGGGAGGATGTATCTGGCACGTGAACAATGACGTAGCCAGCTGGTCGTCAAGCCCTATAGTTGCACGAATACAGTTGATCTTTATTCTTCACGAATACCAATTCCGTTTAGGCAATACTCCATCTCTCCAATGGGATCGGTCGTCCAGTTTTCCACGCATTTCGTGGAATACTTGTTGAATTGATCCATTTATAAAGGTGAAGATGGATTAGATAGAGATAGAGAGTTAGAGAGAGAGATAGAGAGAAAGAGAGAGAGAGAGATAGAGAGAGAGAGAGAGAGTTGCCGTATCACAGTTTACGTATCCATCTCGTTGAGAAAAGCGACTGGAGAGATGGACGAGACGCTCGCGGGATTTGAATGGAGAAGAACTGGAAGGTTCCGTCGACCTACTCCCGAGTGCCTTTCCCCCACCATGGCCGGGGCCTGAGGCTTCCCTCCTCGCCGGCTCTTCCGCTTGAACAGTTTTCCACTCTCAAACTCTGGATCGGCGTCGGCGTTGATTTCGAAGAGAATGGATTCTCACCGTCGACTCTAACAGAATATGGCGTGCACGCTGGAGTTGTGTGGGGGCTTTCCAGTGTAGACTCCTCTATTCGGTGGATAGACGAGGTACGATGGGTGGGGTGGAGTGGCGTGGACTTTTGGTATTCACACGGGTACGCTATTTGCCGACCCCTGAACGCGTCCTTTTCGCCAACGCCCGTCTTCCGCTCGACGTCAGTACGTTTGACTGGCGGGTCGATCTCATCCATCAGCGACTTTCTTGAGCGCTACATATACCACGGGGGAGGTCTGAGAAGCCCATCGTCCTCCCTCTCGTACCATTCTTCGTCTCGTCCACCTCGTATAATCGAGCCATCGCCCTCACCACCGTTCCCGAGTCTTCCTCAACTAGCATGGAGAGTCTACGTCCCCGAATCGCCGTTCTCCTGCTGCTGTTTGCTCTTCTCGCGGCGGCGGAGTTCCACGAGGCCCATGCAAACCCTGAGACTCGCACCTCGCGGTGGCTAGAGAAGGTGGCGAAGAGGAAGACCGGCAGGCATTCCGGGTGCTCCGCCCGCCCCTGGGTCTGCCACCGCGGGGCCTTCCCGCAGCCCTTTGCCAAGAAGACGACCTGCTGCAGGAACCGCTGCGTGGACGTAAGCAGCGACGAGAACAACTGCGGGCTGTGCGGGGTGCGGTGCCCCTTCTCCTGGCGCTGCTGCAACGGCAAGTGCGTCGACCCGAAGAGCAACCCCCTCCACTGCGGCGGCTGCAACAATCGGTGCGCCGCCGGGTCCAGATGCAGCCACGGGATGTGTGGCTACGCGCAACACTACCAGCCTCTTCCCCACCGCACAGCGCCGCCGCGACGCGTGCACTCTCGGCACCGCCACCATCGCCGGCACCACCATTATCGTCCATAAAATCCTCCCACCGCGTAGATATTCTTTATTGAAATTTCTTGTGGCGCCGAGACTATCCCTGTCTTGTCCTTGCGAGCATACTATCAGACGTCTCCTTCCAGCCGACAAGCGGCAGGGAGCCTGAATTCTGTACTTACGCTGTGTGAAGATACATTCAAATTCTATTTGAAATACTCATTTTTTTTCGGCATGATTTCAATTGAAAATGAATCCGATGTGCACTTTCTAATTCATAATATCGAGTTTTCAATCTTTTGTATCGTTCCGTTTTCCACTGAGGTTATTTAAGAGAACTCGATTTATAATTAACTTAATTTTTATTAGTATTATATAATATGGATTCAAAACTAACTAATATTAAAATCTTCCCCGTATGCCGGCAAAATTAATGTTCTGTTTGCCATCCATCTTCCTGAAGTCTCAGTTTGTAGATTTATGGTGTCGAAACTTATTTGAGAGAGAGAGAAAGAGAAAGGGAGAGAGAGAGAGAGAGAGAGAGAGATGACTTCCCGGCGGGGACTCGCGGGGGATGGAAATGTCACCGTCGCTGTCCTCGTTCTCGTCCTCGCGGGTGGCGCTGGCGGCCGCGACGGCGAGCTGAATTCCTTCGACTTGGTACCCGGTGGGAGTCTGCCGGTGATGGGTAGCATGACGGAGTGGTAACGAAGGTAGGGCTACTCCAGAACCTCACGATTGGCTTCCTTCTGCCGCAGTCAGGCCAACCGTGACCGCATCAGAGAACTCAGAGATTCCCCCTATGTTTACGTGGTGGGAGGGGGGGTTGACTGTGGGAGCGGCGTCGTCTCGACTATCCCCGATTTCTCCTCCCTCTCGAGATCCCAATGACCACAGCAATTGCAATGACCTGAAGAGAAGTCCTTCACTGTCCTCTCCACTGAGCCTATCCTCTTCGTTTCTTCTTCTTCTTTTTCTTCTCTTCCTCCTAACTTCGAGATGGAGAAAAGACACAGGGGGCATACCGAAATCACGACAAAGGGAAGAAGGGTGGAAATTTTCCCCAACCCTGCCAGACGGAGCAGCAAGTTGAGTTCTCTATCGGTCTTCGTCTATATCCTTGGAGGCCCGTAGATGTCGTCGTCTTCTTGTTTACTGCAGGTCAAAGGACGCGTAGATTATAATGTCAAAGTTCGGGCACCGTCGTCTTCGGCCTACCTCGAAGAAAACTCACGTTAGTTCTAAATGCAAGCCCTCCACCTCCTCCCGCCGCCCTTCTACCACCGCCAACGGTTTTCTCTCTCCCGCTGCAGTCAACGCAAAACATTTTCTGACTTTCGCCACGGGTTGTTTGAAACTATGTAACGAAGCCTGACGAAAGCAGGAGCAGCGGCGCGTGAACATTACGCACGTGTTCAGACGACGCCGCCGATCTCTGAGCCTCCGTTTTTGGCTCTCTTTGATTCGTTATCCGCCCTCGCCAAACTCCGACTGTACCTCCGGTCAACGTCAGGCTATCTGACGAAGGGGCGTGCGGGAGAGCACATCCTCCGTTGACTCTCCTGAGCAGGCGTCAACAAAAAAAATGTTCACGTCTGACTATCCGCCGCTTGTGCAACCCTATACAGACCACGGGGAGAACCCAAAGACTCAGTTGCTAATTCACAACCGAGTCAAAGCCAAGCAGATCATTAGCACTTTCGAGCAATTGAAACCGACCTCGGCACGAGAAAAGAAGCCTGTCTATTATGAAAGAACGGAGTGTGCATAGGCGGTCTGGCTGGGTTTTATCAAGTCTTTTTGCACCACCACCGAGTGATGCTGACAAGTACGTCATGCCCAATGCGCATATCCACAAGAGCCAGTCACACATGCACGTCGTCTACCACGCCACGATGTCGCACATCTCATGCACCTTCGCTACGTGGTGACTGTGTATATCTCCCTCGTCAGAAGATTTGGTGTGTTCATCGTATGTTTGGCGTGAAATCCTACGCCCAAATCTCCAAACTATTGCACGGTCCATCCTTCTGGTGTCTTCACCGGGCCACACTCTCTGCTTGCTGCCTCTATTCCTGAGAAATGCCCAAAAAGGTTCTGTTGCATGGCTGTATTGTTATCGGATTGTTGTCAAAGCTTGTCTCAACCTGCTGCTAGGAGGCCTGCTTCGGGGACTTACATGGGATCTTCATTGGCTTGTTCTTGATCCCCCCTCAAGGAGGTCGGGGTTCTATTGAGCATAATTTTATCATTGACCTTGATTTTGACTTGGCACTTCCCGCTCTTCTAACACGCTTTGCTAGCTTTTCAAATCGTTATTATCATATAGTTACCTTGTCTTCTCTAGGCTAGAAGTCTCATGTGCCGCTAATTAATGGGAGTATCCTTGATACTCACTCAATGGTCCTATAATTCGTGGTCTAGCCTAGTCTTAAGTTATTAAGTCTAAGAGACCAGTTATAGTAGATCTCACGATTGGGACAAAGGTTGCACCTGCCACTTGTATCGACTATAACCACGATATTTGTAATTAAATAGGGCCAAGGGTGTCAGGCCGAGCATTGGTATCAACTCCCCACCTAGATTAGGCATGTTATTTATCTCAAACTAGTCTGATGTGGGTCCAATGTCAAGTATAACGCCCTACCAAGTCAGGACCAAGAGGGCTCAACCAAAGTTGCATACCCTCCCCTCGAACAATTTCATAACACATATAGGAGATGATTAATTTATGACACAAACCTGAAGAATGGTTGATGTCACATGCGATGCATGTTTTTATGTGACAAAGAGTGTAATAGGGTAATTTTTATTGTCATATAGTTTCTTTGATGACTTAAAAAACATTGTGATTTAGTTTATTAATTAATGACAATGTCAGCTCACAATAAAGTGAGAACGTGAAGAAGAAAAGTAAAATAAATAGAAATAATGGGAGTTTAACAAATTGCTACAAGATTGTGCTTTAGTTAGTACATTAATAATAAACATCCTTGGGATACTATGAACTAGTCATAAGGTGCTCACACATAAGTTAAGAATGAACAATTGGATTAGAGATTTCTTACTGCTCAAGCTCCAAATTAATAATAATAAACTTTCATATAAAGAAATAAGTTGGGTATTCATTAGTCAAATCGTCAAGAATATGATTTAATCATTCTTAATGAATTTCTTAAGGAAAAACTAATGCTTCACGTAGCTCAAGCTTCCACACTTGAGATATTTGCTCCATGGAACTTTTGATTTTTAAGTTTCAAGCTTTTATTTTATTTCTCACTTATTTGCAAGGGTTCATCATAATAGAAGACTGCCACACTAGTCTTAATTTGTTAACCATATGGTGGGTTAACAAATTAAGAGGCGAGCAAGCATCCTCATACTCGGTGATTGCACGTTAGTTCAATTGTCTTCACATGCTCTATCTTATATTACTTAGAGATTAGGATTAGCCCACATGTACAACTCAACACTGCCATGCATGCATGACCTAATGCCTCGTGTTAACCAGTCAATGAACCTTGGCCAATAAGTTAAAGCACGTCCTATGTAAACTTATCACAATGGGATGTGAACCTATGACTTAGAGCACACTATCTTATTAAGTTGTGACATTAAAAGTGGTAATGCATCATTTATGAGCAATCAGCTCATGCGTTTAGAGCCAAGTTCAAAGTGGTACATGTCCATACAACCTTTTATGATATATCTGCAAAAGCATGGGCCTATATTAAATAGCAAAGTTGAAGCTGCCAAATTTTTAGTTTAATTGAAAAAAACTCATCGTCAAGCTATTACTGTGACCTCAAGTCTTAAAAAGAACGTCACTATTATCATTTCCTTCTCATGTATCACAAAACACTAGTCAAAGTCATAGGGTTTTGTACTCTCAGATTTAAATGAACTCTCCTCTTGCACCATTACACCATTAATATTCGAATGTGAACCATTAGTGTGCACCTCGAGCAGCTTGTATGAGTTTGAGAGCATGACTTTAAGCTTGTTTGTCAATGAAGTTCATGCTCCGTGGTTTGACTACATGGTGTTCTGTAAGTAATGTTAAACAAGCTAATGAGGCATCAGACGATATATTATTAGACAAGTCAAATTGGTGGTCTAGGCATTGGTCAACTCAGATGACATAACAAGAAATTTAGATGATTGATAACATTTCTTTAGATTCACTTACTTTTACGCCCCACATTTATCATCCACACAGAATTTCATTGCAAAGAAGAAGCGGGGTTATTACCATTGGCCATGTCGAATATTCTTACATTGGTTAAAGGTATGAGAGTCAGTTCGCATGAGTAATCTACCATTCTTCACTGGGGGGAATAGGACTGAACGCCTTAAGGTACCTTGGACATGCATCTCCCACACACTGGTTATGGTATGACGCTGCTGGTCGTACACGAAGGTCGCACATTTTGCCGTCGGCCTTTACAAGGAGGCGTTTTGACCCTTGTGCTTTCAACTCTGTCTAGAAGACATGAGTCAAACTAAGGGCGGCGCTGGTTTTCACAGCGTCGACGCTGCTCAATCTTCGAGGATTCGTATCTACTCGACTTCCGCGACGTGGGAACGGAGGGACGACCGAGGAGTAGAAGTCAACATAACTCATTCATACGGAAAAATACAATAATCCTTCGTGGACCCAGGGCGACGACAAGTCCCGAGATTTCTCTCGAGCTCCATTGTCCTCTCTCCCGGGCTGCCGATAAGGGAATGGTTCGCCGGAAAGACGAGGTCTCTGTCGCGCAGGGTCTCCTCCATGTGCAGGGCGAATATAGAAATCCAGCCCCGCCGGCGGCATTAAGAGCCAGGCAAGCCATCCGCCATGTGCAGAGATGGATTCCTTGTGGTCCGTCGAGAACGGGGGGGATGATCCCAGAGGCAATCGTCTTCCACAGACCACTTGTGGTGGGGCGGTTTCCCCTCGTCTGAAGAAACGTACCAGTCGCGGAGCTGTAGATAGAGCGCTTGTGATGGTCTTCTTCAAGAACTGTTGCTGCCGTCGCTGTCTTCGCACGGCGCCCTCGACTGGATTATGACCCGGGCTCCGGAGGTGAGCCTGCAAGGGGAAGAGGAAGAAGAGGAGGAGGAGGAGGTCAACGAGTGCCTTGATATGGAGAGAGAACACCAGAGGACCTCATCCGACCTTTCTTCAATCTTGATGACCTTCTCTTTTTCCTTCGGAAAGGATTCTGCCCTCATGGAGGACCCACTGGAAGGGGAGGCAACGGGCATCCTCATGCTTCCGGCCTTGGATGGATCCCAGGATGGGGATTGCTGGTAATCCGGGCATGGGGAAGAAAGGGGAGACCTCCTCGATGTTGCTCCCTTCTTGGAGTGCTTGTTGCCGTTGACTCTGACAGACTTGGGGAGGCGCTTTGAACGGGATTGATCCATTGCCCGGTCCTCATCCCTAGCTGGAGGGGGCGACTTGGAACTCCTGGATTACAGTTAGTTTCAGACGATGCTTACCCAGATGATAAGAAATGAGAGTCGAAGTGTTTCCACGAAAACGGGAGGGATTTTCAGATGCGAAGATAGTAAAAAAAGATTAAGCAAGATTAAGCAACATTTTCGAACTATATTTTTTGAATACATTTTCTGTGGCTGATTGATGGTTGATGGTGGAAGCAGTCTAAAACCTCAGGAATCCATTTAAAAAGTTATCTTATTGATGATAAAAATGTCGCAAGACCCATGATTTGGTACCAATCGGGGATAAACTACTGTTGTAATGACAATAATCATAGAAGTCGAGACTAAAATTGTACCTTGTAGTGTCCTAGATTTTAGCCATGGCAACCTGAAAGTATTCTGGGAATCTGAGGAGAGTGTGTGGGCGTTTGTAGGACGAATATGGCGAGAGAGAGGGAGAGAGAAAGAGAGAGAAAAAGAGAAGGAAGATGAGAATACCACTCTGCTCCATTTGAAGAAGAACGCTTGAGAGTAGGCACGAGTTCTCCTCCTCCTTGCTTGTGCTCGGTGTCCATCGAGCTCTCTCGAGATTTGGCCTCGTCCAGCCTGGTTTCCGTCATCCTCGGACTCTTAGAGGGGCAGCTGAGCTCCCCCAACATCATCGAACTAGAGAACATAGGCGACGAAGGGAACTCCGTATGGGAAAATGCTGGCCTGTAGCTCGGTACAAGACCGAAGCTGTGGTGACCCTTCACGGAGATGGAGCCACAGGTGATCAGCTGCATCAGGACATTGATGGGCTTCATCCTTGCACCGCCCGTCGCGATGGGGATCTCCTCTTCGAGAATCCTAAAGCTGTTCAGGTTCCGAGCAGCGTCCGCCCTGATCAGGGATTCCAAGGTGTCGATCTTCCCGCCGGGCGAGAAGGTGCTCGTCGATGTCAGGGGAGAAGCCATCTCGTCCCTGATTATCTCGCAGCTCCGAGTCGACCGTGGCGTCCGGTTCCTCTGCATCTCCGCGAATTCAAGATCCGGAGGGCGCTCGTCAGTGGAGATGGCCCTTCCGTGCGTCCCCTGCGGGCGCCTCATCCTTTTCGAGCCCCCTCCCGTCTCCTCGGTCTGAGTCGAAGCATCTGCAGCTCCCATGGCCTTGTGAACCCTGTACTCTCCGGGGGAAGGGGAGGAGGAGCCGCCGGCCGACTGTGGCTGCGACTTGGGTCCCGGGGAGGCGTTGCCCGAGAAGGAGGTCGGTCTGTGAACCAAGGAAGGAGAGAGCTCGTCCTCCGGAGCTGATGATGCCGCCGCCGTCGGAGGAGGATGATGATGAGCGGGCGACAGTGGCTGCGGCAACTGCTGCGGCAACTGCTGCGGCGGCGGTTTCGTCTCCTTACCGACGACGCCCCGGGAAGACGGAGAGGCCTCCCGGCTTCTGGAAGTGGACGGCGATGGGCTCTCCCTTTGCCGGTGCTTGGTGGCGCCGGCGGCGTGACGCGGCCGGTCTGAACAGTGTCGAGATTCGAATTAGGGTTCATCTATTCCAACCAGGTATACGTCCACTGTACAATTCAAGGAGATGGATGAAGGCCTCTGGCTGAATTACCAGAAGGAGATGAATCCAGGATCTCGGAGCCCTTCAGGACGTACTCGTCGCCATTGGAAGGGAGGACGAGATCGTCCTCCGAGAGATCATGCCAAACGAAGCCGTTCTTGTAGCTCCTGCGGCATCCCCATCGATGGAAAATGAGATCCCAACACGAAGAGGGCAACTAGGAGATATAATGGAGCTCCTGGTTTCTGGATTCTCACCTCTTGCAGGACCAGGAGTACGAGGCGGTCACCCCTTTCCCCCTCAGCGCATTCAGCCGGTTGATCACATCTGCGTGCATAACACGAGAAGCGGGGTCAGAGATTGCGGCCGTCTCGCGATAATCGAGGAAAGAAAGATGGACTTCTTCAAGATCTAACCCCTCAGCAACAAGCCCTCCGGGGACGAGGTGGGCACCTCGATGAAATGTGGGTGCTCTAGGTGCCGGTTCCTGCAGAGGTAATAAACCACAGGCACCTTCCTTCCCTGATGCTGCCCTCGCTGCTGCTGCTGCAGATGATGGTGATGATGGTGGAGCTTCGGTGGGGGCTCCGTCCACACTTTTGCCCTCTCCGGACTCGCGTTTCCGTACCTCCTCATCCTCCCCTCCTCTCCCCTATTCCCCTGCTAAATCCATGGCGGAACCAGTTCCGAAACAGAGATCCCCGTCGCCTTCCGACTCAATTACTGAGGCGCCTAAAACTCTGCAGCAAGGGAGCCTAGAAGGATGATGCCTGGAAGGGAGGGAGCCACCTGCGACCAGGAGGAGGCGCCGGCAGCTGCGCCGCCGGGAACGGCGGAGGCGGAATGGAAAAAGAGGGCTGCGAGACGACACTACCACGGCGGCGCAGCCATCCCAGCCGCCGTCGCCACCGGACCACCTCGCCGCCGGCGGCAATGCCTGCTGCCGCTTCAACTGGCCGCGCCGCCCGCCGAGCTCCGCCTCGGTCTGCGCTGTCGACACCTTAGCCGTGTACCAGTACAGTTCCGGCAGTCGCCGCGTCATGGGGGGATTGAGAAACATGAGGCCCATTAAATCGTCGGTCCGATGGACGATCGGACGGCTGGAATCAAACGTTCCTCTCGCCGCTGCGGTGGCCTTCCGTTCGGCGGTTCGTACCGTTAAAATTCAACAGGATCCGTCGAGATCAATGGGAAAAATGAAGGGTTGGGATGCCCCCGATGCGTTGCTGCGGACGGCAAGATCTCTACTTCTCTCCGACTTGTATGCGCAGCGAAACATACTCCCTCGGGCTCAGAGGGGAAGGGATGGGGGGGCTTGGCAGGTTCCATCAGACAGCTCACTCCGACGTGCGGAGGAGAAGAAAGACCAATCCTGGTACTCACCACTCAGGTGGGACCCGCTTCAATAAAACACTTTCCGGCCCCACCCGTATTTTATCTTCCCTTTTTCCCCCCTTTTTTTATTTTTCCCCTCTTCGTTTACCTCCCCCGCCCTCCCGATAATAGACCCCTAATAATTGTTTTAAAATAGCATAATAATAATAATAATGACTCCGACACGTGACTTCCAACGGTCAGACCTCCCGCAGAGAGAGAGAGAGAGAGAGAGAGAGAGAGAGAGAGGACAGTTACACACTGATTAGTTGGATTCACGCATCAGCGGCGGTCGCGTCGCCGTCCAGACACGTGCGACGGGGGCAGCTCCGGATGTGGGCTTTCTCTGCCGCCGGCGGATCCAGCGGCTGGATGCGCTGTGGGCATTTGGGGACCACGTGTTGGAATTTCGGTTGATATTCGGACATTTTGCGCAGCTGGCCCATTAATGGGCCTCACACCTCACACCCCACATGACAAGTAATGAGTAGGTATCTTCTCTCTCTCTCTCCCCCCATTTTCTCTCTCTATTTAAAAGATTCCAGTGAATTTATTATTTATCAACTTCAATAAATCAATCACCGGGGAATGCTTGTGATTACGTCTTAGCAGTAAAGAAATGAAGTACGTGCCGTTTTAGCTATCTCATTGTTTAATTTATAAAATTCAGGAAATAATTTCATTTTAATTATATATTTTGGAAAATTAGCCCTCTCTCTCTCTCTCTCGTCACGAGCCATGCAGGACATCAACTGCCCAAGGACAGGCGATGGTGGCTTGGGAACCGACATCGAGCGGCGGCGGTGGCCTCAGGTAACCAGAAATCATGTTGTCATAATTTTTATCCAACCACGTGGCAGTGGGGCCCAAATGAATTATGGGCTGACTTGGGGTGGAGGAAGCGTGGGCCCACCTCCAGCCGAAGGTTTTTTCTGAGATCCACTCACATTTGGGCCTCAATGGCCCATTAAATCCGGGTTCGGGCCTACTTTTATTTTGGGCCGTTGGTAGGCTTTCTTATTGGGCCGATCCAGGACTTTAGATATAAATATTTAAAGAAAATAAGGATTCAGTGTTATTCGTTCTTCTCCTTGGCGCCTACGAGGCCATGACGGCCGCGAGGGAGGAGGGCTTGCCGGCGATCGTGTAGGGCGGGTTGCAGAGGCCGATTCTTCTCTCGGAGATTGCTCCGTCGCGTCCTTCCTTCTCCTCGTCGCTCTATGAGTTCTCTCCTCTCTCGATTGGTCGGCCGCGCCTTCTCCGCGGCGCCATGGAAGGGCCCAAGTCTTCCGCTGTCCGTGTCCTAGTCCGGCCGCCTTCCGCTCCGGGGGGTGTGACCTCTTCCGCCGCCGCTTCCGCGAGCCACGCTGACCCTCCATCCGCAGAGCCCTCCCCTCCCTCCGCCGCTGCTCCCAGCCCCTCCTCTTCTGGATCTCCTCCCGCTCCTCGTCCTCCTCCCGAGGGCGTCGCGGTGGTGGGTTTCGTAGGGGCCGAGGACGACGTGGCTCATCTGATTAATAGGATCCTCGATGCCAGCATCTTCGGCGCTGGCGGCGACAAGGATCTCTACTCTGCTGTCTCCAAGGATGGGGACCAATGGGAGGAGTGGTTCCGACACAGGAGGATCCGTTATTACCATGAACAGGAGAAGGGCATCGTCTTCCTGCAGTTCTCAACAGCACCAGTCATGCAATCGTGGCTCTCAGGTGGTTCGGGGGACGAGCGTTGGGACGGCAGGCTCGATTCCTTTCTCGAGGAGAGCGATTCTGACGACCTCCGGGGTTTGCTGCTGATGTTCTCTGTAAGTTGTTTCCAGTTTACGAGCGGAATAGGTTTGGTTTAATCTGTAGACAGAAGTAATATTGGACTTGTTTGAAATGAATTAGTTTTGGGAGGTATCATAGGTTCTTCAACTATTTCTTGATTTGAAAACTCAAACAATTTCTACTCGATCCTCACCAGGTTTGCCATGTGATTATATTTCTTCACGAGGGCATGCGTTTTGACACACACTTACTCAAAAAGTTCCGAATCCTGCAATGTGCAAAACATGCATTGGCTCCGTTTATAAGGTCCCACATCATGTCAACGATGGCATACAGAGCATCTCCATCTAACACAAAACCCCCTGTCCAAATAAAATCTTCTGCTTCTCCTGGTAGAACTGGCAGCAGTCGCCATGGTTCAGCAGTTTCTCCCGGTAGAACTGGCAGCGGTCGGCATGGTTTAGCTGTTTCTCCTGGTAAAATTGGCAGCAGTCGCCATGGTTTGGTTGCTTCTCCTGGTAGAACTGGCAGCAGTCGTCATGGTTCAGCCATCTCCCTAATGTCAGGTTCGGGTTCACATCCATCCATGTTGCCTGGCCAGTGTATCCCTGCCATTCTTTTTGTTTTCCTTGACGATTCCTTCAATGGTCTGACTGGAGGGGAGGACTCATCCGATTCCCATTCCATCAGTCAGTCCTCATCCACAACTTCAGTGCCCAGACCAGGATTAAGCTCGAAAGGATCCAGTTCTATTGTGATGCTGTCACGTCCCATGAATAAACCAGAAGGCAGTCTGAGGAAGAAGCTTCAGGCCTCACTCGAGGCTCAGATAAGGTTTCTAATCAAGAAATGCCGAATACTTTCTAATGTGGAATCTGGTCCTCCTGGTTCAAGAAGTTCAGCCAATGCACATTCAATTCCATTGTTTTCTCTTGATTCTTCAAGGGTCGCTGTGCTGTTAGACAGGCCAATGGCTCGCCGAGGGGAATCCCTGGATTACATCACCGATATAATTGAGCTGATTCTAAATTCAAAGGCAACAGATGATATGCTCGAAAGCAATGCCCTGGATTCCAGTAACGAGGACATTCAATCCATCAAGGATTTTATTTCTAGACAGACAGATGCTCTGAGAGGGAGGGGATCAATACCAAGTAGTGCAAGTACAGGCTCAGTTGCCGGTGTTGGTATGGTAGCTGCTGCTGCAGCAGCAGCAGCAGCATCTGCAGCATCTGGGAAACCCATTAGTGCCCCTGAACTTCCAAGTTTGGAAAAATGGTTATCTTCAAGTAGACATATCCTTGAGGGATTACTTTCTGCAAACAATGTGTCTGTTGATGACAAGGAAAATATGAAGATAATGACGCATCAAAAATCTGCCGTAGTTTCTCAGGATCAGGGAGCACCCACTACATCAATTAGTGCCAGAGAGAGTGCTATAACCTGCTTAGAAGGCAATAAAGGCCTGAGCATGGAATTCTCTATGTCATGGTGCCAGAGAGCTCTACCAGCTGCTAAAGAGATCTATCTAAAAGAACTGCCTGCATGCTATCCCACTGCCCTGCATAGGACACAGTTAGAGAAGGCTTTGAATGCATTTTTTCGAATGGTAAAGGGTCCAGCCGTGCAAATAATTGCCAAGAGGTTGGAAGAGGAGTGCACATCTATGTGGGAATCAGGAAGGCAACTTTGTGATGCCATTAGTCTGACTGGAAAACCTTGCATGCATCAGATGCACCATTTTACATCCAGTACATTGGAAAAAGGCGATAAGAAACACTCCAGTGGTTTTGTTTTCCTTCATGCCTGTGCATGCGGCCGTTCTAGGCGTCTGCGAGATGATCCTTTTGACTTTGATAGTGCCAATTTAACTTTCAGTTGCTTCCCTAAATGTGAAAATCACCTTCCAAGGCTGGTTCTACCAGAAGGGAATAAAATTGGGCCTCTTCCTGCTTCCTCGTGGATCCTCACTCGCCTTGGTGGGGCAAGGTATTATGACCCTTCCAAGGGGTTGTTTCAGAGTGGATTTCGTCCAAACGAAAACTTTTTGTTAAAATGGACAATTTCACTTCAGAAACATGGCAAATTGAGTACAGATACTGCTCAAAGCATGGCTATGGCAAAGTCATATCTGGATGCCAACACAGCACCTATTATGGTTGAAGAAACTAATGAATCCGATTCTCAACTTGGGACATCGGAAAATGATCAGAGAAAAACTACAGAAAATATCACCTCTGGATCGAGTATTAATTTTGGTAAAGGTCTTCCTTCTTTTGTGATTAAAAAACCCTTTTCTGAGGTTGTTGCAGGACCTGCTTCTCAACTCCAGCACAAAAAACTTGCAAAAGATATTCTAGAAAAGGATGTGAGCCATAAGCCTCCAAATGATATCACCAATGATCAATCACATCCTGCAGATGAGAGCCAAGTATTAAGAAAAAATGGACAGGTGCCTTTTCGGCAAAATTCACAGAATAGCTTTCGCTTTGATGCCAACACTTTCTTACAGATTGGAAGCAATGTAGTGCCTGTAAACCTGGATCGTGGCAAGAAGACAAAAGCAAAACATTCTCTGAAGCAAGTGATCGTCTATATTGGATTTGAGTATGAATGCCCCTGTGGGCATCGTTTTATACTGTCCAAAGAACATCTGAAGGAGCTTGATTCTTCATATTCCTTACAAGACGAATCTCACTACCCTCCTGCTGAAGCTCCAAGCAGCACGTTTGCTGGGAAATCCAACTCCTTGAACAGAATGAGAGTGGGTATGCACGGGAAATCTCATTTCCATTCTGATGGAAAAATTTCTCCTTCAGACATTTCTGGAAAGAGAAACAAATTTACTGAATCAATAGCTGCCCCTAATCCTCATCTCTCAGAGAAGGAATCTAATCAACCCAACGAATGTGTGGAAACTCCCAGAGAAATTAATCCTTCTGTAAGCCTTGATGATGGTAGTAGTGCATTTTCCCTTTTGAACAGGAATTTGCCAGTGTACATGAAGTGTCCCCACTGTACAGATTCGATGGATAAAGAGCAGCAAAAGTACAAGTTTGCGAGTACAATATCACAGCTCCAGAGAATATTTTTGGTAAAGCAATTCTTAACACGTTATCATTTGAGTTCTCTAAATGTCTTATATCCTAATGAATTTTATTTTTTTTTCGCTTTTCTATCTGTGGATGGATTTTCTTATCTTTTTTCCCTAAGGCCTCTTTACTTGATATCTGTGCAGGTAACACCTCCGTTTCCATTCGTTTTAACAACCTGTCCAATCATTCAATTTGAGGCAAGTAGAAGTTGATCCGCCCTTCTCTTTCTCTCTGTGAATTGGTGACTTGAGCTATTAATGCCCTGTATTTTATACCCAATTGCCAAGCACTATCATTTTTTTTGGTTATGTTATGTAGTGCGCAATGTTCAATACGTGGACTGCTCTTTGTTTTCCTGAAACATCTTCTCAGCTGGGTAAGTTATTTTATAGGATTCATGCCTGCCGCCATCTGTCTTGGACCGGGAGCAACAGTCTCAGTTTAGCCCTGGCTGCCCAATCATCCTTCCTCCCAAGAGCTTTGTTGCATTTCGGCTTCCCTTCATTTATGGCAAGTGGTCAGATGACGGGAACATGGAGCCTCTTCGTCTCTTGGAGCAAGAACCAGAGCTCACTGCCTCGCTTGTCAAAGGCACAGCCCTTCAGCTCATCTCAAAAGAATTTGATTTCACTGATCACTTCACTCTGGAAGAGTAAACTCCTGGACAGCTATCTCCTTCTTTCCTCTGTTTCCTTGGGGGAGTGGCCCAGACGGTATGCTTGCCATGCCATTGTGCCGCAGCTCTGCAGGTATGCTTGATGAGACCCCCTGTATCTTCCATGTTAGTTTCTCTTACTAAACATGGATTTGCTTGGTGCAATGGGGGTGGGGAGGACAGAAGATGGTAGAGACAGGGCGCTAAAGTATGGACCAGTTCACCAAGGATGAATTTTGGCGCTTCGAGCTCCTACAAATTCAGTTAAACTGAGGCAGTATTATGACTGCTTTGTCATTGTTCCATCCTGGAGATCTTATCTGAACCCTGGGGTTCCTGTTCTGGGGAATTTTTGGGATGCCCAGAAGGGCCAAAGAGCTGGAGCTCTCGATTCCAGTGGAAGGAAGACTGATGACAAGGTAAAACTAGAAGCACCATCTTTCTGTGCATGTTTCTTTTCATGAAATTCTTCTGTCCCTGGGCCAATTTCTTGCTTTGGTTTTGATTTTTGAGCTCATGCTGTTGAAAATAAGGGCTCTTATTTGGTAAGCCTACTACATTATTGATAAGCCCTGCAAGCCTACTACATTATTGATAAGCCCCCTTTGTCTTCTAGTTTAACTTCTAGGCCCTAGAAAACCATCAGACCATTATGTTTGATTCCTCTATCTAAGTAATTATGTGCACCTATAATTTAGCATGTCAGATGCGGAATTACCCTCGTAAACACATTTCCTGTTTGTGTGTCTGTCTCCCCATTAGTTCTTTCTCTGATGTCAATCAGCAAATGCCGTGGGCATTGGCAGGGGAGAGAAACCGGGGATTAATACTATTGGGGCAATTATGTCTTTTTTGTGTGTCATTTTATACGTTAACAATAATAATTTGGACCGCTGTACTAAAACTATGAATTTTCTGTGGTTTCTGTCGACCCAGGAGTCCAATTGAAAAACAAGTACACTTTTCAGATATTCAGCTAGTTTTCACAGAGCAAAACCAAATATAACCCAAGAAAGAGAACAAAAAAATTGATATTTATTTCATTATGCTTGGAATATTCATAAGATATTTATTCTGTGGTCCCTGAACATGCAGATCTAGTGGAAGAGTTTATGCTTACCGTTGTCTTGTTGTAGGAAATCATCTTGGGCTTGCCCTCCCTCAGTCTTCTGGAGTTCTCATCAGAGATCTATGGCGACCCTTGGCTGTGGTGATGAGAGTGGGGTGAGGTCTCCTTTCCAGGTTAGGGCTCACCATGTCCGAACGCCATTCCTGGTATTATTTCTCTCTCTCTCATCACCCGGAGGATGTGTTCATTGGACAGTGATGATGCTCTTTCCTGAATCCTAGCTGTCCCTCATCTCTTGTTGGGCCTAGCCCATCGGATCTCAGGCCCCTGACGATATCCAGCTTCTTGCCTTAAATCACCTCTCTCTCTCTCTCTCTCTCTCTCCCTCTCTCTCTCTCTCTCTTGCAGAAGCTGAAGTGGGGAAAGAAGTAGAACTGTCTCAAGTTCAATTTCCCCCTTGGGAGAGGGAGGGCTTCCTTTAGACAAAAAATTTAAGCTTGGGTCTTTGATAAGACCCTTCCCTTAGATATGGATACACACACACACACACACATAGAGAGAGAGAGAGAGAGAGAGAGAGAGAGAGAGAGAGAGAGAGAGAGAGAGAGAGAGAGAGAGAGAGAGAGAGAGAGAGAGAGAGAGATGGTCAATCTTTAATATTGTTTCTTTTGAGAGTACTATAGACATACATCTTATCTCTCCTTTCACAAATCATATAAGCATTTATGTTGTTTGATTTGAAACTTAAGAGCAACCACCTCCTTGAAGATGGTGTTCCATGTGATTTGTTAGGTTCATTTATAAGGAGGTAGAGAGTATCACATCAATACTTCCCCTTAAGAGTTTTACCTTGCCATCAAGGAGAAAATACGAAAATTGTTGATGGAGGCTTTGGATTGATTTCCATGGGTTCTTTGAGTTGGGGAGGTTTTTTCATTAGACTAGGGCTTCAATGTTGTTGTAACCTCAGTGGACATTAAGGATATCTACTTGTTCCATAATCCATCTGACATTGCCATCCATGGTTGGCAGTCTTAGTTATTGTTATGACATGGATTCAATAGCCTGCTTCAACTGAGACATGTGAAAGAACAAGTGAATGTTGGTTGTTGAGGAAAGAGTGAGCTGATAAGTGATTGGTCTGATCCATTCTTGGATCTCAAAGGGGTTGAAGAATCATGGGTTGAGTTTTTCATATGGCCTATTAGTGAGGGACCTCAATTGGAAGGGCTAGAGTTGAAGAGAAATGTGGTTGCCCATTGCAAACTCGAGATATTGGTGATTGCAGTAAGGCTTCATTCATATGACCATACTCAAGAAATGTGGTCTTCGTTCATGCTTGTACTCATGTGAGGTGAGCCTTGAGTTGGTCCAACATGGCATCTTGTTCTAGGATCAGTTGATCCATCATATTTGACCATGCCAAATGTGTCTCGTAGTAGAGAATGGTTGGGGGTGCTCTCTTATAGATGATGGTGAAGGGAGTGGTACATGTAAAAGCATGTTAATTAGTGTTGTATCAATACTTGCCCAAACTAACCACTTGTTCCATTAGCGAGGATGATCATTGGCGAAATAGTGGAGGTAAGTCTTGAGGCCCCAATTGGTGACCTATGATTTACTATTGGTTTGTGGGTGATACATACTTCTGTGTTGGAATTTAAACCTTTGTAGCTTGAATAATTAATGTCTAAACTTTTCATGAATATACAACATTAGATGATAAGAATTGAAGCTAGAACACCATGCATGTGCATCATGTCATGAATAAAGATTTGAGCTATCTCTTTCATCAGAAATGGATGCTAGAGGGGGGAGAAATAGGCGTATTTATTAAGTCAATTGATGACCACAAGAGTTGTATTCAAACCATTGGGCTTAAGTAGTCCCTTGATGAAGTTTATTAAGATGTCTTCTTATATTCACTTCAATATGGAATTTGTTTGAGTAAGATTGATTGGCACGAGAGAGTCTAACTTGTTTTTTAGTAGATATGTCATGTCTTGACATTTCTTTTGACATCATTTTTCATGTCAAACAATCATATGTTTTCCATGTGTCATTTGCAAGTTCGTAGGTATCTAGAGTGACCCTTGGTTTCAGAGTCGTGGAATTCTTCAAGCATCATGGAAATTACTACAATGTGTTTATAAAGAACTAGGTGGCCTTGGTTAAATATCATCCTCGATGACAATTATATTTAAGTCACTTCTCGAGATTAAGCAATAGGTCTTCTTTGATGGCCATGAGCTGAGGGTCTACTCAGTATTCCTACATAATTAAGTTCACGTCCAATAGATCTGTACAATAGAGATCTATGACTTGAAATGTGGGTAAAAATCTGATTTTCAAGACAAGCATCAGTAGTCTTATGTCAGCTTTGTATCTTATCTTGAAGTTGAAGCTAATGATATTTGTAAGTCACTTATAATAATCTGGTAAAATTTATTAGTGCTCAAGAATGAATCTCAAGCTGAGTTGGCTCATAAATATGATGAATCTTTCATCAAGTAAATAATAATCCATTTTAATGTGCTGAGAATGGTGCCCATATATAATTTGTAAATTGTCTTCAATCTATTGACAAAGGAGAGTGCTAGACTGAAGAACATGATAGGTTTTTCTGCAATTGTATGAGGACCACACATGCTTGGCTGGAAGCACCTGCTTCTAATCTGAATTCCAAAAAAAAAGAAGACAAAGGAAGTGTGAGCACTGGAGCAGAGGTAAAGGCTGTTTTGAGTTGATTGAATGTTGTTTCTATCTTGGAATCTTAGTTGAAAAGATATTTCTTATGTTGCTCTATGAGAGCCCTTATTAGGGTTCCATAATTTACAATCAAATGCTGGTTGTACTCAGTCAACCTCAAGAATCTTCTAAGTTCATGAAGATTGGTGAGTGATGGCCATTGGAGAACTGCATCCACCTTTTACTGGTTGACCAACATACCTTATATTGATATCCATTGACTAAGGTAGACGAGCTTCGATTGCTTGAGAGAACACCTTTTTGGAGGTGATGACAGTAGAGGATATTGAACATTTATGTCAACTGATGAAATAGTAAATTAGAATGTCACAAAAATAATTCAGTATGATTTTTCTGAAAAAACTGTTAAATATTTAATTCATCAATGATTGAAATATATCAAGGCATTGGAGTGTTTGAATATCATCATGAAAAATTGATAATATCCGTCATATGAGTGAAACACCATCCTAGGGATATCTTCCTTCAAGATCTATATCTGATGATATTCAAATCTTAGGCCATAGTTTGAAAATATTGTCATCCCTATATTTCATCTAGGTGAACGTTCCTTAGTGATTGAAATTGTGAAGCGATATGTAATGGTAGTCTTATTGAGTGTGTTGCAATTCTCTCAAAATATCCAAGTTCTGTTTTTCTTTCCCACAAGCAAACTAAAGTGAGACTAAAATATGGATTGGTCAAATGTTGGATAATACATGTCTCTAGTATTTCCCATATGAGTTTCTTAATCTCCATCTTTTGAAGATATAGATACCTAAATGGTTAGATGTTGACAAGTTTTGAGTCGGGGTCTAAGTTGATGGCATCATCCACCTCCTAGACTGGTGAGAGCACAATAGTAGTTTTGAATACATCTAGAAACTAGCCCTAGAGATGGTCATCTAGGCTTACTATTTATGAGAGGTTCCCACTACCACTTGACACTACCGCTTGATGCCTAAATAAATTGAAATAGCCACTATCTCTGCCCATTTTGTAACTTCATGTATGGTCTTAAATGAAATACTTTTTGTTTGATGTAAGATGTCAGCTTGAAGGTTAACTTATTTCTACCCTTACATGAGAGAAATTGTTTAGTTCTTGAAAGTCTAACTCTAATCTTTTTGTGCTGCTCAACCACTCATGTCCCCAAATGATATCCACTATTGTCAGAAGTAGGGCCAAGAAATTTTCATTTACCACTAAGGATTGAAGATGCAAGATGACACCACAACATATGCTTGTGCATTGTAGCTTCTCCTCAGTCCTCATAAGAACTTAGAAGTATGTGGTGAGTGTGATCATGAGTTGTAAATCGTGGGCAACATCCTAGGAGATGAAATTGTGGGAGGTTCTTATGTTGACAAGGACTGATGTATTTCTTGTTAATCCTCCCTCAACATTTGAAGACTCTAGATGGCAGGCATTCTGATAGTGAATTAAATGTAACATTGGGGATAGAGAGAGTTCCTTCTTTGATGAGTGTATCCTTGATACCTTTCACTTCAGTATCAAGTGGATTACCTTTGTCGAATGAGCTGAATTCTCTTCTTTTGCCTTTGGTGTCAACTCATCATGGGCAAGGTAAGTTTGGGCCCTTTTGTCAGCATAAATAATAACTTGGTTTAGTTGCTTCACTATATTTGGAAAGAAAGAACTTTCCCAAGCCCCTCAAGACCTTTCATGGTGATGTACTTCATTCCCACCTTCCAAAATAGTTCACATGATGGCTTTGACACTTATTGGTTTAATAAGTCATACCTTTACCTATATATGTTTGTGTAGCCTCTTTCCCAATGAATGTTTTCTCAAAGATATGATTTGGAGTATCATTAATGATCATGGTCTGAAATTCAAAATCATCTTGATACTCCATGATGGTACAATATTATTTAATTTTAAGATTTTTTAGCAAAGAGAGTTTATTATGTTTGAGCTGAAATACTCCAATGGCTACTATTAAAAGTCTTCACAATCTTGAAATACCATGCATCTATTCATTTGTACTAGAACTTTTCCTTTGAGACTCAAATTGTCAAATGTGAGTTTGTTGGTTGTAGAGGACATGTACATGGAGAAGAAAAGCTCGGCATGAAAGACCAATCTTTTAGGATTGTGACCATTGAACAATGGCATTTTGAACCTCCGGGTGCTATACTGTAGCTCTACATGTGGGTCAATGGAGTGGGTTGTGGGATGTATTGATATGTACATACCCTTGCAATAGCAGTGGGGCCAATTCTTCAAGCTTGCCTTTAGTCTCTCTCTAGAGAGGGCTGGGTGTATCTTGACTTGACTCATTGGGTGTATCCACAACCTAGTGAAGTACTTGGATGGCAATGCAGATTGTCAAGTTGACGAATTGTATGCTCTAAATATTGTTTGATCACTGAAACCTTATTTTGGGTCTCCTTATCCTTAATCGTAAATGTGGCAAAATCTTGTTAGAGAGTGGAAACATGTCATCTCAGCTTCCCAACATCCTTGTCAAGGGTTTTCAACTTAACATTAGACTTGTGCATAACTCTAATACCAATTTGATAGAACCCTTCTTTCAGATAATGATATTTTTTTTCAATAGTGACAGTTATAATCTTTATGAATGTTTCCCTCAAGAATATTTAACACAAATACTTATTATCACTCTATTAAGAACCTATAGGTGAGAGGGTTGAGAGTGATGTTACAATGGACCGAAAAGTGTCTTAGAATAAAATAGGGATAATTGTTTGGCGTTCTAGTGCTTACTAACAAGTAATTATGACATATTATTCCTCTATTAGTCATCACTTTGACTAATGAAGAACTTAGATAGGGATGAGACATATAGGTGCATGACAAGGGAGTGAGCGAGAGAGAGAGAGAGAGAGAGAGAGAGAGAGAGAGAGAGAGAGAGAGAGAGAGAGAGAGAGAGAGAGAGAGTAATAATTAGAGGTATAATAAGAGAGGCATGCTCGACAAAGGTTGAACTTCTCATATTCAAAATGTGAGACTCTTCAAGCAACCTTACACTCCACTGGATCCTTTTTCACTTTCTCCTATTTCTCAAATATGATAAATAGTTTTGTGGAGATAATGGCTTTCTGAGTTGACACCATATGTATTGAGTTATTATTGGTAGACTTTTTCTTTCAAGGTATGCCGACTCCACTTAGGAGTCTAACAATACCTTCCCCTTCGAGTGGAACCTTTGCCCTCAGGGTTGAATGCAAAGAATTGTTGTTGAAACAATGATGCTGCTTCTCACGTGGTTTCAAATTCTGGAAGATCTTTTCATTTTATTAGAATTTTTTAGCCATTGGTCTTTTGACTTGTTTGTATATCTCTTGAGGTTTGATAACCTAGCTTATGCAAGAATTGTGTATTAAATATATAGCTGCCTTTTATTGTGAGGATTGTAGTTGGGGCACATGAAATATTAGATGAACATGGATATGTGGAGGAATATCCAATTTGTAAGCTATTGATTCAATGTGCTCTAATATTTGATTAGGTCTGAAGTAATGTGGAGAAAACTTCTTGTTGGGTCAATGACTTGAAATTTGTAGATAGTAAGGTCATAGTTTAAAATAGATTGTCCCCCGTGGTGGAGGTAAACTCTCATTGATGTTTGTCCTATTGAGTTTTCATATGATTTTATACTTGAGATAAATGAAATTTTACTTGACCTAGAACTCTATCTTTGTCTTGTAATTGTTGTTCAATCCATGTGATTAGAGTATGATGTGTTCTAAACCTAATAAGGGGTAGAGGATCATGACCATATATGACCAAAAGGATGTATGTTTTGTGACCAAATGGTATGTGATATTGTACCAATACACTACTCATCAAAGTCAATGATTCTATGTGGTTAATTATAGACAAAAAAACATAAATATATTTTGAGGCTCTTGTTAACTACTTTAGACTATCCATCGATTTGTGGAGGATAGATTGTGCTTTGGGAGCCAAATACCTTTTAAGTGAAATAGTTTTATTCAAAACTAGTAGAAGAATATGATTTCTATTAGAGATCTTTCATGATATATTGGCAATGTCCTAATGTATAAATGTTTCATAATAGAAAAAAATTACTCAGGCAATCAACAACTTCAAAATGGGTATGAATTCATCCAATTAAGGTAATCTTTTGAGTAAATCTATAGAAAGGTCATCTCATATTTTGTGTGGTATCAAAAGTTTGAGAGAGGGCTTCTACCTTGTTGTATGGGCACATGGAGCACTATGCAACATATGATTTGATATCCTTTTTAATCCTTGTCTAATACATTTTTATGTGTTTATATGTAAATAGAAATTTGAAGTGTCCTCTATTCGTACTATTGTGATACTTGTTTTGTGGATATGAATGAAGAGTCCCTAGAGATCAAGATACAACCTTTGTCTTGTAATGAATAGAGCGACCTTTCACAATGATGCAATTCCATATCATAGATAATTTGGAAGAGGAGAGATTGTTTGCAAATTCTTTCTTAATACAATCTAGATTGATAAAATGTGGGAATGATGTCATGATCAACTGAGTGATATGTGATATTTGTGAGAGAGCATCAATTGCCTTGTTATCGGTGTCTACTTGAAATTTGATCTCAAAATTGGAGGTTGAGCAACTTCACCAATCAGTGCCAATCATATGGAGTGATTTGTTGATGTTCCAAGAGGAACTTCAAGTTACACTTACTAGTATAGATGATGAATGATTTTTCAAGTAAATAATGCATCTATTTTTGGATAGCTAATAAAATAGCCATGAGCTTCTGTTCATATGATAGATTTGAGTTGGTGACACAGAAAAAAGGCTCTATTGTAAAATGCAATAGATCTTCAATGTTAGATTACCATAACATGAGGTGTCAATCTCTAATTCAAAGCTTTTAAAAACATCAGGTAGAGCTAATATTGAAATCTTCGTCAAGACTTATTACAATCTTCTAAAGACTTTATCAACTTCTGCATCCTAGATAAATGAATCTCATTTAAGTTGTTGAGCTAACAATCATAAGACTGAGCTAAATCCTATAACAAATTGGTGATAATAGCCAATCAATCCTAAGAAGATGATTTATTTAAATTGATGATAATAGCTCTTTGATCGTCGTTGATGTTGGCCATCTTACAATGCCCTTAATTTTTTATTAATCTCAACCATTTCGCTTGCTAAAACTATATGCGTGAGGTAATCAATAAATGTAAGTCTAAATTTACATTTCTATGCATTGATATGAAGTTGATAAGTTTGAAGGATGGTAAAAACTTAGAAGATGTGATGTTTATGAGATTTGATATCTTAATTGTAGATGAGAATATCATCAAGATCAGCACATTTTTCTGTAAATGCTCAATGAATATATTAGTCATACATAATTGAAATGTCACTAAGGCATTTGTGAGGCTGAAAGAACCAATAACTTATAATGCCTTTGATGAGTTCAGAAAATCTGTCCTCAAAATGTTAGAATCTTTCATTCAAATTTGATGTATCCAAATCAAATATCAAGTTCAAAAAATATGGTGGCATCATGTAATTCATCAAGTATTTCATCAACCACAAAAATGAGAAATTTATTTGGAACAATGGTGCGGTTGAATATTTGATAATTAATGAAGAAACACTTATTGTCATCCTTCTTTTTAATAATAAAACTAGATGGAAAAAGGAACAGTGGATGGTTGAATAAGACCTTCCACACACATTCCTTTGACCAGGGTTTCAATCTCATTCTTTTGAATGTAAAGATATCAACAAGGTCAGACATTAATGGGATCAATGTTGGGAAGTAAAGTGATGGCGTGGTCAATGTTGCATTAGAGTGGAAGACTTGATGGTTTAGAGAAGACTATCAGAAATGAGATGTTTAAGCAGTGTAAGATACTTTGAGTTTGTGGTTATGTCAAGTTACATCAATGTTGTCAATGGTAAACTATATTAATTTCACAAACATGCTAGGATTATGATATAAAACACATTTCCTAGATTTCAATGAAAAGCTTGACTTGGATAAATTTGGGTCCCCCTCCAATTTTACTTTGGTATTTCCTAACATAAATCTCATAATGAGATTACGATAATTAAATCTGACTCTTTCTAGTGTCCATAGCACAAGATACTGCCCACATTGCCAAGAGATAGAGGAAGGAAATTATTTATCATGGTAATTCCTTGGAATTGTATTGTGACGTCAGGATATAATCCTCATCTAGAGATATACGTGCTTGTATTTGTGACTACGCCATAGTGAATAAATGAGGAGATAGGAAGGCCTAATTTATCAACTAGATCCACAAGAATAAAGTTGTGGGTGGTGCATGTATCAACGAATATGGTGATATCCGTGTTGTTGAGTGTCCCTTTAGGTTTCATCGTTTTAAGATCCATAATATTGAGCACCGAGTTGAGTGATAATTCAATAATATTCAGAAATGTTGGTGATGTCATAGATATATGAGTTCCCGTGCTCTGGTCAACAGCATTGAAGTTGAATTGATGGGTGTCATATGTAATGATCATGATTTAGATTTCAAAACATCAACAGTATTCATGAGTGAATTTCTCATCACATTAGAAATGTAATCCTTTAGGTTTGCAGGCTTGAAACTCATAATCAATGAGGTTGAGGCGTCAGTGGGGTGGGAGTTCTTCCGTCAAAGTGTGAAAGCTGTTTGGTACTTGTGTTCTCGTGCCAAGAGTCGCTGTAAATTTGCTTCTGCTATGAGAGAGGAATGGTTCTGACTTGTCAATGGAGTTTGAATGGGGTGACTTATGATTTAAGGTGGAGTTTCATTCCAGGGTACATCGATCGATTTTCATGATTGCAATCCCACTGATTAGAGCAGTTGAACTTCCGCATGAATTTTAAGTTTACGGCCCTTAATAAAAATATCTTGTGAGATATTGTTGGAGAGGTGCTCTATCATTGCAGATATCAGCTCAAAATCTTGCCTGTAGTCTACAACAAAGCTACGTTGAGTTAAGTTGAAAAGTAATTCATAAATATTACAATTGTGGGAAGAGTCAAAATGGTCAAGGAGTTGCTGCCGGAGGTGAGTCTAGATGTTGAATGGGTGTTGGGCCTTCACCCAGTAGAACCAGGCTAAAGTTTCGTCTTCGAAGCTGATATTGGCAATGACAAGCTTCTTTGCCTCAAAATGACGATGGATAGAGAAATATAGTCAAGCCCAATAAATCCAACATGCAGATTATTCTATTTTGAATACATGGGCCTAGAGAGTTGTTGGTACGTCGTTTTGGCTGGAGAGGAATGATGCTTGGGTTGAATTCCATCGATAGCGTCGAGGTTGGCCTCTGCGCACAGAGATCGATTTTCCAAGAGATACAATGATTCTTGTATATGGGAGAGAATATCATCAGTGGTGCTAATTCGCTGCTCCGGGGTGAGTAAGCGTAGTTTGCTTCTTGCCTCGAGTTTAGGAAGATGACGCATGTGTTCGCGCAGCTCGTTGAGATCCTCCTCAACGCCATCAACGCGATTATCCACCTATTTAGTAGCCATATCTTCGATGGGGAGAACGTCAGGTGCTCTGATACTAATTTGTTAGGACCTCATAGACGAGATGACTGGGAGAGACGTCACAGTACTTACTATTCCACTCTCAGTCGCCGCTCCGACTATTCAAGAACTTGCGTAAAGGATGACATATGGGTGCAGAATAAGTGGGAGATAGAGAGATAGAGAGAGAGAGAGAGAGAGAGAGTCATATAAGCGGGATTAGTAATGCAACCGTGTAACTACTCTCTCGTGGCATTGACCGTGGTGCCTTATCCATAAAGGCCAACGGGGCGGACTGGGGCAGTAAGAAATTCTGAGAACTCCGAACATGGAATCGGCCGGGCTCTCCTGAAGCCCCGGCCGGGCCCAGAATCGACAGGCACATGTGCTAAATCAAAGTCGTCCTTATCTGAGTAATGAACCATGTGGAAAGCGTGTACTCTCTCCGGGTAAGGCTCTCCAAGTCACCCCAAAATGTGGCCAATACAGTCAACCTGTACTCTCGGGAAATATCTGCTGCATGTCAGGCCGAGAGTTTCGACACGTGGACGGGTTTCCGCATTCAGCAACTCTCCCCGATCAATCTGAAGGTGCTCAAAGATGTTACCAACTCCCTCCGCCCTGCGTCGCCGGCCGTAGTAATTAGGACAACCTGGCGAGTGATGGTTGCCCCGCTGGCAGGTTCCTCCCGGCCAACTACCTCCGTCCCTTTCTCCCTCCGCCACCGCAGCCCTCGTCGGCATTGTATAAGTACAGGGGAGAAGGAGCATGGTGGAGACCAAGCACAGCTTCCCCTCCCAAGGTTCTGAGAAGTGAGAGATCCTTCAGAGGAGAAGGAGGATAAGGAGGAAGATGCCGACCTCGAGGATAACGATCGGGAGGAGGGAGGAGGCGACCCATCCCGACGCCCTCCGGGCCGCCGCCGCCGAGTTCTTCTCCACCCTCATCTTCGTCTTCGCCGGACAGGGCTCCGGTGTGGCCTTCTGTACGTGGGACTTCTCTCCATCTTCACCGCCAGCGAGCTCCGTCTCTCCGGCTATGTCCATCCCTCGCTGATACTTTTCTTCCCTTTACTTAAACGCGCGCAGCTAAGCTGACCGGCAACGCTGCGACGACTCCGGTGGGACTGGTGGCGGCGGCCCTCGCTCACGGCTTCGCCCTGTTCGTCGCCGTCGCCGCGGGGGCCAACATCTCCGGAGGCCATGTCAACCCCGCCGTCACCTTCGGCATCTTCCTCGGCGGAAACATCACCCTCTTCCGTGGCCTACTCTACTGGGTCGCCCAACTCCTGGGCTCCATCGTCGCCTGTCTCCTCCTCCTCTTCGTCACCGGCTCGGTGAGTTTCCACTATCTCAACCATGCCTTCTTCGACTCCTTCTCCGGCGAACTGAGCGTCTAACGCCGACGTGCTCCCGCCGGCGCAGTCCACAGGGATCTTCGAGCTGTCGGGGGTGGGCGTCTGGAACGCGGTGGTGCTGGAGATCGTGCTGACCTTCGGGTTGGTGTACACCGTCTACGCAACGGCCGTCGATCCCAAGAAGGACAGCGTCGGTATCATCGGCCCCCTCGCAATCGGCCTGGTGGTCGGAGCCAACATCCTCGTCGGCGGCGCCTTCGACGGCGCCGCCATGAATCCCGCCATCGCCTTCGGCCCCGCCCTCGTCAGCTGGAGCTGGACCAACCACTGGGTCTACTGGGCTGGTCCCCTCATCGGCGGCGGCGTTGCTGGGATCCTTTACGAGCTCCTCTTCATCTTCCATACCCACGAGGAGCTCCCCACCACCGACTACTGAGACGCCCCTCTATCTCTCTTCTCTCTTGTACTACTTGCTGTAATAATCCCCGGCACTTCTCTCTCTCTCTCTCTCTCTCTCTCTCCCTCTCTCTCCCTCTCTCCCTCTCTCTCCCCAAGACCCTTTCAGGGCTTGGTTTATCTGGTTATTGTTCTCAATTGATCTTCTTAAGCTCGCCTTGGACGGGTATTTTTATCGTCGTTTCAAAGAAAATGGGAGCCGATAAGAACAGCGTGGACCGACGACGGAGTCCAAAATATTCAAACCCGGTCGAGTCGAACCGGTCGTCTATCTCCACGAACCGGGTTTATAACCGCTGACTGACGTAACTCCCAATCCAGAGGCGATCGTCAACCGGCATTATCCGTCTATGAAAAAATAGTAATGAATTACCACTTTTGCCTCTGGGGAAAGTCACTGCTTGGACGCTCTCATGGATCCCCTGTCCGTAATAATGAAGAAGAATATGGCTAAATAACCCACTCGTATAATTTTTCCTTAATCAAATATATTCCGGAGTATGAATTATTATCTTTTTTTTACGTCATCCGGAGAGGGCCATCCGACTGCCAGGTGGGGACCATCTAGCTGCCAGGATCTGGGTGGGGCCCAGAAGACAACCCCGGGGGATCCGGCTCAGGCCCATCTAGCTGGTGGTACTAAGCGGTAACCACTCTCTCTCTCTCTCTCTCTTGCCCGCCCTCGCTCTCCGGTCCGACAGACCGGAGCATCAGCCCGAGAGGGAGAAGGGAGGAAGGCGAGTGCATAGGTGAAGGAGAGTACAGATCCACGGCGGCGTCCGCGGCCGCCCGGTGTCTTCAGCGTTGGCTCCCGGCTATTGGAAGGCGTGGGAGGTCCGTGATCCTGAGGGGATTCAAGATCTGGTCTCGAGGTGAATCAATTTTGTCGGACTCGATCCAGTAGGAAGTGCGTGTTCCAATTTGTTTTGTCAGCGTCTTTCGGATAGTTTTGTTCTTCATCGGATCTGCATTTTGAATGATGGACTTGGGAAGGGTTCGATGTGCTGATGCCTAGGATAGATGCATAGTTGCAGATCTTGGGTTGGTAGATGGAAATCTAGATATACGGAGATCTGGGAAATCTTTTCTTCCTCGAATTTCGTCGATGAACTCCGGCACCTAATGATGCTTTTGATTTTGGTCATGTAGAGGGCAATTGGCTAGGTTTGCCTGCAGGATGGAGTGTCGGTGGAGTTGGTTCATTGGTCTTCACTCCATAGTTAGAATTTTCCTAGTGATTATTGGCGATCCCGATTTGTAGTCTCCGCGAGGATTGACTCGACTTATTCTCATGCCTACATCCTCATATGGTTAATTTTTCAGTTTGCGGATCCTCAGAATAGCAGCTTCTTGATTCAAGACCGCAGTTTAAGCTGGATAAAATGATGCATACCGCGTTTAGCCTTTTATATCAGTATACGTGTGTGTATATGGACAACTGGCGAGAAAAGTTTAATGTTCACTGACCTATAAGTTTGTCTCAACAGGCAGATTCCTTTTGGCTCGAATTTTTCTTGGCTTGTCCTTGGAAAACACTTCCAACCAAGCATGAAATCTGATCGAAAACATCATAAATTCCCTGGATCCTTCGTCGTGTATAATCATCCTAGAAAAATTAGCTAGGATCCAGGAGTATGATGAGGATGTGGTTCTGGGAAAGAAGAGAAATACTTTTTTTTCTGAAGCATCTCGATGCTAAGTTGTAGCATTCAGCCTTCAGCCTCTATCATTATAAGAACGTCATTGCACCTTTGTTTTCCTTTAGTTGTCCTTTATTCTCCCTGTAGTTCACTTAGATCGTTTTGAAAGCAGTAAGAGAACCGAACGTTTTTTAACCCCAAGTTTCCCTCTTTTCTATTTCCTGAAATTGGATGTTTCTACAATTAATTGCATCATGGAGTGGTATTTGTTCAAGTATATAGGTAAACGTACCCTGGTTGTGATATTTGTTGTATCATAGCGTCCTGTCTCATTGATTCAGAGAAGAATACATCCTTTTCAACATATCGAATTAAAGGTCATGGATCTTGAACATTATTGACAAAAACGTGCTCTGAGTATCTGACTTTTTGAATATATTTCTCTTGAAATCCTCTTATACTGATATTATTTGCTCATGCTTTAATTATTGTCATCTCTGCAGTTCTCTGTGGAAGTTAGTGGGCTAATGACATCGCCTGGCTCTCCTGGCACTACTCTGGGGGATCAAGATGTTAAGAGGAGCCTTGGCATGAGTGCCTTGTTGGCTGAGGTGCCCTATGATCAGTGGGTTCCACTTCCTGCCAACGGTTGGCGGCCATCAGCCCGCTACAAGGTGTTTTTAGGGATGTTTTTAATATATAAAAATGTTCACCGCTCTATGTATAAAGTTTGAAATAATCTCAAAATGTCCTGATTTTAAATTGTCTTTATAGTTTCTGAAGAAAAGTGTTCTTCGTGCATCTTGAATGTCACGTACCATCTCCACGATCACATAGTACCATTTTCATGATTGTCTTGAGTTTTTTATATCTAAAGTTCTATCCTTTAAATGTCTTAGCATGCTGCAGAAGTGGTGGATGGAAAGCTGTATATCATGGGCGGAAGTCGTAATGGTCGATATCTAGCAGACATTCAGGTTGAAGCTTGATGGTTACCATTGTCAATGTTAAACTTGATCTGAAGGCTGTTCACATTTTGGCCATTTGACAGGTTTTTGACCTTGTAACTTTGACATGGTCTGCTGTCAAACCAAATCGAGATTCAACTAATGGATTGGAAGAGGCAGTACCAGCCTGTTCTGGCCATAGATTGGTGAGGTCTATGAGCATAGGTCCTGTCATATCCTATTGTGATTTTCCATTAATCTCATCTGAAGTTCTATTGTTTTCCTTCTGCAGATTTCCTGGGAAACTAAGCTTCTAATTGTCGCTGGACATTCAAAGGAACATTCTGATACAGTTAAAGGTCTTTTTAAGATAGAAATTTATTTATTTTTCGCTGTTCCTTCAGAGAATGCCCATATTTATCCATGGAGATATCTAAATATAACATTTTTTAATATAGTTCTCTGTTTAGTGCATAAGAAGGTTGTTCAAATTTTACACGAGCACAGAGTTCGTGATTTGTGGGTCATGCATTGTAATTCATGTAGACACGTATCTGTCCTTGCATGTTTCCATCCTGTGGATTCTATTGATTTCATATCTAATTTTTGGATTATGCGCAGTTTGGTCGATTGATCTGGGAACACAGAACTGTAACATTATTGAGACACATGGAAAAGTTCCAGTAAGATCATATGTTAATGTTTCGAGACTATTTATATATGTTTTATTCTAAAGTTGATTCATCAATCATTTTATTTGTATTGTGTAATTTGTGATGAATCAATTGCATAGATTTTCCTCGTTAACTATGTATAACCAGGGATCCTCTATGATCTCTTTTCAGAGTGCTCGAGGAGGTCAGTCAGTGACCTTGGTTGGGTCTAAATTGGTAATGTTTGGTGGTGAAGTCAGACGCAATCACCTACTGAATGATCTTCATGTTCTTGATCTGGAAACAATGACTTGGGATGTAGTTCAGGCTGTGTAAGGGTCTCCTTCCACAGACATTCTGCTTCCAGAGATTATGAATGTTACTTCCCTAAAACACTTTATTTCCACTGCAATTGTAGGCATAAGTCTCCTGCACCAAGATTCGATCACACAGCTGTAGTTCATGCAGACCGCTATCTTATGATCTTTGGTGGTGGTTCGCATTCAGCCTGTTTCAATGATCTTCATGTTCTTGATTTGCAGACTGTAAGTCCAATTTAGTACTTTGTTGTTTCTAATTTATAATCATGATATTGAAAGCCGTGATCCACAGTGAACCAATGTGACGAATGTTTCACATATGTTCTGAAAACAAAATTTTCTCCAGTTATTTTTTTTTTCCATTTGATTAACGATTCTGTTTTTTATGCATGAATATCTTTTACTCGGACATTTGTGGTGCCCCATATGATGAGGAGAAAATAACTTCTCATGAAGCATGGGGAATAAGTTCAGATTCCCTAATGCATTCCTACAATTATCTGGCATAATCTTATTGTTGTGTCTTCAAATTACATTGCAGATGGAGTGGTCTGAACCACAGACTCAGGGTGAGGTTGTGACTCCCAGGGCAGGTCACGCTGGAACTGCAATAGAAGATATGTGGTATATAGTTGGTGGTGGAGATAATAAAAGCGGTCGGTTGAGACATTAATTATTGATTTTTATTGGTGAATTTTCATTATACTTAGAAATTTTAGTCAGTTTTTCTTGTGCTGTAATCTGTGACCTTGTCCTCTGATAGGTGCCTGTGAAACTATGAAGTTAAACATGACTAATCTTGTGTGGTCAGTGGCAACAAGTGTGCAGGAACGCGATCCACTTGCAAGCGAGGTTTTTCCTCTCTCATAATTTCTTATTTCTTATTTTGAACTATAAATTTATGTGGACGACCTTAATGCAGGTTAGATTCTGCGAGTACTTTTGGGAACTATCACATTTAAGAATCATTAATCAAGAGAGCATTAAAACAAAATCTTTTTTTATTTACTGATTTAAAAAAATCTAAATTCCTCTCCACCAATATCTTCCTTTTCCTTTGAGCCTTAGATGATCCCAACGCTCTTACTGTGACCTCATCCAGCATAACTGTCTGTGGAGCAAATGCACTTTTGACCTCGTTGTTGTCCTAAATTATTAATTACTAAGATTTACAAACCTGAATGAACTGGACAAGTCTGAATTCCTCGCTGACGAATCTCAGTCGTCGGGTATCGAGTGTCTTACAGGACTGTTGTCCAGCTTGACTGAACTATAGGCTGTGATTGACTCTCTCTAAGGTTCATCAACAATGCCAGTAGTGATCGACACTTTTTCTCTTTCGATATGGTTTCTCTAATTCTTTACTCTGTCATTCAACCTTCCACCTATTTGGAGCATTTGAACCCTTCCATTGCACCATTCAATTTTTTCTTTATTATCCAAATTTTCGTTTATTTCTATCTTGAAGACTATGATGGGGCCATGACTCTGTAAGCGTTACTTGTCAGGGCGTCAGTATTTGCTCGACAACAGTTGATGGGCTCAAAATTCTAGTTGCCTTTGGCGGCTACAATGGGAAATACCACAATGAGGTTTGTAACATTAACACACTCTTCGAAACATATCTTTGGAGATTTACCTCCAAAAACCGATGTTAACTCTTTGTCATACTGGAATTTTGACAGGTGTTCGTCCTGAAATGCAAAGTCAGCCCTTCAAAGCAGCCTCGGATTCTCCAGTCACCTGCTGCTGCCGCTGCGGCAGCTTCAGTCAGTGCAGCTTATGCCTTGGCCAGTGCAGCCGAGAGCAGCAGGTTGGAAGCTGCACTAGCAGAAGGCAAGAACATCAGCCAGCCAGCCCCCATCGTCGACCCCACTCTGCAGGTTGCCGGGAAGATAGAAACCGTTGCCGCAGAGAAGAAGGACCTCGAATCCAAGCTCGCTGAAGTGAGAGCTGACAATTTGAGACTCAAGGGCAACCTTGAAGAGACGTCCAATTTACACAGTGAGCTATCAACGGTAAAGATCTCGCTTAAGGAATAGGGTGGAAGAAATCTCTTTGATCCATTTGATACCCCCGCCTGATTGTTCATCTTGTTCTCCAATGAAGGAGCTTCAATCTGTCCAAGGCCAGCTGCAGGCTGAAATATCAAGATGCTCCAAGCTAGAGGTCTTCATCTCTCATACACGTTTACACACACACATACATACACATACACACACATCCCTATATTAATGTGCACATTTCTTGGCCTCTTTTTGCTGATTCTATTACTGTATGTCTTCCCCGCTTCGCAGCTCCAAATCGCGGAGATACAGAAGAGGCTGGGAGTCCTTCCTTCGGTGGAGCTCGAGCTGGAAGCCCTTCGTCAGCAGAAGCCCTCATGGCAGAGCGACTCGGTTGACGATCAGAAGCAGAGCTCCCCCGGGATCTGGCAATGGGTGACCGGGAGTACCTGATGCCGTGGTCGGCTGAACTGTAAGTTAGAGTCTGGCTGTACAATTTTTTTACCATTCTTTACACAGTTTTGGACACTACAGCCACCGTTGACCTTCTCCTAGTCTTAAACAGAACAGTACTTATACCGAGAAAAATAAAACCTCATTTTTGTGCTCAAATTTGGGATTCGGTTTGTTTGTTTGTTTGTTTGTTTGTTTGTTTGTTTTGTTGGGGGGTTTTGAGGGGTTGTGGGGCGGAGAGGGAGGCACTCCCCGCCGCCCATCCATCCCTCCCCAAGGTAGTAACGTTGTTCGTATATGCTGGGGTCTAAAGGTGGGAGGGGAAGGCCTATTGGCCATCGACATAGCGGCCGGCTGCGTCATGGCGTCGCGCCTCCTCTCGATCCTCCTGGCCGCGCTGCTGCTGGTGCTGCCGGCCGCAGAAGGCAGCTGGTACCACCACGGCGCCATCCGGCACCGCCGTGGCCGCGCGCGTGTCCGCCCGCGGCACAACCACGGCAAGTTCGGGCCTGGCAGGTGGAGCCTGGCCCACGCCACCTTCTACGGCGGCAGCGACGGCAGCGAGACGACCGGTATGACCACCCACCCGGCATAGAGAGAAAAAAATAGAAGTCTTCCTTCCTTCCTTCCTCCCGGCGAGGGAATGAACAGCGGCCGGCGTTGGTGGCGCAGCTGGAGCTTGCGGCTACGATGACACGGTCAGCCAGGGGTACGGCCTGCACACGGCGGCGCTGAGCTCCGCCCTGTTCGTCGACGGCCTAACCTGCGGCGCCTGCTACGAGATCAAGTGCGTCAACGACCGGCAGTGGTGCAAGCCCGGCCACCCCTCCGTCTTCGTCAGCGGCACCAACAACTGCCCCCCAAACTACGCCCTCGCCAGCGACAACGGTGGCTGGTGCAACCCCCCCCGCTCCCACTTCGACCTCTCCCAGCCAGCCTTCCTCCAGATCGCCCAGTACCAGGCCGGCATCGTCCCTGTCGCTTACCGCAGGTAGGCTCCCCTCCCTCTCCACCACCACCAACCTCGCCGGTAAGGGTGCAACTCAACTGACTTCTCCGTCGCAGGGTCCCTTGCAAGAAGCAGGGAGGGATCCGGTTCACCATCACGGGGAACCCCTACTTCAACCTGGTGCTGGTGTGGAACGTGGCCGGCGCCGGCGACGTCCACGGCGTGCAGGTGAAGGGGAACAAGCTGGGGTGGACGACGATGTCCCGCAACTGGGGCCAGCTCTGGCAGACCAACGCGCAGCTTGTCGGCCAGTCCCTCACCTTCAGGGTCACCACCAGCGACGGCCGCCGCTCCACCTCCTGGCACGTTGCCCCCCGCGACTGGCAGTTCGGCCAGACCTTCGAGGGCAAGAACTTCCGCACCTAAGCTCCTCCGCTGCCGCTCCCCCACTTGGGTTTCGTACGATCTAATGCGATCTCGCCTCAGCTCGTCGCCGGCGGGAGGAGCCGCCGGCGGCGAGATCGGATACGTACTCTCATCGCAGATATGGAAACCCGACAACCAGACGCATATAGCGAGACCCGTTCATTGATCCCCATTCTCGACGGAAGTCTTCCCACGTAGCAGAAGCACACGTGCGTATACAGAGAGAGAGAGAGAGAGAGAGAGAGTCCAGAAGAATAGGGCGGGGACAATCAGCCCATTAAAATGTACCATTCAGGCCCAATATCTTTCGGCGGTAGGCCTATTACGGAAACATTGGAGAGGGGAGAGAATATTCGGTCACCGATCGCCGAGGTTGGGCGGCGGGTTGGGCCCACACCATAATAATGGGTTTGGTGGGCTTCGTCGTTTTCGTTTTTCCGATTTTCCCAATAAATATCCTCAATTATTGACTAAATTTTTCGAAATTCCACGTGGACACGAGCTTACAAAACTCCACACAAGGGGCCCACCACCTCGAAGACAAAAGAATAGTCCACCCCCAACCCAAGGAGACCGTTTGTCGCTTCTATCCACGTGTCTTCAACAATGGCCGTATACCCGTCGCTGATCTACTGGGAACCACCCTTCACCGCCCCGTGCTCAACCCCACCACTTCTCGGCTCCCGCCTTCTTTAACCCCCTTCTCTCTCCGTCTTCTCTCTATCTTCCTCGCTCCAATGGCGTCGTCGAAGCTCTGTGCCTCCCGTACGGAGCTTAAAGTGCTGGGGCCGAGGCCGGCGACTCTTACCGGTCGTGCGGTCCGCAGCTCCCGCGTGCAGATCATCCGACGGCGTTCGTCCACAGTTCTCTGCTCTGTCGCCCCCAAGTATTGCTATTCCTTTAATCTTATCCATGTATTTATCATTTGAGCCTTCTTCAGAGTGTCTCACGTACTCCGATCAATGGCAGCCAAGTGGAATCGCCGGCCGCTCAGACCTTTGTAGCTGATGTGCCGAAGAAGACTGAATGCTTCGGTGTTTTCTGCACGACTTACGACCTCAAAGCGGTAGACGTGTTTTCTTGGACCTTATTTCTGTTGAACTGTGAGATTGCTGCGGTATGGATGGGGGTGGGAGGGAAGGAGAATCGTGACCGGTGCACTGAAAAAACAAGGAGCCGAAAATATCCTTTCTTCACATCATAAGTGTCCGGTTCTCAAAATCTGCACAGGATTACGGTGGCAGAAACAGCGACCATCACCGGTTAAATTCTCTGGACCATACATAATGTGCTTCCATGAATCGAAACAAATCCTTGGTTTTGTTTGGTAAGAGGCATAACCATAGGTAGCCTGTGCATAGCTCAGGACACACCAAAGTCCTTGGGATTCAAGTGATTCTAAAATTATTTTTTTCCAGGTTTATTATCATGAATTCATGCTTAAGGTTTCTATTGCTTCAATTCAAGGTCCACTTCCTAATGACCCCCCCCCAAAAGAATTTGAATATCAAATTGCGGGGACTAGAAAATTAATCTATCTCTTTGAACATGAATAAGCTTATAGATCTTAGATGAAAAATCATTTATGTTATGAAGTACATATTCTTTTATCATGAAATTTCTTTTTCCTCATTCATCGATTTCTTTTTGTTTTTTGTTGCATTTTATAGGAAGAGGAAACCAAATCATGGAAAAGCTTAATCAATATTTCAGTGTCAGGAGCTGCTGGAATGATATCCAACCATCTACTTTTCAAAGTAATGGGATTTTTCATTGATTTCATACACGTCAATTCATTTTCTAACTAAGAACAGGAAATGAAATATCGTTTCTACCCTTCATATATGTTATTTTGGAATATCTTATCTTTCTCTGAATATGTGAAGTACTTGATTTATGGAGTTTGCGGTTCCAGGAACGTATTCCCAGTTAGTTCTTTCCTACTTGTTTCCTGGAATTTTTCCTTCAACAATTTTTCTTTTAACAAAGATACAGAAGCCCCACACGCCTGGTAACAATGGACATTTTGTGTCCAACTGGAATTGGGCTCTATGACTTATCAATTGACGGGAATTGATATTTTTAAGATACATGTGGATTGAAGTGCGATAATCTAGGCATTATAAGTGAATATCTGATATTTTCATTCGTCATAAACATGTTTTATTTATACACAATCATAGTATTTTGGTAAGCATATGCCATAAAAAGTTGCTTTTCATAGTGATGCTTTGAGGGTTATGGTAGTAATAATATGACATCATGTACTTGACTGCCAGCTTGGTTGGATGGCCAGCTGGTCGGGGGCAAATGACAACACTTTGGTGATGCCATTGTAATAATATGACGCTGGTTTTGTGGAACTCATGCGTGCAGCAAGTAGCAAACAAAATTTGCAGTTCATCAGTAAATGTCATCTGTGAGAGAAAGAACGTCTTAACGTAGTTATTTCACAAAATTACATCGTCAAATGTTTGCTTTATTGTAAAATATTGAAAATAGATCGAGATCTCAGCTCCAAAAACTGTTGTAATGAAAAATGAATTAGTACGCAGATATTAAACAGGGAAAAAAATATAATTAAGAATAAAAAATATTATGAATGAGACAGATTTCTTTTCTTCGGCTCACTGCAGTGATATCATAATTGGGGTTTTATCTGTGAATTCACTTCCCTTATCTTTATTGTATATAGTCATAATAATTCACCATTAGTAAATAGCATATAGCATGTGTATAACCACATGCGCTGCACAATCTTCAGGACAAATTTCAATGAAGGTTTATCATGCAATTTTCGTATTTCAGCTTGCATCTGGTGAAGTTTTTGGACTAGATCAACCCATTGCCTTGAAGCTATTGGGTTCTGAGAGGTCAATTCAAGCTCTTGAAGGTAAGATCTTTTGGTTTTTATTCTAGGTTAGCTGGCGCCATTTCACTTTAAAACCCGATACTCATATTATTGGACATTCGTTTAATTTTTTAAGCAAAAGTGCTAAAAACTTGCACTACGATGGGCTCGCTAAAAAGAAAACTTAATCAGTAGATCCTCTGGTAGATATAGGCAAAGTATTTGAGCGGACAGATGATAGACAAAGCTAGAAATATCAAATTGCTATAAATAATAGGACTTTTCTCCAATAAAACGTCTACTTACTCATCTTCAAGGTGAATCATCTCACGCATGTACAGCCGATCGAGTCTGGATTGGAATATTTTTTAGATCGTCTATATTGGGTGTATTTTTTTGGCAATCTACATTATTTTTCATGAATAGTTGTCCTATAGACCTAAAAATAAATCAATATATGAATTGTGTCTGCACTTATCTGATTTGGCTCTTATCTTGCGAGTTTCTTATGATATGGAAAACTAAAATTTAGTTCATTATACCCTCTAAAATGAACCGATCCTCAGTTTTAATTACTTATAGTCATGGTTGTAAACTTTCGAGAGAAAAATAAGATTGGGTTCATCATTGAATTAGTATTTTTAACATGTAGACCAACATTGGACCACAATATGAGCGAGTACTGGATTTATCTGCATCTTTTGATTTCAAGCCCGAAAATTTTATCTGCTTATTACTCTCTCTGGAATGTTGGCTTTGATATACTCAGGGGTAGCCATGGAGCTGGAAGATTCTCTATATCCTTTATTGAGGGAAGTAAGCATAGGAATCGATCCCTATGAGGTGTTTCAGGATGCAGAATGGGCGCTTCTGATTGGAGCTAAACCTCGAGGACCTGGTATGGAGCGTGCTGGTCTATTAGATATCAATGGGCAGATTTTTGCTGAACAGGTGAACATTCTCAGTCATGATACGTCACAGGTTAACTATTTATCTCCTTCATATAGTTTTTATCATTTTTGTAAAATAAGATTTGATGGTAAATGATCTCAAGGGTAAAGCACTGAATGCTGTCGCATCACGCAATGTTAAAGTGATTGTGGTGGGAAATCCCTGCAACACGAAGTGAGGACCAGTTCTCAGATGTGCCGCCTTATATGTGCGTTTGAGTGTCTTCTATCATGTCTGACACCAAACGTCTTCCTTTTTTTTTTCCCTTTCTAGTGCGCTAATTTGCCTGAAGAATGCACCAAACATACCCCCGAAAAACTTCCATGCATTGACAAGGCTGGACGAAAATAGGGCGAAATGTCAGGTAACATCTCATTTCTAAGCGTTCAGGGGCACCTATTCAGGTTCTATAACTTATTTATATCCAACTCCTTGGCTATCTTCTCTCTTGCAGCTAGCCCTGAAGGCGGGCGTGTTCTATGACAAGGTTTCAAATATGACTATATGGGGAAACCATTCAACAACCCAGGTAATTTAGTTATTTTTTTATTTTTTTAAAAGCCATTTTGATGGACCCACTAGCAGGATGTCCCCAGTTGCATTCTATTATTATTCACGGGTTGGACAGATCTTCTTTTGTTTCAACATCCCAGGAAAGTTAATATCTAAATAGGGATAATTTTATAATCCCACCGCTATTAGCATTACTTTTTCCGGTTCAAGTTAGTAGCAGGATGCCACCATCTGTCTCCTATAATGGCGTGGGGTTGACGAATGGGTTTAGAGTGACCAGCCAATTCTTGGGTTTTGAGTAGAACTTTTATTTCAACAGGTTCCTGATTTCCTAAACGCAAGGATCGATGGCCGACCTGTGAAGGAGGTCATCACTGACTCCAAATGGTTGGAGGAGGAGTTCACCGAGAGGGTCCAGAAGGTAACGACTGGAGAGAGAACCAGCCTAAGGAAGATTCAAGAACTGCTAATCTCAATCTATCACCCTTTGATGGAATTTTCTAATATCGATGAAATTCAGCGCGGCGGAGTCCTGATCCAAAAGTGGGGGAGGTCGTCGGCCGCCTCCACCGCTGTCTCCATCGTCGACGCGATGAGGTCCCTCGTCACTCCCACTCCAGAGGGTGACTGGTTCTCCTCGGGGGTATGCTACAGAGAACCCGGCATCACGGATCTTTCCTACCATTCCATCATCATCATCAAGCTCTGAGGTTTAGCTGAGAGGTTGTCGCATCTGCAGGTTTATACCAATGGGAACCCGTACGGCATCGCCGAGGACATCGTGTTCAGCATGCCGTGCCGATCACGGGTCAGTGAGAGTCTTAAAAAACTGCCCATTTTGTTTGTTCTTCTGATTTCCTCTCAAGATCCCTCCCCTCTCTCTTCTCAGGGAGACGGCGACTATGAGCTGGCCAAGGACGTCCTGATCGACGATTTCCTGAGAGCGCGCCTGAAGAAGGTATCCTCCGGCACGTTTTGATCGGTTAACACCCATCAGCGTTGACCGGCCACTAAAATCTCGCCATTTTTCTCGGCAGACCGAGGCGGAGCTGCTCGCTGAGAAGAGATGCGTGGCTCACCTCACTGGGGAGGTGAGAAACTCCTGGCTCCCAGTTCTCTTCCATCATCTGACACCTGACTAACAATGATGGGCCCTTCCTCCTCCTCCTTCCCCCCAGGGCAACGCCTTCTGTGATCTCCCCGAGGACACAATGCTCCCTGGGGAGCAGTGACGTCGCCCCCTATGATCTGAAGAAGGTGCGAGTTCCACGTCACAATTGCCGCTCCCATCATCGGGATAGATATTCTTATGCATGTGGACAGTAAGGAAACGGGTTCTTTATTTATTTTTTTCATCAGCTCTCTCTCTCTCTCTCTCTCTCTCTCTCTCTCTCTCTCTCTCTCTCTCTATGGCCGTGGTCCGTCGATGACGTCAACACTGCTCGGAGCTTCGGTCCACTACATAAAATGTTCACCATTGTTGGTGCCGAGTGGTATGTTGATCCTCCGGCACAAGCTTATCATACACGGTCTTGTGCGTGCTCTCTCTGTATCTATATTGTGGATTTATGCATACGCTCATATCTGCTGTCTAACCGGTCCAGGTTGTGCCAGAGTGGGCCCGGTTCTTCTTATCTGGGCTTTGTCTGTGCGTCTGAGGCCGCTGGAGGCACTTACGCATCTTTTCCATGGTGTCATCATTCATCTTCGGTGCAAATTGGGCCAAGTGTGCTAACGTGGGCCAGTATAAATGGGTCAAATGGGCCTACAGTGTGCGACTTGGGTCTCTCTCGGATCTGAGCTTTCTGGGTCACCTAACGTATCCATCGAGTCGATTTTGACCCCTCCAAAGTGGGGTCAATTGGGCCGGACTGGGTTGAGCTTGGCTAAGATGGGCCTGGCTCTAAACTTAATTTCCAGCGACGTTTCAGACCTCCAACCCCAAAAAGTGCACCTTCGAGTGAGGCCCATTTTGTGCCAATTTAATTATTTGGGCCCCAAGTTTATTGCAATTTCCTTGCCGATTATTAGGCTGTTAGTGACAATTGTGTCCACATGTTTGTCAACGCAACTATGATTGACTGGTCTTAGTTTTAGGTAAATATCTTTAAAACGAGGGGTTTCTTAAGAAGGCCTTTTCGAACTGCCATGAAGGGAACTCCTAGTTGCACTATTTACTCGAAGTAACGCACAATTAAAAAGGGATTTCATGATATGTCCAATGACTTGATTGATCAATCAGATGGAGGTTTTCCACTTTATAGGGGAGCATGGGCACCCAAGTTTTGCATGACATTGTCTTTCGATGCTTAACACTTCGTCTCCCCATTGGTTCATACTTTCACCTCTCCATTAGTTAGTGATTCACTTTCCTAGAAGCTCATATTCTGCAGTGTATGTGTTGTGTGTTTGTCTCGCTCACATGACATGGTCGATGTGCTACCTATGTGTACATGCCACACACATGCTTACACAACCAATCACTGCACTTGTCAAAACCATGCATGATTGTGGTCGGGTGGACTAATGCACTTCTGGACAGCACCACTTCATTCCACTTAGCCTACTTTGGTGAGGTAAGTGGTTTTTCCTTGGTTGTGAGCTTGTACAGCAAAAAAACATGTTGTCATGGGCCATTGAGTTAGAGAATATAGTCTCTCATAAGAAAATAACGACACAAGATGAAGGAATTATACCTGTTGGATGGGGATTGAATGTAGGAAAATTTGAGATGGAAAGGTCATATAGGATAATAAAATGGATACCTCCTCCATTACTAAGATTTAAGATTTAAGCTTAGTATAGATGGAGCATCAAAAGGAAATCTTGGGAGGAGTAGAGGTGGAGGAATAATCTGGGACTATAAGAGTTACATGATAGTAGCTTTCTCTAATTATTATAATATTTTTACTAACATGGAACCTGAATGCATAGTACTAGTAAACAGCCTCCTACTTTGTGAAAGACTCAATCTCATGCAGATGTGGATTTAGTTGGACTCAAAGGTACTAGTCAACATGGTCAAACAAGAAAAATGCAAATAGTAGAGAATTAGAAGATGGTGGTGCTTCCTCATGAGCAAAATATAATGAATATATTACATCAAGCACCAATTCAGGGAAGGTAACTCATTAGCATACTATTTAGCTAATCATAGAGTATTGTAGGAAACTCAAAAGGAATTTTGGAACATCCAAGAGCTCCTACGGGAGGCAAGGGAAATATTCAAAACTGGAGAAATAATGATTGTCATATATGAGATGGAGATAAATTCTTAAATGAGATTAGAGAAACACTACAAATATAAGAAAGAATGAGGGGAATGATGAGGAACAATCAGAATGAAAAAAAAAAGGTTATTTGAAGAGTTTTTCAATTGTAATAAAAATTAATTATTTGTTACAGTGGTATTAGAGGCAGGCTAAAAAGAAGCAGACCTTTTTACTGCTCTTATTTTTCTTCAATATTGATAGAAAGTTGTAGAGGTGGAGGATGAGGTGAGTATGAATGGTACCTAAGGGCAAAGAATTATCTGACTTGTTGAGCAGCTACAAGTGACCACAAGGGTTGTTGAGTCCCTCACGAATCAATTATAAGTGGAGTCTAACAACTTGCGGGAGCAAGTGGTAGCAAAGACAACATAGTTAGAGGAACAAGCCTATAAGGCTATGAATACAGATAATATTTTATTTTAAAAGTTCGCTAAAGAACTTAAATCAATATATGATCAAACCAGAGAGATGGTTATATCCTTTGTAGCTCATAAGGGTGAAATTGATCCCTATTGGAGGAATTCATTGATGATATGGTCAAACTACAATAACATATGAAGAAAATCATAGGCAACCTCCAAAGGCCACAAGATCAAGGTCCAACCCTTAAACCATCTAAGGCCAAAGTACCCAAACCCAAACTCTATTTATGGGAACAAGACTTATAGTAATATTTGCATGCAATCACCTTCTTTAAGGAAGATAAGGTCTTACTTGACAATTTATGTCTTGCAAGACTTCCAAAAACCTAATGGCAACTATAGTCTGAATCAAGAGCAGTAGTTACATGTTTTGATGAATTGGCCAGAGAGATTCAAGATCAATTTCACCTAGTTAATTCAGGCCAAGCTACACAAATGATGATAAGACAATGGAAAAAAACACATTGGGTCCATTCGGGAGTATGTTGAGAAATTCTTGATATTACTATTAGAGATACCAATGATGGATGAGGAAGACAAACTCTACTACTTCATAAAAGACTTGTAGACTTGAGCTCTGAATGAGCTCCATTGACAAAGGTTCTAGGACGTCTGTGCAGCAATGACTATAGTAAATGGGTTAGTTGATAACTGACGTCAACAACAAGACAATAGTTATGAGGTCACTCAAGGGAACCAAGGCCAAGGCAATAATTGCAGACCTGGAGGCTCAACCTCAATAGGCAGGGGTCAAGAGCAAGCTGGCAGAGGCCAATGTAGGGGTGCACTCCCTCAAATCAAATGACCGAAATGGACCAAATATCATGTTTGTGGCAGTCCTCACAGGAGTGACGATTGTCCAAATCGAGTAGATTGTCACATGGCAAGTCTTTCATGTTGATTGGCCCACCTTAGTCCTATTTAATTGACATTCAGACCTACTCTACCCTATAAAGTACACCTCCAAGTAAGGCCCAATTTGGCCCAGCCCGCCCCAGTTGACTCATTTTGGCCTAAAGTCCATCGTGATTTCCCTTTGCACTGTTCGGCAATGTAGTGAAGATTGATTGGCCTGGGTTTTAAGTAAATATATTAGAAGACTATAGGTCTTTTGGGAAGGCCTTAGCCGGGCTTCCTGGTTTCTCTACCTTACCAGCAGATAAGAGAACAGGGGATACGGTGCAGGTGATAGTTGAGGAGGAGAAGGCCGGCGAGCGAGGATGGCGGCGTCCCTGGCATGGCGTTCTTCCGGCACATGGTCCCGCGTTCCGCCTGCGGAGCTACCAAAACGTGACGGCGCGGGGACGGCGTTGGTGCTGCCCGTGGTGGCCCAGAAGAAAGCCAAGAAAGTGCGGAAGGTAACCCGCCGGAGCGCAAACCCCATCCTGCAGGCGTTCCCGTTGAAATCTATGGAACTTGGGAGGTTCTGAGGATGTTCCTGATGTTTCTCGTCTTGTAGATCATATTGAAGGAGGACGTGGAGCAGCTGGGAAAGCAAGGGGAGATGCTGGAGGTGAAGGCCGGGTTCTACCGCAATTACCTGCTGCCGCTCGGGAAGGCTCAGATCGTCACCCCTCTCCTCGTCAAGTATGGTTCCTGACGCGTGTCTCCCTCTTCACCGCCCGCCCCCCGTCTCCCATATCCATTACCAACTTCTGCCCAGAGCTGAGTCGTCCTAACCCATTTGGGCACGTCTCCAGGGAAATGCGGATTGAAGAGGAGCGAATTGAGGCAGAGAAGAAGCGAGTAAGTGACAGAAAAATATTATCCAGAAGCTTTTTTTTTCTCTACGCTTGAAATTCTTCCATCGTTGATTCATTTGGACGACTTGCGAACCCCCAACCTAAGAAGAATTCTCAAAAAGACTCGGAAAGATGACATCAAGGACCGATTTTGGGTTATAATTCAGTATGCTTGATGTCAATCCCGTGGAACAAAATCGACGGAGTCGTCCCAGAATCTTCCATCCCCACGCCCGTGGATCATTGTTTATCACTGTTCCCAAACCCTTTTTAGCCGATACTGGCTGGTCGTGAATATCGCTGTTCTTCTTGTTTTCCGTATATTACTTTCCGAGCATTGTCCCACATCTTCGTCTACCAAGGTCACATATCCAACCTTTTTATGCCCATCTGCATCCCATTTTTTATAAAATAATGACCTTTGTGGCCTAATTGTTCTCATACGCACGAATCAAAATTTGCATGTAGTAACGCTACATTTCATAAATTATCTCACACTTAAAAAAATCTGATTATATCACGCACTCCAATGAGGGAATCAACTCCCATGAATCCTATCGAATGTGGTCCTCATGGGCTCTTGGGTAATTTGCGAAATTAAGAGCCTCTGAGCTCATGGTATCATCGAAGTGGACCAATTTGAATTCAAGCGGGCTTTTCATGACAACGTGAAATCAGAGAACTACGGAATAGGATGGAGACTGGCGGTGGAGGGCTTCTGGCTTGATTACAAGCTGGCGCCGTCAAGGCTCTGATTAGAAATAGAATGCCGTAGAACTGTTGCTGACTGCCGTTTGATCTGTAAGCATCGTAATTAAGATGGAATAGATATGATGCCCGGGAAGATCAAGAAAGGAGAGGTTTTTCCCATCCAGCTATGATTTTCTGTTGGCTTCAGTCATTTTCTGTGGTACGAGGAGATGCATCCGTGATGAGGAAGTCCTGGTTTTTGACCCTGCAGATGATAGGATTCTAGGCAGGGAAATCTGACGGTCTCATTGTGGACTCGAGATCGTCAAAAGAAAGTACTCTGAGGTGAGTGAGGATGAGGATGAGCATCGGACAGGGTTGACTGAGCTTGTGCTACGCTTGTTGGTGATAGCCTCGGTTTTTCCTGGGTTTCTAAGTGGAGGAAGATCAATGGCTTTGCATTTATCTCATTGAAATTTGGAGTTTTTCTTTCCTTCCTCAAAATAACTATGTAGATAAATCTGCGAAATTAATTTGACAATCCTGCCGATCCATTCCTGTATTCCTCTACCCCCGTGAGACATGGAAGGCATTAGTCGAGCTCGTATGCCAGCTCATATTCTCTATAATCTCAGTCAACTCGTCAAGATCGACCATTCTACCGAGATTTAGTCAGCATCTCGTCCATTTTTTTGTACATATTCATATGCTTTTCTTCCATTATCGTTCATCATTCATTTCTTCGCGGGCAGGTAAAAGAAGAGGCCCAGCAGCTCGCGCTGATATTCCAGACAGTTGGAGCCTTCAAGGTCAAACGCAAGGGTGGAAAGGGCAAGCAAATATTCGGAACGTGAGTATCATCAATACCCACATATAAACCGCACTTTTATGTCGTATAATCTTCAATAACGAGCTTACAGAGAGAGAGAGAGAGAGAGAGAGAGAAGGAGCCACCATTGTCACATCTTTCTAACGTTTCTTGGGTCATCTTTCTTGGGTTAGAAAGATGACCCAAGAGTCAATGGTGACTCTGGCAGCGATAGAGAGAGAGTCACCATTGTCGCCACTGTCACATCTTTAAGCTGTGCCAGATGTCCGGCAGCGCTGGAGGGACCTTCTTGGGTCATCCATCTTCTAACGTTTCTTCTTCGTCTTCTTTTGTTCACCAGTGTCACCGCGCAAGATCTGGCGGACATCATCAAGGCACAGCTTCAAAGGTAGATGGATAAACTTACCAGCATATGTAGGATTTATACATGTATATAGAAGTATATGTCTATACGTATCTGAGCGGAAACTTTGGAGCTCGGATCCCCGGTTTCTTTCTCGTTTGAATCTGTTCCCATTCCCTGCGGCGTTGCAGGGATATCGACAAGAGGATCATCGCGCTGCCGGACATCCGCGAGACCGGGGAGTACGTCGCGGAGCTCAAGCTCCATCCCGAGGTCACCGCCCTGGTGAAGGTCAACGTCTTCGCTAACTGAGGTCCGATTTGCGCCCTGGCCTGTTGAGTGTAGGCTTAAGAGTTGTTTTTTCTTTTTTCTATGCCCCCCTCCCTGGCCTTCACCCCGCACTGCTTCGCTCCTTCCATACATATCATTCCTTCGCCATTGTTTTGCACTACCATTTCTCGCCTTCCGCTTGCGCCTATGAGAGAGAGAAAGAGAGAGGGAATGACCCATCTTCGTCACTCTCATAAAAATTATGTTCCACTTGGTATCTTCGTCAGAAACGACGACCGGGCGAGTAGGGTCCGGTTACTTACAAAGAATAGTACAAGCCGCCAAGCAGGTAATTTTCACATCATCTACCACGGGAAAGCCGAAGGGAAATCGCGCGGGACTATTGGGGCCGGCCATAGTAGCTCCCCTGGGGCGGGTACGGGCCGGCGGGAAGAGTGTAAGGCGGGCGGGGCTGCTGAGGCGCCGCCGGCTGCTGCTGCTGCGCCGCGGTGTTGTAGTACGAGCCGCGCCACCCAGGGTACGCCGGCTGCCCGTAGTCGCCGCCGGGCGGATGCTGCTGCTGCTGCTGAGCCGTCTGGTAGGCGCCGCCGCCCATCGGCACGGCGTGGTAAGGAGGTTGCTGCTGCTGGTGCTGCTGCTGCTGCTGCTGCGGCGGCGGCGGCGGCGCGGCGTATGGCGGGTACGGGGCAGAGTACGCACCGGGCCTCGGATGCTGCTGGTGCTGCTCATGCGGGTAAGGGTGGGAGTACGCGCCGGACCTGGAATGCGGCAGGGGCTCCGGCGGGAGGCAGTAGGAATTGACGGGGGGGTTCGACGGGCCGGCAGATTGGTACCCGTAGCCGGCTGGCTTTCCGTCGGAGAAGCTGAGGCTGGCCATTTTCTTCTGCATGCTTTCCACCATCTCCGTGCACTGGAGGTTCCTGGTCATCACGAAGTCGTTGCCCTGCTGCTTCACGTTCATTATTGCATCCTGCTCAGGAAGAACCGGCGTGTGCGCGTTCAGGAACTGCCGCTCGGATGGTCGGGTCGGAGGGAATGGGGAGGCGAGAGAGGGTGGGTACCTGAAGAGTGATGTAGAACTTCAGACCTTCGTTTATGTTGTCCTTGATCTCGCGGAATTTCGCCACGGCGGCTGCGATCTGCTTGTAGGTCTTCTCGCGGGCAGCTGTGGAAACAGACGCTCCGAGGCAGTTAGTGGAACTGGTGGTGGGGAAATGAAGGTCGCATTAGCGTGAACCGACTGAAAAACACATAGAGATGTGGTCGTCTTCGCAGGAGGAGGGGCAGTGAGGGAGAAGCAAGTGCTCAGTCCAGGTCCCAGTTCTTCATATATCCAAGGCAGAGGAGAAGTGGGAGAAAAACAGGCATGGGGAAACTGATCGGCGAGATGTAATGGGGTCCCTTTCTAAGCTTGGATCCAGCACAGGCCAAGTTTTACTCTGGGCTTGATTTTTGAGGCTCAGGCCAGTAGAAACTCTGCCGGGTCAGGTTGCAGCCCCACCTGATTAATCCAGGGATGGCCAAGAATTTTCCCTTGTAGTTACCATAAGTAAACATGAACCGACTCCAAAGATGAAACCTGTACGAAAATGGCAATATATATCCAATCTACGTGTATTATCAACAACTGGACGAGGTTGGAAGCATGAGAGATGGTCGGGGGAGCTTTATGCTGGGCTAATTTGGAGCTCAGGAAGGGTCAATATGTCTAGGCCGCCTGTTTTTCTCATACTTCGATTTAGAGAAGGTTATTGGTACCAAAAAAGAAAAAAAAAGGCAGATCATGAACTCTAGATTAACTTTCATTTACAGGATATTTCAGATGAGATATTGTACCTCTGTAGTCCTCGAGATTAAACACCGCAGCAAACTCATCGTTTTGGGCCTGTTATGAAGGAAGAAAAAGAAATTCGCATGCCGGTAAGAAAAACCAATCAGCAGCAAAAATGAGCAAGTGGAGTGAAAAAGTTGGACGACTGATCAAAAGTGAAAGAAAGGTGAAGACTTGCTAAAAAAAAAAAGCGGAAAGTCTCCGATATGTGCCTCAGTGTCGCCTTAATGAAACACTAGGAACTGATTCGCCACTGAACGCAACAATATCACACAAAATGCTCGATTTGACGCCATGGAAGGAGATTTCAAGAATCATCTATGGTCACAAAGATCGTTGCAATTAAGCAAATTTCTGCCCAAAACGTTTTCTGAAAGCAATTTCCCGAAGTCAATTCTGGCATTTCTGGCACTAAACAACTGACGAGAACAAGAGGCAGTTCGTGGGAATTTCTTTAGCATCACGCCACTACTCAGTAACTTTAGTGAAGCAGAATTTTAAAATACGGCTGACGGAGTTATGCCCGACAAGTAATTGATTTTCAAACCTGAGTAATTTACTTTACCAGCACAGTGCCTCAGAAAAAAGAGATTATTTTCATGCAGTCCGGGGGAGGAAATATAGAATAAGTTACCTGAATTTGAAACAACAGCTGCTCTTGAGCTTCGATATTTTGCGTGATTTCCTCACAAATTTGATCATATTTTGCGATCTCCTTCCTAAAAAGGTCCTCGTATGATCCCGTGCTTGACATCAACTTTGGGAGTATATCGTCCTGAAAAGACAGCAACACGAACCACATGGCATGCTAAACATATATAAACCCTTTAGATTTTGCAATAGTAGTACTTGAAAGCTGTCAGTCCACAAATCCACTATACAACTTCGTACATTAGTTAATACCAAGAATCCAAATTTAGAGTGAGTGATGCATGCATATCTAGCCTGCAATGAAATTCTGAGAAGAAATCTAAACTGGTGATGAGATGTATGTCAGGATGTGCATGCAAAACTTGGAGAATCTTAATCAAATGAAGTGCATCTAACTAGTACGCAAGGAATTTCCTCTTATTCTCTAATCTTCTGTCATCTGAGGATAGATGAAATCCAAGAGGCTTAGATCACTACGGCCTCATTATCTTTGTGTATACATTTATGCATAGCGTTTGATTAGTTTCTGTTCCACTTTAATCTGGAAAGGTAAAAGGCAACATAAATGAATGTCACCTGCAACACTTGTGAACCTTTTCATCCTAATCAATGAAAGAGGCAAAATCGATTGAGACAAGTGATGTGTGTTTCCCTTCAACTGTGAAGCTTATGGATAATAAGCCTCACTTTTTAGGGCGTTATGTAGATATTTCTCAATTATTTAAACAAAAAAAGAAAAACATCCTAGCACCGGGAGGAGTGATAACATTAAATCATAAATATCTTACATTTCTTTTCATCTCTTTGAGCATATCTTCAAGACCGGCTCTCTGTGCACTAAGCGTCTCAAGTTGCCTCTGGTAAGAATAATAGGAATCAGGAAAGGATGATTTTCGGCGAATACTAAAGAGATGACAAAAAAGGTTATAGAGAATCTATGTATGCTAAAAGTACGACTCCCAGGTCACATAGCAACTTTTGAACTGGCAAAAGAAAAAGATTGGGACTATCCATTGGCCAAGATGAAAGTCACACGGACCTTGACAAGCAAAATTCTCAATCTGCATTGACAATATAGTTTCTACTTTGCAAATCCACGTATATATGTAGCCCGTAAAGACCAAATAATTTGTTCCACAAGAGCACAAGGAAAAAAATACATAGAGACAAAAGAGAATCGTTGAATCGGATAATTGTTTCATAAATGAAAGTCCATACATACCTTAAGATTATATGCCACAAAACTTTATAAATCATACAATCATATAACCCATGGAACAGAGAGAAGCAATTCACGGAGCAAAACAACAAATTCAGTACATTAGTTCTGTAGCCGTCCACAAAGTAAAATAAAAAAAATGATTCACAACATATAAAAATGAACATCAAAAATATGGGTGATACACAAGATGGTATAACAGCAAAGATATCAACATATAACAAGGTGATCCTTTAAACCTAGAAACCTCAAAAGTAAGCCCTTTTGTATCCCTGTCTACTCTACCAAGACATGGGTCACCCTAGAAAATAAAACAAATAACTTAGTAATTTATTTCTAAATCAAAGTTTATTCCATTATCACCAAATCGATAAAGATATGAAGAAAAACTTCGTAACCTCCTGTAACCTTTTCGGAAAAGACCATTGCACTAATCAAGAAAGTTACTAAAATTCAACCACTAGAAATATAATACTCTAGCCATTCTTAACTCAAATGTCAAGTAAATCGATACACTTACTTCATGAAAGGTGAACTTATCAAAATGTATTTTTCAATACCGATTGGGAAGCAGATTATGTGAAGCAAAATCCAACCAGAAGCTTGCAATTTATTCTGTATCAAAACTTGAGTACATAACTGTAGTCTTTCTCCCATCAGATCCAAAAAATACGTCTTTGGAAACAAAAGGAATTATTCTGTAATTATCTGCTCCTCTAAAATCTTCTAGTAAAATTACCAAACTCTAACATTTGACAATAGAAAAAAAAAAGATTTTGCCAAAGGCGGGACGTAGATTTTGTCTATTGGCAACAAAAGTACAGCAATGGATACATCGCCCATCAACAGAAGTACTACCTACCCCAAACACCCATTACTCGGAAATTCAAAGAAACCAGGCTTCCTTACCTTGAGCGATAGCCTTATAGAAATGGTTATCACACACTACTTTGGTACTTAAACCGAAATGGCCTAGACTGGACGTGTGAGGTGAAATCAATGTGATAGAGTCACAAACCGGCACATGTGCCAGTGGGAGATCCAGAATCGATTCCTTTCTTAAAAATAAAAATTAACGAAGTGTTGCATGATTATGCATTTTCAGAAATTTCAACAACTATTGAGCCTTATATTTGAAATTGGAATTAATCCCCAGCATCAATTACTTAAATATGCAGAATGAGGCAATATTTAAAAAGAGTAAAATTTACCAAAAATACTGTAAACAATATGATGCTTCTGATGATAAAGAGAACGAAAAAATTTCAAGGACAAATTTACTTACCAAACTTTGCTTAAGAGCACCAACAATAGCATCTTCATTTCCATCCAAAGACATGATAGGTCTTGATACAATTGGAAGAGCAGATTCTATCTGAAAGCAAATGAATCAGCTTCAGAGATTTAAATTTTCACATGAACTGCAGAACAGAATTCTCTATTCTCTGGCCATAGATTTTATTAATTATATTTGCTTAGGTCAGCATAAACACAGACGTATGTTTGTGACCTGACTCTCTTGTTCAAGATAAATTCTCCAGAAGCAGCTATTGAAAACACACACACCAATACTAATATCTAATAAAACGCAATTATAAGAGTCAGAATAAACTCACAGGTCGGCAGTTGAGAATTTCCATAAGAGCTGAATGATCCTTTATAGCACGCTCAATCCGAGCATCACTATCAGAAGCTTGCTTAATGTTCGCAGCAAACTTGTTCAACCTATCATGCAAAGTCTTTGTCAGGGTAGTGGACTGAGGTCTTGTCCACTGACCTCCAAACTGGACTCGAAACTGAGCATCCTCTCTCTCTTCTTTCCGCAGCATCTCTTCAGTCTGGATTAATAGTTCCTCATTAACTCTCTTCAAATCCTTGAGCTGCTGCAATTCACCTTCCAAACCAGAAGGCCCACCAACAACTTGCACAGCCTCAACATCTTCCTTAATATCGATTGGCATAGTAAAATTTCCCTCCATTGCAAGGATGGAGTCAGGCAAGTCCATCTCCTTAAGCTTAACCCTCGTGATTTCACTCCCTTGCTGCAATTTCTCCACTTGGGTTCTAATGATGTTATCAACCATCTCAGTGTATTTGGAGAGGGCTTTTGCGCTGCTATCAGGTACAAGGCTAGCAAATAACCTCTCCTTGCTGGCATCTAAGACGTCACCCATATGTAAAGGCTTTACAAGTGAAGCAGCAGGGAGCGGCTGTAAGGAGCCAGCAGGTGGAATACGCATCAGATATACACGATCATTCTCCTTCACAGCTATCTCCAAATTCCGATTTAGATTAGTCTCTAGTTTGCTGACTGCATCAAGAAGAGGAGCAGCTACGCCTTTTGATGATTTCTTTGCATCAGCAAGGGCATTAATCCCACTTTTCAGCCGAGCGATCTCCTGTGCAATCTCTTCTTTCTCGTGCAAATCCAGTCCAGCTCTGTAACAAGCTTCCGCATAAAACTGTGCTGACTTGAGTTGAACGTGAGAAATCCAGGTACGGTCAAAATGCTGACTCAGTGGGGGTGCACCCAGAGCTGCATAGGCTTCCTCGTAGTAAAGACTTACCTGCAAAAATCTTGACAAAAGTTAATGTTCTATTCCAATTCAAAAAACAGGCCATGTTCTGTACTGAGGAACCCATAGGAAGAAATGTAGCATGTATCCTTGATAAGTAGAAGGATTGTGAATAAAAAGAACAGATTTGATAAAGTAATATTGGTCTTGAGAAGAGAGATATCATAAGGAATGCATTGATGTAATTGTCCAAACCAAATTGCTCCACAGAATACAATTGAGAAGGCATCCCTGGTTCATGGGATACTGCAAACCAACTTCAGATGAGAAATAATGAGCAATTGCTCATCAACACGAAATTCAGCGAACCACTAGAACAAAAGATAAGATATGAATACAAAGCCAATTGCTTCTAAGTGGTAGCATCTAGGTGAACATTAATATTACAAAATCAGATATTTCACATCGAATTGGACTTCGAAGAGGAAGCATTTTGCTTTTTCAGCTGAAAGACGAAAAAAATACATTTAACTTTGTCCCAGAAAAACATCCATCTCCAAAAACGTTCGAAGGATGCAACAATAAAAAACTCTAACTCTAGCTTACATGGACAAAAATTATTTATAATATGTCTAGATTTACATGGATATTAAACTTATGAGAAAAAAAAATCTCTAAAAGATAAATGAAAATATTACCTCACTAGTGATAAAAGAGAGGACCAAAAAAGAGACTAATCAAAAATATAAAAATAAAAATAAATACATCAAAAATCAAGGACAAACAAAATTTACCTGCCGGGCGACCTTGGAGCACAGACCAGGGGGCTTTGCATCACCAATGACCTTCTCAAAGAAGCACTCCTGTGCTTGGGCGAGCATCAGACGCTCGAGCATTCCAGAACACTCTGGAGATACGTCTAACGTCGCGGACGACCCCACCGAAGCCTTAATTGAGGCATTGTCACGAAGGAAGGCAAAGGCCCCAGCTGCAGCCTGGAAAGAATTGCACGCTACCTTGAGTCCCGCCGCGCCGGTTCTGTCTGCCGAGAGGGCGATCTGGCTGTGGGCAGCGCCGAGGTTGAAAAGCACAGCGGCCTTCTCCAGGTGGATGTTCTGTTGCGACGCCTTCTTGTTAGGCTTGAAGGCGTCGTACCAAACAAAGGAGAAAGCGTTGATATGGTCCCTGTCGGGGGATATTGGGAAGCGGGATTCCATGGCGCACAGTGCCCGGTAATACGACTGAAGGAGGTCTCGCCGGACCTCCGGAAGCGCATCCGACGACTGAGGATTCTCTAGGTCGGATCGCATCTGCCGCACGGCCTCTAGATCATCCTCCAGGTTCTGCGCGTCCCGCTCCGAGTAGTGGGAGGCGATGTAGTTGCGGAGGGGCCGGTAGAGCTCGATTGCTGCCGTCTTCTTCTCGTGGATCGCCAGCATCACGTTAACCGACCCTGCTATCCCCGGCACAGCCATCTCTCCCCTTTCTTCCACCTCCTCTCTACGGCGCCTCTGATTTATTTATACCTGTAGAAGATCCGACTTGCAGTTGGACGCGCGCGGGCGGTGACCCGACTCTCGCCCCCGTAGTTCCCCCCCGACTACGACGCGTCGGGAAAAATCAATCTGACCCGTCGGAAATTCCATCGACGGTCCACATCAACCATCCTTTTTCTCTTCTTTTTTACGTTTCCCATGATTCCCGTCCGTCGAAGTTTCCAATAATGGGTTGGTCTTCCGGCTCATTAGTCTTTCCTTGGTACACCAACTGTCTTAGTGGGCCTAGCCCAATTTACCCAGCGTTTCCTCCTGTACTCTCTCTCTCTCTCCCCGTCGTCAACCTCCAGCCGCACATTTTCGTGTCACTGAGGAAGAAGATACCTGGGAAAAGCTGAGCTTTTCCCAGGCGGAGGGAGCGGGGGGGAGGGGGGGGGGGGGGCTGGGGGAGGAGATAACCGTACCTAGTCCCAATGGCGCTCCTCTCCTCGGCGGTGCGCTTCGCCGCCATCTCCATCCCGCGGCCGCAGCAGCGGACCCGTAGGGCTACTGCTCGCCGCCCAATTCGCGCCGCATCGGCGGTGCTCTCGGATCACAGGGCCCGGTTTGTGGCAAATCGTACGGAGTCCGCCTCCGTTCAACAGCTTCAGCGCCCCCTCGGTGAGCGCCGGCCTCTGCAATCTCCCCGAATCTCTACAGTTCAACCATTTATTTGTTTCCATCTTGTGCCAGCGGAGTACATGAGTTTGCCAGCGAGCCAGTACTCGGTGCTGGACGCGGAGAGGATCGAGCGCGTGGACGAGAAAACCTTCCGCTGCTTCGTGTATCGCTTCAAGTTCTTCTCCTTCGAGGTGTGCCCCGTGCTAATGGTCAGAGTGGAGGAGGAGCGTGGTGGGTGCTGCATCAGACTCTTGTCGTGCAAGGTACTCGTCCCAGTTTTCTTGGATGCATTAACTGTCTTTCTTGGGTATGGAACGCCCCAAGAAGAGGATGAAAAGAAGTAATCTGATGCTGTTGGTTTTGCCGCTTTTGCTGGTTGCCACCGACTGATGATTCCCCATAGCTGGAGGGCTCCCCCATCGTCGTTGCTCAGAATGAGAAATTCTCCGGTATGGGATGCTAGATTTCTTATTGTTTTAAAAGCATTTTGTTAACTGGGTATTGCGGCCGGTCTTGCTGAGAGATTGCCCACTATTTTCCTTTACTTGACTTGAGTTCCTCTGCAATTGCTTCCTGCAAAACGCAGAAGATGGAACCTCTCTTCCCCTGCTATCTTCATGTTTCAGGCTCAGTTCATATGCCAACGTTCCTGCCCTCTTCCCTCCCTTTGTCTGCCATGAATTATGGTTTCATCATGCTTCCACGTTCTTGATAATGTTTTCCATTAATCTTCTTCAGACCTGCATGCTAAAAACCTCTTTGACCTCAAATGACACTCCGTGTGGAATCCATGATCTCTTTTTCTGGATTAGGATGAGAGTTCTGGGAGAAATGGGCCACAAGTTTGACGATTTGTCTAGCTGGCAATGGCCATTTCTTCAGCCATAAGACAGCCATGGTCTCTCAGTCGGGTTCATACTCTCTTCCCGTTGACCATTCTGATTTGGCAAGGTTGACCAGCGTATTGATCATCGATCTGAGTCAAAATATCTAATTTTTTCAGGAGTGATGATTTGACATTGGTTTGATATGGGAAATGCAGCTTCCATGGTGAATAAGATATCCTGCGATGACGGCTCGGACAACTCGGGAGCACAGAAGCTCGTCACAGATACCACCATTGAGGTAAAGCTTCAAGAGATTATTTCACTCATCTCCGGTATTATTATTAGTATTATTATTATTTTCTCCATTTTGAAGTGGGTATCACTTTCAGGTCAGCATCGATATTCCTTTTCCGTTTAGGGCGATCCCCGTGGAAGCGATCGAGTCAACGGGTACCCAGGTCCTCGAGCGCCTACTGAGGATCATGCTCCCAAGATTTCTGTCACAGGTTTGCTGATCCCTGGCATCTTCTTTCTTGATCTTTACCCCGTCTGGCATAAATCCGCTCAACATGCAAAAATCACAGATTATCGTCAACAGTGATAAAAAAGGAATTTTTTTTCCGGGATCATCCAGCTGGTGAAGGACTACCAGGCGTGGGCTTCTGGGGACGTGTCGAGGCTGCCGCAGGGGAACGGGGAGATCTGAGCCGCAACCACCCATCAAGATCAAGAGATTCAGATGAATACATGGATATGGTAATGGACGAAGGCTGTCCGGTCATTGAAGAATCGCATCCGATGGTGCAGAGCTGGCGAGGGGGGTTCCTCTGTTCATCTCTGTGCCCTTCTTTACTTTCTGTAGGACACATGTATAGAGTGTCTGTGGATTGGCAGAGAGGGCAAGGGTCTGGTGGTTTATTGGTCGGGCCCGGGGGGGGGGGGAGGGGTTGACTTTGGGAGGGGCTCTGAAAATGAGCTGGGTTTGCCGGGCCAGGGGTTGTAGGCAAGCCCAGACTCAATTCCGACATGTTTTAAATGCCTGCATTTGGAAAAAGATGGCATTTTGGTTGAACTTTTGCAATCTCTTGGCGATCCCACTCCAAACGCTCAGACAGAGAGAGAGAGAGGGAGGGAGGGACATGAAGCCCCCCTCTGCATGAAGGGAAAACCGCATCAAGATCTGATAGCAGGCTGGCAATATATCGACAGTCTGAATGAAGGCCACCAAATCAGCACACTCCCCAGGCAAATACCCTTTAAAACTTCTGCACTCAGAGAGACGACCTCCCAAGACCAACCCCACCCCCCCTGAAGAGAAGAAGAGAAAAGAAAAAACAAGAATGAAAAATCTTGATGGCGAGGGGCCATCTTGCAGGCTCAAGCTCGGCGGCTCCCATGGGCTCGATTAAAAGGCGACCCAGCCGGAGCCACCAGCCCAAGGTGGCGCATGATCTTCATCCGCCGCAGCTTCCTGGCCGAGTTCTCCGGAAATTCCAGGTCCTGTGAAGGCATCCAATGACCACCTCAGAACAGAGATCGCCGAAGAAAACAGATTGATACAGGAAAAGTAGGGCCGAATTGAACCATCCTCCTCTGATTCTTAAACATCATGCAGAAACCCAGTGCGAAGAAGAAGGCTGGCTGACTCACATCGAAATGAAGCTTCGGCTTGCGGGCCCTCTTGCCCTTTCCTCGGCGTTCTTCGTCCTCCTCTGCCCAGAAACGGCTCTTGGGATTCCATTTATCTGCAGAAGACGATTAGTGTTCAGGGCGGGCGATCTCAACCATCGACATACCCCAATGGGTCATTGAATTAAGCACAGGAGAGATGGGAATCACCCGAGTTTTCATCCGACTGCTCGCTGGAGCTCGCCGTCTCCTTCTGACGCAGAGCCTTCCGCAGCAGAGAGCGGGGCAGAGAGGAATTAATCAAAATGGAAAGTCAACCATCGAGATAGCTGGGGGAGAGGGATACCTGATTCAGAGCGTCTTGGAATGCTCTGGAGGGATCTTTGCTCCTCTCCTCGTAGCACTGGTTTGGAAGAAACTATGCTATATAGATAAAATTATTCGTAGAGAATAATAAAGTTCTTTAAATCATAGCATTGTTCAACGTTGGAAGTTCTATTTCTACGATCGCTGGTGCCAGAAAATATTTCCAATAAAACAAAAAAACTCGTTTTTTTTGGATGCGGGTAGAGCAATCTCTTCAGAAAGTCTCAGTTCTTGACTTCCATAGCTATGAATTGCAGAGATAAACACTGGAGCGGTATACTCACATGATCAAACTGCGACAGGCTGCTCACCGGATCGACCCAGGCACTGAAATGAGAGAAAATCACTAAATCTGGAAATCATAAAGAGCTCTCAGGACTTTGAAATATGCAACCATAACTTACTATTCATATATGCCATAGAGCTGTATCAGAACTAATCCTCCAGATTGGTTCTCGCCACAGTCGAGGATCGTCCTTCCATCCATAACCTGTCTTGATATGAATATATATACATATTCAAAGGGACAGAATAAAATAAATAGATAAAATTAATGTAAGTCATACCTCCGCAGGCCAGCATTCATGGTAATCGGTCTTAGCCCAGACCACGCTCCCTGGGGATAAGTGGGAACCGAGGGCCTCTGCAGCATCGTTGGACAGATGGCGATCCTTATCATCCTGACCTAGAAAACTGGAATAGAGAGAGGAGCTTCAGTTAATCTCCCAGCTCCAGATGACTAACAACATGCAGAGGAACATGTTCATCCCTAATAAATCAAATCAGAGTAGAGTGGTGAGATTACAACGTGCCTGACAGGGAAAAAATAAGAGCAATGGAAGATTAATGATTCATCCGAGATTATCCAACATGATGAGGCCCATCAGGAAGAAAAGCCGGATATGTAAACCTCTACGCCAGCCCGAGGATAAAAAATTGAAAAAAAAAAAAAAAAAAAAAGACTGAGCAAGGTCAAGGGATGATGGGATTAGAGGTGCGCACCCATTGTTGCAGGTGGCCAACAGAGGATTTACTGCGGCTGATTCAACGTCAGCAGGTTGTAAGATGGCTCCTTCTGGGCCTCCGTTGAGGAATCCAGCGCCCCACTGAACAGCTTCCTCTCCCTGGATGATGTCACCGCTTGAAGATGTGGTGGCGCCGGCGGAACCCTCCTTCCAGCCTGAGATCTCACGGCAAAGAAACTTGCTCGGTTATGTCTCTGCTCGGTATGCCCTATATTTTGATCTGGCAGCATGGAATAATTACTCCCAAAAGTAATCAAATTCTCTCGTCAGGAAATTCATGAAAATCTACAGATCAGGTACTTGAGAAAATTATAATCAGTTCCAGCAAGAAAGTTAGTCCGGGCTTGAGGGTTCTGCATTCTCGCAGAAGCGAATCACTGTGAAATCATGTTAATATCCGCAGCAAATCACTCAGATCCAAAGCAGCGGATGACCCATCTTGTGGGTCGGTGTTCGTGGTAGTCTGGCAGAATTAGATGCGCAGTTACCAAAGAACGATGGCGGAAATCTCCGCCGGTAGACTCTCGACGGCTGATAAAATCTCCGCCGGGTCGAATCTCGCCGAGGGCAAGCGATCATACTTGACCCGAAATCGGAGCATTACGAAGTCCATCAGGAATTCACAGAGGAATTCGACATTCGGTCGAGGGATCAGCGTTCGCAAATCAGCAGAGTAAAACTACCCAATTGGAAACAAAGAATCGAAGAGGGGCGGATAGAGTGACAGACATACAGACCTCGGGGGTGGCGCGGACGGGACCCCTGGCTCCTGGGTTGCCGGCAGGAGGTGGGTATGTGGAAGGGCTCCAGGGACTGCCGGAGTCGATTCATGGAGGCGGGGAGCAGAGAGGCCAGGCAAAGGGAAGCGAGGGATTTCGCAGTCGAACGCAACACAAAGACCCTCCACCAGAGCGCGAGAGAGAGAGAGAGAGAGGGAGAGGGAGGGATTTGGGGGAGGGGAGAGGAGGAAATAAACCGAGAGAGGCAGGAGGGAGGGGACTTTGGAGGGGGCGAACGATCTTCCCAAAAGCCCAGCCCCTCCCCCGCCCACCTCGGCGTTCCGCCCGCCCGAGAAGTATTGGTTGGGCCCCTGGGCTCACCGGGATGTGGAAGGAGAACCAAATACGCAGATCTCCGGAGGTAAGGCGCCAACGGGTAACCCCGCTCTTCTCTGCTACCAGAATTCTCTCTCTCTCTCTCTCTCTCTCTCTCTCTCTCTCTCTCTCTCTCTCTCAAGCCGACTGGTTATTTATTTGGGCGTCAGGGTTTCCTGTGTGGGAGAGCGCCTACACCCACACGAGGACCGTGGCCTCCATGAAAGCCCACAATGACGACAGACGCTACCAGGAAGCCAACCCTCAATCTCCCAATAGAAAAATATGGTTTGTATTGCAAGACAAAGATCTCCGCCATGACTGCTGAAGGGCAAGCTATTTTTTAGTTCTTACTTCGAACCTTAACCTCTTCATATAAACCCACAATACTCTGTTTTGTATAGACGCCATTACCACCCATCAACGTCAGAGAGACCCCCTGAAACTGCACCCGATCCCCATCCGACATTGCACGATGATCTTATTGCAGATAAATATAAAACAGCAAACTTTGGGAAAGAAAGAAAGATAAGAAATCATACGCTCTGAAGAAGCAATGTGGGGGCTAACACAAGGAAGAGGTTTGGCATCTGGGCCTGCTTCACTTGGCAGATCGGAACAAGTAGAAGAAGAAGAAGAAGAAGGAGAATCAAGGCTTCGGATAGGATGTGGTGCTGTCTGGTCCGATGTCGCGGGACCCGGTGTTTATGTAAGGCCCCCGGAAAGTCGCCTGAGGAGGAAGCGGCTTCGAAGAGTCAATTATGGGCTTCTGCTTGGACGTCCTTCAGAGAGAAGCATGCATCAGACATATATATATATACATACATAGCGAGAGAGAGAGAGAGAGAGAGAGAGAGATAGAGATCTAAGCGTGACAACATCAGATAAATTGCAGGGACAAAGAGGAACTTACGCCAGGACAAAGGGAAAGGCTAGGCCAGCACCTGCAAAGGCCAATAAGCCGCCAGCAAGGACCAGGTTGCGAGCACGAGCCATAGAGAGCACCGAGTCCAGCAAGATCTGAGAGACAAATCATATATGGGCTCATGTCAAAATATAAGATCACATTCGGGTTCGTTCCAAAATATGAGATTTCAGATGAGTTCATTCAACAAGAGTAAGCCTACACATGAGTCCACTTCAAGCTGTAAGATCAAACTAACAATAATACCACATACGGGTTCATTTCAGAATCTAAGATTTTGTGTGTTCATTCCAAAATCTACGAGTACATCAGGCTTCATTCCATAGGGTTCACTTCAAGGATTACATAAGGGCTCATTCCAAACGAGAAGATCACATTCGGGCTCATTCCAAGATACAGGATTTCACATGGGTTCATTCCGATTCGTAGTAATATTGATGGGTTCTTACTGAAACCCTAGTCCTCTATTTCCTCGGTCCTGCTTCTCCAACTGGTCCTTCCAGCATCCTGGTAATAGCCCTTCTGCCACCAGGACCAAGTTCCAGCCCCCTGTAAAGCCATTCTAGCTTCGTAAGAACCCTAATCCCACAACTGGTTGAACATGCGCCAGATATCCAAGAACATTTCCCCAGGAAACGTAGAGGAAGTTATCTCTTGGGACAATCAGATGGCAATCAAAACCAGAGAGGAGATCAACATGATCTGATGAGGAAATCCTAATTTTAAATAAATAAATAAATAAAACTGGATTACTTCTAAACACATGGAGTTTACAGACTACCATGTAAGCTATGATCGGCTCTTTGCTAGGCCGCCTATGAGGCTTAATGCTCCAATTGTCCTATTAATGCAGCTAAACTGTCCCACATTGGCGGACTACCATCGATTCACATAAATATGTCATAATTTAGACATAATATTCTCTTTTTTTCCTGTTTTCAGAGAAGCGCAGCATGGACCGAGAGTGAATCAAGATCGTTGTGGAATCACTCCACCCAATGTGGCTTCCTCTGATTCCTACCTGCTCGTAGAAATGAGACATTAATTCTGTTCTTCTCTGCAAAGAGAACCCACAACCCCAAGCTCCCCACGGTCTTTTTTAGGGTTCTTATGTTCACATTGCAGCGTGCCACTGAGCTTGCTCCTCCCTGGCCTCTCCGTGTCAAAGTAGGCATCGTGTAGGGTTCAGTGTTCTCGTCCACCGACATAACATTTAACACAGTGAAAGCCAGAAGGAGGAAATAAATATAAACAATATGAGAAAATGAGGAAATATGTCAGGAATTTCTAGTTTAAGAAAATTCAACGGAGACGTTAGGATCTGAGTGCAAGAAATGACGCCAAGGTAGATGGTGATATCCATGAAGAGTCGAAATGCTAGAGATAAATACATCTCGCCCAGCTCACAAGACCCAAAAAAAAAAAATGATTAATAACTATCGTATGCTCTTCGTGAGATTGATCGTGTTCATTGAAAGCAGCTATGAACCGATTGAAGTTCTGAGTGCCCGTAACTGGCCAATTTCGGTGCAGCGTTCAACCAGAGGGGAGAGGGGCTATTGCAATGAAAAACCAGTACGATTGGCAATGAAATCTTTATCAGCGAAGGAAGAGCGGGTACCTTTCGAACGATTAGGGTTAATCTAGCGCCAATAACCCGCGTGCTGATCGTTCCCAATCCCTGGCAAAAAGCACCCCCATCATCGTCGTGGAAGTAGAAGACAGGAAGTGACGAACGGACGAACTCGGGGTGGGGTGAGGAAAGGGCGAGAGGGTGGGTGAGAGAGATAGAGAGAGAGGGAGAGGGAGGGAGAAGGAGAGGGGCAGAAGTTGTGGAGGTGAAAATCAGCCACCGTCTCCACTGGGATAGAGAAAACTTACAGCTTCAATCCTCAGGGTTCTGCAGAAGGGAACTCTTCCGCGCGGTCAGCCAAGCCGGACCAGAGCGTTACGACGATCTTTGGAGCCAGGCGTGGACTTGATGGCACGCAGAGAGGGAGGGAGTGGCACAGAGAGAGAGAGAGAGGATCGAATCTTAAAAAAAATGATCATATCAATAAGATCATCGACTGGCAAATCTAGACAAAATATATACACAAAAATTGATCATCACCACCACTGCCATTCAAGTATGGACTGCAAATGTCTGAAGGAAGAAGAAGATGAGGACTATTAAGGACATAAATAAGGGTTTTTTTATTATTATTACGCTTAGAAACCCATTTTTAAATATTTTTGTACGATTTAATTTGATGTAAAGATTCTAAGAGATTAGCAAACTCCTATTGCTTAATCTTCCCATTGCACTTGGAAATCTCTGTTGAATAAGCTCTTGAAGTCATCATTAGGGAAATCCACATTTGAAGAACTTGGGGAGAGAAGGAAATTTCGTTGTTTCTATTTTTGTATAGTACGCTATCCTAATTTAGTTTAAACAATTTGTTATTGTAGCCATCATAGGATAGTTTTATATGCTCTAATGAATGTTATGACTTTGATGGCTTGATGAATACTTTGTTAAATGTAACTACTTTTTTGTGTGATTTATATAGTTTTAGATATTCGATACGATATGATCATGTGATTTAGTTGCTCTAATTGTATGTCACTAAAAGCATTAAAGTCTTGTAGATTTTATTCTTTGAATTTTTAATCTAGTACACTAAATGTTTTAAATCAGAAGAATTTTATATGATTAAACATTTTATCTCATCTTAGTTAAAATGTGTTTATTGATTACAAATTGAATACTTTAATTATTAGACTTTATAAAGTTTGCAATTATCGCATATTATTACAAGTTTTAATTGCCATTTTTTATATTGACTAACTATTATGAGCTAACATTATGACCTACGATCATTGAGATGTTATGGTGATTAACTTGCTTACTATGCTCTCTATAAATCACGCATGAATGGAGAATGAGACTGAGTGATGATCATGTGCAGTAAAATTACACATACTAAGTGTAAAATTAGCCTATGTGAAACCTTCAAATATCTTTAGTGCATTTAATGGTTGGAAAGTTATTGCTTGGACATTATGATGCAGCAAACATTGCTAAAAAAATCTACTAATATTCAAACTAATATGTAATTTACAAGATTCTTCACATGTACTTGATATAACAACAAAAAATGCATAAAAAAATAATTGAGTACATTGAAGAAGACCCTTGTACATTCCATAATATGAGTCTATAAATGGGAGATTTTGTCACACACTGAAAGTTGATGAGGGGCAGAGGCACAACAACAGTCACCTATCTATTGATCTTAGTGGTGAAGCTAAGAGCTTGGAATAATGAGAGACTCAGTGCCACTCGAGACATCCAAAGTTACTGAATTGTTGACATTTCTCAAGGGGGTTGAGCATTCAACGAAAGGATCCAAGTTGGTACAAATCAATATAAAAGTTGATGGTCAACTAGCCCCAAACAAAATATTCAAAAACTTTTGAGTCATTTGGTAAGTTGAAGTCATTAAAATCAAGAAAGTGGTGACGCCAATTCTCTATTGAGCTGAAATCATTAAAACCCATAGTCGTGTGGCTACCTGTAAGCATTCCAATCATCCAATTACTCATTCAATGAGCATAAGAGAGTGATAGTGTTGACAATGATCACACACTATGTTTGTCAATTGACATATGATGAGAATTTTGTATAGAGATTAGTGGAAACCTGAAGAACAAGATGTAGGCCACAACTGCATCAATCCAAAGTTGAGTGTGATGTAATTTGTCTCGCTTACAATTCAAAAAAATAAATGAGCACACTATACAATCCACTAAATTAGAAATGTTTACAACAAAATACATGATGCTGTCCATTATTACTCGTCCACTAGTCTTCCAAGAAACTTGTGATCAACTGAATTATTTTACAGAAACAAAAACAAAAAAAACAAAAACAAAAACCAAAGCCCTTCTAATAAAAAAAAATCATTTATTTCTTAGCTTGAGACCATGAAGATACTTCATACAATTGTCATGATTTTTGATTTTTGAAATAAAAATATGGAGGCGAGTATGATCAAATATGATGGATCTTGGGTAGACTGAATTTACAACATCAGTATAACTCCCGGACAGAGGTAGAAGTAAGAGGGGAATTCTTGCTTGCTCCTGATCATATGATGCGGACAGTTTCCACAAGCTAAATAATTGATCAGCTATTTCGATGATTTTTATGAATCATCCAAGAAGCATCTACGCCACAGTTGCCGGGAGACTGAAAAGTTGGACACGTAAACAGAGGTGCATATATTCTTAGAGAAAGTTCACAGGATCTCAAGTGGGAGAGAGTTCGATCACGTAAAAATTTGAATGAGTGGCAGATATTTGAGCACGTTTTTTTCCTCCCCAACAATGTCAACAACATTGATCAGACCAATGAGCACACAGAATGTAGAGAAGATGCCAAATAGATTAGGACAGGCGAAATAGACAAAAGGGGTTGTAGAAACAGATCGGAACCCACCGACAGTTTCATAGATCCGAGAAACATCCACATAGCCACGATTCCACAGGTTTTAGATGCCAACCAGGGCAGGAAATGACAGCAAATGAAACCCTAGACGAAGATAGATTCCCAAGGAGGGAAGAGAGGAGTGCAGAGGTACGGTGCGGAGATCAGGGTGGAGGTATCGATCACTTGGCCAGCATCTGTTGGGCGACCTGGTTCTCCTGATTCTGTTGGTAGTTGAGAGGTCTCCGGAACAGCATGATGTGCGGCTCCGGCCGGTGGATAGCGTAGTGGACCCAGCCTCTGCTCTGTTGCACACCAATTGCACGCCATTCGTTCTGTGCCCAAATACCACAACCATAATCAAGTATGTCAGAGAGGCCATCAGGAGCACTCCATCCTCTTCTTTCGCGCAAAACATAGTAATAAAGACCGAGCGATCCTGTAACAGATCCATCACAAGAGCATAAAACAATTCGAACCGGAAAATCTCAAATGAAGGGAGGATAGTGGAATGGAGAACCCTAGGATATTTGAAAGAGGCTATGATGCCCACCTCTGAAAGCAGCCTGTTCTTGGGCAGCTGTTTGGCGACCTCAGGCGGCAGAACGACATGTCTGCGGAAATCATCAGGAAATTAGGGAAATAAATCATGAGGATGGAAAAAGCCGCAAACCAAAAAACGGAGAGAAAACGTCGAAGAAGTTGATCATTAAGCGACATCAACCCATTAGAGATACACACCTGTATTCGTAAGTATCATCGAAGTATTTCTCCGAGTACTGGATCTGACCCATTCCCACGACCTTACTGCATACCACGGCACAGCAAACAAGAGAGAGACCCCGCGCGATCAGTACAAGCCTCCCCTCGTCGAATACATGATGACAAAGAGGACGAGCATTGAGACAGGACCATACCAGAACCCCGAAACCCTAGATCGGAGACACCGCCGACGAGGACAGCAGCCAATCTACAGAAGATAGAGACGGCGATGGAACCTGATTGTCTCTGCGAGGCAGCCCGACTGTGCGCGGAGGGAGAGGGAGAGGGAGAGGGAGAGGACTGGAGGGCAGCCGAACGCTGGGGTATTTAAAGGTGGGCGGCGCAGCGCCGTTTTCCCCTATTTTCTTTTAATTATACCTGACTGATTTGAAATTTGAAAACGATGACGCCTCTCCCCGTCGGTGGACGTTAGAGACTTCAGGTACAAGCCGATGCGCATGGTCTTGGGTACAAATCAATATAATAGGTCAGCCGCTTAATGGGCCAAAAACATAACGACATTGATGGCTTTGTTTCGGGTAATGGGCTGGGAGCCCAATTACGCGGATTCATATGTACATAAAGAACGCACGCATTAAACGAATGCTGGGAGGATGAAAGGGGGGAGAGAGAGAGAGAGAGAGAGAGGGCATCTTCAACCTCGGGACGAGCTCTCCCAGACCTCGACGCAGTGCTGATCTTTCCTCGCGAGAACCATCCTCGTGCCGCCGAAGCCGATCTGAGTGATCTTGCCGTTTGCGGCATCCTTGGCCCGCCCCAGCAGGTTCCTCCTCATCACCCTCTCCATGCCATCCCCGTTCCTCCACCCACCGCCGGAGCCCATCATCACCTCGCTCCACATCTCCACGTCGCCGCCCTTGGTGCAGAAGACCTGGTTCTCGTAGCTCCCGATCTTGCAGCCTCCCCCCTCCTTCTTGCCGGCGGCGGCATTCACTCCGGCTCTCCTCGGGTCACCGAGGCACAGCCACGGGGAGTTCTCCGCGTCTAATTTCCTCAGATCCGCCATGTAGACCTCGCCAGAGTTGACGCCGACCTTGAAGATGGCGGAGAGGTTGTCGACGACGGTGACATCGGCGAAGCAGTCGGCGGCTTCCCTCAGCTCCCAGACGGCGGCGGAAGGAGACCTTACGTCCCAGAGCCGGATGACCCCCTGATGGCCCGAGGGCCCGCTATGGGATCCCGCCGCCATGAGGAGACTCCTCCCGGAGACCCACCTGAGATTCGTCGCCGGTATCGCCGAATCGAGCTCAGCGCCGTAGATCTCCCGCCGCCCGATCTCCGCCACGGGGCGGAGGGTTCCGCCGGCGAGATCGAAGGCCACGATGGAACTCGCGTTGCGTCGGCAGGTCTCGAAGCTCCCGAACAGGTGCTCCGGCGAGGCCCCGAGGCCCTGGACCGTGGAATTGAGGGAAGCGGAGGCGGCGGAGGGATTGCTCGACCAGTGGAGCGTCTTCTTCACGGAGCCATTCTGTAGGTCGAGGATCTGGAGGCCCGGGAAGTCTGTGGCGCCCGCGGCCGCCGCCGACGGCGAAAGAGCCAGGAGAGAGTCGACGGCGGGGAAGCCGGTGAGGACCGTCGACTTGCGGCGGAGCGACCAGTCAAAAGACGTGATCTTGCAGCCGTGCGCCACATGGACGGAGCCGAAGGGCGTGGTGGCGATGGCGGAGGGGCAGTCGCGGCCGTTGAGGGGGAGCACGGCGGCGCTGTGGAGATCGAAGGGGTCGAAGCCGGCGGCGTCCGAGATGGCGGAGAGGAGGACCTGGTCGAGGCCGTAGAAACGGGCCTCTCCAACGAGATCCTGCAGGTCGAACGCGGCGGCTTTGGAGGGCAGCCTGCCAGTGCGGAGCAGCGAGAGCATGACGGAGAAGAGCTCGGGATCGCGGTCAACGAACGGCGCCCCCTCGCAGCCACCGGCGGCGGCGAGGGAGGAGAGGAGGGACTTGCCACCGGCGAGGGCCAGCGTCTGCGGCGTGGTCTGGAAAATCCGGCCGCCGACGTTGAGCGTGACGATGTTGGCCTCGCCGGACTTCTTCCGGGGCAACCCCGTCGGGACCGGAGCGACGCCGGCGAACGGAGGCATCCTTCTTCTCAGGAACGGGTGGGTGTCTATTTGTCTCTGTTCACGATCTGTCTCTGACCCACACCCGGCTACATATATATGTCCGGCGGTCGCCTCTCAAGGGCCGGTCAACGGACGAGACTAGTCAACGAAACTCAACCGAGAGGAAAGTTCCCTGCCCAACAAGTCGTCCGTCAAATTATGCGGCAGGCGTCCGGTCTAGAGAGAGAGAGAGAGAGGAAACAAGAAAGGCTGGAGCTTCCTTGTGAGGCGGCGGTTGAACGGCGTCATTTTCTGCTGACCGGATCGAGCGGCCACGATCGGTGACTATTTATAGAAAGCGAAGAGCAGGAGCGAAGCAGAGAACACGGCGTGGGGGGAAGTAATATTATGCAGAATGCTGGGCGTGCCATCTGTCAGGTTGGGGGGGGAGGAAGAAGATGACAATGGGGCGGGGCATTTGCAGAGCGCTCCTCACTTGAGAGGGCCCACATGGGACAGACACAGTCCCCGGTGGGCAGGGTTCTTATCAGTCAGCTGGCTCCCGACTGGATCATGGGGAAGAAAGCCCAGTTCTTCCGCTGCTCCTCCGGCTCGGAGAGCCCGTCGCTGTTGTCGAACTTGAAATCCCTGGACGCGCCGCGAGAGGCGGAGCGTAGGTGGTTCTCCTGCGGCGCCGGCTCCGAGGAGACTCGTCCGGGGACGGTCGATTCCTTCGCCAGGCAGCGGGCGACCTCCTCCACCGTCAGCTCGAAGGAGACTCTGTGATCCCCCGGAATCTCCGCACCGGCGCCGGCGGCCGCAGGATGCTCCCAGCCGGCGGGGAGCGGCGAGGAGTCGCCGGAGCAGACGGAGCTCGGGGAGATGAGGTGGCCGATGGGGCTCCCGGGGTAAAGAAGGTATGACTGAAACTCGTAGGGTTCGGTGGTCTTCTTCCGGGTGGAATCCAGGGAGGTGAGGAGGCGTGCGAAGGGGACCTCCGGCGAGGGAGGAGTCGTCAGGTGCATGGGCTCCGGTGGGGGAGTCAGCGGCGCGGTGGAGGGCTCGGTGGTGAAGGTGGAGAAAACGGGCGGAGAGACCAACTGGGTCTCGTTAGCGTAGGGGCCGATGGCGAAGATGGAGGCGGGGCCGCCGGGGGAGCAGGCGTCGGCGGCGGCGAGGGTGGAGAGGGAGAGAGGACCGGTGGGGGAGAGAGTGGCGGAGGCTGGGCCGGACTGGAGGAAGGAGGCCGGAGAGGAAGGAGGGGCGGTGAAGGGGAGAAGGAGAGGAGGTGGGCGCCCGGGGTTCTCTAGCGAGCCTGGGTCGGAGCCTGGCAGCACCGCCTCCGGGACGCAGGCGGCGTGGCTGATGCGCCTGTCCTGCTTCTGGGACCCGAAGCACCAGTAGATGTTGAGGCAGCCTCCCAGTCTCCTCCTCTGTTCATCATGTAACACAAAGGATTGTGAGAGAGAAGAAGAAGAAGAAGAAGAAGAAGAAGAAGAAGAAGAAGAAGAAGAAGAAGAAGAGAAATCTCAAACTTCTCGAGAAAATCGAAAGAATCTGAAAAAATTGCGCATTGAAATGACCCAGAAAGCGTTCTTCACCGAACAGTCAAGAGACTCTTCAGCCGCCGGAAGATGAGTCTGATCCTCTGCATATCGTGATCGATCACCCTCAGCTTTTCACAGCAGTGGATGAGAAGAGACATCAATACTAGATAGAAAACAAAGACACAGGAACATCTCCGCGATTATGGTAGAAAGATTCTCCAGAAAACCTTCGAGATAAATGATCCATGGCCTAATAACATGCAAACATCGGAGCCCAAGAAGATAAGATGAGATCACCTTACAGACCACAGAAAGGCCTTAAAGAGCAAGGCCAAACGGCATTCTACCATTTTCTTCCTAGATACAAGGATTGAAACAGAGACGGGTTTGAGAGCCTGAGAATGTGGACACAGGTTTGCACCAGCCATCACATAACATATATAACTTTATTCAATTAATCTGGAGTAATCTTTGGACCTGGGCAACCTGCTCTCTGCCATCTGGTCTGCTATTTTTGCCGGGCTGACTCCCAGTAAGCAGCACTAGACAAGAAACGGATCTCTGTGTTCTCCTCCAAAAGTGGAGGCCGTCCAATTTATTATTCTCAGAAGCACATGAGAAAAAATGAATTAAAAAGGAATAAGATGCATGCCAATGAATCTGCATACATTTCGCAAGGAAATGGTCTCTGAGAGTTTTTTTCCCACATGGCAATCGCCAAGATAATCTGTACTCGAACAAGGATTCAAGGAGACCATTGGGGAAATTTGAATAAACTGGAAATCAATCATAAAGTCGTCATTCATATGCACCAGGAAATAGAGCCTTCTCCATTGGGGCAAAGCCAAATTCTTCTCGAATCAGAGATAAATATTCCCACCGAAAAACTTCTACAGTCGACGCTGGTTATGAAATCAGGGATGAAAATTCTGAAAGACAGTCGGAGCTACACTCGGAACATCATGATCGGTATCTTAAAGCATTATTATCGTATTTATCTATTTTCTTTCAGAAAATTTAAGTTCTTCGTGCATCTAATTAGAGAAGAAATCCGGATATTTCAAAGGAACAAGTCCCAATTGCCTGCATCTGTTCGCCATCAATCGAGAAAAGATGCGAGTTGTTTCTAGGATCGTGGCATCGGGAGTCATGTCCTTCATGCTTCATTACCATAGAGCATAGCAATTTCTGTAGCGCTAATCCCAATAAGAAATCATTTAATGATATTAACCAGAGGAATAAATGAAGAAATACTACGCGTTAATCTTGCCAGCAAAGGAAGAATGCATCTGCGGATTCGTAGCGAAAATAACCAGGCATGGAACTAGAACTTTAGAAGCAAGGTTGAAATCGTACGCAACAAGAAATCGCTCGTCGTTCCACATCTCGGTCAGCCACATATGCATATATTATCTCTCAATTGAGAACAAGAGGGATCTCCAAATTCGGATCAGAGTAGACAGAGAGAGGGAGGGACGAGGGGAGATCAAAATTAGGCATGAAAATCCATAACCACAACATTTTATTTCAAGGAGGGGTATAAAATTACCGGGGATGTGACTTGCTGGACACGGCTCTCGGCTTGGATGATCGCAGAGGCGGCGGCATTCACAGTCTCCACGCTGTTGTCTAATCCCCTCACCATCACTCCACACACACGACAAACCTAGCGGCCTTCAGTTGCGCCGCCCACCCACCCCCCAACCCCCACGCTCTCACCACCACCGCCACCGCCACCGCCACCACCACCACCACCACCCAGCCGAACAACCGATTCCACTCAGAAACCAGAGAACGATGGCCCGGCTCAACAGAAATCCCCCGCTCCCCCCAAAAAACCAGAGAATTCCCCACCAGGAGCCCAAGAATTACCACCCCCCAACACCAGAAACCACGAATTCCGCGACGAACCAGGCCGCAGAGAAATCCGAGACGACGATGCCGAAGAGGACGAGAGCAGGAGATGAGCGCCACCACCACCCAGCCACCGAATCACCACCGGAGATCTTAAATCCCACCCCCCCCCCGGCGTCTTGAAAGACCACGGAAAGTTCAGTCAAACGACGGTAAGCTTAATCGCATCGCCACACGGCTTCACGATGTTGCGCTACCGAGCCCCCGGATCTATTCGGCGGAGTATACCACACGTAGTTAGCAGCTAACCCGCCTGGTTATGTTGATAATCTAGTGTTTGGACTTTCTGCCGGAAGTTCAAATCTCAGGGTGGTTGTCTTAACCGCCCGGAGTTTCGACAAGTAGCGGAGACAATTGCGGCTCCAGGGGGCTACAAGAAGGGTGACCGTATCCATCCACGAGTCTTTTAGGCCCATGGTAATTTTAATTACCTGGTTAATGTAAGTGATTAGAGTGGGGAGCACGTGGGAGTTTGTTGGTCCCCCACCGAGTGGGTCCCGCGGGACAGCTCCACTAAAAGATGGGGATAATCTCGCGCCTCTGACGTTCTCGCACGTCTCTCTCTCTCTCTAGACGTAACGAGCTGTTTCTTTGACCTGCCGCGTCAAAACACGCACGCGTGCTGAGCTTGCACTGATAATGACGTCACGGTGACGCACGCACCGCAACCTCCCTTGATCTCACTTCGACGAGGAGAGAGAGGATTCTCGTGACACGCACGGCCTCGTGCGAGCATCCAATCGTAGAGCCCCACGTCCCTAAACGACAAGTCCTCGCCTGTCGTTTTGTGTGTCGGAGGCTACTGCCGCGTCGTGGGCGCCGGAGGTGTAGAGATTTGCCGTCACGAAGTCGTATAAAGTAATTATGGAGGTGTAGAGATTTGCCGAATTGACGCCAAACGAATCGGATTCCACGAAGCTTTTTTTTACGTATCGATGGCCAGCATTTGACACATTTGTCTTCCGACTCTGGCAGCCACCCCTCCGCCTAGCTATCTATTCCATCCCCGGAGGAGGCGGCGGCGGCACTCGGAAAGGATGAGGCGCCTCCCGCCGCCGTCAGCGGCGGCGACTAGTATATCCGAGGATCTGGCCGACGAGAGCTCCTCCGCCTCTACTTCGCCGGCGGAGAATGGGGAGAGAGGAGAGGACGGCGGAGAAAGCGTTGCAGAAGGGTGAGGGAGTGGTTCTCTGCCGGTAAATGCGGCGCTGGAGACGCCAGTTGAAGGCGGAGCTCGTCTTCTGCCGGCGGAGAATGGCCGAGCTACGCAGGAAACCGGGAGGAAGGCCCGAACGGTGGCGGACGGCGGCGCCGCCGGCGACGGTGCCCGGAGAAGAGTGACGAGAGCTCGCCGGCGAGGAGGGCAGGGCAAAGATGGGAGTAGAAGTCATCCATCTCCATGAAAGTCACAGATGTGGGTCCCACACCCTCGACCTTATCCCCTTCCTCTCATCGTCTCCAAGAAATATCCAGTAAGGATCCGAACTTATGCTCTCTCTCTCTCTCTCTCCGGCGGAACTCATCCACTCCCTTCTGAGGTTAGGACCTCGAGTGGCCAGAGCTATGGCGACCACTGTCTCCACGCCGCTCCCGCCAACAATCTCGAGCTGCTCCCCCACGAGGCGCTCCGTTATGTCCTGTTCGGCTCCATCGTTTCCGCGCCCCAGAGTCCAGATAATCCACACTGCCGTGTCTATTCCCCCACCGAGTTTCCGGCATCTCTGCCCCTGGAGCGGGCTCAAGCACCTAGGGATTTCATGCCGGCACAGGAATAGAGGTATTCTTCTGGCTTCCTCATTAACCGCCCCCCTGGTGGTAGCTACGGGAGGGTTCCTTCCCCCCTCCCCCCCCTCCATATCGCCTTTGCTTGTCGTCCTCTTACTCTTTTCTCCGTTGGAGCCGGTTAAAATCACCAGTATCTTGATTTCCGTGAGCTATAATCTAATGATAGTCCGACTTGATGCTGCCCTTGACTTGATGTGGTGTGCTTCCCAGTGTTTTAGGGAACAATGCTGCCCTTAATTTTTTAATGCTTAGGTTATGGATGCTGATTAGATGAATGACTATACGCGCACTTGAAGGGGAAGCTGATTCCGGTTCTAAATTACCCACGGTGTCAGAAAGTTCTTTGGTCATCAATTAGGTCACAGATGTTGTAGAACGGAATGTAACGTGCTTGATGATGAATGGTACACGAGATAATGACAGTCCACATGAGAATTTAGTAAATTTTGGTGAACGGAAGGCGCATTTCAGTTTGGATCTTCTCAGGCCAGTGATTGGAAGCATGAGAACATCATATCTGGACGCTGATTGCTGATGTTCTCTCTAGGATTGGTCAAACTAGCACGCAAATATCTTCGGCGGAGGATTAAATGATTGTTTCATTCGATGACTGCCGCTGATGAAATGAACTGGACATGGCCAATTTAATAAACTTTTTACTGGATGTGAAGTCGTCTCATTCAATAATGTCTACGCAGGAAGCTTATGAATCGAAAGAAAAAAAAAAACATGAGTAATTTTAAGAAACTTGAAATAAACAAATTAGTGTGGGCGATGGATAGTTTAAAGAAAATAAAAGAGCCTTTTGCGGTTTGAATGTTCAAGAATTCTTCTATCCCGGAACTCTTCATTTTAAGGAAAGATAATTCGCATTGGCCTTTAGAACACTAAACCTTGTTTGATTTGGTTTTCAGCCTAAAGGCCAAGTTCCTATGTTTGATTTTTTTCAATAGTTTTCTTTATCACAACTTCAAGCATGTGGGGTTCCCTCTGTATTTTGGGCGGAAAAATTCCATTCTGCGGCAAAAATATGTCAAGATCGCCGGAATTATCAGGAAAATACAAAAATCCATGTATATCAAACTCCCAAATGAGTTGGATACTAGTCAAACTCCAGTATGAGCAGGAGACAGGGTACATGGATGAGTTCCTCTGTCACCCAATACTTGTTCCAGGGGTGGAAGATGGTGAATCCAGTTTTCTGGAACAAACTAGCAAAGGAAACAGGAAGATCTGCAGACAAAATTGATAAATTTCTACCAAGCACTATCTTCGTATGCTGTTGAAAATGAAGATGATGGCTGAGCAAACCACCAGAGAAATATTGAACTTAGTGTCTCCAATTCTAAGATATATGGAAACTGTCTCTCTATAATCTCTGTCCTCCTTGTTCGCATTGTTTTGCTCTCTCTTCTGGCATTACTTGCCAAGACCATCATTTTTTTAATGTGTAATCTTTCCTCTATTTATTCCTGTGGCATTTCAGGAGGAAAGGAACGATACGTTGGTAGAATACGTGCATCTTTATTTGGAGTTGGAGCTCCTGAAGCTTTAGTGATTGGTGTTGTGGCTTTATTGGTCTTTGGTCCCAAAGGTCTAGCTGAGGTATGGATGCTATATTTTTCTCGCCTCTCAAGCAATTTCAAGCTTGTGAATCCTGTTTGATTCTTGAGAATCTCCTTATTTGACTTGAGAAGTAACTTAAAGAAGCTAGCCATATTCTTGAGCTGTAGAGGAATGCCTCTCAGTCTTTGGGATGCCCAGAGACGCCAAGTCATTCTTCGATCTTCATAATTTCGTCACTGATTCATGTCATTGCTGTGGTCTATTGCTGAACAGCGAATCATTTTCTCTCTGATGTTACATCATTAATGGACTCACTATGATCCGAAGGCTTGTTTCAGCCTAGGCAGGCTGTTGAGAATAAATTGTTGCTGTCAATGGCATGAGACTGACCATTACGTAAAAGTGTCATAAAAACTTTTATGGACGATTGTGTACTTCTAAGGCCACTGGGTCTCTTTCGCTCTCTCTCTCTCTCTCTAACCAGTAAAGTTAGTGTGACTTTAACGTACCCATATCTCTATGTCAAAACTGGAATCGACAGAGATGCATGTTTTCGCTTTTGAGAAAATGGAACTCTAGAATTTTGTGCATATTTTCCCGACAAAATCACTGAAAAATATATCCAAATCTTGCACCACAAATGAAGGGCAGTTTTTTGCACTATTATCCAGTGCTGAGAGATAAGAGAGATAAACAGGAAGAATGTGTAAGAATAGCGTAAAGGACACTTTATGGTCCTTAGAAACTATAGAGAGCGCCACCATTTGACTTTGATAAGTAATGCCTAGCATCCCCATTCGGACAGACGTTTTCACTGACTCCCTCTCCCCCCCTGCTTTTCTCTCTGGCTTTCACGGTTTTCTGATTCGGAGGAGTTACATTTTTTAAATATCTTCCACATTCTGCATCTTATTCCAACTCAGGTGAACATATCTGCTACATAAGTTGCTTCATTTAATTTAATATCTCATCCAGCTTTTGTAAATCCAGGTGGCTAAAAACTTGGGGCAGACTTTGCGCGCATTCCAGCCGACAATCAAAGAACTTCAGGTCAGTTGAACCCAGATGAACGGACTTATAAAATCCTGTCTGATTAGCCAAAATGTTACAGATTGAGAGATAGAAAGATGGAGTAATCTATGGCGGATATTCAACTACTTTTTTGCTTGAATTGCTTATTAATTATAGGAAGTGTCGAGAGAATTCAAGAGCACCCTCGAACGGGAGATTGGACTAGATGAAGTTCAAACACCCACAAACAATTCTGCCTACCAATCTACCACCTTCAATCGACAAGCTACGGTTGATCCCAGTGAGTGAAAATTATTCTGACTCCTGATTTTCAAAAGATATTTCTAAACTTTAACATGCGGAAAAAACCCTGCGGGTCTCTGGGAGGCTGCATTTTCTCAATCTTTTGATGGTCCTGTACAGAATTATGTTGTATTTTTTCTTAACAAGAAAATTGGCGGGGAGATGTTCTTAGGAAAACCCAAACTGTTCCTTGATTCTGATCGGCTGCACTACTTCAGATGGGACTCCTGGGACTCCTTCCACGAGAACACCATACTCCAGTGAAGAACTTCTGAGTGTCACATCAGAGCAGCTGTCAGCATCCAATGTCGAGCCTCAGGCGCAGGCCATCAACGTGGCAGGCCAACCTCAAGGTCTCAGATATCCTCAGCCTTCTCCATGAAGCTTTTCCTTAAAAGGATTCAGTTATATACTTTCATTTGTTGTTTATTTAATTATTGAGGTCAAAGGCTTGGATGATCCTTCTCAGGTGTGCCTGACCTTCAGTCTCCTGAAGCTGCAAATACAACGTCCACTTCGACGACCTCTGGCTCTGCGTCTAATTCTCAGACGACGTTGGATGAGAAGCCTCAAACAGATGGAGATAAACCCTAGAATTTTTGTAGAAAACTTAGGTGTTCTCTGCGTCTTCTTTCGCAGGTTCATATGAGCTGTTGGCAGATTCATCATGTTCTTGTATACTTCTTGTAGAAATGCTGGCTGTGATTTAAGATGGACTCCACCACCCTGTTGAAGATCTTCTCCTGGGTCCCAAACTGATCCAAAATTGTTGGAAAGCGTTGTGCCCTGCCTTCTGAATGAGAAACCGAGCATCTGGAGTCAGCTCTCACAGAAGTCAACCATCTGTTCCACAGTGGAGGAGGTTGTTCTCTTTGATTTGTGGCTCCCCAACGCAGAGATCCCAATCATCAGAGGTCTTGAAAGGGCCCAAAAGTTTTCTATGGAAACAGAGTTCCATTGTTCCTCTGGGTCTAGTTCTTGAGGTGTCAAACTTCTACTAGTAGCTCAAAGCCCAGAAGGCCAGTCCATTTCTCTCTCTGGCTATGGATAGGTTTTCTTCTCTCTGCCTGTTTTTTCAATCGTTTCTTCTCTCTACAACCTTCTCTCTCTCTACCCGTTAGCCTCCCCCAGTCAACCCCACTCTATAGAAGATAACTGAAGACTGTGGACGCTTATTGTATTTCTTCCAGTTGAGCCATGTGGTGCCTACTTTTTTATCCTGTTGTAGAGCCAAAAATAAAATAAAATTGTGCAAACAAAGTTATTTTCCTTTATAAACATATGTGCCCTTGCGTTGAGAGTCAACCACTTTGAGTCTTGAGCGCACTCTATTGTCCTTTTGACCTCTTCTCGTTGCAAGTCAACGGTGAGAATTAGGGTTTCCGACCATTTGTCAATACTCTCATTCCATCAAAGGAACTGAGATCTCCTGGAAATACGGGAGGAGATGTGACTGGAATCTGAGTTCCATGAACATGTGAATGGATTATATGCAGAGCCCGGTTCACATCTAAATCTTTCAATGCCTGCGATCATCCCACCATTTCTCAGCAGTGAATTAAACCTTAGAAAAACTAGAACATCACAGCAGATGATGATAACTTAATTTACAAATCTGAGTGCCAAATATCACAAATAATATAAAAAATAAAGAATAAAAAGGCAATCTCAAGCTTTCTCCCCATTTTTTTCCTTCTTCTTTTCCTGACCAGTTTATGGCATGAAGCAACCTTCAGAAACAGGTGGAGGCCATCAGCAGCGACAAGCTAAAAGTGGTATCTGCTGCCCCCAAGAAAAAAAAAGTGGTATACGACCAACTATATGACAGAATGATCTTATTCTTTGTCTGATGCACAGATTATATCTCCGCTCCTATGCAATAAAATCCACGCCACCTCCTATCTCCATGGCCCCATGAAATCTTGATTCAGCACACCCAAACAGCAGAAAAGCCTGCAGACAAGGCAAATAGATCGCTCAAATTAGCTCAAAAGGGTAATTTTTTGAAGAATGGTTCCCCAAAGTTTACTATTAGACAACTTAAGATGGGAAATTTCGTTCATGGGAGTATTCCCTCTCCCTCAAGACCTTGAGATCAGAGAGACCCAGAAGGAGGGAAAAAAAACGCCATGTGATGGAGATGGGCGATTCCTACTGTTGGATTGGTCCTGAATTGCAGCCAGAATGGTTGATCTGAGAATGGTCAATGGGAGTATCCCCTCTCCCTCAAGAACTTGAGAGCAGAGAGACCCAGAAGGATGAAAAAAAACCATCTTGTGATGGAGATGGGCGATTCCTATTGTTGGATTACATGTAGAATCAAGCATCTTAGTTGCAAAATTTGATATTTTTTGTAATTTTCCGATAGAAATATGTTACAGCAAAGTAGCAGTCTCTTCCAACTTTAGAGTTAATCACGACATAAATATAGACGTCCCCCTTCCTGAGTACTGCTTCTTTTCCCAGAAGAGAAAACCGCAGGGAAAGGAAGAACATGTAATCTATCGCCATTCAATGCTGATCAGACTCTTCAAGCATGAAACATTTTGTCCCCAAAGAATATGAAAGTAAGGGAAGGGGGAGAGTGATTAATATGGAGATTTAGTTCGCAACAAAATCATGCCGTAAACAAAGAATGTGTTTGCATAAGTTGATTTAAAGAAGATTATTACCTATCACTGAGAGCTAAAGGGCTCCTGTGAACGATGGACAAGAAAGCGGCATTTTCTCAGCACTTCCCTCTCACTCCCCCAACCATCTGAGAGAATCGCCGGAGGCACGCGGTGAACGCCCTCAGGCTGAAGCATGCTCCAGGGCATGGTGCAGCTTGGGGACCCGCCGGCGAAATAACGGCTCCAGCCGGAAAGAAGGAGCGCCGATCGCCCACCTCTTGGCATCGTACATCTCGTTCCACGCCTGGACTATCTCGTCGATCCTGAATCCCAGCCCTGAAATCCGATGGAAATCAGTGAGGATCAGAACTAACTAAATATACAGGTGAAAAAATAGTTTTTTTTTTTTTTTTTCGATCGACCCAGTCATCCCACCTTCTTGGGCAGTTTCATTGGAGCAGTGATTCTTTATCATCACGGCTAGATCAGTGGGAGAAGCTCCAACGAGCTTGAATTTCTCGATAGACGCCGCCAGGCACTCCTCCCAGTCGGGGATCTTCAGCTTGAACTCCACCACAGATCGCTCATAGAGCATGGTCCCCCATAGCAGGCTGATCTGGGACCTCAGGTTCGAGGCCTGCTCCGCTGCTTCGTCGGTGGATATCTCCTTGAAGAGACCGCTCATCCCCATCTTCTGCAGCAGCAGCTTTTCATCGCTGGGCTTAGCGAGGCCCTCCAGGCGATTCTCCTCTGCCTCTTCCCACAGTTGGGTCCCCTTCTCGATGTTGTCCTCTGCGCTGTTGAAGAGATCCATCACTTCAGAGGACGGCCAGCTCTCCAGATCCACATTGCTCCCCACGGCGTAGTACCAAGAAAGCTTTGCCTGCTCGAACTGCTGCTGCGCGAGCGCGAGGAAGCCCTCGTAGAAGTCCGCTTTGAGCCTGGTAGCTTCTTCGAATCTCTTCCCCGCTTTCGTGTACTCTGCCCGCGCCCACTCGTAGGCATCTTTGCTCTGTCCGAGCAAGGATTCTCCGGAAGAATGATCTTCGGCCAAGTGGAGCCTCTTCCGGGCACGGGACATGTGGACGTTTCCCCAGTTGAACAGGGCGAGCGCCGCCATCTCCTGGAACGTCTTCTCCGCCAGGCCCAAGATCTCTTGGGCATCTTCGCTGGTCACGACGTCCTCCATGGCCTCCGAGTAGAGCTTCATCCCGAGCTCATGGAGGTCCAGGTAGGCGTCGGAGTTGAAGCCAACGTGGTTCTTGAACAGCTGGGCGAAATGCACGATCCATTCTTCGATGCAGGAGGTCTCCCTCTCCCCCGAGCTCCTGATGCTCCCATTCTCGTAAACACCGTTCTGCATGGAGCCCAGATTCAAGTAGGAGTTCTTCCTGGTTATCTCGGAAAGAGGTAGAAACAGCGGATCCTGGTCGGGGCTGACTTCGGCGAGGTACAGCCTGAGGGACCCCTGAGGATCGCCGGACTCCTCGGCCCACCTCAGCTCCTCGGTGGTGGTGATGGTCACCAGGTCGCCCTCCTGGTCTCTGTATTTCACGAGAACCCCCTCAGTGCTCGGAAACCGGTTCCTCACAATCTCCCGCAGCTGCAAGATGCTGCATTCCGCGGGCAGCATAGCAAATCTGATGTCCTCCCCCAGAACCAGCTTGACCTTCGAAGAAGGTCCTACCTTGCGTCCCTCCTCCTTGTCCTCCTCCTTCACCGCCCCCTTCTCTGCATCCACCTTCACCTCCTCCGCCCTGTGACTCCTCTTCTTCCGGGGCTTGCTTCTCACCTTCGCCGGCGCAGGCTCCGGCAAGGGAGAAGACGAACTGTGAGGATCGAGCTTGATCCCCCGGATCTCCATCCCCTTCCTCAGCCTCTCTGAGAGTTCCAGCGCCGTGGCATTGCTGGGCTCCGAGCTGAGGACCGCATCGACGTCTCTCATGGCGAAGTCCACCCGGTCAACTGCTTCGTAGCACCTCGCCCTCTTCAAGAGCGCCTTGCTGTACCTGGGGGAGACCTCCAGGGCCAAGTTGCACTGCTCAATAGCGCGGTGGTGGTCCGGCGGCTCCAGCTGCATGTAGCAGGCGGCCAGGTTGCTGCGCAGAGGAGCCATGTCCGCGTGAGCTTGAGGGAGAAGCTTGACGGCCTTCTCGTAGGTGAGGATGGCCCCCTTGTAATCCCTCTTCTGGAAGAGCTTGTTCCCCTCCTCCCGGAGCTCTCGGGCCATGTCGATGAAGATGGTCATGTCCGCGTCGAAGTTCCTCGGGCTGCCCACCTGCGGCTCCCCCGGCCGGCCATGCTTCGTGCCCACGCCGTCGACCTTGGCGCCGCCGCTCTTCTTCTTGTTCTTCCCCACGGGCTTCCCCATCCTGGAACACCCATCACAGGTTGAACGAAACTCACCAATCGGGGGAAGAAACCTCAAAACCTCCATTGATAGACAAGGAAGAGGACGGCCCAAAGGCTTGAACAACCAAAATTCAGAGACCAATTCGACATCCCGCCCTCTGAAAAAAAAAACCCTAAACTCGGAACGGAGATATTCAGATTGGAAGCCATCGCCGCACCTGATCCGATTGGAAGCGCGCGAGGGAGGAACCCGCAGAGCTTTGCTCGACCAAGTCGTAGGAACAGGGAGGGAGGCGATTCCTCCGCCGGGTCAAGGATCTCCTCCTGGCCGACAGCAGGTTCCAGCCACCCGACGATCAGGGACGCCGGAGACCCGGGAAGGTGAGAATTACAGGATGGGGATGCCACCAGGCGGCGCCTTTCCTTACGTTTCCTTCTCCCTCCTCCCTCTCCTCTTCCTTTCTATTTTCTCTCTCTAGTTTCTATCACCTGTTATGATGGTGGCAAGGCAGCGGGGACCACCACGGCGGTCGGAGATGTGGAAGGTATGGGCGGGGAGGCCTGGCTTAACTTGTCCCCGAAGGGTCCCCTTGGCGGCGCTGGCGGTCGGCGCCGACGTGGATTTCCATATTCGGGAATAAAACCAACTACCACCCCCCCTCCCCAACCCAGCTATCCCGGCTGTCGACATGTCACGTGACGCGTCTAAGCACGTGACCCACCGGTGGTGGGGAATTCTCTTTTTTCGGCGGTGACGGCGCCGCCCGCCGCTTTGGAAGTTTCCAACGGTTCCCGCCTGACGGCGACCCTCGCTCGTTCTACGTGGGCTTCACACGATGCGTCCTATATCCCTCTGGGCCATACCCGAAGGCCCATTTACCCGTGTTTTCGTTATTTATCAAAAAAACGGCCCGATAACCGTTCTCGACACGGTTTTAAGCTGAAACTTGCGGTCCATGTTGGGCCATCCACTTGCAGCCGGCGACCCAATAAAATTTCAAGAATATTCCATAATTGTAGATTAATTGTAGGAGAGCATGATGGAAACATCATTTATTTATTTGGCATTTATTTTTTATATTTCACTCTCCTAGATGCATTGGAAGCAACATGCTATTTTAGACTGATAATCTATGGTGTAAACTTTATTAAACGCTTTGAGGGTTAATGTTCTCTTACTTAATCTATTATATCATTTCAGTCTGTATATTTTGAATGATATTTGACACTGCATGCTATGCAATCTATGCTTAAATTGATCAAATTACACAACGACTGATTATATTGTGTTTCATAACTTCCAAATTAATATTATAAATGGTTTATCTTTATTGTTGTATTAAACATTTTATCTCATCTTGATTTAGTCATCACCAAAAAGGAGGTCGTTGGAATCTTACTTTACTAATGAGATGATCTAAATGTTTAATTAACTTGTGATAAACAATCTCTAAATCTTGAATCATTTGAGAATTATATACTTTAATTATTACACTGCATAATTTAATTTAGTATACATATTAAAAAATACTGGTTAGAATTTATAATGGCTAGTTTAATTATGTACTTTATAATTCAGTTATTGATTCTAATACCTTTTTGGAAATACTTTTACTAATTATGGATAAGATATGTTAATTATGAGACTAATTTAATAAAACTATTTTTTTATATAATTAGAATGTTGATTCTGATATTGAAATCAATTTTTTTTTACTCATCATAGTTTGAAATATTTAATCATCAGATCAATTTTTTAAATTAAATTTGAATATTCAATTGAAGTTAAAATTTTAATATCAATTTTGATAGTGCTTTTACTGACTAGGGATTAATTTTTTTAATCATCATATCAATTTTTTGGCTTTAGTTAAAATTTTGAATTATTTTTTTATTGGACTTTGGAAAGTTTAATTTACTATGTGTAATACATCAATTAGATTATATATTCAAATAATGAATGAAGAATGTTTTTATCGGTCATAGAATAAAATGCTTAATCATTGAACCTGTTCAGTGAATTTCGATGATAATATTTAATTATAATACATCAGAGAATTTCATTCTTTCAAAAGTGTTGCACAAGTCTATAAAGTATACATACTTCAGATTGACCTAGTGTAAGCTAAGAATTGAAATTACCATGATGAATTAAAAAAATAAATTGTGATTAACGTAATTATCATAGCTCCCTTTTGATCTAATCCGATGCTTGCCATATTCTTGGAATTTGCAGTACTAGTGTCCTATGAATGGGTGATTCATGCTGTCAACTATGGTGTCAGGTGGAGAGTTGTTGCCTTGTGCTCCCTCTTTGGTTGCAATTAAGGGAGAAAGGAGGTGGCCCTTCTTTTAGCTAGGGCTATCTCTTCAAATTTTCCAATTTTTTGGGGATTTATTCCCACCTTATTGAAAATGCTACATGCATAAAGCCTCATCAATATGAAATGCAACATAATGATAATTCAAAGATAAAAAATATAATGCAACAAAAGACATCCTGATTTTATTTTGATTTTTTATCATTTTTAAAATATTAATAAATACTTTTAAAAGTTATATTTAGGTATTGATGTGATCATTAGTAATTATTTTTTCAATAATTAATACTTGTTGTAAATAACCATTATATGCCATAAAGTTCATTCTAAAAGGCAACTTTGCGCCATTTCAAAGGAGTTAGACAAGAAGAGCCACAACATTTACTTACAATCTTCAAGTAGTCCACAAGAGAATAAAAGTAAATTGAGCATTGAAAGAGAGAACAAAAGTAATTAGTGCTCAAGATCTTCAAGAGGAGATTTGTCTCCAAGATCTAAACTCTCCAAGTAATGAACAGAAGGTTTCAGCCAATTGAACAAATGAAGAATCCTTATTAGAACCACATTGAAACAAGCAATGAATTAGCTTAAGCTCAATAAAATTTTAATTAAGTTTAATTATCGTCCACATAACTTAGTAACTATACCAACTTTCTTGGTGCCATGAGCTTAAACTTGGCATGCATTTGCAATCAAGTTCAAGAACACCTTAACCTATTTGGTAGGTTGGTGCCATTAAGACCAGCAAAGACTTGATAGCACCTTGACAATTATTTAGTGGGTTGGAGCCAATAAATTCAATGGTTGCTTGATAATATTATGATTGCTAATCGATGAACTGAAGCCAATAAACCTAGTGGAGGAGTGACCGCACCTTTATTGTTATTTGGTGGGTCAAATCTAATGGAGTTGATGGATGAGTGACAATTATTTGATGAGTCAAAGCTAATAAAGCTAAGAGTGGATTGATTACCTTAGAAGAAATTTGATTACAAGTTTCATGAGCAATAGAGTGACTAATAATAGCCCAAATGTCGTTTTGGTTCTTGGAGATGTGAGTAACTAGATGTAGTAATAATGGAAGATTAGTGGAAACCCATTGAGCACTACTCTTTGAATTGTAGACATAGGTTGAGTGTCAAACAATAATATATTTTTTAGTCCAATTCTCTAGTGTGATTGTTGTTTTCTTTAAAATCACTTAAATAGTTTTCTGCACCACTATGGATTATAATAATTAATATAATTCGAAAATCATATTATTTATTATAATTATATTTCAATACTCTAGAAAGTACTAGTAAAGTGTATTTTGATTCCATTGTGTACTATATAAGATCAAATCATAGGTCAATAGTTCAACTAAACTAGAAGATTGAATTAGGTAGATTACAACATGTCAAATCCAAATGATTATTGATTAATAAACGTGATTATTTATGTTCAACCCTCCCCCTCAGATTGTTAGTCTTTCATATGTATAGTCTCTGGCTTTTTTCTTCTCTTTAAATTTTGACTTTTATTTATGAAAAGTTTGATCTAATTCATTCCTTCTTCAATAGACAGCAAGGTTGTATTCTTTCACTCTTATGTCACTCTGGCCATCATCTGGGCATCACGATGATCCATAAAACACATCCTAGAGCTACGTTTCTGTGGCGCATTTCACCAAACACTTTCCTCGCACCAAACCCACACTTCTTAGCGTTCATTACACCCATAGCTCCCTCTCTCTCTCTCTCTCTCTCTCTCTCTCTCTCTCTCTCTAAATGAGCAGTGAAGAAAAGAGGCTAGCAAAACAAGGAAAAAGAACAGGACACAAACCAACCAGCAAGAGGTTTTCTGAAAACAAGTGGGTTGAGCGTTACATCAACTAAACAAAATCAGATGATGGAATACAACAGCAACAGCGTGTCCCAAATCGCGCACGTGAGAGAACGGGAGTAAACTACCAAGCCCCGAAACAAGTTCTAGCTAAGGATGCTTTCCATACTGTAACAAGTCAACTCATACCTCCTAGGTGGTCTTAGTCTTGGGAACCTTCTTCTTGGTCGGCTTCCTCGGGCTCGAGTTCTTCATCCCCAGGAAGAAGAGCATCGCCCCAAAGAGCGCCAAATTCTGCAAGTCAAACGAGAGAGAGAGAAAGAGAGAGAGTTAGAGAACAGTTCGAAGCAGGAATCTCGATTGCCTTCGCGGATTGGGGCACTCTTACCTGTGCGAACCTTGAGAAGATGTGGATAAACTCGGGTTTCTCTGTGCTGTAGTTGTAGAAGTCAAAGACAATGGGAGTGATAACTGCCAAGTAGAGAGCCTGACAGGAGAAAAGAGGTTGGTGTTTGTGTGCATGAAGCCTGGGAAGAACAGCTGGGCACTAGCAGCGAGAACAAACCAGGACGGTGGCTCCAAAGGAACTGCCGAAGATGAACAGGGTGCCTCCGAGACCCTTCAACGCTATGGTGCCAGCGACTATATACTTTATCTGAGAAATAAGGGAGAAGGGTTTTGCCTCGTCAGACATAATTCCAGGAAGATAGCTCAGTAATGGTGCAGGAGGGCCCTTACTTCAATTTCCGGCACATGGAGCCCCGCATGTGTGTAGATGTGCTGAAAAGCGCGGTCAAACTTGGGCTTCAAGGTCTTGGCTGCCGGGCCTCCGTCAACTCCAAATTCATTAAACCTGTGAAGAAATGGTAGGCATGTATGTTGTTACCATTGATACGAGGCTTAAACTAGAATTAAATTATATGGAAAACCCATATCATAGCAAACGGAACACCACGCATGTTCTTTATCTGAAAAAGTTGGAGAAGGGAATTAAAACATGATTAAAATGAAACAAATAGCAGCTATGATCGGTCAATGGAGCGAGAACTGTGTCCAAGGCAGAACGGTGAGCAACTAACATTGACCACAAAAGAAATTGGTGGGGGACAAAACCTTTTAAAGCAGCATTATTAAGATTCAAGAGCCCTTAGAAATCTTTCCAACGAATAGAAGGACGGCAAAAACCATGAGACAAACGCAGCTGACTGGCCATCAAAAGAGATTAGTATGCTCCGAGTACAACCACGCATGGACATAAGTGCCCACCATCGCAGAAGGGGATAGCAATCAAATGAGTACACGATCCTCTCCAATGAACTCATCGTGTCTGGCAAATATTGATGGCAGGATGCATCTTCCAAAATATCAAGAAGACAGCGTGAGGATACATCTTCCAAAATGTGTCGTCTCAACACTCAGATCCGTAAGATATGAATATCCTGTTCGTTTCATGTTCGGCAAGCGTGAAAATCATTAAAATGATAATTTAAACTCTGTTTGATCATTTATAGTTGTCCGTTTGACAATGTAGCCTAGTCTTTCCGTTTTCCTGGGAGAGTTTAGCTCTGACTTTTTCTTGGAGCGTGGAAATGTGTAGTTACTATTATATAAAAAATTAACAAAATGTATAAAACACATTGTTTAGTAAACCTAAGATTTCCACTGTTTCTCTCTGAGAGAATGAATCATTATCGTCTGAAATCAAATTCGAAGAAGATAAACAATGCACCAAAAACTGTCTAAGCCACCCGTAATAGAGTGATTCAGATCATAATTGATTGATTGGAATATCTACCAGTCGATACCCAAAACAGTTGCCACAATGCCTCAACACAATCTGCATGATGATTCAGAGATTCAGACAAAGCCGAAATAATATTTACAACCATTCCTACTAAGAAAACTTCGATGAAGGTCAACATAATATACAGAAGATTCAGCAATGCATATTCATATACGTCAGAGTGATTCATAGACCTGGGACCAACTCCCTCCTATAAGTTACAATGTAGAAAGAAACAAGAGAAGACAATGGAAAGAGACATAAGCAGATTTCAGATGTTAGAGAGTTAAACACAGCCCACTTCTTTTCTTTGTCAATGCATTGTCATACAGTAACCGATATGCTGCCCAGCTAAGGATCCAAGAGAGTTAAGTTCGACAGAAAATAACTCTCAAGGTGATCTGTGAAAATCAACCAACATAGAATAACTTTCTGGATCAATCTGCATTGATATGGTAATAATTGGCCCCAAAAAAAACCGACCTGATCACTGCCTTTAAATGGATTGAGATGGATTTTGAAACAATATACCCCAATCCAACCGGGAATTAATAATTTTCAATAAAATTAGAATAAACATCAGGATTGGCTGTGACTGATTAATCAGAAACAGGATTGGAAAAGACAAATTTATTGAAGGAAGAATGTCCGGTTTGAAAATTATAAGGGACTTCTATGAGGATACATTGATAAAGTGCACGCATACATACTAAAAGAAGGCTTTTCCTGATGAATCCAACTCTTAGCTATTGTTCCGCCTAAACTTGTCTCACATCAGCAAAAGCGAAAAATGGAAAGCCTGCAGTCAATGGTAGAGATGAAAGGTGATTGGCAGCACTAGGCAGCAGCAGCTGTGGTTCACTCAAGAGTTTTTCTTCTTCCTTCTCCACACTTCAAGCAAAATATTTGGCATGGGAATATCATTCAATCACAGAAGTACCATAGAAAGCTATCTGATCAAAATGACGCTGGACTAGAACCGTGAGACAGATCAGAAACTGGTAGATCGGGGTTTGATCAGATAATTTTAATTTGGAATAGGCTGATTCATGACCATACTAAATGTTTAAAAATCATCAAGGTAACAGCACAGTGTTGGCAACCCCTAATCCCGAAAAAAATTCGCACTGACGATTCCAATCCGACTGAGGCTGGATTTTTAAATGATGAAACCATATTGGCATAGATCTATCTAAATACATGGAGTTATTATATATTAAATAAAAACATAGATTCTGGGTATTCTTTAAAAAAACATATGTAAAATAGGCAAACACCTAAACAAGTGACGTGAAAATGAGCGGTGAAAATTATTCATAGTTTGTTTGCCTTAATTTGACTTAATCGGATCTACACTTATTCCTTTGACAGCGCAGGAACAGCAGATCCAGACGAAGCGTCTTCAAAACGAAGAATTAACGCAAATGGTAAAACTAGGAAAAAGCCATAGTCGCCAAATTAGAGACGATCCATACGCATTGGAGGAGATTGGTCATAAGAAACATCGTCTCAAAACAGAAAAACGAGAGCAAAGAGAACACCTTGAAATCATAAGTCTGATCTGAAGTCCAAGTGCCAAAAATGGAAACGGAAATTTTCGCATCCCAGTAGTCGCACCACTCCAAACAAAGCAAATGGGATATTGGCTGAAAGAGATCACGCGCAGAGCTCATCCTTGCAGCTACCGCGTGATTGAAGCAAGCACGCAAACAATTGATCCAGGAGAAACCGTGAAACCCAAAATGAAATCGCAAGAATATGACCCTTCGTTGAGTCAATCGAAGATCTCGAAGGACAGAAGCCCTAACATTCACACCGTTACAACCGGCTTTATCAAACTGCCTCAGTAGAAAAATTAAACAAAAATAAGAACCACGTAGCTTGCCAATCACAGAATACATCGCAGATCAACAAAAGGGAGAAGAAGGTGGCATACTCCTGGTAGGCGGACAGAAGGAACATGGAGGCGAACAGCACCCTCCCTACGAAGGAGACGAATCCCATTCCGATAATATCTGAAGCAGAGTAGGCACGAGGGACGGATGTATCAAGAAAAACCCGATCTCGCCTCCCTCTGTGCAGATCCTTCTCCCCCTCGGAGGACCTGGAGGACCGGGAAGCCGCACGGAGAGAGCGAGCGAGCGAGCGAGAGTCAGAAAGAGAGAGAGAGTCCGGTCTCAGTACAGCAGCGGACTTTCTCTGCGGAAGAGGTAAAAGGGCAGTTCGGGGAGAATAAGTGGCGGCAGGCAAGTTTCGCAGATCACCGAAAACAAAAACGCATGTATTTATAAATATCTACCAGATTGCCACTAAGCCCTTCCTCCCCGCAGTCATGTCGATGACGAGTTGACATTTCGAATTTCGGCGACCCGCGCCCCGGCGACTCGTCGACTCTTCTAAACCCACCGACGTCTCAACCCACACCACATTTTATTAAAATAAAATAAAATAATATGTTAAATATATATTTTACTATATATGTATTCAAATGTCCTGACCAATAAAATTAAAAAAATAATTAATTAAAAAACGAAAATTCTAAAAATGCACTAGGTGATTTGATGGGCCGTTTAGGCGCCGACCGGCCCAGTTTTTCACTCCCGCTACAATAGGGGATTACTCTTTTATGTTACGGTCTGGGCTTTAGATAAAGCCCGGAGTCTGTATGGGCCCGGCCCGCTCCCCCAGCTGGGGTAGAGGTATGGGTTGTTTTTTTTTTCCATTAAAGATAAAGGAAGAGAGAGAGAGAGATAGAGAGAGGTCGTGGGGCCCTCCACGCGAAATTCAACGCATTGGTTCTTCGGAAGAGGGATTGTAGCTGCAGATGGCTGACCGGAACCGGCTCCCCGAGGTCGTTCATCTCCGCCGCTAGAACCTTCCGATTCCGTCTTCTACCCTACCTCGGAGGACGCCTCCTGCAGAAGAGCCCCACCCTCTCTCTCTAGAGCTCTCTGTGTCTCCCTTGGGCACATTGCCAGGATCTTTGTCGGCACCTGGAGGATTCGGGGACCAATCTTTCTGGTGACGCCTTCAGGCTCGCTTTCTGGTTCCAGAGGGCAGAGAGCTGAGGGAAATTAATTCCTGGAAGTATATGTATGCATCTCGCCTTCGGATTATGACCGCTCGATTCCGCTTCAACGGCGAACGCCTGGGATTTTGACTCGGAAGGGATTATCCGGTTTTAATGGATCAACACTGAGCCTCCGGAGCTATTTGTGATGAGCAGGATGTATCTGTTTCATTGTTGGGGGAATTTCAGGGCAAATTGATGATACTGCATTTGGAGGTCAGATTCTCGTAAGATGAAGGACTTCCCTGGGACTCCGGGGACATTCAGCAGTCTCATCTTCCGGATTTTGCAGTCGTTGTTCGCAGCCGGCTCGATTGCTTCCATGGCCACCTCGCCTGGCTTTTCATCCTACACAGCTTTCTGGTACTGCACCTTTCCCAATTTCTGCCTCTGCCCTTGGTTATTTCTTTGAGGATCCTTTAATTCGTATAATTCAGTCACTATCTAATGAGTTTAGTTAGTGATTTGCAATCCATTCTACCCGGCCGAATCCATAAGATCTCACATTCTTTTTCCGTCCGCCGAGGTTCAGATTGGTTATTATTTGATCACGTTTCATGCAAGGTGCAAGATTACCAACTCCTATAAGGACTCGCACCTTCGCTTTCAACTGATAGGACATGGATATCCTGATAGTTGTCCTCTAGGTTTGTGATAGAGAAATGTATGTTTCAAACGAGTAATCAGGCTCAGACTTGAACCTCCTGCAGTTTTCAGATAGGAAAAATGATACACCAACCGATGATATCTTCTTTCGACATGATGGTAGAATGCCTGACATGTTTAACCTTGGATTATCATCGTTGGCTACCTGGTTTTACATCTGTGCCTGAGTCCTCCCAAATTACTGATAAAATATGTTTATATCACTTTTTTTAAAAGGATGAGGAATAAGCAGTATTTGAAGTAGCCCCTTCCCTTCACCCACGCAAGAAAACAAAGAATATTATCGATCCTGTCTCATTTATCATATGAACTCGCTTGTGGGGTGGTAGATAGGGGAATCACAGAAGAAATCTTGGGAGAAAGGTATGTCCCTTTGTTATACAGGATCTTGACATGTTTCATTATTGGACCTAGTTTGCCAATATCTTTCTCTATTCACATTCTTGAAATATTGTGCTTATTGAGGGGCCAATAACCACCTGTCCAACAACGCCAGTAACATCAGGAATGCAGAGTCTAGGACCTCTCCAGTATAAGCCCAATGATTTTGTATTCTGAAATTGATTGCTATTTAATCTGGGTGAGTAGGTCATGCCCCAGAATGTGAGATAACTTTAAAAGGTGATATTCTCACTAATGTGAATAGTTCTTATCATCAAAGTGCATTGTCATGAAAATTTTCAGACGTACGTATCCATTTTCAGGGGTTAATTTTATTTTACAAGTTCCACTTGCTTATAAATCGAAACTTTTTTTATACCTGAAGCAGACTTTTACTATTGGGGTGAAGAGTGGAGAAAGGTTCCTTCTGTGATGCTGCTCCTTGTTTAAGCTATGAAAACTGTACATAGGAGATGTTAAGAACGAAGATGTGTAAAATGCATAACCCATTAGAATAGGTGCGCAAGAATAATATTCCAAGGAAAATGTTTTTTTTCTTATTATGCAGTATATTTAGGTTGGCCTGCGTTGAAGCAAAAATGAAAGACCGACATTAAATATGTACCTAACTACCCATTCGTGACCATCAAGGATAGCTGGTCATCAGATAACCTCACCAATCTTTGGATTCAACAACCTGTTAATAGGAAAAGGCTTTCTAGGGAAATGATGTTAAAACTACCCAAAAAATGCATATTTGTTTTATTTATGATTAATTGGGTTTTTGGCAATTCGTGTACTTGTGTCCAAACCAACTCTTTTATGATTTATCAGGGTTTGAGCCAATCCATTGGTAGCCCTACAGTTTATGCAGCCTCATGAGTATATATGACATGCTGTTTGGAAAACTTCTGGGTATCATCTTTTTATTTCACAATGGAGGATTCTCTCATTTGTAGTGACATTAGATCTGTAGTGAACCTGATTTGAAATTATACCTCAGAGATACTTAGGAAACGACACCACCTGTGGTAGCTCTGTTATCTCTTCTCCCACTTCTCTCCCTGCTCTTGGAAATTTTCTGCTCATATGTACACCACCTAGTGTACATACCCATTTCTTGCTGAGTGGAAAACATCTATACAATTTCAAATTTTATGTTCTTAACTCCTTTGTTGATCTCAAGTTTCTTCACCAACTACTGGATTGACACTTTGGGTCTGAGTAATAACGGTTTATGAGCCCATGGATTATAACTCGATATGTGCCTAGAACAAACCAGAGTGAGCTGTTTCCAGTCTTCTACCATTGTGAATCAGAGGACAGGTATTATTCAGTGATACTTAGTTCTATGTGCGCCTCTCTGGAAGCCATTTCCAGTCGGAAACTAGTTCTAGAAAGTCATATAGGGGAATAATGATACTAACTAAACTTAGTAATGGGGCAACCCCACAAATATTCTACAAAGAACATTTTATTGATTGAGATCATATCTTTCAATCATTGAACTGCACAAACGTAGCATGATTCGTGTATAATCTTGTGTTACTCAGATGTATGACTGCTACTCTCTCTCTCTCTCTCTCTCTCTGATCAATCTTCTCTCTGGTTTCTCACCTCCGTCCATCATGTTTCACCTTGCAGCTACCTAATAGTATCCATGGCTCTGCAATTTATATGGAGCTTGGGCCTCGCATTCTTGGATCTTTACCAGCTGGTGAAGAAGACCGACTTGCACCAGTCCATCTTAGTGAGCCTCTTCGTCGCCGGCGACTGGGTAACTAACTCACACCCATCCTTTCTTCTTGTGGATCGTTTCCTTTTCCTCAAGGCTCCATTGTAGTGGCATCAAGCGACCCCGGTGTATACAACCCCAGCCCAAACACCTTTCATAGAAAAGCACAAAAACGGGCTCTTGAACATAAACCCTCCACACTAACTTATTTCATAGGTTCAGATGGCCACGTGTGTTCTCCTCGGAAAGCCATGTGGCAGAAATTGGCATGGACCTCCAATTTCGGGCTCATTGTTGAACCACAAATTATAGAAACAAACAACCGGGCCGGGCTCAGAATTACCCCTCCCAGCCCAATTATTGACAATGGAAATTTTACTTCCTCAGGTCACCGGAATGCTGTCCCTTGGGGCAGTGTCTGCCTCGGCGGGCCTGGCAGTCTTCTTCAGCAAGGACTTGGATTTCTGCAAGGTGGTCCCTTGCTGGAACTACCAGCTGGCAATCTCCCTTGGTTTTTTTAGCTGGTTACTTGTTTGGTTCTCCTCTCTTGTTATGCTATGGCTTTTGGCCACTGGCTAGTTAGTAGTAGGAATGATTTAATGTCACCGCTTGTGAGCAATTCTCTTTCACAAAAAAGGGTGGATGTGCAATATTATTATATATGTAGATACGGTTGTATTATAATTGGTTTTCCAGGACTCAGATTTGAAAAAATAAATAAATGATTTTTTTATGATGGTTCGTGTGACTTCAGAGACCCTGTTTCTTTTCATCACAAGTTCTAGAGAACATTTAGCATCTTTACTCAATCATTTCCTTTTGATGTATAGTTAGTTGTTAGAGCTACTTAATGTTCTCTAGAACTTGTGATGAAATTTCTTGGTTCTTAGATGGTTTGATGAATTTATTTCTCTTTTTTTGCTAATTATTAAATTCTTGTAATCTCTTTAAAATAAATTCTTTTTCTTAGTTTAAAGAATTGACGAGAGCTTGATTATTACCACAAGAATTTAGAGTGTTTCGCCTTGGCCTAACTCCACTTCCCAAGTCAATTGACTTTAGATTTACATTAATTACAACTTACTTCTGGGCTCAATTTCCCTTTACACCATGAACTCTTCAAGTCTATGTATCCATGTTATAAGTCATACTTACAGCAGCTTTTACCTAGATGTAAGCACACCACATATCTCATTCTATATTCAACACCCCACATGTGTTTGTGAAGGACTTCAGCTCACTCTATGAACTCTTGCTATTGTTGAACTCACCATTAGAGTTGAACTGATCGATCTGGCACACGACAAGTGTCCATCGATTGACTAAGTGCATCACAGGTACTTAACAGGTCACCACTCACAAGACGAGTAAAAGTCTTCTGCTTAAGCACCCCACAAGTACAACATGGATTTGTAATCACGCCACGTGTTTAGGGACCGACCAAACTCAACACAAGAGTTGGTCCTTTGATAAAGCACATCACATACACTCCACAACAAATACAAATAATATCTCATAGTAGAACATAAAAACACAATATCAATTGATGTGAGCTTGATTTTGTTCTTTGTTTGTTAATACTTTAATGAGGAATAATTTCATAGTAGCTTTCACTCTTAGGGATGACGAAGTTTTGGTAAGATTGAAATGTGAGTGAGTTGGAGATTGAGGAATGTCATAGTTGATAATGTGTTATCTTTGTTTTTTATCTTTTAATATTTTATCAAAGGTAATCTAGAATGGGACAAGATGGTTCTTTATAATCTTAGTCTCTTGTGTCAAAATGGTTGTCTAATGGCCTTACATTCTGCTAGCAGATTCTTGAATTTCATAAATACACATTAATCTTATAAAACTAATATTGATTCAATATTTTAATAATCTATTATGGAGTTTGTTGCTTTCGACTCATTCAAAGATCTTTATATTAGTTACTCACATGTTAGTTGAATTCAAATGTTAATACTTGTATATAGAATAATGACATATTTATTTTGTATAACCTTTTTATTCTATATACACTCACACATCTTTGAAAATATTTATTAACAGTTAAAATCATCAATTTGATCCATTTTATATCATGTGAGGTCTCTGCAAGGACTTTCAATACATATATGTAGCTATAATCAAGATTTTATTCTCTTAATCAATATTTATAATCCAATATCATCGATTTTCATGATTTCAAAATGCTCTAAAAATCAACAAAAAAATATTAAATTAATCTATAACTTAACATAATTCTACTCCACAAAAAGGGTGTATGTGCATTTATTATTAGTTATATAGATACAACTATATCTTAATCGGATTCTCATAAATATTTGAAAAAGAATGATTTTTTTATGGTGGTTCTTTTGACGTCTAACACCCTATGTCCTTTTATCATTATTTATTAGACAACAACCAACATGTCTATAGTGCCCAATGGAGAAAAGAGTATCAATGGGCCTTTTATGAGGCCCATAATCTGGATCCCTAGTCTTGTGGCCGGCTGCTTTGGTCGGATTAAGCATCAATGGATCTGGGCCAATTTTCATTCACTTGACTTTATTTTTAGAGCCCAATCCACCCTCCAAATAATTAGAATCACATAATACGAGGGCCTCATGATGATCAGCCGCAAGTGGGATGCATGTATAACCTAGCAAGATATTAACATCAAATGAACAGCAGCAGCTCATATTCATCTCTACAAGTCAACCCATGCAGAGCCTCGGGAGCTGCTCTCATGAGTAGACCCTCCAAGGGTTGACCGCCGTCTTCACTCGGCTTCAGCCAGTCTCCGCCGCAAGGCCTCGGTGTCTGATGTCTTGTTGACACTGCACAAGAACGCGCCGCTTGGGAAGATCAGACAAGCATGATCGGTTTGAAACTACTGCAACAGCGGGGTTGATGATTGAAAACACGGGTAACTTTTTAGGAGGCATTTGGTGGAGATTCTAACGAGAAAATCTTCCCTTTTTTGGAAAATCAGTCCGTCGGATACCACAAATTCGGGTGGAGAAGCATACCAGAAGAGGAAGTCGCCACTGGAGGCCGTCTTTCCGGAGATCCAATCAGGGACCAGTTCTTGTAAGAGACCGAGCTGTTCTTCAACCTCTCCTGCAAATTTGGAAGCAGGCAATGCCGTCAAGCCCACTACAATCCACTGCACACTTTTCAGAAACAGATGGCTGTTAAGAGTCTCTTACTTCGGTCGACGATCTCGCATTGGCTTGAAATTATCTTGTGAATGAGTTCTTGCCTAGTGATGACTGAGCACTTGGCCGACTGGAACAGTAGCAGGACGGTGTTGAAGAGCCTGGGCAGGCAAGAGAGCATGTTCCGTCTCCTCTTTGAAGCTGCCATGCCCGCTTCCTGCTCCTCCCGAGTTCTCTTCTCCTTTTCTCTAACCTGTCAGAGTTCCCAACAAGTAAATCCTTCCATGCTTCATCCCAAACAGTACAGGGAACCCATCTCTACCTTTATTCTGATACATGTGGCAATTTGGGCACAGAGGATGTGTGCGCGTGTGTAGAGAGAGAGAGAGAGAGAGAGAGAGTTATTACCGACTGTAAGAGGGCCTTTGGAAGGAAGTGAAGGACGCTTTCGTCTGCAACCTCTGTTTCTTCCTCCTGGGGTATGGCTCGCTTCACTGGAGTATGAAATAGCTTGGTCCGAGTGGGGCGCCTATGGGACTTGAGGGCATTGGAACGTTCACCATCGCCTGGCTGGTCTCTCCTGGGAGTTTGCAGCTGCGGAGTGGCAGTCATCAACATCTTCGGAGTAGACATGAGCTTAACAGGCGTTCCTTCTAAATCATCCACACATTTAGCGGGGCAGTCGCCAGTTCTCGCTGGCTCTTCTGCGGAGGTCTGAACTTTGCCAGAGCTTTCTGGGGGTAACTGAGTATCAGTGGAGATGGGTGAAGACGAACTCCTGCTGATCGGTGGCCTTGGAGAAGAATTAGGGAGAGCAGATTGGCTTCTTGTAGTCGGAGGTGTTGCCGGAGAAGGCCCGTCGGCAAAACGCGTCAGCAGATTGTTCTCTTGACCGGAAAGACAATCCTTCCGAGAGAAGTGCCTCCTGAAGGACCCGGGTATGTGGGAAGGCACTTGCGTTGCCGGTTGCTCTTGGGAAGAACTGACAAACGGTAGATCACCGCGGGAGGTCTTTACTGGAATCGAGTCCGTAGGCGACGGCGAGAGAATGATTCCTCTCGTGTGATTGAATGGTTCCGGTAGTTCAGCTTCAGGAACATCCTCCCCCTGATGAATTTACCAAAGATGAGAAAACTTGTCGAAAGATGGGCCTCGGAACAGAAGACAACAGAGCATCAGGGGATTCGAGATTTAAGATGAAGAAGAGTAGTCGTACATCTGGGTGTTCCTTGGAGAACTCGACAAGCCTGGATCTAAACACCTGGCTCAGCTTGTGATACCCACTACGCTTCTTCTGTTCATTGCCGTCTTCAAAGGCATCGATTTGCAGGACGACTTGGAGGTCCGGCTTGATGCAGCTCGTAGGCTCATCGTGCGTGAGGATCTTCTTGATGCAGATCGCTTCTGGTAGAATGTACTTGAGTTGGGCCAGATGTCCATGAGAAAACCTCCTGAAACATTCCAGCGAAGACTATTTATTAAGTTTCACGAGAAGAATTTCCCAAGAATGTAGCAACTCGGTGATTTCTACCTGTTGGTCAGAGACTCCACTTGCGGACTGATCTTCGAAAAAGAAGACAGGTAGCCTTTCAGGCGGAGCAATCTGATCGACGATGTCAGTGAGTTGAAGAATTCCAGCAGAATCTCACACCTGATCACAACGAGATTAGATTTCAGGACCAAGGACCAGTATTAATCTGGGGGAAGAAGCACGGCTGACTACTTCACAAATAGATAAATGAATAAAACGTGCGAAGAAGAATTTCGTTTGCAAAAATTTGTATACATATATACATAACGAGAGAAAGATAGCGAGTAAAATCCTAGAGAAAGAAACCGATAAATCTTTCAGATAAATAAATTACAAGGATAACGAGACAGACCAAAAGCTTCCTTCTTCAGATCGAAGCGAGACTTGTAGAAGTCCTGAAATCGGCGGTTCGGCTGAGGTTTTTAATTCAATGAGAACGCCAAAGAGAGTGTTCTTACGTTTCTGTGAGTCTGGGGACGGGTTTCGACGGGAGCCGCTTCTGAACACTTTCAGCGATCGAACCAAACGCAGCGTCCTTCTCCGCGGACCGAAGAGTCCTGGATTTCTCTGTCCGATTGGGTGAGACCCCGTGGGGCTGCTGGAGGCTCGCGGCGACCTTCCTCACCTCCTTCACGGAAAAGGCAACGCCACGGTTCCTGATCCGCCTTGGCAACTCCGCCGGCTTCTCCGGCGTCACGATTTCTTCGGAAATCGACGATTTCGTCGTCGACGACGCCGCCGCAGCCGCCGCCGCCGCCGCCGCACTGGGTGAGAAGGCCTTCTCAGGCGTGGAGGAAGAAGACTTCCCCCTCTCGGATGCTCGACCTGAGGAGACGAGATCCATTGGCGAAGGTTCGATGAAGGAGGCCACCAAGACTGCGAGGAACGAGACGAAGAAGAGGTTGCAGACAAGCCTTAGGCCAGGACGCGGGAAGGTATAAGCCCCGGGTTTTGGCGGGAGCGGTCGTCACCGGCGGGAAACATCCCCACTGGGCCACGTGGAACGACGACCACCATCGACCCGACCGCTAACCCTAAAGATCGTGCGGTTGGCAATAGAGCAATGTGCTGACGTGGCCATACTCGACTAATCCAATCCGTCGCGAACACTCGGTTATTATAAGATCCAGACTCGGATATCTAGGCCCAAGAAAACCCAGTAATGGGCTGTCCTCAGTGCCCGTGAATATCAGGTGGAAACGGAAATCGGGCCCGGTGTGCGAATGGGCCCAGTGAGCCCGCCAGGGTTGACCCGATTCTAGTCCTATCCATCGTTGGGCCCGGACCATATCCCATCCCGAATGGACCCAGATTTCCGATAACGACGGACCTGGTCCCACCCCCCCTCTTCAGTTCCCATCAGCTCGAGGCAGCAAGTGGGAAATAATCGAAAAATCATAAATAAAAATTAATGAAAAAATACAAGTGTGTGCATTTAAAATCGTGCACGTGTATATTAACATGCTCAGACCAACGACAGTGGAAACTGAACCGAATTCGTTAGCCTTTATCTGCTTACGTTATGCAGACGTATGAACGAACGGCTTAAACCTCTCTCTCTCTCTCTCTCTCTCTCTCTCTCATCTTCATTAACCTGTTGCTGGCGAAGACGGTTGAACCCTCCCATCTCATCCATGACGTGGCCCAAGGCCATTCGATATCTTGAACGGTGTCCTCACCAACGGTCAGCGGGGGGTCTAACTGGTGACGCATGTGTGACGTCATCTACTTGTACATGATTCCCGTTCCAAGAAGAGTCCGAATTTGTGAACAAATCGATAATTAATTCGTTATATATATCTATATATATATATATATACATATAGAATGTAGCCATATCATCATAGTCCAAACCCAACCATCAAAGCGCTCAATAAAGGATGAGATGGGAGAGAGGGGGAGGGGTGGGATATGAGAGAGAAAGAGAGATATCACGAGTGATGATATTCGGGTTGAAATACTGATAGAAGATATTCAAAAAGGAAAGGAAATTGGTCGTGGAGAATGAGAGCTCAGGATCTAAGTTTGGATCCCGTTGACTTTATTATGAGATGTTGAGAGTGAGATTCTTTGAGGAGATAACTTAGCTTTGCATCAAATCAATTATTTATTGATGACAATAAGTTTATAAAATGTTAAACAAAACAAAGAGGAGATAGTATGGGTCACTAGGGATCGAAAAAAACCCTTATTTTACATTCACAACCTTTAAAAATTATTAGTCTTTTCGTCTCAAGAATGTGAAAATCATCTTCAATTATTGAATGATGTGAGCTTTGTAGCACAACAACGTAACACATTTTTTTTAGAGATATTTCCGAAGTGAATAGTTTTTCAACCACTTGCAATAATTAAATTTCATGATAGATATATTGGTATTTTAATATTTATATTTCTCAGATATCTAACGAATGTGATTAATTATGGTCAAATAAATATTTTAATCGTCAGCAATACCTAAATAGTATGGGGATTCCTCATCATTTTTATTTTTTTTGTTACTAATGACCTCTTAACTTAAGGAGTCAACTCCAAAGGACTTAAAAACTTTCTATTTTTGTATGGTTATGTATCTAAGAGCTAATAGATGTCAACTCCCCAGATTTGCACCCTTTTTCTTCCATGCAAGACCCAAGTGCAAATGTCAACCTTATGAATACCAAATTGTGTTCCAAACTTATTTTGGGGGAAGAGAGGGGGAGTGAAGATGTAAACAGAAGAAATAGAGTCAAAGGCCGTGAGGAGGAAGTAGTCAAAGGGATGAATATGATGCTGGTGCTGATGGGGGGTTGACGTCATTTTGGACAAGAGGTGGCGTTGACAAGGAGGCCCTTTTGGTTCTCCTCAACAAACGTTACTAGAAGAAACTTGGGACAAACAAATAGTCAACAATTTAGTATTTTATGAAATAATTAAGCCAATGGACTAACAAGTGATGAACAATAATTGGGAGAAATTAAAAAAAAATGTATTTTTTTCTCAAGCTAGGGCATGTGAAATATTTACAGCAATTGTTTTTTCTCTGCATTGAACGGTCCATAGTCAAACTTGTGAGGGCAATGAGGACTCTACGTGCTTCTTGCAATGAGGCAATCGATGATGTTTGAGAGCTGAATCCGCGCCTTTCAATGTGAATAGTAGATAATTTGGTCTGCCGTCTTCCATCGAGTAAGGCACCAGATCTGGTCAAAGGAGGAGGTATTGGGCAGGTGGAGGGGATTTACCAATAGCCAGGTGGCCTCGAACATAAAGGAAAAGTCAAAGGGCCGAGGCTTTCCCGATTCGGCCCCTGGTGTTATATAGTCCACGCATCGGAGATAGACTGATAGAGAGAGAGAGAGAGCGAGAGAGGGGGCGGCGCTGCCTCCGCGAGACCGATCATTCGTATCAGACTAGTCAATTAACCCAACGAAGCGACGCGTGGCAAAAATATGTATATCAACATCCGTACTCTTGGTTATACGTGGCAAACCCTCGGGCTTCATCTCGCGGACCCTCCCGCATAGGACGTCACTCGAACAGTGAGTCTAGGGGTTCCCCAGTCAACTTTCCTCGACGACTTCAGATCTGCCCTAAATAATTTGACTTGGTGTTCTCCTTGACCAGATTTCCCAATGGCTGCAGTCTGACCCCGAGAATTGTCGCTGTTCAGCTCTCTCTCTCTCTCTCTCTTTACTCGTTCGAAAGCGTCGGTCGTAAAAAGAGACGGTCAAGGAGTCCCAGGCGGCGCTACAGAGCTCGTACTCATTATACAGCCTGATAAGAAAGGTCCACGGACCTCCGCTTGGAGGGAAAAGTCAACCACAAGATTCCACCAATGGCATCCTCACACATGCGCGCAGCCTTTGTTTTGTCGTTTTGCAATCCTTAAAGGTGGGACCCGATCCGGATAAACCCAAATTAATTACAAAAAATAATATCAGAGATAATTAAGCACCGTTTATTCGAATCTGACGTCGCCCTCGCCGAGCGCCATTTACTTTGGCGGTATTTGTTCCGATCCAGACGTCCACTGAAAAAACATTGAACCACTCCGAGCTCTTGTCCTCATTTATCGGGTATTTTTATTCCCAAAATAAAAAAAATATCCGCGCGTAAATACCTGGCAGCGAATAATTGCGTCAAAATTATTCACGGAGGTCTTGGAGATGTATTTCTTACGTTCGGACACCGAATTCTGACGTCATCACCTTTTTTGCCAAATCCGGGGCGACGACGTTTGACGCGGTCCAATCGAGTAGGCCAAGTTGAAGCGGCAACCTGGGGTTCCTCTTTCTACGTGTCCCGAGTAAGGCTTGCCAGCGCACAGGCAGAAGAGGCTACCGCCGCCGAAGGTGGGCCCCGCACTGGTCGGATGAGTAACACTGATGGGCCCCATATTTTCGGGTATTTAAGGGCCCGTCTGGGAATCCACTGGACCAAAGAACATCTCCAGCGAAGTAGGGGAAGAGAGAAAGAGAGAGCAAGAGAATGGGCTCCTTCTTCCCGTCGACGAGCAGCGATCGATCCTCAGAGTTCTCCGGGGGATCGCCGGAGACCGGCTTCTGGTATCCGGATGAGTCGCTACCGTTCAACGAGAACGACCCGGAAGAGATGATGCTCTTCGAAATGCTGGCGGAGGCCGACGCCGGCATCTCCTACGGCGGCGGCGGCAGCGGCAGGGAGGAGGAGGAGGAGGAGGAGGAGGAGGAGGAGGAGACGGAGTCCGGCGCCGCCACCAAGGATAGATGCTACAGAGGAGTGAGAAAGCGTCCGTGGGGGAAGTTCGCGGCGGAGATAAGGGACTCCACACGGCACGGCATGAGGGTCTGGTTGGGCACCTTCGACAGTGCCGAGGCCGCCGCGCTGGCTTACGACCAAGCGGCCTTCGCCATGCGCGGCGCCATGGCCGTCCTCAACTTCCCCGTCGAGCACGTGGTGGAGTCACTGCGGGGGATCAGGTGCTGCGGCGGCGAGGAAGGGGGCTCGCCAGCGATAGCCCTCAAGAAGAGGCACTCCCGGCGGAGACGGTCCTCCGGCAGGAAGGGCGGCGTCGCCAAGGCGAGGAGGGTTGCTGTTGTGGAGCTCGAGGACCTTGGAGCTGACTACCTCGAGGAGCTTCTAATGGCGTCGGAGGGCACTGTACCCTGGTGATCCCCCCCCCTCCCTTCCCTCTTCATTGCAGGGTTTGACCTCCATTTTTTGTTCCCTCTTCTCCTTCTCCCCCGACTGACTGGGGATGCAAAAAGGACGACCATTTCGTCATTACTCCCTGCCGCCTTTGTGAGATACGTCAAATCTTTAGTCAATATGTTTAACGTTCACCCTCTGTCAACACAGATCCCCCAACTTGCCCTTCTATGCTCATCATACATACAACATAGAGAGAGAGAGAGAGAGAGAGAGAGAGAGAGAGAGAGAGAGAGAGAGAGAACAGAGCTGATCGGAATCTGCTCTGGACGTGGTCGGGCCGTTGACCTCGCTAATCCGAGTCGAGCCACAGAAGGTTTTCATCACGTCCCTGCCCAATTGGTTCCTCATCCTCTTCCTCGCGGAGGGCCACAACCGCCAGAGCCCCGTCATCACGATCTCTCGACGTTGAACCACTTTGCTTCGCGGCAGGTTCGTCGGCAGATCGTCCGCGCCAGCGGTCCAGGAAGATCGAAGCCCAGGTGGCCGCCGGCGGAGGAATTGAATTGCGGCGGGTCCCCTCGCCGGTCCAGTGAAGAACAGGAACTAGTCAGCGGCCTTCTCCGCTCGCCAGGTGGAGGGAGAAAAATTATTCAAATTCCTATGAACTTCCGAAGGGACTCCTTCCGTCACTGATCCCTACTTCTAGAAGGAGAGAGAGGAGGGTGCACGAGCGGCTAGTTTGACTGTATATGGTCCAGGAGAATCTGACAGAGTCGAGGTCAACGGTTTATGAGCTTTCGTTCTAGCCCAGTAGTCGTGGCCTTCTACCGCGGCCCAATAGTGTCTTTCGGCCCATCAGTGCACGCCGGGGACGTACGTCAGCGTACGGCATTTATCACGTCACTTGCTTATGATGGCTCCTCCGCTCGAGCAGGCTAAAAGAGTAAAATCTGTCCTTTTTATTGTTTAATATTTTCCTTGATGAATTGTTTTTTTTTATTTTCAGTTTTAATACAAATTAAATATAAATATAAATAATAATCATTTCCTAGAGGAACCGTTCGTCCGTGGAGAGAAGTAAAGGCAGAGACAAATCTTCGGAAGGCTGCTCCCGCATCTCTACAGCGAGAAAAAAAATCCCTTCTTCCGTCTTCTTCCTCCCCCTCCCCCCACCTCTCTCTCTCACTAGTCGTGGGGGAGGAAAGGGTCGCGCTCGCTTTTTCCATGCCCTTCGATGTGCGCCGAGAAGAGGAGAGGGGCGGGCGATCGGGGAGGGAGAGAGGAATGGTAGTTGAGGGCTTCATCTCTGCGAGGATCGGTGACCGGAGAAGGGGAAAGGCGGAGGAGAGAGGTCGTCTTTTTCCTCCCCCGCGACTTCCCTGACGGTGGAGGAAAAGCAATCTTCCGCTCTCCATCATCACCTTCTCCCTTTTCACCTCGATCCAGGGAATTGATCCGTTCTGCGAGGTGCGGAGGATAAGATGGATCCCGATGTTTTGGATAAGATAATCAGCCGGCTGCGGGATGCCGGGAAGACTGCGACCGGGAAGCAGGTTTGTCTATCGGAGGCGGAGATCCGGCAGCTTTGCGTCGTCTCTAAGGAGATATTCATGAGGCAGCCCAATCTCTTGGAGCTCGAAGCCCCGATCAAAATCTGCGGTTAAGTCTCACTGCCCCATCGCCCTAGATTACATCCCCCTTCTTTTCTGCGAATCCCCTGGTGACCACCAGCATCCGTCGCCACCATCGATGAATATGCTCAAGGGGCAGATAATTCTGATTTAATTTGGTCACCAAACTTGGTCTTCTGGGGAGCGATTTTGATTAATTACTGGATCCACTTCTGGGGCGACAGATTTTTCCTTCCGCTAGGCTGGTCAGTGTGATTATTTCTCTACTACTAACTACTTTTGGTAGCCCTAGAATCAATTTGTGGCCTGCATGTGACACATCGCTCGATTTTTCTCGGCGATTGCGACGTTATGTCACCCATTAGAAACAGAATCGCCACAGTATGAAGCAAGATCCGTAGGTGAGATCCTGCATCTAGACCAGGATTATTCGTCTGCACCCTGTCCTGTTTTAGAAATAGATGATCCATGTCATCTGGGCAACTCTGATCAATTCGGCATTAAAACTGGAAAGGCTTATTATAATGGCAAGTGATGTTTTTGGAAACCAAGTAAATCATTCCTATCCAGCTTAATCAGACATTAACAGTGCTTGCCTTGGTGTCGGCCTGATTCTGCATCCACATTGGTTACAATCATGATTAAGCGAAACTATATGGTATTCTGATTTGATCTTGAGTAGTACATCATTTTAAATTATTTTTTTTCCTCCAAAATTGGACTATCCAAGAAGTGAAGGCTAGATCTTGCTCTCTTGGGTCATTTTGGATTTTTATGAAATAGTCTTTGTGCAAGGGCTTGAGGTCTAGCTAGTCTTATCTAAATTTTTTTTCCTCAGGGTGAGCTGCTGTGGTCAATGCTAATCATTTTCTTGATTAACGCTTGTTTACTCTCTGTTCCAGCTGATATGCTTCCATATCATAAAACACGTGCCCAGAATTTTTCTTCATTTTACATGGTGATGTAATTGTGCCGTATTAGTGCGTAACCTTGCCATTCCATTTCTGTGTAGTTTTATCATACCGGTTCCCTCCATCAGGAACCCTGTGTCTGCTGGATGACATGGAACAGAGTTTTTAATTTTTTGTAAAAATATTTTTGTGAAGTACTGTTCATAGTTTAAAATGGAACGATTTATTTTTATAATTATTTTTCTAATGAGTATTATTTTTATAATATATATGTTCCATGAACATTTATTCTTTCAAAATTGACATAGAAACTCGCAGTACTTATTTTAATGTAGAACTCATAATCGCTATGCATTGTTCACTGGCGGCAAGGTGGGTAGCCCATCATGTTTGTCGATTTGAAAACGATGTTATTATCTCTTGCAATAAGTCGTCATCCTACCTGATGATGAACTTTCTCCCTAAATCATGCTCCTGATTGATTTCTTGGACGAACTTGCTAAAAGGTGGCCTGGCTCCTTCCCTCTTCTTTTTTTTTTGTTTTTGTTTTGTTTTCCTGACCTAAATATCAAATTCATTCCCCACGAAATGGTGACTGAGCATCTCCTTTCGATCCCATTTTCCATAAATATTTATGGAAAAGAATAGTTATTTGGATTAAGGTTCTGTATCAGGAAGAGTCAAATCATAATCCACAAAGCTGGCACTTTTGTAATCTCACATCTGAACTTAATCGGATGCAGGAGACATCCATGGGCAGTACTCCGATCTCTTGAGTCTTTTTGAGTATGGTGGGTTCCCCCCAGAGGCCAATTACCTCTTCTTAGGGGACTACGTGGACAGAGGGAAACAGAGCCTGGAGACGATATGCCTGCTCCTGGCCTACAAGATTAAGTACCCAGAGAACTTCTTCCTTCTGAGGGGCAACCACGAATGCGCGTCGATCAATCGCATATATGGGTTTTATGATGAATGCAAGAGGAGATCCAGCGTGCGGCTGTGGAAGATCTTCACTGACTGCTTCAACTGCCTGCCTGTGGCGGCCCTCATTGACGACAAGATCCTGTGCATGCATGGCGGCCTCTCTCCAGACTTGAGGAGCTTTGACCAGATTAGAAATCTGCAGCGACCCAGTGACGTCCCTGACTCTGGGCTGCTGTGCGATCTCCTCTGGTCTGATCCCTCCAAGGAGTTTGAAGGATGGGGGATGAACGACCGGGGGGTTTCCTACACCTTTGGCCCAGACATTGTCCGCGACTTTCTCGAGAAGCACGACCTGGACCTCATATGCCGAGCCCACCAGGTGGGCAATCAAAATTTCTCTCTCTTTCTCTCTCTTGAATCTCTTCCTGATGCAAAGGTTTCGTCTTTGACAGGTTGTGGAGGATGGGTACGATTTCTTTGCGGACAAGCAGCTCGTCACGATATTCTCGGCATCAAACTACTGTGGGGAGTTTGACAACGCGGGCGCCATGATGAGCGTGGATGACACCTTGATGTGCTCCTTCCAGATATTGAAACCTGATAATAAGAAGCTGAAGTTCTCTGGGAACGCATCTGGGAAGGTACGCTCGAGCTTTTTCTCCTGAATCCTGAAAGGTGTCCTGCCTGGTTTGTGCCATTGGGTTCGATCTTTTCCACATTTTAGAACTTGGCCCTTTTATAGTTTTGATGAGTGGATTTTTGATTAATCGATGGGAAATGAATTAGATTCGACTGTGTTCTGAATTTTCTGTGAATGAAGGAGCTCTCTGAATGTAGCATTTTGGTAAAACCTCCTGCAGAAATAGAGGACAGAGGGGGGATGGGGGTGGAGAGAGAGAGAGAGAGAGGAAAAGGAGGAAGAAAGAAAGCTTAAGGTTCAGAATTCTTCGTTCAGAAGGCTTATCGGCCTTAGCTACGCCTTTTACCTCTGAACTCTCCTTATCCAATGCATTCAGTCTCTTGATTGGCGGGTCCCTCTCTAGAATTGATTGAGAGATGTTACTGTCAAAGAAGAGAGAGAGAGAGAGAGAGAGGAGAAAAGGAGGAAGAAAGAGAGCTGAAAGCTCGCGACACAGGCTCCAATTCTACCTCCAGAAAACTCATCCGTCCGGTCTAAGTCGTTTATCTCAGAACATGCTGTGCCCGATGAATCAGTTCCTCTATAGAGTTGAAAGGGAGGCCGTGAGCGTCGAAGAAGAAGAAGGGGAGAGAGAGAGAGAGAAATAGAGAGACAGCCTAAGAGTCGTGTTTCTCCCATCGACCCAAGTCCAAACCGTTTTGCCTCAGAACTCCGTCTTACTTCGCATTCGTCGGCCCGAGCTCGCCGAACAGAAGTCGTTTACTTCGCATTCGTCTTACTTCTGTTCCTACTCTGACGATGAACTGCTGCTTGCTCTCCTCTCACGAGAAGCTTATCTTGATGCTGACAGCCCTCTCTCGGCCCCATAGCTTGAAGGCTCTTGACCAGCGGGCGAGCGAGCGACCCGCGGACATGGGCACTAACGCGGCTTCAGCTTTGCGCTGGATTCATCCAGTTTCTCTCTCCATCTCCGTTTCTCCATCTCTGTATACATTTACATATTCAACTGCGGTGAAGATCATTCGAGCGGAGATCGAACCAGAGAACAGATTGGGGATCTTCTTCTTCTTTTGTGGATTCGTCCGCCCATCGTATGAGCTCCATGGTTTCTGCGTTATTTGCATCAAAAACCTTCCCCGGGATTTATCTACCATCTGGTACCCCAGAAATCATGTGAATTAATTTCCCACGTATGCAGCCAGTGGCAATACTACTATTTCCGTTATTTTCCTCAATTAGAACCCAATATCAATGAGATTATTGTGATTTTCTCGGATGTATTTAATCCAGAAATTTAACTCGTATAAATAATTATAAAAATGATAATTTCCCCCAGAATATTTCGCTAAAATCGGAGGACTACGATGGCTGTCTGCGTTATCCCCTGAATCACTGCCAAATATCAGCTATAAATAATCGTTTTTTTAAAGAGATTTAATAAGAAATACGGCGATACTCTTTAAATGAAATTAAATAAATAGTGTTATTTAATTCAGCGATCTAACGTATTTGGCTGAATATTATCTCTATGGGTGTTATAGCAGCACGCACGTGATCTAGAGAGAGAAAGGGAGAGAGAGAGAGAGAGGGTTCTTGGGTTTTAAATTAGATGATAATTGTGATTTTCTCGGATGTTTTTAATCGAGGAATTTAACTCGTAGAAATAATTATAAAAATGATTATGTTTCCCCAAAATATTTCCTTAAAATGAGTTATCCCCTGAATCACTGTCAAATATCAACTCGATTTTTTAAGAAAATAGATTTAAATTAAAAAGGCGGTACTCTTGAAATGAATATATTTCGTGTTATTTATATTTTTTGATAATTATTTAGCTTATAACGTATTTTGCGAGAATAATATCGAGATGGATGGTGTAGCCACACGCACGTGATCTAGACACCTCCCGGGGTGCACGTTAGCCGAAACCGCTGCGAAAACATTATCCTCTACCGCCCCTAGGTCTAACAGTCTGAAACAAACATCACCCTCAGTTTTCTCTCTCTCTTCTCTCTCTCTCCAGAGATCGCCATAGCCGTTTCACCAGCGATCACTGCCGGCGAGGGAACCATTCCATTCGACCGTCCGCCTCATCTTCAATCCCCTCCGTGCTGTCCCCATGTAGTTAATGTGCCATGGGAGACCCTTCCTTTCCGTGGCTCTCTGCAATCTAGGGTTCCGTGGTCGCCTTCTTCGCCCTCTATTCCGACGCTTCTCCAGAGCTTCTCCTTCTCGCTCCCCGCCGTGAGGGGGGTTGGTGTTTATGGGCGAAGCTGAGGTGCCCGGGTGGCTCAAGTCCCTGCCGCTCGCGCCTGTGTACCGCCCCACCGAGACCGAGTTCGCGGATCCCATTGCGTTCATCTCCAGGATCGAGGAGGAGGCCGCCGGGTATGGCATCTGCAAGGTCATCCCGCCCATCCCCAGGCCCTCCAAGAAGTTCGTCCTGTACAATCTCAAGCGCTCCCTCTGCAAATTCCCCGAACTGGGCGATGTTGCCGACTCCGGGAACCCTACAAGTTCCCCAGGCGAGGCTGTGTTCACGACTAGGCATCAAGAACTGGGGTCTCGGCGGACTCGGCTAGCTGTGCACAAACAGGTGTGGCAGAGCGGTGAGCTGTACACTGTGGAGCAATTCGAGGCCAAGTCCAGGGTCTTCGCCCGGTCCCAGTTGGGCGGCGCCAAGTGTGATGACCCTGTTCTCGTGGAGGCGATGTTCTGGAAGGCCGTCGAGGAGAAGCCGACGTATGTTGAGTATGCCAATGATGTTCCTGGTTCTGGTTTCTGTTCCCCGACGGAGACGTTCCGGTGCTCCCGCTCCCCCCGCCAGCAGAGGCGGAGGAGGAACTTCAATCCGGCCGTCGGGAATGTGGCGGAGCAGCAGGATGACTCGCTCCCCGATAGCCAAGATGATTTGGGCCCCCCTTCCGTCGATGTCTGGGAGGGGTCGGCAGGCTGGAAGCTATCCAACAGTCCATGGAACCTGCAGATGATTGCGAAGTCTCCTGGGTCGCTCACCCGCTTTATGCCTGATGAAGTGCCCGGCGTTACCTCTCCCATGGTCTACATTGGGATGTTATTCAGCTGGTTCGCCTGGCACGTGGAGGACCATGAACTCCATAGCCTGAACTTCCTCCATACGGGCTCACCCAAGACATGGTATTCTGTGCCAGGAAGCTATGCGTCGAAATTCGAGGAGGCCGTGAGGATTCAGGGCTACGGAGGGCACGTTGACCCACTAGGTAACGATAGTGACTCATCTCAGCTGCGTGGACCTTTGCTGGACCAAACATCAACTTATTGTGTATCATGTTGGGTTCTTGTTCTTCTTATGGCAGTTTCTTTCACTCTTTTGGGTGAGAAGACGACTTTGCTGTCTCCAGAAGTCATTGTCCAATCAGGGATTCCATGTTGCCGGTAGATCTTCAATGCCTGACACAAAACTTTGACTCTGCTTTTCTATCACCATTTGACTTTACATATGCGGATACTTCGATCCTCTGGTAGCCTAAACTTATTATCGGAGATGGCTTGTTCTTCAGGTTAGTGCAGAATCCAGGGGAATTTGTGGTGACCTTTCCTAGAGCATACCATGTAGGATTCAGCCACGGTAATCCTTCATTTAGCCCTCTATTCTCTGCATATTGACTTTAATCCATTTCTCATTATTCCTCAATGATGATGGGGATCCTCAAACTTACTCAATTTTCTGTTCTTGTACGTATATTTAATTTGAATCCGACATCTGGATTATATTTTTACCTTCATATTCCTTTTTTCTATTTTTGTTTGCTGGAAGTGCCTTCACTCTCATCCTGAAATATCTCAATAAACAGGCTTCAATTGCGGGGAGGCTGCCAATTTTGCTACCCCAAAGTGGCTCCATGTGGCAAAAGAAGCTGCAGTGCGCAGGGCCACCATGAATTACCTCCCCATGCTTTCCCATCAACAGCTGCTTTACATGTTGACAATGTCCTTCATTTCAAGGTAGATCTATAGCCTTTATTTGGGTAAAGCTGATTCTGAAATCTGACCGGAGATGTGCTTTCCTTGCTCTGTGTAGCTTTTGCTGCCTAAACCCTTCTCATCATCCTTGTTACACCCAGAATACGTTTCATCATATCATCAATGTCTTGTTATAGCTGGATAATTTTGTCTGACTTAAGATGAAATCAAAGTCACGGGTAGCACAGGTGTAAATCGGTCCTGGGTTTTTCACTTCGTTTTTTTTTTTTTCGGGGTAAAAAGTTCAATAGGCCCTTATTTCCTCTTTGAAATAACCGCACTTGGTATTTCTAAAGGTGTTGAGATTAACACCTCATACCTAATTAATTCTGCATACTTTTCTGTTCCACCCGTTGATCGTTACTGGCTACAGAAGGCGGCTATACTCTTTATATCCAAAATTAATACGAGTAGATGAATGGATAGCTTCTGTGTTAGTGGTTTTGTTCTTCTTTCTTTCAGCCTGCCTTCCTTGTGTCTGGAATTTGGTTGAACGTCAATATTTCCTAGCCTGTTGTTCTCAATGACGCATCTCCACTCAATCGCTTCACCTAGATTGGTAGAACCCAATAATTCGTAATCATTTTATATTTCTTCCATAGATTATACATTTTGAGGATGCCTTTCATGGTGAATCTGAGATTGTTGGTGATTCTGATAAAGTTAAGACGTTGAGAGAGCACGATCTTTATTTTTAAATAGTCAAGTTTTTTTTTTTTTTTTCTTGTTTTGGTGTCCAAAAGTATTTGGAAAGGGCACCTGATTGTTATCTTTTCTCCAGTTTGAATCTGCTGGAATTATTTTAATGCCAGAGTTCCTGGAGCCTTCCTCCCAGGTGTGCGGAGCTCTCGCCTGAGGGACCGGCAGAAGGAAGAGAGAGAGACCCTCGTCAAGAAAGCATTCTTGGATGATCTGAAGAATGAACTCCGCCTGGTGCATGCCCTCTTGGGAAAGGATCCAGATTTCTCTGCAGCCTTGTGGCACCCTGATTTGCTTCCATCCCCGAGCAATTCCCCCCAGAAGTTTCCCTCGTCCCCCTCCCATGGGGAGTCTGGATTATCTGTGGATGAGCACAGGGATGAAGCTAAGGAGGATGGCTTAAAGGAAGATGACGAGGACGATGATGACAAAGTTGAGGTTTCTGGTTCAGAAGATCTGCAGGCCTTTTGTGCTGGGGACGGCGACTTGCCCTGTGGTTTGGACGTCGACTCCGGCACGTTGACTTGCACTGCATGCGGCATTCTCGGGTACCCCTTTATGTCTGTTATCCAGCCCCGGGGGAAGTCAACGAACCTCCTTTCTGGAGAGGGGGTTGCCGATGAGAAGATGCCTGTAGCAGAGACAACAGGGGATCTCGGAAGTGAGTGGGACACCTCTGACAGATCTCTGAGGTCGAGGATCTTCTGCCTACAGCACGCTCTGGACATCTGGGAACTTCTGCAACGCGAGGGCGGCGTCGCCCGTGTTCTTATTATCTGCCATTCAGGTGATGCTTCTTTCAGAATCTCCAGTTGCTTTTCCTCTTTCCTGGTTTTCTTTCCGATTCTCCAGGACCGATCCAGTAGACTTACTGGTTCTCTTTCATCTTCCTGAATTCGTCAGATTACCTCAAGATCAGAGCTCACGCTTCAGTGGTGGCCGAAGAGGTTGGTTACAAGACCGGCCCTGAAGAAGAGGTTCCTCTGCGGAGCGCCGCCCCGGCGGAGCTGAGCTTGGTCAGCATCTCGATTGACGAGGAAGAACACGAGGAGAAGGGAGAAGACTGGACATCGAAGATGGGTCTGAACCTGCGCAACTGTGTGAGGCTGAGGAAAGAATCTCCGTTGAACAGGGAGCGACTGAGGTTGGATTTGGGTGGTGCCTTCTCCGACGAAGGTCATCCCCTCCCGGATGCTTCCGCCCTGAAATGGCTCTGCCGGAGAACTCGCACGCTGCAACAGAGGCCCCCTGCCCCGGGCCAATCCAGAGAAACACCGCCGCCGGTGAAAAGGCGTCGAGGTCGTCCGAGGAAGAACCCTAATCGAGATCGTGTAGACGGAGAAGAAGCTTTGGTGACCGAGGAGAAGGTGTGCCTTCTTGATGATGCCCAGATGGATCAACAGGTTGAATCTTCAGCGCCGGATAACCTAATCAGTCAGGAAGCCAACCCTTCAGCGGCTCCGGAGGAACCGCCGCCTTGTGGAAGCGCTGTTCTTCTGTGTTCCAGAGGGGATAGCGGGAGCAATGGTGAGATTGGCAGCTCAGGGGAGTCGGAATTTCAGGCGAGCAATGCGCCGCCAGCCGCTGAAAGCTCAGAGCAGCCTCTCAGATGCACATCTGCTGCTTCGAGCCCATTGGAGGAATTCTCCGCCCAGGAAGAAGACGACGCAGAAGGCTCGAAGTCTCATCAAATATCTCCTCCCGCGGAAGCAGAAGGTAAAAAAATGTCCGGGAATGGCGGGCATCCGGCGGTGCTGAAGCAGTACGAGCGGCGCCGGCGGCAGAAGAAGAACAGTCAGGGCCAGTGCCCGGCTGCGGATGATCATCCTCATCACCTCCCTCCTCAGAGGAGCGAAGGAAAAAGAGAGGAAGAAGAAGACCAACAGATGAGAGATCTCCAACTGAGCTGCAGTGGGTTCATTCGCGGGCCCTGCGAAGGGTTGCGGCCGAGGGGGAAGCACTCGGCGGCGAATCCCCTGGAAGCGCCCCCGCAGAAGAAGCGGCGCCGCGGCGGGCAAGGCGGCGCCACCGGCAGCGGGCCGTACCAGTGCGATCTCCAAGGCTGCAACATGGGATTTCGCACGGCGAGGGAGCTCCAGCTTCACCGGAGGAACCGGTGCACCTTCAAGGGCTGCGGGAAGCGGTTCGTCTCCCACAAGTACGCCGTGCGCCACCAGTGCGTGCACGCCGACGAGAGGCCCCTCCGTTGCCCGTGGAAGGGATGCGGGATGAGCTTCAAGTGGGCATGGGCGAGGACGGAGCACCTGCGGGTGCACACCGGGGAGAGGCCGTACGAGTGCAAAGTGGCCGGGTGTGGTCTGACGTTCAGGTTCGTCTCAGACTTCAGCCGCCACCGCCGGAGAACAGGGCATTACCCCGGGTAGCGCGCCGTGGCGGCCGCCGCCCGCCAGATTAACAGTGTAGAGAGCCACCATCCCCTCCCCATTGGATAGTGAGTGTGCAAGTGCTTGCTAGGGGGGGGGGTCTCCTGTAGTTGGTTTGGATGCTTCACCCCTGCCCCCTGAAACTTGGAGTTACCGGCGAGGATTGTGCTCTTGGGATCGTTCTAACTTGATTTTTCGGGTTTGGTGGCTCCTCTCCCTCTCTCTGTCTCTCGTTCCCGTTTTGGCGTCCAGAAATGCGAAATAAATTCTAGAGAGAGAGAGAGAGAGAGAGAGAGAGAGAGAGAGAGAGGAGTCATTAGTGTATCTTTATTGAGGTCAGGACCCTGCTGCCATGTGGAGATGGGAAACGGATTCCTGTATTGGGCCAACATTTGAAATTGGGCCGTCTTGTTTTGCTTCTTTTGGGCCGAAGCAGTGGCATTTGTCCAGTTGTTAGAATCTTTTGAAACGTTTGGCATATCCTTCGCTTACCTCATTCGTCATTTCTTTTCATCTCATACAGCATATTAGTTTATAAAGTCAGTACAAAACTTTCTAAGAAGAATACATCCAGTAAATATTCCTCTTCTATGAAGAGGATTGTGTTAGTTTTTCTTAAAATATAGTAATAAACTCATAATAGTAAAAAATAAATCTGAACATATCATAGAAAATAATCTAATATACTGATCACTCACATAAATTTAATATAAAATATGTGATGATACCAAATATATCTTAATCTATGTGTAAATTTTAGTAAACAAAACTAAATTCCATTTCAAACATGTTGAATAATTTCACATAACCCCTGCAAAAATATAGATTATGATTCCATGAAAATTCATTTAAACTCATAATATGGATTACTAATTTATAGATATATCATTATAAATGATTTAAAAGAAGCCAATATGGATAATAAAACAAAACATACATTTGGAAAATAACTTTAACAAGTTTTATACATGATTGAGGTCTCTATTTAGCATTGTATATATAAATAAGAAGCACATAATATGATTAAACATAAAATAATACTTGTCTTTGATTACGTCATTCTTCAATTATTAGATTAGCAAATATTTTGAAAAGAAGTTGAGATGCAGTCTTTACATAGATAACAAAATTGTATCTTCTTTATGGACATGATCTCATAAAAAATATTGTTTGGCAATATATGGGTTTAGTGCACATAAATGACAAGATTATCCAGGTTAATTATACTACCATTATCATATGAAATAGAAATTTTATTTAAACTACTATAATAATATATTGTAATTTTATTTCTTTATAATCAATAATAATTATCAAATGTAATAGGCCATTTATGTTACGGCCCATCATAATGGCCAAACTTATGTGTGTTATGGTCTAGGGTTAAAACATAAATCCTAGACCATGATCATTATCAATGACTTTTGTCTTTTTTACTTTCTACATGATATCAAAGCTCAATTAGGGTTTTCAAACCCTTAGTGGAGCGCCATCACAACTTGAAGTTGTCATCGCCGATGCCCTCCATCAAAGTTTGCTAGAGTTATTGATGTTGTGTCTCTTGTTGGTGAGGTTTTACCACCTCTATCGTGTTTCTTTTTCGGCTAGGTTTTCCACCTATGTTGTGTTCCTTTCTAATGATGTTTTTCCACATATGCTGTACTTTTTTTTTCCAAGGGGCTTTGTAGCCTTCGTCAAGTGTCCATATGACAAGGGATGTCCCTCATCGACATTTTTCCTTCACTACTATCTCTATCGCCTCTACAACCATCATTGTCATCTCCTTCAACATTTGCTTGTCAACAATTAACTATGGGAGAAGGACATAAATATGTTATTATACTTACCATATAAGGTAATTTCATAACAAATTACAAGATAATGGGAAGAAATTATCATCATTGGCAACAATTAGTGTGAATTTATTTCAAGAGACAAGACAAGATTAATCATCTACTTAAAGGCATATCATTTGACCATAATCTCTATATTAGTAGGAGCAGCATGATGTAGTCCTAAATTTATTGTGAAATTCTATAGAGACTCACATTGTCCAATAGATGTGTAATATGGAGAGATGTCGGGTGGTATGAGATTATCTTGCATTGATATATTCCAACCATATTTCTTCAATATATGATATGACTGTAAAGTATTATAGATTGAAGTAAAGTGATATGGATTTGAATTAATATTTTGATGAGATTACATATATTACTCAAGATCTCAACTCATTACTTCATTTATGAATTAATCCACATATGATGTAAAAATAATAAGATCAAATGGTAGTAGTCAAGTTTCTTAATAGGTTTTGTATTGAGTATGAGAGTGTTCGTAGTAAGATACTAGCAAGGATTGAGCGGTCAACACTTTTTAAAGCCTATCAACATGTCTGTCATGCTCTTTTAGATCATGGCTTTTCAAAAATCACACCCCTTATGGAGAACACAATATTTGTGTCTACTCAACAACCTTCTCATAGGTGTACTCATAATAGTAATTTTGGAAGAAGGGGGAGTAGAGGTAGGGTATATGGAGATTGCCAAAAGTATTGAGTTCATGTATATAACAAAAAAAGGCACACAAAGGATATGTGTTATGCACTTCATGGTTGTCTTCCTATGATTGTGAATATTGTTGTAGGAGGAGAAGAGGAAGGATCTCGAGGCACACATTACATGCCAGTATTTAGTGAGGAGTATGCTCACATACTTTAGTTTTGAGCTGCCCAACAAGTATCACTATCAGTAGACACACTTAGGACATCTACAATGTGCTTCTCTTACACATCCACATCCTCTTTAGGTGAATCACCCTAAATGGTTCTTGACTCAGGTCTTTTTTAGGTGAATCACATTACAAGTATACTCAATAATTTCATATCATATTCTAGTGATCATGTTTTTTCTACTGTCACCTTAGTAGATGACTCTACTACACCTATCACAAGTATATGAACTTTATATCTTAAACCTAACTTTCCTCTTAGATAAATTTTATGTATACTTAAATTTATTTATATTTGTAAACTTACTCGATCTCTACAAGTTGCAATAACTTTCCTTCGTGATTCATATTTCATTCAGGACCTACAAACATGGAGGAGGAGTGATGAAGGATATGAAGATGGAGGGCTATACTAGAGAAAAGCTTCTTCTCTTGCATGTATTGTTGCTTCACATCTTTAAGTCCATAGTTGACTAGGTCATGTATCTCTAAAAAACCTCAAATTGATGATGCCTAATTTGTCTAATATATAAATATTAGAGTGTGAATCATGTCAATTAGGTAAACACTATTGTTCTAACTTCAGATCAAGGGCTCTTTCAAGAGTAAAATCTATTTTTGATTTAGTCTATTTCGATGTATAGGGTCTTAGTTAAGTTACTTCTAAACATAGTTTTAAGTATTTTGTTAATTTCATTGATGATCATTCTTATATCACATTCGAGTATCTCACGAGAGACTAATCAAAATTATTTATCATTTTTTTCATATTTTGTGCTGAAATTAAGAATCAATTTGGCATGAATATTTGGATACTTCATTCTTGTAATATAAAAGAGTATTTTAGTTTATATTTTACACAATATCTAACCACCTTAGTCGTTACTCATCAATCATCATGTCCTTAAACTCAACAAAATAGAATAAATGAGAGTAAAACTTATCATATCATTGAAATAGTTTGTACATTACTTTTACATATGAATGTCTCACATGAATTTTGGAGTGATGTTGTTCCTAGATCTACCTACTTAATTAATTGAATGTCATCATCAATTTTAAATCAAAATACTTCATATTCTATTATTTATCCTACTAGTCCATCATATAATATATCATCGAAGATTTTTAGATGTATATGTTTTATCTATCATTTAGATACAAGTTGTCATAAACTTAGTCATAAGTCTTTGAAATGTGTTTTCTTATGATGCTCTCATACTCAAAAGAGGTACAAATATTATTATCCTTCACTTAGTAGACACTTTATTAATGTTAATGTTACATTTTTTAAGAGTATTATTTTCTTCATTATATCACAATGTACTAATTCTCTAAATGAATAATTACCTCTACTAGTCATTGTAGAGTCTATCTTCATGAATAATCTTAGTATGATTCTTGAGTAATTATATAATAGATTGGAAAATACATGTCTATCAATCATGTCGGTATACACACATCAAAACGCTCCTCAACACTTATTGAGGCATCTACTTCACAACTAATCCTTTTTATGTCTAAGAGACTAAAAGCAAGTATATTGGTGACTTGTAATCTTGATCTCCCTATCACCTTACAAAAATATAAATATTTTTGTACACACGATCTTATTTCTAACTTTATATTCTATCATCACCTATCTCCTATTTACATAGCTTTTGTATCTACCTTATCCCATTATCTTACTTCTAAGATTATTTCAGAAGTACTAAGTTATCTCAGATGATGTGTCATTATAATTAAGGAGATGAAGCTATTTGAGAAGAATCAGACTTGAAAACTTGTCTTACATCCTCCAAATTTTTTTATTGTTGACTAAAAATTAGTCTTTATAATTAAAGTTGAACCTGATGATACATTTGATTACTTAAAAGCTCAATTAGTGGTGAAAGGTTTCACCTAAGGATATGGTGAAGGTTATTGAGAAACTTTCTCTTTTGTTACTAAGATTACTTCTATTTCTATTGTGTTTACTTTGACAATTCACTTCTCATAACCTCTTTATCAGCTTAATATAAATAATACATTTATTCATGACGCTATACAAGAAGATATATATATATATATATATATATATATATATATATTGTACAACTTCTAGGATTTAGTGCACATGAGGACTCACATATGATTTAATAATTACACTCCCTTATGATTTGAAATAATCTCCTCGAACATGGTTTAACCAATTTAGTAACACTTTGAGTGAATTTGGTCTTCAAAGATATGATATTGATCACTGTATCTTTTATCAACACTCTTCAACTGAGCATATCTTATTAGTTTTATCTATGTCGGTGACATTTTTATCACCGAGTGATTATGTTAATATATTTCACCTCAAGACCTTGTATGGTCAATTTATCATTAAAAATCTAGGTATGTCAAGTTCTTCATTTATGTGAAGGTTACTTATTTTAAGGAAAGACTTGTTATCAATCAGTAAAAGTATACTCTTACTCTATTTTTAGAGACATATATGATTGAAACGAAATTAATTGCTACTCTTATGAATCCCTATTTAGAGTTGTCTTATGTAGAAGTAGAATAATTAGATGATCTAGGATGATGCCGATATATGATTGCCAAACTCCTCTACTTGACTATCACTGAGTTAGACATCTTATTTACTACAAATGTTGTAAGTCAATTTATGAATCATCTACATAACAAACACCTTGTAGTTATTACACATATTTTATGATATATGAAGAAAAATCTAAACTAATGATTATTAAACAAGAATCATGGCCATCTTAACATCTAAGGTTTTTCTAATGCTGATTGGGCTAGACATAAGATAAATAAGAGATCTACGACTAATTATTATATTTTAGTCGGTGGTAATCTTATTTCTTAGAAGAGTAAGAAATAATCAGTGATCTCACAGTCTAGTACAAAGTATAAGTACATGGCTATGACACATACCACAAGTGAACTCATTTGAATTTACTATTTTCTTGAAGAACTCAAGTTTTTTCATCTTAGACCTATAGAACTTTGATGTGACAATCAAGTTACCATTCACAATACATCTAATCCTTTCTTCTATGAACACACAAAATACATCAAAGTTGATTATCATTTTATTTGAGAGAAGATTCAAACTTAACTCATTACGACAATTAATGTGTCATATGAAGACCAACTTACAAATATTTTTACCAAACTACTCCATGTTCTTTGGGTTTCAGCCATTTGTACTAAACTTGATGCATATGATATTTATGCTCCACCTTGAGAGAGGTGTCAAATGTAATGAGCTCTTATAACGTAATGTGCCTTTATTTTATGGCCCATCCTAGTGGCCAAACTTATGTTATGGCCCCTTATGTTACAACTTAGGGTTAAGATATAAAGCCTAGATGGTCATCATTATCGATGTCTTTTGCCTTTTTCACTTTCTCTAATAATAAACATCTACGAAGAAATAAGTATGAACCATGATGATTTTTTCTATTAATTTTTATTATCACTAGAATCAACATCATAATTCAAAATATATTTGAATTTGTACCATCAATTATTGAGCATGGGGACTTATTTATCTACGCTTCCTCTAGTGATCAAATCATTCACAATTACTTGTAAACTATATTTTAATATTTAAATAAAAGTGTAAGTACATGATTTCTTATACATGGGAAGTTAATGTCATGGTGTTATGAAAGAGAGATAATATGTGTAAATTATTATTAGTCGATAGAGTTATTTCTTTATGATTGTATCCATTAAAACTTAATGGGCCTACTTAATATCTATTATGTCCTAATAGAACATATGTTCTTTTTATATTTTTAAGTGACGTATAGGCCAGACCCATTAGTATGTAAGTCTATATTTAAACATATCAAACTCACTGAAATAAGATGTGATTTTGTTTCTTCCTCTCTAAAAAATCCTAATAAATTGAGTGGTGACTAAGAGATCTTCTAGAGGAAAAGAATACAATCATATCGTCTAGAATCTGATTCTAACATAGTATTAGAATAAAGTTTGATCTACGCACCATTACATTCTTTTTCTTTCATGGAGAGTTATTTTTTATAAGGTGTTGGGTTAAGATCTGCAACTCTAACAAACTAAGGAGGAAGCATCAACGACAATACTAAAGAGGCTATAACTTTTAGCAATGAAAGATAGTACTCTGTGAATGTTATTTTTACAAATCTACATGTAGGTAAAGAGTATACGTTTATTAACTTACCTCTAATCCTAGAGCAACTTAGGTTCAATGAGAGAAGCCTATATTAATGAGAACAGTTCGTTAGACTCATCCTTGAAAGCAAATCTCTAGTTGATAATCTAGAAGAGATCCTATTAGATAGAATAGATGCACAATTCAAGAAATGGAGGGTAGAAGAGGTATTGATCTATTCTTGGCTCCTCAACACTATGGTCCCAAAGATATATGAAGATTTCTTTTATATGAAATATGTCAAAGAATTATGATATTAACTTTAGACTAGTTGCGACAAGAAACATAATGATTGGTAAGTTTATGGACTTGTGAAGAAGGTCAATCATCTTGTCCAATATGACAAGACTGTAATGCAGTATTCAAGTGCTCTTAAGGTAATATGGTGCCAAATTGATCATTGTGTTCATAGTAAGTATGATATTATATGGATTCTTTATGGGCCTCAATTTAAAATATAAAGACATATGGAGTTATATTCTCCATCAAGAGGTAATTCTTGAGCTTGAAGAATATATTTAACTTGTTAAAAATAAGAAAAATATGTTGAATCTTCTACTTATGGCCCAAAGAGAATAGTCAATGATAATTTCTATGAAGAAATTATACGAAATCTCATATTCAGTCTCAAATTGAGATAAAACATTAAGGTTTAGGAAAATCTCATAAGGGAGATCAAAGAGATAACCTATGGTGCTCCTATTGACTTAATGAAACATGCTAAAAAAATCACGACAATCTCAACCAAAAAAAGTTTATATTGCTGCATCACAAAGTAGAGACAATAAAGAAATATAAATTATTGTTGAAACAGCCTACAAGCAGCACACAAGTTCAAGCACGTAATTTTATGAAGTTACAAGAGGAGATAGAAAAGTTGAAGGGAATATTGAGCTCCACATGCTTGGTCAAATCTAGTAGCACAAAGCTTTGCTTGGCTCTCTCATGTCTTTTCAATTTATTAGATTATCATGGATAATAGATTGTGGTACTACTGATCATATGGTGCCAAATAAGACAAAATTTATCACTTAGAAAGAATGTGGTAGTCAAAAGAATATTTTCACAGGAGGAGAATTATTATCAATAGTTGGAATTAGAGATCGTACTATATAAGGACTTGGTACATTGAAAAATATTTTGCATCTTCTTCACTTGAAAGTATATCTGATATATATGCAAAGATTAGTAAAGGATAACTCTTGTATATTTATTCTTGATGATGATGGGTGTTATTTATTTGACAAAGTGATGGGTCAGATGACTCAACATATTAGAGAAGATGAATGACTGTTTTACTTTGATGAGAAACTTGCCACTTGTCTTTCAACACAAGGTTAACCTCATGGGGACGTCGAGAAGAAAAAGATGGATCAAGTTTTACTCCATCACTATCAACTTAGATATCCAATTTTTGAATTGTTAAATATATAGTTTTCATTTATTTTTGGTGTAATAGATATTAAAACTATATTTTGTGAAATATGTCAATTAGCCAACTTAAATGTTATGTGTTTAGAAATGTGAGTGAAAAGAGTTTGGTTCCATTATACCGAATACATAGCAATGTGTGGGGGTCGTGTCTGACAATAAGTCTGAAAAAGGGGTTCATCATATTTAAAGATGATTATACTTGATTCACATGGGTATATTTACTTAGGTTGAAAATAAAAATTTAGAAAATTATAGAATCATTTCTGTAGATGATTGGAAACTAATTTGGGTTAGTAATTAAACATTTCATATTAGACAATGTAAATAATTACCTTAACTCTATGGCTATTGAACTCTTTGATAAGAAAGTGATTATACATGAGTCATCATGTGTAAATATTAAACAAAATCAGTTGAGCAAGCTGAAGATTAAACATATCATACAAATTTCTCGGGCTCTATTATTTTGATTTCATGTACCAAAACTTATTGGGGAGAAGCAATCCTGATTACAACTCACTTGATCAATTATATTCCTACAAAAAAATTCTTATCAGAGTTCTATTGACTTAATATTTGAAGCATATAAAAATATATGTGGATGTGTGGCATATGTGTACTTACAAGATTTAAGGAAAAGAAATTTGACTTGATGGCAATCAAGTATGTATTCCTCGAATATTTAGGTACTCAAAAGAGTTATAAATGTTATGACCCTTTCTCTTGAAAATTTTATATTTTTGTCGATGTAACTTTCAAAGAATTAGAAGTATATTTTTGAGAAAAAAACTCAAAGATTGATGAAGAATCCACATTAAGGGCAGTCAAGGAATCGAAGTTTTTCTCTATAATATGTAAAGAAGTTGATCAAACTCAAGAATCATTATCTTTGAAGAAGAATGACAATAAATTGATTATCTACAAGAGAAGAGAAAAAATCACAAATGACATTCCTCAAGATGAAGAAGAAATCACACAAAATCAACAAGTGAAAAATGTACAAGATGAAGAAACACTAGTTGAGAAAGAGTCTCGTAACGAAGTAGAACAATCAATATCCTCTACCTTTAGAAGAGATGAAGATGCACAATTCTACTTGTCAATTGCTATGCATAAGGGTGTGAACTTAGAAGGCTTCATACTCATAAGAAAGTGGTGGGATATAAATGAGTTTATGATCACTCTTAAGTCATTGTTATTAAGATCGTCAATTTTAAATTTATAAATTTATTTTCATAGGGATAGCATCTTGATGAATTAATAGAAAACCAAGTCGAACACAATGAGAGTTTTAAATTAGTTGATGTATTTTATTAATAATTATATTCTAATTTGTTTACTTTTTAAAATTCAGCAATTATGAATAGAAAAAATCAATGCATGTTGAGATTAAGATTTCTCTCAAGGTTCAACTAGTCACCTCGTAAATAAATTACGGATGGCCAGTAAGGATGATTCTCCACTTCCTTCAACGATTTCGACTATTCAAAATCAATCAGGTGAAAGAAAATAAAGTTTCATGAAATTTGGATTGAATTAAGTAAGATAAAAGAGATTCAATTACATAAAAGTCAAAGAAATAAAACAAAAATAATTTCTCCTTCTTGTTCTGACAGACGTGAGGAGAGAACAATGACCTCATGCAAGGGTGTTTTCAATTGATCCTCTTCTTACTACACCAAGGGCGAAGGCCCACGATCATTGCCGGCACTGTCACCATCGAAAAGGTGGGGAAGGGATGAGTTGACCCACCTATGGTGTGCTGTAGGTGGCCCCAAGGGAGCGAGGAAGAGTAGGCCGTCCCCACAGTATGAGAGGGACGCACCAAGGGAGGAAGGAGAGAGAGAAAATTGATTGTAAATAAGGAGAGGGCTGGTGGTGGCTCCCCTCTTTTGGGATCATGTGCCCTACATTGGGTCTTCTGATTTTGCCCCTACATCCTGCAAGATTTATAAGTAAGTCTTCTTTACAATTTTACCTTTTTATGTTCACATATTGTATAAATGGCCATGATGAAATTAGAAGATTAGAGGGAACCTATGTTTCATTGGCTATGCATCATTATTTATAAATTCCACTATACTCTTGCATCATAATAATTGATTTCCCCTTTGTCATTTATCTTGATGTTCACATTCTTGTAGAAAATAGGAAAATAATATAATTCAATAATTAGAGTGTGAAAATATATAAATAAAGTATTTAATATGTACTTATCATATTATTATATTCTTTAAGCCTTAATCATTAATCATATCATCATTTTAACATGATAATATAGAAAATTATCAATTTACACTCCAAAGTATAAGACTGATGGTACCTTATAAAGGTATAAGACAAGATTGGTGGCAAAAGGGATTACTTAGTCCTATGGTGTTGACTACTTCAATATATTTCCTCATGTGACAAAGCTAAACATAGTCAGAATTCTGATTGCCTTGGCAACACAACTCAAGTGGAAATTGCTTCAATACAATGTGAAGAATGCATTCTTACATGGAGATATTGATGAAAAAGTGTATATGACCTCCCCCGCATGATACAAACTTGCAACTATAAAGAATATGCTTTGTAGACTTAAGAAAGCTCTGTATGAGCTTAAATGATCTCTTCAGACATAGTTTGAGAGGTTTACTAAAACTATGAGATTGTTGAGATACACTCAAAGTAATCCTGATCACACTATGTTTTATAAGCATGGTATATCTTAGAAACTTATGATTTTGCTAGTGTATGTTGATGATGTTATCATCACTAACGATGATTCAAAAGAAGAAAAAAGTTAAATCAATCATTATCAAGAGAGTTTGGCATAAAACCTCTTAGGACCTTATGGTACTTTTTGGGGATTGAGGTGGCCTATTCAAGGAAATGTACTTTTCTTTCTCAACATAAGTATACCTTTGATGTCAATTACTATTGAAAAATTGGCATGTAAATCAGTAAGAACTTTGATCGATCTAAATGTAAAACATGGGAAAGGTGAAGACAACAGCCTTGTAAATAGAGAGTCTTATCAACAACTGATGGGCAAATTAATTTACTTGAATCATACTAGACCAAACATAGCATTTGCTATGAGAGTGTTGAGCAAACATACATGACCTAAGAGAAGTCTATCTACAAGTCACAAACAGAGTACTAATCCACCTAAAAGACATAGTCAGACAATGATTGTTGTTCAAAGAGGAAGGAGATGCTTGGATTGAGATTTTCACAGATGTCGACTATGTTGAGTGGTGCATCATAGATTAGAAATCAACAATGAGATATTGTACTTATATTGGTAGAAATTTGGTTACTTGGCAGAACAAAAAGTGAGGAGAGGTTTCAAGATCTAGTGCAGAATCTGAGTTGAGGGCAATGGTTAAAGGCACATGTGAAGGTCTCTAGATTAGACAAGTATTGAAAGAATTGAGGTTACTAAAATATAGAACAATCACAACTTATTGTGATAATACTTCAACCATAGCTATTGTCAATAATCTGGTACAACACGAGAAGATCAAACATATTGAGATGAATTATCATTTTTTTAAAGATAAAATTGAAAGAGGGATCCTCAATATTCAACATGTGAACTCATAAGATCAAGTGACTAATGTTATCACCCAGAGATTACTTAGACCTATATTTCAATGGGAGATAGACAAGCTTGGCATTGACAACATTCATACACAACTTACGAGGGGGTGTTAATCGATGGAGTTATTTTTTTATAATTGTACACATTGAGGCTTAATGGGCCTACTTAATATTCATTAAGTCATAATAGAGCATATGTTTTTTTTATATCCTTAAGTGAAGTATGGGCCATAGTATGTAAGTCTGTATTTAAATAGACCAAACTCATTGAAATAAGATGTTGTGATTTTGTTTCTTCCTCAACAAAAAAGCTAGTAGACTAAGTGGTGGCTTTAGAGGAGAAGAAAAGAATCAGATCATCTAGAATTTGATTTTTTTTAACAATTATAATAGCAAAACATGAAATTCAAAAGTATCACCTATTATCTCAAATATAAATTTAAGTATAGATGTGTCAAAAAATACTAAAAATTATAATGAAGACGAGGAGAATGAATGAAAAGAAAAACTACTAAGTGTAGTAAAAGTAGACTACAAAGATAGAGAGAAAATGACAAGTATGAGAGAGAGAATGGTGGGAGAAGATAAGAGCAAGAGATGAGTTTGATGCACAAAAAAACCCTCAATTGATGCAATAATAAAATTATGAGCAACTATATCTTACTTCATTCTTCTATGAAATACTATATTTGTTGTCATAAATATAGTTAATTTTTTATTGTGATAATTCATTATTAGTGTTAATAATGGTAAGTTGGAATCTTAAAAAATATTTCATATCCATATTATCTATTGTGAAGCTATTGATATAATAATATATTCTGCTTTCAATGATAATAGTGTTATAAATTCTTGATTTTAGAAGTCCATGAAATATCAGATGAACCAAAATTGAAAATAAAGTCAGTTGTATTTTTTATTATTAATAATCTCTAATAAATAACTATCAATAAAATTATATATTTTTAATTCAAGAACATAGTTATATAAGGTTTCATAATAAGTCTTGTAACTCAATATATTAGTTCCATACTTCTCTTATAAAATAAATGTCTCATAACCAATGTGAATAATATGTAGTCCAATCAAAAATAAAAAAAATCTAAAATCTATCATATCAAATTTAACCATTATAAAAATCTTCAATTCTAAAATCAATAATAAAAATGATTCATTCAAAATATCATCAACATAGAGTTATACATTCAAAATATCTTTTTCTTGAGTCTTGACATAAAGTGTTAGCTTAGTATCACTTCTATAATGTTTATGAAAATATGAAATTAAAGGTTTCATTAACAATGCAATGGGATGGCGTGCTCCTAATTTCATGATATATTTTTATAGACTAAAATTTTCAGTTCATGGATCTAATTAATATATAGATATTTTTATCTAAAAATTAAGAATTATCCTCATTATCCTATTATCTTCAGGGAGAGAGAGAGAGAGAGAGACATAAAAGGACTTTATTGAAGCCAACGCCGATGGTCTGTGTTGGGCCAACTTTTTAAAATGGGCTGACCAAGAGTTTTTCTTTTGGGTCGGAGCAGTGAGATTTGTCCTGTTGTCGGAATCTTCTGGAAGGGCTCGCCATCTCCGCCGCCCACCACTCTCATCGTCTCTCATCGTCTTGTACAAAAACCCTCGCCCCCCGCCTTATCCCCCACCACGCGCCTGCAGACACGAGCTTCGCTCTTCCGCGTTCACCCCATCTCCTCCCTTCTTCCCTCCCTCTCCTCAGCATAGATGGCCGCTGCCAATGCAATCTCCACCGCATCTATCCTCCGCAGCCCTCGCCAGGTTCTCCATCCCTCTTGATTTTTCTTTTGTTCGACTTCTCGTCCTCTGCTCTTCTGTCTCTTGTTTCTGATTCGGTCGGTGGACAGCAGGGAAGCGTGAGACGGGTGAGTCAGGGGCAGAGGCCCGGATGCAGGGCCCCCTCTGCGAGCAGGTTCGTGGTCCGGGCTACCAGCAAAGAGATCGCCTTCGACCAGAGCTCCAGGAGCTCCATCCAGGCCGGCGTCGAGAAGCTCGCGGATGCCGTTGGAGTCACTCTCGGCCCCAGAGGTATCTGTAGATTTCTTCCTTTCCGTTTTCCGAAGAGAAATTAAAGATGACACGAAAATCTTAGACTCCACCTTCATCTGTTTTAGGACGAAATTGTGTTTCTCTCTTTTTTCTGGGATTCCAGAGTGCGAGCGCCTATCTGGTGTTCTGATTTGTTTTAGAAATTGGTTAATATCATGCTGATTGTTGGATTTGCTGTCTGAAGGGAGGAATGTGGTTCTTGACGAGTTTGGGACACCCAAGGTTGTCAACGACGGGGTCACTATTGCTCGAGCCATCGAGCTCGCCAACCCCATGGAGAACGCTGGAGCCGCCCTGATTAGGGAGGTGAGGACTCTTCAAATTCCCATTCTCCTTCATTGTTCATCATTGAAGTGAATCTCGGTTCCTGAATGTTCTTCTCTGTTGTAGGTTGCTAGCAAGACGAATGATTCTGCCGGCGACGGAACGACTACTGCTTCTGTTCTAGCTCGGGAGATTATCAACCTTGGGTTGCTGAGCGTCACGTCTGGTGCGAACCCCGTCTCCATCAAGAAGGGTATCGACAAGACTGTCCTGGGGCTTGTGGACGAGCTCGAAAAAAGGTCTCGGCCGGTCAAAGGACGAAGTGATATTAAAGGTATTCTCTCCCGAACTATCTCCTGGAAATGCAGCCAAAATGTTACTTGCTTGTGGGTTAACTTGCGGTTGCTTAGCTTTTCCGATGCTCGTGGGCTAGTTCAACATGAATTCACTCTTCTCTTACCATTGATTAGATGTCTTTATGCTCATTTCCCTATAAATCTTGGAAATCCAAGGATGATTATCATCCCAGGAGTATGACTTTCCTAAATGGGCGTTAAATGTGCTTCTTGCATGAAATTCCATGTTTTTTTTCTATTCCCAATATTTCTTTTTGGATTTTGCCTTTTTTCTGCTGATGGAAGGAAATTTCCTCACCTTAGAATTGACAGGAGAAATTCATCCAGGAAAGAATTACCTTCATCTTAAAATTTTCCCATGCTGACTCGTGGGATTTCTTTTTTTGCAGCTGTTGCTTCAATCTCAGCTGGCAATGATGAATTCATTGGGACCATGATTGCTGATGCCATCGACAAAGTGGGGCCAGACGGCGTCCTGTCCATTGAATCTTCGTCATCGTTTGAGACAACTGTGGAGGTTGAGGAGGGGATGGAGGTGTGTGCCACCATTCTTCCCAGAATGGGCTTCATGAATTCTCTCTCTCTCTCTCTCTCTCTCTCTCTCGCTCTAACTCTGTCTCTGTCAGATCGACCGCGGCTACATATCTCCACAGTTCGTGACAAATCCAGAGAAGCTGATCGTCGAATTTGAGAACGCGCGAGTCCTGATCACAGACCAAAAGATCACGACGATAAAGGAGATCATCCCTCTGCTGGAGAAGACCTCCCAGCTGAGGGCCCCCCTGCTCATCATTGCCGAAGATGTCACCGGCGAGGCCTTGGCGACCCTCGTTGTGAACAAACTCAGGGGGATTCTGAACGTGGCTGCAATCAAAGCGCCTGGTTTTGGAGAGAGAAGAAAAGCCCTCCTCCAAGATATTGCGATTGTCACAGGTGGGTCATGCCTCATGGTTCATGTCATTGGGTTTTTTGCCCGCTAAAGAATGATTTTTTTTAATCTGATGGGTGAGTTTGGTTTGAATCGTAGGAGCTGAATTCCAGGCCAAGGATCTCGGCCTGCTGGTGGAGAACGCCTCCGTTGAGCAGCTGGGTATCGCCAGGAAGGTGACCATCTCTCAGAGCTCCACCACCATCATCGCTGATGCCGCCAGCAAGGACGAGATCCAGTCCAGAATCGCCCAGCTGAAGAAGGAGCTCTCCGAGACGGACTCGGTCTACGACTCCGAGAAGCTGGCTGAGAGGATCGCCAAGCTCTCCGGCGGAGTCGCCGTCATCAAGGTTGGCGCCGCCACTGAGACCGAGCTGGAAGACCGGAAGCTGCGAATCGAGGATGCCAAGAACGCCACCTTCGCCGCTATAGAGGAAGGCATTGTCCCCGGTGGTGGGGCTGCCTTCGTCCACCTCTCCACCTGCGTCCCCGCCATCAAGGACACGATCGAGGACCCCGAGGAGCGTCTTGGCGCCGACATCATCCAAAAGGTATGTGCATTATCCAATTCCGTTCTTCTCCTCGAATTCCGGTGGAAGCACTGACGGCGGGATGAGCAGGCTCTGGTGGCGCCGGCGTCGCTGATTGCCCACAACGCCGGAGTGGAAGGCGAGGTGGTGGTGGAGAAGGTGAAGGAGAGCGAGTGGGAGATTGGCTACAACGCCATGACCGACAAGTACGAGAACCTGGTTGAAAGTGGCGTCATCGACCCCGCTAAAGTGACCAGATGCGCCCTCCAGAACGCCGCCTCCGTCGCCGGCATGGTTCTGACCACGCAGGCCATCGTCGTCGAGAAGCCCAAGCCCAAGGCCCCGGCGGCCGCCCCTGGCCCCGGCTCCCTTACCGTCTGAGCCTCCTCCTTCCTCTTGCGGGCCTCCTTTATTCCCCAGTTTTCTTCCACCGGACCATTTTTGCTCGTGTCGAGAAGAGGACCCGTTGGTCAACTGTTCTTTGTTTCTTCAGCTAGACGTTAGAACTGTTCTTCTACCTTCCCGTCTACAGCTCTTTTCTGTGGGTGTCAGCGGGCCGGGTCTCGAAAAAGCCCATAAAATCGTCTCTAGGCCCGATTCTCCCTCATTAGAGAGAGAGAGAGAGAGAGAGAGGGAGTTGACGTCATTATATCTTTTAATTACATGATAAGATATATGATGGTTTGTGAAGCGCTGAGACCGAATAAAACATGTTTTTTGTGCAGTTATCGTGAGTGGACGTCAGAGGGGTATGGGTTAAGATATATAAGCAAATATTATTTTTAAAGGGCCTTAACCGTATAGAAATTGTTCACATAGGGAGCTAAAATGAGGTATGGTTTAGCCGTAGGATCAAGATTGGACTGTTGAGAATGCTCCAACAGCGCAATGGGCTCCCATTGGTAGAATACGCAGACCGGAGTGTTTCCATTGGTCCACGTCATCATGATGACATGGTCGCCTCCTCCGAATGGTGGGAACCGACCCCACCTTCCGCATCGCCTCCACTCCGCCGGATCCCAAGGTACTATAAAAGCCAGTCGGGGGGCCGCGAAGGCGAGAGAGAGGAGAGTGAGGGAGGGAGAGAGCGAGGAGGGGAGTCGGAGTAGATCTTGTTTGGCATTGCATCCGGCAGGTTTCTCAGGGGAGGTGGTGCTCCTGTAAGGAATCATGGCGAGATCACCCAAGGGTAGCGGCTCTCTGGTTTGGCTGGGGATTTTGCTCATAGGTAATCTCTGCTTTTCCCTCCCTGTCTTTCGATTTGATCGTTCTAGTATTTAGACTGGTTTGGCACCCGCTCTGGTTCATACGGTTGATGATCGACTAGTTTTCTGTTCTTATGCATCGTTCTCTGCTCTGTTTCTTCGTTCCCTCTTCGATGATCGTCTCGCTGATTTGTGTGTCTATGCTTTTGATGGTGGTTCCTAAACTTTGTCTCGATCAGTCTAGTTATAATGTTAGGTGGTAAATTTTGTATCGATCGTTGGTTTATTTGATTTTAATGGATGCATAATGCTAATGAATCGACTAGATGCGAATTATAATGATCTGATTTTGGCCCCGCAAAACAAACATGTGACCGCAAAGCAAAACAAACACGAATCGACTAGATGCGAATCTTGTATAGACTATAATATTTTCGCGGCATAAGATACAGCTCCTTCTCTGGATTGGTTTAGTCAATTCTTGTGGCCTGTCGGGATATTTGAAACATTCGCTGAATCTGCTTGCTTCTTGTTTTGTGTTGTTTTTTGGGTTCTTAATCTCGTCACATCTACGATGTTCATTGCTGGATATCATCGCTTAGATTTCCGTTGTAGGACCTTCCTAATCAAGTATCTGAAATTTTAACTAAGTCTTGCATGACAAACTTTCTTCTGTTAGGCTCATGAGACATTAGATTCGAAGTCAATCGAGCAACCAGATGTTTCTCCCTACCTCACCCTCAGAGCACTCTATTAACCAAAAAACTACAGTAGTAGTTGTGAAATCGTCTCAGTTTTAAGAGAATAAACCCTCGTTTGTATCTGCCTGTAGCAGTTCCCGAAGACATTTATTTAACAGAAGCTGAAAAGTGTTTTTTTAATTTGGGTAGCCAGTACCTCTGGACGTCTGATTTTTCATTTATAGGTTATAATCTCCTGTGGACTTTGATTGTCAATCATATCTTAGTGCAATCTACTTTGGTAGATATACTCTAGTGCTAGGTCACATTTATTTGGCTACATTCGTTTGGCCTTTGGTTCTATGAAACTTATGGTGCATTATGAATCATTGTGCGCTCATGTTACTTTTAGTGCTCACTGCTTGCATTCTTTCTTTTTTTTCCTCGCAGCTTGCTTTTTCGCAGCTTCAATTGCCAAAGAGGAGGCCTCTAAGTTGGGTACTGTTATTGGGATTGACCTGGGGACAACATATTCCTGTGTTGGTGTATACAAGAATGGTCATGTGGAGATCATAGCCAACGACCAAGGAAACCGTATCACTCCTTCGTGGGTGGCCTTTACTGACAGTGAAAGATTGATCGGTGAGGCTGCAAAGAATCAAGCCGCTGTTAACGCCGAAAGAACAATATTTGATGTCAAGAGACTTATTGGAAGAAAGTAAGTTGCACCTTCCACTTAGTATGAAGCTTTAATGGCCAAATTTCTTTTCAGAACTATAATAACTGTTGCTTTGTACCTCATAGATTTGAAGATAAGGAGGTACAGAGAGATATGAAGCTCGTCCCCTACAAGATAGTAAACAGGGATGGAAAGCCTTATATTCAGGTGAAGATCAAGGACGGAGAGACAAAGGTCTTCAGTCCCGAGGAGATTAGTGCAATGGTTCTGACCAAGATGAAGGAGACGGCGGAAGCGTTCCTTGGGAAGAAGATTAAGGACGCTGTTGTCACTGTCCCTGGTGAGTGAAACCTTCATCAAAACTTCTCCAATCATTAAAATTTACATGTGTGCTATGAACTCATTTACATCATTTTCGTCGATTAGAGTTTCTAATTGATTTACTAATTTATTTATTATGTTATTCTTCCAGCATACTTCAACGATGCTCAGAGGCAGGCCACCAAGGATGCTGGTGTAATTTCTGGCCTCAACGTTGCAAGAATAATCAATGAACCCACCGCGGCTGCCATTGCATACGGTTTGGATAAGAAAGGGGGTGAGAAGAATATCCTTGTATTCGACCTTGGAGGTGGGACCTTTGATGTCAGTATCTTGACCATTGACAACGGAGTTTTCGAGGTCCTGGCCACGAATGGCGACACCCATCTAGGAGGTAATGCATCAATAAGTTCTCAACTCTCATCTTCGATCGTTGTAGTTTATGAGTTTGTGCTTCATAACCCTTTGATCGTGTGATCTACAACAACATGGGAATGTTTGAGTAGCTTGCCGTTCCCGTTCCATTCTCATGGGGGGCTCTTTTGATTATCTATCCTCAGGTGAGGACTTCGATCAGAGAATCATGGAATACTTCATCAAGCTGATCAAGAAGAAGCACGGAAAGGACATCAGCAAGGACAACCGCGCCCTTGGGAAACTCAGGCGGGAAGCCGAGCGCGCCAAGAGGGCGCTGAGCAACCAGCACCAAGTCCGGGTGGAGATCGAGTCCCTGTACGATGGCCTGGACTTCTCCGAGCCGCTGACCCGCGCCCGCTTTGAAGAGCTGAACAACGACCTCTTCCGGAAGACCATGGGCCCCGTGAAGAAGGCCATGGAGGACGCCGGCCTGGAGAAGCACCAGATCGACGAGATCGTCCTCGTCGGCGGTAGCACCAGGATCCCCAAGGTGCAACAGCTCCTCAAGGACTACTTCGACGGAAAGGAGCCCAGCAAGGGAGTCAACCCCGACGAAGCCGTGGCCTATGGCGCAGCCGTCCAGGGCAGCATCTTGAGCGGAGAGGGCGGCGAAGAAACTAAAGGTTCCATCCTCCATCCTCCTCCATCCCCTTCTTCTTCTTCGTCGGGTGACTAACATGAACAACTACGATGGGGGGGTTGCTTCAGATATCCTGCTGCTGGATGTGGCGCCGCTGACACTGGGAATTGAGACCGTCGGGGGGGTGATGACGAAGCTGATCCCGAGGAACACGGTCATCCCCACCAAGAAGTCCCAGGTCTTTACGACCTACCAGGACCAGCAAACCACCGTCTCCATCCAGGTCTTCGAGGGCGAGCGCAGCCTCACCAAGGACTGCCGCATGCTCGGCAAATTCGACCTCTCCGGCATTCCCCCCGCCCCCAGGTAACCCCCCCCTTCCTCCTCCTCCCCCTCCTCTTCCTCCTCCTTTGGCGGCTGCTGAATGAATGTCTGGGAATGTTGGTCCGTCTGTGTAGGGGGACGCCGCAGATAGAGGTGACGTTCGAGGTGGACGCGAACGGGATATTGAACGTGAAGGCGGAGGACAAGGGAACGGGGAAGTCGGAGAAGATAACGATAACGAACGACAAGGGGCGGCTTAGCCAGGAGGAGATCGAGCGGATGGTGCGCGAGGCGGAGGAGTTCGCGGAGGAGGACAAGAAGGTTAAGGAGAAGATCGACGCCCGCAACTCTCTGGAGACATACGTCTACAACATGAAGAACACCATCGGGGACAAGGACAAGCTCGCCGACAAGCTCGAGGCCGGGGAGAAGGAGAAGGTCGAGGCCGCCCTCAAGGAGGCCCTCGAGTGGCTCGACGACAACCAGAACGCCGAGAAGGAGGACTACGACGAGAAGCTCAAGGAGGTGGAAGCCGTCTGCAACCCCATCATCTCCGCCGTCTACCAGCGCTCCGGCGGGGCCCCCGGCGGCAGCGCTGGCGGCGCCTCCGCCGACGACGACGACGATGACTCCCACGACGAGCTGTAGTAGCCCGACCCCCCCACGTCTTTCACATCGCCTCTCTGTAATTTCTAGAATACCCCCCTCCCCCCCAACCTCCCCTTTCACCGTTTTTGCAGATACGCTATTGGGATAGCCAGCCTTATGGGAGGTCCTCGAGATGAGAAGCTCAGTTCATTCGTTTCCCATGCCTTAATGTCTACAGCAAGAGCGAGAGAGCGAGAGAGAGAGAGAGAGAGAGAGAGAGAGAGAGAGAGAGACCGTCTCACCAAAAACATACAGGTTCTCTCTCTAAAAAGGAAAAAGAAAAAGAAAAAGAAAAAGAAAAAGAGACTGGCCTTTGCGATCACCTAGTTTTTGGAACGACCAATCAAAAGCTTAGTCTGGTTAAATTCCCGGGAAAAAAAAGGGCGAGAGATTGAAACTAGTGCATGAATCTCTCCCCCATTTTAAGCTACAGAAAGACGTCTTCCATTCTTTTGATTTTATGCTGTGAGTCCAAGGGAATAAATGAGAAGACAACAGCGTTGAATTAGATCAATTTTAAAATAAATAAACAAAAAAATAAAAACACAAAACAGTATTTATTACGAATGGTTCAATGCGTATTAGCATAAAAATAGACTACCCAGTGTACCTGTAACAATCTGATTTTCGATAGTAATAGTTAAAGAGGAATTGATTCCGCTGAATGGTATGATGCCATTAATGGAGAGATTAACCCCATGAACTACGAATAAAGTTTGGGATATCATGAAATTACCCCAAGGTTGTTCGGCAGTCAATGGGGTTGACCAGATCTCCAAGACCATATTTCTGCTTTTCTGATTAATTTATGTCAATGCCAAGCAAAAAGCAATCTTCTAAGCGGACAGGTCGCCTTGAACTGGCAAGCAACTACAACTGTGCCTTCCACTAGACCTGGCTAAAGAATATGATTTTAGACATACAAGCGGGTAAATATCTCAATTAAATGACACAATATTAATAATATTAATAATAATAATAATAATAATAACAATAATAACAATAATAACAATAATAATAATAATAATAATAGCGACCATAATAACCAAGAGAGAGAGAGAGAGATTATAAAAAAATAAAATCCGCAGGAGCAAACATTTGCCCAAATAAATAAATAGAATGCAATACTCACATCTCTCTCATCAAAATGTTGGTGCTTCACTCGAATATCAACATGCTCTCGGAATTATGGGAATTCTTCACGAAAGGTGAATCTGGAACTGATATCATATAGAAATGCTACGCCTTGTGCTATCACATTTCCACCCCAGCCATCTCTGCACCGTTCTCTGAGAATGGCAATGTACACTGTTCTAAGCTACCTGCGGCGTTTTGCCAGAATGGAAGGGATATTCTTGAAACTCTTCGCGGCATTTCCCAAGATGAACCGGGGGCTCTTCAAGTTCAATGAAATCCCTTGCAGAAGGTTAGGCAGGGCAGGAGAATCAGGTGAACTGAATGAACTGAGCAAGTGTTCGTGCAGCCGAAAATCTTTCTCTTCTTCTAGGTATTCGCATATGTCACCCGTCTGAAGAGGTGGATAGCAGATTCGACCAAGACTGTCTGAGTCGACGGATGGAGATATGCAGCAGGACGTCTCTTTATGATCGGGGAGTGGCAGCAGTGATGTACCTCTAGAAGTTTTGTTTGAAGCAGCGGTGGGCTCTCGATGCTCAATTATGACTGATGCACATGGCATAGTTGAAGCTCTGCTTTGATGATATCTATCTGAATCGCATGAATTCTGGATGTTAGAAGGATTTAGGTCGCCCTGTGGTGTCGAATAAGTTGAAACTTCTTCGGTTGTCAGCGGTGCTGCAGGGCCCGGCATTTCGACTTCCCAAGATCTCGAGCTCTCCATTGGGGTGGGCCTGTCTACTGTTTCACAGAAGCTATAATCTTCTTTCGGCAACCTTGAACTGATATCAACAGGAGTCATAAAATCTTCTGTAGAGCTTGATTTCTGACGGAGCATCGCGCTGCTACTCGGTGTGTCGTCCCGGTGCGCAAGTGGTTTTCCGGAATCGTGTTCGTCAATGTCCAAATGTCTGGAAATTTCCTTACAACCAGGTGTCTCTACTGTTTCGTTGCAGGTATGATGTTCTTCTGACATTATTGATCTACCAAAGACCGAGGGACTTTCAACAACTGCCTCTGGACTCGGGTTTTGATGCACCATGGTGGGATTCGATATGGGAAAGCAACCCCCTTTTTCAGCTGCTGCCAGTGAACTACCATTCAGATTGAGAGCATTATAAGTTTCGGGTTCTTGGACGAGAAGACCAGAAGATAAATATGAATCCAGCTTTTTCTTTACGGAGCAATTCCAATGGTTCTTTATTGAATTATCAGACCTGAAAATTTATAAATAAAAAAAATGTCACTCAACCACCGGAAACAGGTTTTCACTTTATATACACTTCATTGCATCTTTTCTACAACATGAAATTTTTACTAGTATTTATTTTTATCTAATACTCTACCAAGGGTTATCTGGGTACACACCAACAGGTTCCGGATTTATAGTTTTAAAGGAACAAGCTGACGAGTTGCATGTACGAGAAGTATTTAAAGCGAAAATCCTGGACAATGTAGACGCTAAGAAATTACGGGTAAATAACTCTGTCTACAAGTTGACTCCGCTAGGATTTCTTGAAAAAGGAATTCACCCCTCGCCCTGCTTAAATGCTACCAAACGCAGTAAATACTGGATAGAATATTGAATTCACCCACATCACATCCATTACAGGGGTGCTACTTATCTTGAGTGGGGATTTCTGATAAAAAGTAGCATACATACCTTCCTGGAAGAAGCTTAGATATTTCAGCCCACTTGTTTCCATATATCTGATGGGCACGAATCAACATAATCTCTTCCTCTGCCGTCCATGGACCTTTCTTTATTTCAGGGTTTAAATGGTTGTGCCACCTGAGACAAAGCATTGGTAAATACATAATCCTCAAATGAAACAGTCTTAGTCAGGTATTGATTTTCCAGTTATTCTAATCCAATTAAAAGTTTACCTTAAGAGCGGTACTATGATGACATGCGGGGAAAATCGTACGTGAAAGATTGAAAGGGGATGCCGATAAGAAACAGATATGCTTCCGCAACATCCTAAAGCCAATATTGCTAGTAGCGGGTCGCATTTCATCTCAATATTGGTAGTAGCGGATTGCATTTCATCATGATGAAGGCCGGAAAGTTTGACCAGAGCTGGAACTATTCGAGTTTGAAATTTATTATCTAGAAATCATCTTCAAGATAAAATATGATGAAAATATGCTCCTAGTTCAACAGTCTTAAATGGGCATATACATGACCTACAGTCTGATGGATCACACTGCCTTTGGGCCACTGACAGTCTCAACAGCAAAGTTACACTGTTTTCTAGTTATTTGCATCGCTAAATCTTATGCAGAGATCAAGTCCAACTTTCCTCACTATTCAAAAGAGAATACGAATTGTTATCATTATTGAGGAAACATGCAGAACACGAGAAAAAAGAACCCTTGAAATTAAAAATAATCACTCAGCAATATGAGAAAGAAGTATGAATCACTATCATGGCATAGGTATCAACCAATAAGTAAATACAGTTTCGATAACTGAGTTCATACTTACAAGGTTTTCCATGGAATATATCCGAATAATTTGCGAATAAACCCTTATGAAATCATACTTCTGTAACCAGGAAGCTATTATAAATGTCATCCCAAAGTATTGCCACATGCATTTAAAGCAAGTTAACAGAGACCAGATGAAGCAGATAATGTTTGGTAAAAATAATCTGCTTTTAGTTGGACCAAAATCCGACTTAAAGACTAAAAAAAATAAAATTAAGCCAGCTGCAATAGTTGTGCTCCTTTACAGAATAACCTTACATTTTTAATATACCCATTATAATTAGAAGTAAAAATGTAAATTTCAGGACAACCTTACATTTTTTTCTTACTAGCATATGCTTCGTCACATCTTACTAAATACCCACCAACCACCACTATGCCGCCACTTACAGATGACCATCATCATTATTTCCCTAACCTGTCATTTGTTGTTGGGTCCCGTTTTGCCTTCAAACGTTTTGTGAGAGTTTCAAATAGATATGAAACTTTAGACACACGTAAAAATTCATATACCAGAAAAAATAGACAGAAGTATCTTCAAGAAAAACATCATGTAGTAAAACTATGAGACTTTCAGAAACAGATGTAATTTTTAGACGACATATTGAAAATTCACACAATTCGACTTGACAGGTAGCTGTTCCAATACTGCTGTGTGGTAAAGAAAACACAAAAGGGATGTGTTCTTAGAAAGAGTGAAAAAAACTATCTCAATATGCAAAAGGCATTCCAATGAGCTAGCTACCTCTCACGACACTGCTTTCCTATGCGACCACGCATCTCTCTGGCGATGATCGACCACCTTTTAGTGCCATAATTATTGATTAGCTCAATGATGCGCTTATCTTCCTGAGTGTCAAAGAAGGTAAACCAGTTAAAAACTACGTTGGACTATTTCTTCAGACATTTAAAAAACAAGTAGCGGATGTCTGAATTTCACCTCTTTGGTCCAGGCTCCTTTGATAAGTTCTGGGTTAAGGACTTTCTGCCACCGATGAAGACACTGAACATCTGTTCGGCCTGGGAAGAACACAGCTACAGAACACAGAAAGCACATCGTAAACTGTATTCAAGAGTGCAAATATTTTTTCTCATCAGCTGGATTCAAATAACATAGAACTTAGGCAAGACTACCAAACAGTCAGAGGGAGTAATGGACGATCCCGTAAATAAGATAGGTGTTTCCGTCCTAAAAAAACTATTCCGTACTGCCAAAGAAAAAGAATAAAAAAACATAGACATTACACAATCACTTCAATCCTGTTAGATAATCGTGGGTTCATGTCAGAACGAGAAAATCCTATGCTATAGATTTAAATAAAATCAAATTCTACAACTAAAAAAATAGAGTTTTTTAGTTGAAGGGAAAAAATTCAAAAGCGTTTAATGAACTCAGGATTATATTCAACATCAAACCAGTCAAAGGAAATAATAAGTATAACATGAATAATACCTATTTTCTTCCAGTTCTTTCCTCCAAATTGCTTTACCATTCGAGACAAAATTTCATCCTGTTTCTCAAAAACAAACATTTCAGCGTGAAAATAAGTGCAAATAAAACATTGATAAAAATGGATGAAACTTTCCGATTAGAACGCAACATGCCGTTTCTTATTAGAAACAGCATTCTGATAGGTATTAAGATCCGTGTCTCAGGTTTAAATTTATCAAGAACCTACCAAGCGTATCAAAATCCTTCATACAGAGACTTAAGCAACTTACTTCTTCCTCTGTCCAGCCTCCCTTTGATGATCTCCTCGTAGGACCACTCTTTCTCCTAGAAACAACGTTATGACGACAGTTGTAATGGCCATTACATAATAACAAGAAAGAGCACGTTCACAAAAAGAGAGGAAAGCATGAAGCTAAGAGCTTGAGTAAAAATAATGATTTATGTAAAGCTAAGCAATCTCTCAGATCTGCGAATAATCGCTTTTGCCACTCAACAAGAAACAGAGGGTTACAAAGTCCCTAACACGACTCCGCATTCCCAATGCCATAGCTCATCTCCTGCAGTGCATAGAATGCTCGCGTGTGTGAACACAAAAGATCAAGGAGAGTTATTGTTCAAATAAGAAAAGGTACATGCAAACATAAGACGATGGTTAGAGGATAAATGATGACTGCAACAATTTCTTGGGCGAAAATTATTAAATAATGAAAAAAGCGAAGTGCTGGGCAGGAGCTACGAATAGATACCCATGTATAAGGGTAGGCTTCGTAACAGTCGATTGGCAGCTGCAACCGGAAACAGGTGAGCTCGCACTAGGGAAAGAATACTCTACTGTCCTGATGTCCTCATGAAACTCTTCTTTCTTCACACTCTCTGCGTCTTCCATAGACTCTTTCTTCATTGTCTCCACGTCCTCATCGAACTCCTCTTTATTCACCCTCCCCACCACCTCTGTCCTCTCCTCCGGCTGCACCCGGCGCCACTTCATTTCCATTGTACTGCGGGGATCCCGAACAGAATGAGGAATCACTGACGAGGGCGGAAAACAAGAACAAAAGCCTACTGGGGGATGCTAGGCCCGACGAAACGACTACTCATCCTGACGTTTACATCTGCTTGAAGATTTCCAAACCAGAGAATCAGGACTTGATCTCTCGGAGGACCGTCGTTCTCCGCGACGTGAGAGCTTCTCGATCCTCAGAGTCTTCTTTCTCTCATCTCCTGCTCCTACTCCAACTACTCTCCTCTCCTCCCCCGTTCAACTCGACGCGAAGTCGCGGGAAGATCATAGGAGAGGAGCAACGGAAATCACGGTCGCCATAACCGAATACTCCAGAATACGTTCGAGGATACTCCCCTCAGTGCACATCACTATGCACCGAGATCACGCGTAGGAGGAATAGTCGCGTCAGAGAGCGACAGCTGGCTTTTTTCCCCCTCAAATCACGTCCGTCGATGCGTGTCGACCTCAGCGCGTTGATGAATTCGCCAACGGTTGTGGTTCCGCAGGCGGCGGCACTCAAAAGCGCAGAATCCTACGTGGCGCCATAGAAGAGAACCGTCGAAGCTCGTCGAGAAAAACCAATCGTATCATTAACGGGTCGAATTGGTGCGGTCACTGGAGACCTGGAAGAGCTAACGTGCGCATATAATGCTAAAGTGTGCCGGGCTGATGTCTATAAGAACTACGGAGAGCCGGGCCTGGCCTGCTTTGGCCCGGTAACCTACAACCCAGGCCCATCCACGATTCGGGCGGGCGTCCGGCTAGCTGGGCCCATTGGGCTGGTATGTCAAGAACTGGGCCGACTCGTTCTCTACCACGAATGTCTTCCCTGGCACAACAGAGATTGTGTGGTATGTCAAGAACTGGGCCGACTCGTCCTCCGGCACAGCATCTTCACCCATTCGGGCGCTATGACGGAGGGAAGAGGCTCTTCTCTGGGACCTCCGGCGGCGTCGGAGCACCGTCTGCTGCGGCGGGTGGTGGAGAGAGCCACTCACAGAAGTAATCCCCAATGGCGGCAGCCTCCGGCACCGGGATCTGCCCCGTCAGCGTCTTGAAGGCGAACTCGATGCAGGGGTCCGGCCAGCGATCGCCGAACGGCGACGTGACGGCGAATTCCGCTGCCGTGTCACCGGCGCCGGCGTGGTCTGCCGAGCCGACTCGTCCTCCCGGAGAGCCATCCTCGAACTTCGGTGGATCCGCCGCGAGATCGCGGATGTCGCTGAAGGGACTTGGGACGAGACGGCTTCTGGATCGAGTAGAAGGGCGGCCTCTCTTTAGGGACCTGTCGCCAACTTCAATGTCGACCGTAGGATCGGGTTCCAGGCCGGCGAGTCGCTTCGATGCACGGCTTGTCAGGAGCGCCAGCTTCTCCGATCTGCTGTGCCGATCGAGTTTTCCATCTGGATCGTCCTCGCCGCTTCTTTTTGATCCACAAGCTCCTCGTCCTGATATCTCGAAGGCGGCCCCCTTCGAGGCATGCAGACGGATACTCCTGCGGAGGATCCTTGATGGCTCCTGACCGGCCGGCACTGCCCCTTGGCTGTCCACAGCCTTCTGCGTCTCTACGTTTTCCGACTCTATGTGATTCTCCAGAGATGGTTCCGTCGGATCTTGCTTCTTCTTCAGAACATGGTTTAGCGCTGCTGCCTTTTCAGCCGGCTCCAATCCCAAATCTGGTAATCCCTCTCCATGGAAATGGTCAATTACCTTCCCCTTCTTGTTTCCCAAAGGCAAAAGGCCTGTAGGGTATCTGCAACTTAGCCCGGCGACTTTCTCACCTGAAAGGGATAGGCAGACTACGCAGCTAGATAACATCAGAATTTGGGCCACTGTCCATGGAGTTATTGAAGAAAAAAAGATGAATCCCTTCTAGCTAGATAGAATAGGGTTCAAGACTTTACTATGAGGTGTGGCCTCGGCAGAAGGCGGGGTGGTGATGCGCGCTATCATCAATTCGTCACCCTCTTCTCCCGTCCTTCTGCCTGAGTTCTGCACTTTTCCTAGAAACAGGCATCGCCTCGCTCTGCTCCCTTCGTTCCACTTCTTTGCTGAAATAGGAGGCTGGAGGAGAGGAAGGGTAAGAAGATAATGGCCGGGGGAACCAAAATCCTTCTGATGCGGATGGATGAAAGGAAATGCCATGGCTCGTGCAGGATCCATGCGGATCTTGCCCATAAGTGGAAGGGTGTTGAGCTTCAACCAGGTGAGCAGAATACTCATCATTGACCAAAATAGGAGATGCAAGAGATCTAAAAGGTATCTGAAAGGTCATACATCATCTTTGGAATCAGCGCAGATGCAGTGTGGTTCCTCTTCATGCTTGGCGCGGGAGAGTTTCTTCATTTTTGATGTGAACTTGCAGCTCTCTTCAGCCTTCAGGTGGCGGAATACTTTTGCCTTGGAGTAGAATCTACATCCGGTCAATGGATCAATGAAGCACTGCATGAGAAAAGAAAAGGTAATGTTATCAATAAGAATATCCATGGAAAATACGGAGTATTTCGGACCAATAAAGCCTTTTGAGATCACAGAATATTGGATTTCGGTCACAGAACTCCTAGAGCTTCACCACTCAATTTAGCAGTTCTAGCATAAAACAATCTGCTGGACATTTTACTCAGTTGGATAATCAAAGGTTACAGAGGAAGATGAGAACGTAGATTTGACCCAAAAGTTAGCACATACTGGAGTAAGTATGAATGAATTAATGGAATATTTCAACATCATTGTATTCCTGTTTCTTGAAAGAGCACTCTACACTTGAAAGTCTATATGACAACGTGAAAAATTACTGAAATGAAAGAGAATGCCATACATTGAATGCTTTTACAAGATGAACAGCATGGATTACAAGAATAGGCGATAAAAGTCCAGCAAAAGCCGTTTCAAAAGCTTGAGCCCATGCCAAGAAGGTCGATAAGAGAAGTAATTCTGAAACACAAACAGACAGACAACTATGTTGCAGTGCTTGAAATGCTGTGGGCAGCTCATTATCCAAAAGAACAGAAGAGCAGGACAGATTGCTGCATGATCATGAAGCAAGAAATCTACCTGCCTTAAAAATTTTAAAAAATGACTAAAACTTTACCCATTAATACTTAAATCTGGGCAGATAAAATTTGTGTAAATTAATAAGAAGGTTAGCAAGTCCTCATGGACGAGTAAGATACATCCACAAGCACTAACAGTAACAAGAAATGCATTTACCCATAAATTTCATAAATTGATAAGCTCTGCTCTTATGGTACATGAGCTTCATGTAACAGTATATTAATTTCATGGACTTATGTGAATAAACATGCAACAAAGACAGAATCAAGAAACGAAAGACTTACACTGCGTTTAACTTTTTCACAGGTAGTTCTTACAGCCACAGTGGGATCGGCACATTCACTGTTAAGATAGCGCAAGACCTCCACTCTAGATCGGAATGTGCGTTTAGGCATTGGAGAGACATAATACTGAAAATGAAGCGATGATATTTAGCATCATTGTTCTTAAAATTCATGGCACAAAACTAAACATCAGAGATACCAAGAATTTCACTCAAAAATCGTTACCAGCTTCTACCTCTATGGACAATAAAAATCTGCACACTCCAGCGAAATAGACTGATAAAATTAAATGAAACTTGGGTCACCATTTTACAACATAAAAACACCATACAACTTTAAATCTTTTGGTCAACGCTTTGAAATCCATGCAGGAAACCCTGGGTGTGCTAAAGTGTGCAAACTGGACTGAATTGTATAATTGGAACTGGGGCTGTCCAGGTTATAGGTTACTATTCCTGAGTGAGGAGAAGTTTTTCAGATTCTCACCCTCGTTTGTGAATTCTACTCTTGAAAGAGAAGCTTCTGGGTGGACAGTTCTCACTAGTCAACCATGTTTCATGTTGTCAATATGGAGATATCAGCGGAATTGAACCAATGATTCTGGACGAAATAGTGTTTTCAGGTGTAGGGTGGACACGAGAAATTATAGATTACCCGATCAATTTTTCCGTCCTTCCGACTCTTAGTCTTCATGATCCAGCCGTCCGGCAGCCATTCCGGGAGCTCAGCCGACGCTCCCCCGCCATTGCCCATCCGGCCGCGATTTCTCACCCGATCGGGCGATCCCCCTGGAACTATCTGTTCTTCCGGCCGCTCTTCCAGCATCCTTCACTTCCTCCGCCTTTATTAGTCCCCTCTCCCCCTCTCTCAGCAATACAAGGGCGCTCGAGTGCCGCCAGAGCACACATGCCCCAACGTGCCCCAACGTCCCCCCACCGAGATCAGCACTGTCGATGATTTGCCGGACGGGAGAGGGCGATCGGTCAGCCACAGGTTTCTCCTCCATCACTCTTGGGGTAGATGCGGGCGAGGTAACGTCCCGGAGGTGAGAGAGGCGGAGACTCGAAGAAGGGTCGACTCGATGGGGGAAGATCTGAACGGTTTATCTAAACAGAACCGACTAATTGACTTTTAAACCTCAATTTTTACATATTTCATTAAATGGCGTCGTTCTAGCAACAGTCTGCCTAAGGCTCACGTGGTCCAAAACATCACAGCCGTTCAGTTCCGATCGGACTGCTCCGAGTGAAAGACATTAATGGGGCTGGTCTAAATGATCCCTCAACGGCAGTTGGCACGATCCAGTGCGCCTACCGAGGAAGCCCCGAAAACCCTTTGCAATATTGGGAATAATTGTATAAAAATAAATAAATTGTGGCAACGATTAATTCGTTTATTTTTATCAGAAATAGTTTATAACAAAAATATATTTCCCGTTGTGCGGGCTGTCGCCGGCCCAAACCGGCGATCCCAGGTCCGGCCGTTAATAAGTGGGCCGGCCCCACACTCTCCACGTCATATGACCGTTCGGAAGGCGGGCGGGGGAGGCGGAGGGGAGTTGACCCGACCAGCCCGAGACCCACGAGTCCTCATTAAAGCTACTTATTGTAAATTATGATTCGAACGGGCTCAGTTCGGGCCTGAAAACTCCTCCGGGTCGACCCGGGCTTCGCTCTTACCTGACCCACCAATAACAGAAATCCGTACGGCCGGCGATTTCGGGCTTTACCCCCCGGCCCGTTGATAATATATTAAAGTCAGAAAATTGTAGTGTGAAAGGACGGAGAGAAGCTCATTCAAGTATACCCCTCCCCGCCTTCGGGGTCGGTTGCCGTCGGGAACGGGAGCCGGGGGACCAGCGGAGGGGAGGGAGAAAATGGTGACGTCACCAGTGGTGAACACCTACCCTCTGTCGAGCTACACGTTCGGGACGAAGGAGCCGAAGATGGAGAAGGACACGTCGGTCGCCGATCGGCTTGCGCGGATGAAAGTCAAGTGAGTTTGTTTCTCGTCGTTCGTTGGAAACCCTGGGCTAAGCCCTAGTTTCACTTCGAGGGATCGTATCGATGGATTTGAGTTTGATCTTCTGTGCCTTTTTCCTTTTTTTTTCCCCTGATCGTGATTGTGACGGGGATGAAATTCGATTGTGGAAAATTCGGTCGTGCGTCTTGATTCTTGGTGGTCTCCGGTTCTTGTGGGGACTTTTATGAATTAATTTCTTCCTACGTTCGCATCCTGAAAGTTCAAAGAAAAATGAGGAAAGAGCTGACGGCAGGGCTCAATCTGGCTTTCCAGAATATCACTTCTAGCAGATTAACTTCTCATAGCAAACTAGTCATCATTCGTTGCCCTTAAGATTCTTTACAATCATATGAAAACAAAAAAACTGCATTACGAAGGGAGCTATAAAGGGCGAATAACTTATTTGGAAGGAGGAACGTGACCGGAGAATAATACTGATAATTAGGATTCGTCAGTCAATAATAAACAGAATGCGCTACGTCCATGCATTCAACATTATAACAAGCGTTCACTGCCCAAAAAACGTGTCTAATTGAGACGTGCGTGCAAAAGTATGCATTATTGCGTAATTAGGTGATATGTTATGTCGAAGAAATTGCAAAAATATCCATCTTAGCATCTATCTAGATAATGCCAACTTGTGTGCTTGAGATAGGGGAGCTTCATCTGCAGATTTCGCTTCACATTTTTAATTGGGTACTCATTTTTTCCATCGTATAATTACCATAAAGTCTCTTGGAAATGTGTTTGCATAATATGGATAAATATTTCTAGCTCATGACTGGGACAGGAAAAATGCATCTAGACTCTTTTCAGAAAATAGAGGATTTTCTTTGTTTTTTTGTATCTTTCTATTGGTCAGGTTGTGGAAAACTACTTTGCATCTTTGTTTTGGACATAAGGTTCTATGCTGTTTTTGTTGGCAGTGGTGTTAAAAGTCGATACACCACTATCGCGAGGGTTGCTGAATGGGGACCCTAACTACAGTGTCTACACAACTGACCGTAACTACAGTCTGTGCAATTGACCCTTACTACAAAAGCCTGGACGACATGTTGCGTGTTCCGCCTGCATGATAGTGAGCCGAATCATAAGAGAATATATTTTGGAAGGCAAGCTTTGGTGAGAGTTGGTCTTAAATTTCTATATGCGACTTTTCACTGTTGAAGCCAGCTGATATTAATGGGACTAATTATCTCAAATGCAACCAGTGACAGCTGTTGTTGGTCACTTCAATAATGATGTTTGCATATGCTTCCTCTTTGTAGCTGAAAAAACCTGGCCTCTTGCACATCATTTGTGATGGTTTTCATCATGTAAAACTTTCATAACTGTCTCTCATTCTCGCCACTTTCATTCGATAATACTACTCAGTCACTTGATAAATGGTTAATTGATTTTCTCTCACCAGCTATATGAAAGAAGGGATGCGTACAAGTGTGGAGGGAATTTTACTGGTAAACACTAATATCTACTGACATCCTAATCTCGTATGTTTTATCACGTTTTTTTTTCTTTTTTTTGTTATCTTTAACCTTTCTCATATTTTCACGATACGACTGAGTAGGCTTCTAAATAGATTGTGCCAATAATGACGCATTGTTGAGATATTTCTTGTGCATGACCATCTGGACTCTCATAGTTTCCCTCCAGAATCAACATTTTCATCATGAGTGAATTCTGATTCCTTGACAATAAAATCCCAATTGCCATTTATGGAGATAGTTAGACTGATGGTTTATAAATCTGAAAATATTGAGTGTTGCTTCTGGAACCACTCAGATTAATGGTAAATAAATAACTGGATGTCTAAATTTTAAACTGGGACAAGAACCTGAAAACATTTCCAAGGTGATCATATGCTCTGATTTCTCTATTAGACCGCTGCAGCTGGTTGTCTGGCTTAGGTGACTTACCTTAATGCTAAATCGACATTTGGTCCAAAGCTGGTTTGCACTAAAACCACTCTTGGTCTCCTTGGAGATCCCATTCTGGCAGTGGGTCGCTAAAAATTTCTAGCCCTCTTTAGGGATTCTGTACGTGGTGAGCCACAGTAAGACTTATAAAAGCAACATCACTGGGAATTTTTTTCTCCCCAGAGTTAACCATAGAGTGACACAAGTGTCTCGCTTCTGGCCTCATTTGTGTAAAAGCGTTTAGCAAAAGTTCATCATACCTTTAGTCGTAGGATTGAAGGTTTTAATATGGTGTTACGGATAATTGTTTGTGTAAAAATAGCCCTTTAGAGGCATTGCCATTGTTGTTGGTATCTGGGGGCCCATGCATTGTTGAACAAAAAGATGAATGAGGACGTGTGTCTGCTGCCACTGACTTCAATGGAAGTACCCTGGCAAATTTCCACAGAAGTGCATCCCAGGGTGGTTTTGGGTCTATGGATGCATCAGTGATGCTGTGAAGAGTCTTTTGAGGATAGCCAGAGCACCTTGGTATAGGGAGCTCTTCCTTCTTGTTGATGCCTGTCTCACCACCAAAGGACTCAGTTAGGGCCCAATTTCAGTAAAAAAAATCCCCTGACAGGGCTGTTTTGTGGCAACCATATTTCAGTACCTTTCTTCTGTTAAAAACTTGTTGCCGAACCTAGAATGTTATTGATCGTGCCATGTTTTGTTCTTCACTTCTAGTTTGTGTCGTTTCCCTGATTGTTTCACATAGATGTACGTACTATAAGGAGCTAAGTGTTACGTCCAAGCCCCACGCTTTCAAACGCCTGGTGTTTGCAGGTACAGGAGCATAATCATCCTCACATACTACTGCTACAAATCGGGAATACCTTTTGCAAACTTCCAGGTGGACGTTTGAAACCTGGAGAAAATGGTAAATAATTGTAAAATTTGATCAAGATCTTTGTTTTATTTCCTTTTTTTTTTTTAGTGAAGGTGGTGAATCCGCCCCCGGATGTGCTAATGTTACTGGACTCATACAGAGGTGGAGGGTTTGAAGAGAAAACTTTCCAGCAAACTTGCTGCTAATTCTCTTCAACCAAATTGGCAGGCACGTTTGCTAAGTATACATCCATATTAGTATTCATATATTTGCCTTGATAATATTATTGCTACTTTTCTCATGAAAGCATCTTCATTTTATATACAAATGATGTACCCAGGTCTTCTCTCGTTGCAGATAGGGGAATGCGTTGCTGTTTGGTGGAGACCAAACTTTGAAACAATAATGTATCCGTATTGCCCTCCTCACATTACCAAACCCAAGGCAAATATCTTGTTATCCTGTATTTTTTTTTATTTTCTTTAGTGAGATTATTTTATATTGTGACCCCGGTTGGAGAAATTCCACAGGAGTGCAAGAAGCTTTTCCTCGTTCATTTATCCGAGAGGGAGTATTTTGCTGTGCCAAAGAACCTAAAATTGCTTGCCGTTCCATTGTTTGAGCTTTATGATAACGTTCAGGTATTGGATTTCCCCATTCCCTGCTGCCATATTATATTCATCATCTCTGCTGCATTTGCAGCTTCGTATGCTTCCTAGATTTTAGGGTCCCATTTATGTTCACATTCATTAAAACCTTCAACTTCCTGGGGTTGGAGTCATGATTACGGTTGAGAGATAGAGATATATATATATATATGTATATATATATATATATATATATATATATATATAGAGAGAGAGAGAGAGAGAGAGAGAGAGAGAGAGAGAGAGAGAGAGAGAGAGAGAGAGAGTCTTTCTTAATGAAGCTGGGCCTGGGTCTGCTCCTCCTTTACAAGCCCATTTCTCACCCCTGATCATGATTATCTCACTGTAATCCCATAATAGTATCATATTCGAATGATTATCTTCATCTCTCTCTGTGCGTATAGATAATAATCTTCATCTTCCCCCCAGTATTTGCCTTTATTGTGGACTAATAAATATGGGAAAAACATGGCTGCAGAGATACGGTCCCGTCATCTCCACCATCCCACAGCAGCTGTCGCGGTTCCAGTTCAACATGGTCAGCACCTGAAGCTCCCCCGGGTAGAAGGCCACAGCGCATCAGAAACAGCATCGGAGGCTCCTGCCAGAGGCTTATGAAGACCTGAGTTGACTACTAACTGGGGTTATGAGAGGGGCATACTAGGCATGACCACAGAAAGTAGGAAATCTGGGCTCTAGCGTTGACCCTTTTCTTCATATTTTCTGACTTTTCATGGGCTCTTCTCTTCCTTGGGATCTGCACTGGTCGCCTAGATTTTTTTACGGTTTTTAGAAGTCATTCTCTTCAAATTATCCTCCTTTTTCATGAGTCTTTCTCGTCCCCTACCCGTTTTCGGAATGCATTCCCAGCGATTATGGTCTTAGGAGATGCATTGCCGGAACGTAATTGTGGACTTTTAGAATCGCTTTGGAGAGGTGTCGTGCTCGCACGTGGGTTTCGGTCCGGGAATGGAGGGAAACAGTAGTGGTGCGACTACGCACGTGGGTAGCGGCGCTTCTGGGGTTTGGTCGGCTGGACGGTGGGGCCCAACGTTCTGCGTCGGCTGAAAGCTAACGCCACAGGAGGAGGGGAGGCTCGAACGCCCCAGCCGAAAGCTCATGGCTATAAATACCGTCGCGTTCTGAGTTCTCTTCCACGGAGACGCTTCTCTAGCTTTCTCTTCTCTGTCCCGTCCATTGCATTAAAGATTTCGTATACACAGCGGAAGGAAAAGTCTATCCACATCGGGGGAAGATATGGTGATCATCCTCTTCCTTTAGCGTAGCGGTCGGCTAGGTTTTTGCTTCTCGGTCTCGTTTGTTGACCGTTTTTTTTGGCCTCTTCTCATTCGCAGGCGCTTCCGAATCAGCAGACCGTCGATTACCCTAGCTTCAAGCTTGTGATCGTTGGTGATGGTGGTACAGGTGTGCATTGGTGGCATTTGATGGACCCTTGTCCACTTCGCATCGTGATTTATTGTTTTTCTGGCGCGTTCGCACCACGTTCTAATTTTGGTGGATTTTTAGGACTTTAGGGTTTTGAATCGTCGTTATCATGGATCCTCGATGCCCTTTATTTTCGTACGTTCGTAATAAGCGTATTCTTCCTGCATCAGAGGGCATTGTTCTGGCTATGTGGTAACGTTTAATGTTCCTCGTGTAGGAAAGACGACGTTCGTCAAGCGGCATCTAACTGGAGAATTCGAGAAGAAATATGAACGTAGGCTCTCAATGACACTCATTCTCCTCTTTGCAGCTATTTTAATTGAGAGTAGTTTCTATTTTCCGGCTTCGTTAATTTTGAAATGCTTTTGAACAATCTCTCAAACGCATGTGCGCATGTATTTTGCCAGCGACGATTGGCGTTGAAGTCCATCCCCTGGATTTCTTCACCAACTGCGGAAAAATTCGGTTCTACTGCTGGGACACTGCTGGCCAAGAGAAGTTCGGTGGCCTCAGGGATGGATACTAGTGAGTTTTAGGGCAATTTAATGTTATCCTCCCATGTGATGAATTTCCATATTTTCATTCAGTGGAAATGTGAAGCGAATGCCCTCGTATGATGATTTCGGTTCAGTATATGAAAGAACTCGCGTCTTCAAATTTCCTAAATTAAGATCCCGGGAGGCTATTTATAGGCTGGTTTTACTGTGCCATTTTTATCATTCTTTATAATCACGCTACTCTTTATTATGTGTAACTTTTTTATAAAATGAGACATGCACATATCATGTTCAATAATGACATGAGACCACAGTCATTGTTCCTCGGAAAAATTGTGCTTATGAACTTTAATATTTGAGTATATTATTTTCATCATTTTCTATGCTATCACTGACTAGTTGTCAAAAATTTACCATTGTATTTAATTTTTGCAGCATTCATGGACAATGTGCGATTATAATGTTTGATGTCACCGCGCGGCTGACTTACAAGAATGTCCCCACTTGGCATAGAGATCTTTGCCGGTGAGCTTAGTCATAATCTTTTGGACCCTACCACTATTGTGACAATTGGGAAGTTCTTCAATGCGTTTTGGTAATTTGCTGATGGATCAATCATTATTTTGGTTGGAAACAGGGTGTGCGAGAATATCCCCATTGTGCTCTGTGGAAACAAGGTTGATATCAAGAACAGGCAAGTGAAGGCGAAGATGGTCACCTTTCACAGGAAGAAGAACCTACAGTATTATGAGATATCTGCTAAAAGCAATTACAATTTTGAGAAGCCTTTCCTCTATCTTGCCAGAAAGCTTGCCGGGTAAATTGTGTGTTTTTGTGGTGCTACCCATTTGACTAACCTGCTGCGAGAAGTAGCTCTTAGAGAATCGGGCATTTTTCAGGGATCCAAGTCTCCATTTTGTTGAGTCGCCTGCTCTTGCTCCACCTGAAGTTCAGATTGACTTGGCTGCACAGCAACAGTAAGTGTTTTAGCTCCATTTGTTCCCTCCCACTCCGCAATCCATTACTTGAAGCCATCTTCATCCTCACATTTCGAGACGGCTAAATGCATATTCCATGTATTTTTAAAGTAGAGGCATTCTGCTAATTGAGAGTTGGATGCTAGAAATTATAAAATAAAAATTAAAAATCATATCCTGAGGAAACATGATGACCGTAAAAGTAAGAAAACCAGAGGAATCTCAGCATTATGGTGGTTTACCTGATGAAGGCAGCGACTAGTCCAAGCTCCTCTCCTTTAGCTTCATAATGTGGCCTCTGTTATCTGTTTTTCTTGCTCAAACTGAGATTCAGAAGCTGTTTGCTCGTTGAATTTTCGATTTGCCACTTTGGCAGCAAAAATCCGATGTTATTCTAATTATCTTGATGTTTCCAGATACGAGGCCGAGATCGCTGCCGCGGCAGCACAGCCTCTTCCAGACGACGACGACGACGCCTTCGAATGAATGGTGCAAGACGTCTGAGTTTCCATCCTCGTCCTCGTAAGAAACTCCTCTCGCATCTGTGCCCTGGCACCGAAGCTGTTCGTACGTAATGTGAAGCAAATAATTACATCGCCAGATTTGTCTCTTTGGATTCACGTGCCGTCTCGACCAAGCTGCACCCGGCAAGTTTCTTCAACCCCCTCTCTCTCACCGCCCTCCGCACCTTCTCCGCATCTTCCCATCTCCCCGCCGCAGAGTAGATGTTCCCCAGCAGGACGTAGTTGCCCGTGTTCTCCGGCTCCAGCTCGAACAGGTGCCCCGCGGCCTCCTCCGCCAGGAGGACGTCCCCGTGGATCACGCAGGCGCCCAGCAGGGCGCCCCATACGGCGTGGTTGGCCCGACAGGGCATCGCCGCGATGAGCTCGCGCGCCTCCTGCAGCCGCCCCGCGCGGCCCAGAAGGTCCACGGCGCCGGCGTAGTGCTCCGCCCGCGGCCTCACACCACCGGCGACGCCACAGAGCGCGCGGCGGAACAGGGAGAGCCCCTCGTTGACCAGCCCGGCGTGGCTGCAGGAATAGAGCAGGGAGGTGAAGGTCACCTCGTTGGGCTCCGCTCCGGCTTCCAACATCCTCTCGAACAGCGCCGCAGCGGCCCTCGCCTGCCCGTGCATGCCGTACCCGGCGATGATCGCGCTCCAGGCGACGGTGTCCTTCGCGGTGATGCTGTCGAAGAGCTCATGCGCCACCTCAAGGTTGCCGGCCTTCGCGTAGAGGTCGATCAGCCCGGTGGCGACCTCGCAGCGCCGGTCGAACCCCGCCCTGACCACGTGGCCGTGGATGTTCCCAGCCTGCCGGAGATCCGCCAGAAGGGAGTACGCCGGGAGGAGGCTGACGATGGTCGCCGAATCAGCCCGCGAAGCCTCCGAGCGTATCATCAGCCTGAACAGCTCCACCGCCTCCCGCGGGAGGTTGTTCTGAGAAAAGCTCGAAATCATGGCGTTCCACGTCGCCGTTCGTCTCGACCCAGTGGAGAACGCTAAGGAGCTGAGGCGGGCGCCGCCGCATTTGCCGTACATGTCTATGAGCGCCGTCTCGACGGCGAGCTCGGCCGCGAGGGCCAGCCTGAGGCACGAGCCGTGGAAGATCTTCCCATGGCGGAGGAAGTAGGGGCGGGTGCAGGCGGAGAGCAGGGAGACCATGGTGACTGCGTTGGGTCTGGTGCCGGAGAGCAGCATATCGCGGGAGAGGGCGAGGGCTTCTCGGGGACGCTCGTGGAGGGCGTAGCCGCCGATCATGGCCGTCCAGGAGACGACGTCTTTTGGGCACGGCCCCTCGTCGAAGACCCGGCGCGCCTCCGCCAAGCTGCCACTCTTGGCGTACATGTCGATCAGAGAGTTCTTCACGGCGGCGTGGTCCAGGAAGCCCTTCTGGCTCGCCTGAAGGTGAACTCGCCGCCCCCTCTCCAGGTCCCGGAGGACGGCGCACGCCGGCAGCACCGACACCAGCGTGGCGCAGTCGGGGTCCACGCCGGCGGTTGCCATCAGGTCGTAGAGAGCCGCCGCCCCCGCCGCGCGCCCGTTCTGCAGGAGCCCCCCGATCATGGTGTTCCAGGAGACGACGGTCCGTTCACGCATCCCCTCGAACACCTTCTCCGCCTCTTCTGCCTCGCCGCAGCTCATGCACATGGCGATGAGCGAGTTCTGAACGTATCCATCGGAGGCGAGCCCCGCGACCAGGGCGGCGCAGTGGAGTTGGTCGCCTTCCCGCCGCCGCGAGAGGTCGGCGCAGGCTTTGAGGGAGAACGTGAAGGTGAACTTGTCCGGGCGGCAACCGGCGGGCGTCATTCGCCGCAACAGGTGGAGGGCGTCGAGAGGGAGCCGCTCTCGGAGGTAGGCCCTGATGAGCGTGTTGAAGAGGAAGGGGGTCCTCCGCTCGGGGAGGATGTCGTCGAAGAGGCGCCTCGCGGGGAGGACCTCTCCGCAGAGGGCGTACATGGAGGCAAGCTTGGGCAGCAGCAGGCGCCGCCGCCGCCCGCCAAAGGGCGGGGACGAGAGGAGCCCGGAGGTGATGAGGCGGGCGTGGAGGAGCTCCCCCTTGGCGAGAGCTCTCGTGCGGGCCCACGTCTGGAGGAGGGCGGCGCACCTGGGCGGGGTGAGCGGCGGATCGCCGGCCGTGGCAGCAGCTGTGTCGCCGGCGAGTCTGCAGGCGGCGGATGGAGCCCCATTCATTCACGCGCTTCCCCCTCCCTCGGGGACCCCCGATCGCGGAAGATCTGGACCCAGGCGCCGACACACTGGGGCTTAACTAAACTGGAGCTCTCCTCTCGACGGGCCTTCCCCCATCACACTCTTTCTCGCTTAGAGCTCCCCAAGGTCGACCTGCACCGTTGACTTAGGGACGAATCCTGACACAGTAGAGAGCAAGTGCACGCCATGGAAAGTCATCCGCGAGAACATCGCCCACATAAAAACCACGCTCTTCCCCTTCAAGGCATTGGCGTCTACGGAGACCCTGGTAAAAACCAGGTCAAAACCCTCACACCCTCTCTGAAGACGGAAGGAATGCTCCAGAAAAATAACAATAACCAGTTCCCCCGAAGCGGCCAAGAACCGGCTGCGCAGTCTCTGAGATCTCCGGACTTGGCCACCACTGCCTCCAGCGCCACATTTTCTTCCCCAGGAAGCTTATCCACCGGCCAGGTTGATGCTGACCTGGGCATCCGTGCCATCTAGCTCCTCTGCGTCAGAGGATGGCGGAGTCTGTTTAGGATCACTGAATGGAAGCTCTTCTCCTTCTTCCTCCTCTTTGCCAGGATTGGTTGCTGTTGCGTCCAGATTGGGGTTGTTCTTCGGCTTCGTCCCTCTGTAGATGAAGCTTGCGACGAACACCTGAAAGACCTCAACACAGGAAAAAAAACACTGCCATCTGAGCGAGAGAGCGAGAGAGGGAACCCTAGAGAAATCCGGGTCCTGCCCAGATGTTGACCAGGCCGAGCCGGGCCAATTTCGCTCGTCGAGGTTGACTTTGAGGCCCCAAAATCCCGGAAAAACCAGTCAACCCCACTGCTCACGCCGTTTGGGGATGAATAATCAGGGGAGCGTGGGAGTCACCTGGACTGGGCTCGAAGCAATCAGCAACCCGCCGACCCCGCCGCCGAGCAGGCGGCCATCACGGCCAAGAAGAGTGACGCTGAGCCCGCCGCTCCGGCTGCAGGAGCGGCCATTTGCCGAGAGTACGTAGGATCCGGACAAGCTCACAATCTCGAAATGGCCCTGAAAAATAAATAGACATCGATAAAGGCATCACAAGGAAATCGCATCATGAACCACGATTATCTTCTTTATTTATCAAACGCCGAGTAAAGATGGTTTGACCTCATATGTGACAGTGACACCAGAAGAAGCAGGCTGGCGAAGAGTGGCAGTAGAGATGGCCCCAGTCGCCGAGACCACGCAGATCGCTCGAGGCCCTTGTTGCGAGAACCACATTATTTTAGAAGAAATGTCCTGAAAATGGGGAACGAAATATCCGATTAGAAACACGATAAAATCGTGAAAATAGAACAAATACACTGCTCAAACTGCATCCTGAGCACAAACATCCTCCCAAGGCCGGCCATTTAACCTGTCGGTGAAGCTCATTAGGTTCAGAAAAGCTCTGCCCATGATTCAATCATACGCAATTGCTACAGATCAAGAATACCCACCATAAAACATTAAGGAATAATACATCCCAATAAGCCCGGTTTTACCAGGCTGGTTAATATCATACTGTGAAATTTTCTAGACCTTGTTCTTAGCAGGACATGGTTTAAAATAAAGCGCCCGATTACCCTCTTCACGACGCGATTAGCCGAAAATGAGGACCATATATGCGTTAATTACCTCTCCGTCAGATATGGTTATTATGTGTGGAGTGAAGCCCATGCCAGCTGAAGAAGATATCCACTCACCTAACAGCAGGTGAAGAGCCCAGTTCAGCCAGAGAAAAACTAAGATCACACAAACACTGTAATGGCACACCGTAAGGCACTTTTTTGAAAAAAAGAATGAGAAAAAAAAGAGTGCAAAAGTGAGTTAACAGCCACCGGAAAAATGAAATAACCAGTCTCTGGAGCTCACCGTAGGATGCAAGCTGCTGCTTCCTCCCTGTCCCTGGCGGCCGTCCTCTACGCCGCTTCTCTGTTGACATGGGCGTTCCGGTTGCCCCCGCTGATCCCATTCCAGGTATTCCTCCAACTGATCCAGGGTCTGGTGAGGACGAAGGAATGAGGTCCAAGGACATGGTTCCATCTGGGCAGTATTTCCGTGGCCTTCCCCTCTTCCTCTTCATGGGCTCTCCCAGGGCCACGCCGCCTCCTCGACTGACCAAATTCATGGCGTGCGGGGGAAGAGGAGACGGAGACGGAGATGGAATCTCCACCGGCATAGCCGAAACGGCAGACCCTCCGCCGCAAATTGTTGCCCTGTCGATGGAGTGGGTCATCAAAGGGTTGGAGAATGAGCGCATCTCAGGCAGGGAATGGAATCCAGGCTGTGATCCAGAGGCCGACCCATCCATGACCGGGTGGCGCATGTAATGCGACGGAACCCTGGAGATCGCCGTCTCGTCCCTCTCCTCCATGAGAAGGATGAGGGTCACAGGCCTCCCTTCAATCCCCTCGGAGCCCTAGGTTCAGGGAAAGAAGAGAACATGCGATCATGGAGATGGCGAGGCGTAGATGTCCAACGAGAGGAACGAACGGAGGGGCAAACCAAGACCCAGAAGGGAAACAGTAGAGGGGAGGAGGTAGAAAGAAGGGAAGGATCTGCAAAAGTAAAAAGATTGAGGAAAGGGGAAAGCAAAGGAGACAGGGCACCCAGGGGAGCACACTTCGAAAGGAGACCAAAAAGAGAGAGAGAGAGAGGCTATTAAAGGTGCGATCAGACTGAAGACTAGCTCTGAGGACTCCCTTCCAGGGGAGAGGCGGAGAGATTAAAAGCTGGAACCGCAACTAATGGAGATCAAAAGTTCGCAGAGATGGAAAGGGTCGGTCGGCTCAGGCGTCAACGCCCGAAAGAAGCGTATTCAGTTCCGAACGGGGGCGGACGCCGCGAGGAGAGCGAGACCCCCGGACAGGTGCCAAGGTTCGACCGAATCGCCATGGCTTCCGCTGATGAAGACGCTAAAACTCCTCACAGACGGCTGGCCTACTGCCGACCGAACTCCTCCCCCCCCTTCTCTCCCTCTCTCTCTCTCTCTCTCTCTCTCTCTTTGTTTGTTTCTGCTGTCTGTCTGTAACTGCAGGAGGTATGGGAGAGAAGGGGAGAGGGGTGAAGCACGAGGGGGGACAGATCTCCATGGACGACACAGGAACAGGTCGCATCGACTCCCGCGAGTACGAACCCGACGGTCTCCATACAGCAAAACACAAAAAAAATATGGAATCCAATGGCGGGAACGATGGTGCCCTGTGATGCTTGCCGCAGCGCGCTGTCTTCTTCCCCCGCCGGTCCCCACCGAAAGCAGCCCCGCCGGTGCGCCGTCGGTTTCCGTGGAGTCGGCTCTCCCCTCGCTCTGCTCTCCCCTGCAACGGCTACTTTTCTCGTAATGCCCAGAACTAAGATTAATTATATTTAAAAGCTGGTTCACGTTAAATCAGTTGTCGATAATTACGTCAGCCTATTGTGATGACGTTGTCACGTGGGTCCTTGTTTGACTTAGGACACCCATTGGGCCCACATCTCATTGGGTTCTGTCGGCCAGTTGGAGTCAGTGAGAGAAGAAAGAGAGAGAGAGAGAGAGAGAGAGAGAGAGATCAATGTTAGTCAGTGAGGAAAGGTGGTAGGTGGTGGGCGGTCGGCTGTAACTATTTGGTCAGGCCCATTTACAGCCCACATTACTCGGGATACTATTATTTATTATCAAATTATGTTTATTTGGGTGTATTTTAGTTTTAGGCATTATTAAAATTTTCCATTAGGAAAAATGTTAAAAATATTATTAATATTGCAAACCCATTCTCATTCTTGTGGGCCAAAACTTGTGGCCCAAGCAATCAAGGTTCATGATACTCTAAAGGCCCAAATCACTTTTGACTCATATTTAGATACGTCTCAATTATGTTAGAGATTAATTTTCCACAGAATTGGACTTTGAGCTCATTTATGATATAATTTAGGTGGACTAGAAGCTTAGGAATTGTGAAGATTGAACTGCTACAAGACATTTTATGGCCTATAATAAAACACATCTTAAATATTTAGTTTTCTTGTTTTAAATTTCATTCCACTTTTAGTTATTTCATATTTGTGTGACTTGACCCCTCTTTTTCTTAGGGGCAATTTTAGCATAACCTTTCCTTTTTTAGGAGCATTCTAATAAAACCCCTAATTTGTAATGAAATTCTAATCAATTTCAACCTAGTTAAAGGCCCCCCTTACAGTTTTAGGAGCCATTCAATCAATTATATAGTTTTTTTTCCTCTTCTAAGATGTATATTTAGAGAAACCTGACTCGAGATCAAATCTTTGTGGAATAAAGGCTTGATGGTTTTTCATTTTTTGGATTTAAGATTTAGAATCTTCATAGAAATCACATTTCTTTTGGATTCAAGGACTTTGAATTTCAACTCCAAATAACTCAGACTATGATACATGGTATCAAAGCTATACTTAGGGCTCAAATCTGTTCTTTCTATCACTCTTGATCTTTCAAGTCGTCATCTTGTCCCTCTCCGTTGCATCATCACCGACTGATTTGACCACCATGATCAGCCTCCTCTTCACATACTCCATTTTTATGGATCTACATCAGGTTAGAAACATCCACATCCACATCCACATCCACATCCACTTGGTTAGCATAAGGTTGGACCTGAACCACAGGGTCATCACTAGGAGGCTGATACAGCATTTCTTCTACGTCATTCCCATGAAGGACACCATCATGTGGATGCTGGCGGTCAAGGTGAAGCCCAATGTGGTCGCCTTTCACTTCCCTGCTCTACTCTTCCAACCATGTCAGCCTAGTCAACAAGGGGTTCTCCTTGTTCAGCCGCGCACACTCTACATCGGCATTGGCAACGTTAGGCCTTGGGTGGAGCACTACGTAGGCGCCATTGACCTCCTTGGCCTTGCAAGGCAGCTGCAGGAGGCATGTGGGCTCATTATAACGATGCCTTGCCGGCCAAACCACACTATTTGAGGTGCCCCACTAGATGTTTGTGATCCATGGGAACATCTGCTTGGGCAAGGAGACTGGAGGACACTTGTTCGAGATGGAGCTGGAGAACACATGGAACTATGTCCTACTAGAGAATATATACTCTATGGCGGGGAGGTGGGAGGATGCAAAGAAGGTGAGGAGAGCAGTGAGAGAGGCGGATTGAAGAAACTTGTCCGGTGTAGTGAGCCTTGTATTTAGGTGGTTGTACTGTCAACAAAGTTTCTTTCTTCCTATACACTCACTTACAATCAAATTTGTTTTTATCCTTAGAGATCGTTATTAATTCTCAAGTATTATTTATATGAAAATAATTCATCTCTTCCTCCATAAGAATATTTCATTCAATTTTTTTTTTATCCTTAGAGATCGTTATTAATTCTAAATTATTTCTTGAAATATTATAGGGGATGAGAAGAAATAATATAAAATACATTGTCAAAAGAAAACTTAAATAGTTTTTAATTCTCTTCTTACACAATTAGTAAAAAGGGTTTGTGTCATTCTAATTTAGATGCACCGAACATTCATCATATCAAGGAGAAATTTGAAAATTCTTATCAACTCCTTGTCCCACTTCATTCAACTTCACGTTAGCTAAGTTGCTAGTTTCATTATCAGGAGAAACTATATATTGAACTTTCTTTATCATATTGCTGATGTTTTATCATATATGAAATATGTACTAAATATTATTTTTTGAATTATGAGATTCTATAAACTAAACTCCTTGATATCTTCTTTATATCTTAAGAAAATACATTGCTTTGACTTAGGCTTCAACTTGGTTCCTTCGTTGTCTTATAACAAAACATTAATAAGACAGCTAAATATATGTATATTAGACTAAGTTACTAGTCTTCTAGACCAAAGTTCTTCAGGTTTCTTGGGTCCAATTAATGTAGAAGGAGACTAATTTATCAAATAGTAGGCTATGTAGGTATCCTTAGCAAGCAGGGCCCATTATGATATATTCTAATACTCAAAAGTTTACTCTAGGAGAGAAATATAAGGGCTTAATTATTATAATACATCTTGGACATGTTAATTTTGATAAATATAGAGGATTTGGATATTATTGGAGATTTCACAGGGACTGCTAGAGAAAAATTAATATCAATTTTGATATGGGGAGAAAGAAAAAGGCGTGAGACTCGAACGTAAAAAGGAAGGTGAGCCGTGCGATGGAGAAGCACCGATCTGATGGCATCGGCAACTCCCGCGCCAGACCAGAAATTCGGAGATATTCCGATAGCCGGAACAAGGCTCCCCTGACTATCGGGGAGGACGGTTATTACCCCGGGCCCTTCCCGCCACCCTCCTATTTAATCTCCCTCCCTCGCCCCCATCGATGGCTGCTACCATCCCTCTGCTCGCTGCTCGCTGCTCTCGCCCTGGAACAAACAGTTCCAGAGCGAGAGAACGAGAGAGAGAGATAGAGAGGAAGATGGCGGGGCCTTCGACCGTCTGATGCAATCCCTCACCTTCCGAGCATACCAGGGCCAGCTTCCTCCCATTAAGACCGGCGCTGCCGCCGGCTACGATCTGTCGGGGGGCGGGCGGGAGGGGCATTATGGGGCTCCGCTGAAGCACGCCGGCGGAACGTGGTGGGGGCCCCTCCCTGAGCGGGAGCTCCTCCCGCCCTTCAAGGACCGCTTCGCCGACTTCCCGGAGCCGCTGCGCTGGAGGCTGATCGGCTGCTGCAGGCAGACCGTGGAGCAGTGCCTCCGCGACGTCACCGCCGAGATCCGTGGCCTCACCGCCGGCGCCGCCGTCCCGGAGGACATCTTCCTCTACGACTCCGTCCCCGCCGCCACCCAGATCGCCGGCGTCGACGCTGAGGAAGCCAGGCGTCCCCTCCACGCCTTCCTCGCCGCCACCGAGGAGCAGGCCATCGCAGCAGCTGCGGCGGCGCGCCGCGCATGATGACGGCCGCACATTCCTCCACCTCCCTCCCTTCCCCGTCTTCTTCAGCCATGGCGAGTGAGATGCAGCTGGTAAATTCCCTACAAAGAATATTTACAGATTGTAAAAGGAACGTACTTGCTTCTTCTCCGCTCTGCCTCTCAACTAATCCTTCTCTGTATCGTACTAGTCGGAACAGCCTCTGGAATTCAGGCCTCCTAACTATCAATAACCTCTCTGGGGAATCGATCTCTAGGAGCTTGAGCATGGTCGGCCATTAGGGGAGTTCTCCTCCAAGTGGGTCTTCCTCTTGGCGAGGACCTGGTCGTGAACTAAGCTCTGCATGGCCAGCGCTTCCCGAATGGTGCCCAGGAGCTGCTCGCACAGCTCGTCGATGGCGAGCATGGAGAAGGGCTCCTCGATGAGAACGCCCACCTGTTCAATCACGAGCATAAGGCAACGGAACAAGCATTCACCAAAAGAGGGACGGAGACTAATTATTTTGTTTTCCATAGAGTAGGTGTTCATATTTTCCGTGTCTTCTATTGTACACATTCATGGGCTGATCTTTCACGAGAGGAATCGGCACATACCATGTCTGGGATGGGGCAGTTTCATTGATTAATGAGCATGCGGTCAACTCGTTCTAAGCTGATGAAGGTGCACTCTACAGGTCTACGCTCAGGGCTATTCGGCAAGAGGCATATATGTCCTGAACCCATGAGATTCCCTCCAGAAAAGATGAAGGGTCGACTACCAAATCGAATATCCATGGCTCTCATGCGGAAGGCAAGCATATGAGTTTCAAGCATCAATCTTCAACTAATTAAATGCAGTTCTTAAAGACCACAGAAAACTCATCACCGGATGAGGAAAAAGAGCTTACTTCCTCAATGCAGAACAAGGAGGCCGCACTAATGAACGTAGCAGGAACCACAATCCAGTTGCAGTCATCCCAAAGTATTACAGGAAGCGTGAGGTGCCATAGGACTAGAAATCTTGATGTTAAACGTGTGTACGAAAGAGGGATGGGGATTCCCATGAGTTGTTCACAGACACAGATGCCTTCATGGAAACTGAAGACCTTTGACTCCTGCAAGGAGAAGCAGAAAGTCTGTTCACTGAAAAGTAGAGTCAATACAAGAATGCCCTCATCAATGATCATGGTACGACCATTCAGAAGATAGTTTTCAGGATTACAGCCAAAAACGGCACCGCAGTTTGAAAGGGAGAAGGAAAACTGTCTCAATTTGAAAAAGTATTATGAAAACTGCTGGAGCATGCTCCTAATTCTTAACCCGTTCGCATGTCCATCACTCTTTATAAGGTTTTGAAGGCCACTATTTTATTCATGGCAATAATATTACAAATAGCATGGAAAATACAACAACAGCAAGATGAATAATACAAAAAGAAAACTATCAACTTAAACAGATGCCGATACACGGAACTGAGAAAGAAAATAAACTATAGAAAGAAGGTGAGGATTTTAACGAACATATGCACAAATCTAGCACCTGAAAATCACCTGTCGGGGCAAAATCTCAATTTAGTAAGCAACTTATAGATATAAATATGAACAGAGGGAAACCCATGAAATTTTTCTCTAAAACTTTCGTGTCTAGGCTGTCTAGTGGAAGAAAACCAAACAAGAACTGTCTGCAAAATAAAAAGTTTAAGGGGAAAAGTGGAAATTGAATTAATATGGAAGAAACTTATTTCGAGAATATATGGAGGTAATTATTACTGATAGCATAATTTCCTCATTAGACCGAAAAGAAGTAGCTTAAACTTGTTAATACAAACGACGGAATATTAACTACCTAGATACATTATATATAAATAAAAATATGTCAATTGGTTCTCAGCAACTTGCTGAAGACAGAGTGAAAAGGGTTTCATCACGATCATGAACTTAACTTGAAGACCAAGACTATGCAGAATTGGGGATAAAAGGTTCTCAGGAGGTCGCTAGAATTTACCATGACGCATCTCTTTGCCTCTTCTGTGTGCAGCAGCTGAATGCTCCGTGAAATAAACTCAATGATACAGCGAGGTCGATGCTTTGATCTTAGAATGATCGCTAAATCATCCTCATCAAGAATACTTTTCAGGTCTGCGATGATATCTGAGTTATAAATAACATGGCACTGCATTAAAAAATGCATGTCTATTAATACTGTGAAAAGTGACGTTTATTATATTTGAGTAATGATGAAACTCATTTATTCAAACATGATAACTATTTATTCTAGCCATAAAATTCTATTTTTTAAAACAAAAAAATCATTTAATTTCTGAAAAAAAACCTTTCACATGGATAGAATGTCGACTAGGTGAACATCACTCTATTGGCATGTGAGATAACCAAAGAAATGAAATGCCTCAGAATGATGGTTCATTGAAAACTGATGAAGACTAACAAGTGATGCCCATTTGGATGGTGTCATGGACTTTTAATCAGAAGAGAAGGAGAAGACCAAATAGTATGTGAAAGAATGCTGGGCGTTTCAGCAGGTAGATAAGCATGAGGTGATGAGCCCTTGAGTGTTTGGTAGAAAGGAAAACTAATGCAATACCGAACAGATGGTCAAACCTTCTACACAAGTAATGGGCCAAAAACCCTACTAAATATTCAAAAAGTGGTAATGTAGAGACATTAAGTCACATCACACCGAGAAACTAATGAGATTTGGAAACATCCAGTCTGAAAGCAGGCAGGCAGACAATGATGAGTTGATGAACTACAGAGTTGCCAAAGGAAGCCCAAAAAACAGCCTGACGGTTGGTACTAACCAATCTGGGTCAATCCGATTCGAGCCATTTTCCTAAAATCCCTTTTCCCCCAACTTCTAGGTATTTTAGAACAATCCGCGTCACCCACACATCAAAATAAAATTCAAAAACAAGTAACTAAATTTGAAATCATTGTGACGTAATTTCAGTACAGAGCCGTCTAGGGTGCCAAGGCATTACCATGATTACCCATGGTTTATGGTGGACCAAGAAAACGAAATACTCTTCACAGAGTAATTGCAAACTGAAAGCTCAGTGCCGAACATTGAAAGAGGAGAGAACAGCTGAGGTTACACTTGTACCCTTAGTTGAGAGCATTAATAGGATAGACCTGGTTGACTCTATTGAATCTATATCTTTTTTCTAAAAATAAACATAAACAGAACAGGCACCAGGCTGACATAATATCCTATGCGATTTCTTAACTAGAGTATTACCTACTCTGCTTGCTGACACATTTTTCCTCAAATTACGTCAATTTGTGAAATTCTGCGCTTACTATTAAGAACTTAAACAATGAGGCGAATAAGGATTTTCTAGCAGCCTTTAAAATCCATTATTCCCTACCTAAGTTGGGCGGATCAGATCAAAATGAACCTCAGTGGGTCAAGTCCAAGGGGAGGCATTCACTCACGAACCTTCCAAGAAAAGAGCACGAGATTGAAGAAAACCCAAATCAAGCCTAAGTGAGCCTAGAGTTATTTGACTTTGCTCGTAGTTGGCCAACGTCTCTGAGTTCGAAGAAGATGCAGAAGGTCAGATGAGACGTTAATCCACAATAGCTCGAGGTTATTGGGTTGAGAACTGATTAGTTTCCAATAGGACGTTAAGAGATAAACAAGGACAGACGATTCATAAAAATTCTGACATGAAGCTGTAGTGACTTGTTGCTATGATCTCTGAGAAAAAGTGCATAGATAAATCGACTTCGAACCTTAAGAGCAACAGGAAATGCCATTATATAACTCAGGAGTGCCCTCTTTGTGTCGGCGTCAACAGAGTGCTCACTGCTGCCTAAGGATATCACCATCCCAGCCAACTCGTTTGTCCCTACCATCACCTTGATCCACACATTTCTGCCCTCCTGAAACCTCGAATACGATGCCTCCGTCCGAAACACCAGCAGCAATGCCAGAGCTGGGGCTGTAAGCTGGTAGGGAAGTGGAGACGCCCTCAGTAGCGGGAGGAACTCGGGGAGCCATCCAGCCGACACTGCCGAATTGTACGCGGCTAGGGTTGCAGCTACGGCAGTGAGCGTAAACACCGGGGGAATCAAGGAGAGGATAACGCGAGAAGATAGACTCGAAAGGAGGTGTCGTAGATGACGGAGGGAGCTGCGATGCTCCACCCAGTGGTCGTGGGTATAGAGGGAGCGGGACTTCCGCATCCCTCTCTCCTTGATGTCATCTGCCCAGTCGGGGATCCTGCGGAGAAAAGGAAACAGCGGCCAGGGGGCAGGGGCCTTGCAGCATACTATCCCACGAGCACGGGGCTTGGGGGAGGGAGACGAACGACAGCGCGGCAGCAACTTGGATGACAACTTGGGAGTGAGAGTTGAGAACGACGAAGAGAGATGCGCCGGTGTGCTGGTACGATGAGTTGCAGGTTTTGGCATTTGCCGGAAGAATCGGAGACGGCGATGGCTCTATCTCGAACTACCGCGGAGCATGGATGGGTGGGTGGGAGGAGCAGAGCGCCGGGGAAGAGCAAGGCGGAGAAGGTACAGGGTGAGTGGAGGAGGCCCGTTGGGAGAGGAGGACAGTGAGGGGAGAGGACGAGAGTGAGCGGAGTAAGATAACAGTCACATGTGAATGAGAATTTTACACGTTTTATTTGGTAGGTGTGGGGCTCTGGGAGTATAACTAAACCCGCGGAGGACATTACTCAGTCTTCTATTATTAAAATCACAATTTTCTTGCGGCTACCAAACGCTACAATCACGAATGATCTGACCCTTCTCATCTTAGTAAGCTTTAGAGAAATACCCCCATGACATCACAGGGTCTTTAATCATTCGACAATTTCACAGGGTCCTTAGAGCAAAAACCCTTCATTGAAGAAGTAAGTTTTTTTCTTCAGTGGTGATTGTGATATGTAGATTTGCCGTTGATGAACTAAATATTTATAATTGAAATTCCCTCCACATTCTTTATAGAAGTGCCGTTTCTATATTTAAAGTCCGAATTTTGCAAAAATAGCCCTGAGCGTTGACCTGTTGAGTGCGGATTTATAATCCCTTAACCCTGTTGACCTCGGCCGTCCAGCCGGAAAATATGGACAAGAGTTAGCGAAATAGACGGCATGCTCGCGAGAGATCAGCCCGTTAATGTGTATAACAGATGGGGAAATATGAACCCCTATTTATTCCATGAAAAAAAAAAACAATTAGCCTCCCTCCCTCTTCTGGTGAATACTTGTTCCGTTGACTTCTGCTTGTGATTTAACAGGTGGGCGTTCTCATCGAGGAGCCCTTCTCCATTCTCGCCGTCGACCAACTGTGCGAGCAGGTCCTCGGCACCATTCGGGTAGTTCGCGACCAGGTCCTCGCCAAGAGGAAGACCCACTTGGAGAAGAACTCCCCTAATGGCCGGCCATGCTCAGGCTCCTAGAGATCGATTCCTCAGGGAGGTTCTTGATACATGGGAGGCCTGAAATCCAGAGGCTATTCCGACTACCAGTACGATACAGAGAAGGATTAGTTGAGAGGCAGAGTGGAGAAGAAGCAAGTGCGTTCCTTTTACAACCTGTAAACATTGTTTGTTGGGAATTTACCGGCTGCATCTTGTTCGCCATAGCTGAAGAAGACGGGGAAGTCAGGGAGGCGGCGGGATGTGCGACCGTCGTCATGCGCGGCGCGCCGCCGCAGCCGCTGCGATGTCCTGCTACTCGATGGTGGCGAGGAAGGCGTAGAGGTGGCGCCTGGCTTCCTCGGCGTCGACGCCGGCGATCCGGGCGGCGTTGAGGACGGAGTAGTAGAGGTATATGTCCTCCGGGACGGCAGCACTGGCGGTGAGGCCGCGGATCTCGGCGATGACGTCGCGAAGGCACTGCTCCATGGCCGCCCTGCAGCAGCAGATCAGCCTCCAGCGCAGCGGCTCCGAGAAGTCCGCAAAGCGGTCCTCGAAGGGCGGGAGTTTTCCCCTTTCAGAGAAGGCCCCCCACCATGTTCCGCCGGCCTGCTCCAGCTGAGGACCCCAAATGTCCCCTCCTTGATACTCCGCCGGCACGTACTCCCACCCCGAGAGATCGTAGCGGGCGGCGCCGCCGGTCGTGATGGGAGGAACCCGGCCCTGGTACGATTGCATCAGACGGTTGAAGGTCCCCGCCATCTTCTTACTCTCTCTCTCTCTCTCGCTCGCTTTAGAGCTCCAGAGTTTTGGATTTGCGACCCATGGAGAGGACGAAGGGCAGTTAAATAGTAGCGTGGCGGGAAGAGTTCCAGGGCGAACCGTCCTGAGATAATCTGGGGATCGTTCCGGCCGGCGGAATATATCCGAATATCTTGCGTGGCGGGGGAGAGACGGATGCCGTTAGATCGGTGTCCACGTCACGTGGACCAGCCCACTAAACTCCTGACCTCCGTAGTCCAATAAGAATATTTGTTTTAATCTTTCACCCCTAATTGAAATTGTTATTAATTTTTTCTCTAGCGGTCCCTGTAAAGTCTCCAATAATATTCAAAGCCTCTATATTTATCAGAATTAAAATCTCCTCGGTGATGAACTTGAGGCCGATCCTGACCTCTCCTTCGTCGGTGCCATCCATAAAAAACAGGCTGTACAGGGCCGGTTTCAGATCTATGTAACAATTGTTGACCTTTTAGAGATGTGAATATAGAAGAAAATTTCCAAGTAAAATTTCAGGAGAGCTGACCCTATAATCAATTTTGTATGATCGTATGATCTTAATCAATAGAATCGAAGAACTAAACTGTTCTTAGATGTAGGTGATGTGCAAAATCACTATAAAATTTCTTAATCTTATTTGCATTAAACTAGAGAGATTAGATGAATCATAAAGACAAGGAGGAGATAGAGTCACCAAAATAGATTCTACTAAAAGAGTTTTAAGAATAGATCAATTTATCCCCCCCTTCCGTGATCCCAGTGTGGGCTAAAATCCAACATCCTTAGTCTTAAAAGTAGTTTTCCACTCATCCCTAAGTCTGATCCTAATTTGATGTGAACCACTCTTAAAGTCTATCTTTGGAAAAAAATTAGACATCGTGAACATATTAACATATCACCATGCCCCAACCTTCTTTAAGGTGAGAAGTGTAGAGATTGACATGGGTTAAGTTTCTCACAAATGAAATCATTTTCAAGTAATTCCATAATCCATCATTTTACGTTTTCATATTTTTTTAGACTAAGCTTGTAGTGAGCTAAATTAAGTAAGAATGAATTGGGCACTAGGTCGATGGCATGCTAATGCCTCACATGAGTTGCAACTCATAGAGTAGGTCATTGGAGAGGATGTTCTTTTATTTTTCTAAGAGTCGTTGTATTTATAACAATGTTCATATGGTGCTTCAAGTGAGGTCTCATTTATGATTTCTTTATATAAAAGAGTTAAATAGGGGATCTAATCTCCAACTGTTTCTAAATGGTTAATGTACTAACAATATTCAAAATAGATGCTGGTACAGGATTCTAGTAGTTATTTAGCATATTGAGATAAATATACCACATTATCTTCTTCTCCTTGTATAAAAAAGAATGTACATTTATTCTAACTATTTGTGTGACATCTCAATCATATAATCATGACCACCCTAAAATAATACTCCAATCTTCTTTTTGAAAATACATTACATTGAATGTTATCCTCATAAGAATTAATCTTAAGGGTGACATGTATTTTGTTTTGAACAAAAATGTGGGTATAATTCACCCATGATAACTTGTATAGATTAGGGTGGTCGATTGTAGTCAAATCTAGTCTAATAATGGCATCATTGAGCATGACATTAATACTACTGCTTCTATTTATGATGCATTTACAAATGATACATCCAATTTTGATAAATATATGAATACATAACCATTCATCTAGGATTCTCTTCTATAGTTGGCTGGGTCAATATACATCTCATCATCATTCATAGGTTCAATCCCTCAAGGAAGACCAGGGCTACCTCTCGATCATTAATATACCCTTCTTCCTCTAATTCATCAATTAATGTAGATGTATCATCCAAGAGATGTTGGTCAAGGTTGGACTCATCTAAATAGAGGCTGCGAGTTGAGTATTGGGACTTCATGCTATTATATTCATGATACTTTAAATAATTAATGATGGTAATATTTAATTGGAATTATTCCATCTATCATTTACCCATATCAAATGCTTTCATATCAAGAAAGATTGGGCCTAGTATCGTACGTAGATCATGATGGAAATTAGGTAGATTATGTATGTGGGTTGGCATGTGCTAAGGAGGGCCTATGAAAACTATCTAATCAATGACTAGCTGATATGCCTTGTACTATTTGTTGCCACTTGGTCTAACCTTGTACTAAGGAGGGCCTTGTACTAAATCAATGACTATATGGGCTCTATGGTAATATTTCTCTCTTAGGTAAGCCTTCATCTTGGTCTAAGTCTATATGGGCTCTTAACCTCTATATTTTAGGAGGTGATATATATTGTGTCAATACATTTTGACATATCCTATAAGCTTCAAATCAACAAATCTCATGTTCCTAGCCTCAAACATCCCATACCACTTGAAATAACCGTCTATGGCCATCTCCCATTCTAAATAAACCTTAGGATTTTGACAACCCTCAATTATGGGAACTTCAACCCTAATGTTTTTATAGGAATCATTGGGATTGAGAGGATAATCATGAAACCTATTCCTTTTATGGTAATTGTCTCTATGAAGGTGTCAAGTCCTATGTTGCTCAAAAGGAGTAGACTTATCTATTAAAAGAGGTGTTTGGTTCCCTTATGACTTCCAATATGTTTATTCTATTCTCAAGTTTATTTAATCTATCAATAATTATTCTAACCCATGAGAGAATGATAAGTCTTCACTATCATGAGTTAATAATTAATAAATAATATAATTTTAGTCATAACTCATGATAAATAGACTTGTATTTATGATAAATTATGAAAAGTGATTTTTATTTGATTAATATGATTTTTTGGTTAATTATGTGACTTTATGTGAATTTATATAATTTTATAATCTTATTTATGAGATAAATGAAGAAAAAGAAAAGAAAATAAAAAGATAGAAAAAAGGGAGCACCCGCTGGTCAATTGGGTTCACAAGCAAGTCAAAAGCATAGTCGGGTGGAGTCGTGAGCATGGGCTCGAGCGGCTATGGACCAATGGGGGCATGTGTGTGTCACTTCCTTTCCACGTCACCGGTGGTTAGTCGACCATGGGCAAAGAGTGGTTGTACACACGTGAGAAAGGGACTCATTAATTCTTAAATCTTGCATTACTATATATGTGTCTCAACATTCGACATATAATTGATGTGGGACTCAATCAACAATTATACCTTCAAAGGAATATTTTTGAAGATTTTAATACTTAAAATATCCATTCTTTATAACAATGAGATACTATGATGATGCCACTATATAAAGGCATTCGATTACTTATTTCACTCTCTCATATAGTCGAGCGACCGGCATAGGTTCAAATCCTACTAGAGCTAAAACTCACATTTTTATTTGATTAAATCACGATTTTTTTACAAATCACCGATGAAAGATGAAGTCGTCATAATCTCTCAATCATTGACAAAAATCTTGTCAGCATGTTTTGTGGAGCATGGTTACTAAAATTGCTAATCAATTTACGATAAAAAGATCACAAATCTATTGAATAAAGTATCTCTAATTGATCGATGAATAATCTATCGTTAGGAAGAGGACGATTCATTGGGAGATGAGTTATCATCTCTTGAGAGCATAACAGATGCAATGAAGAGCATCCTTTTACTACATGGACTTGAGGATGAAGCACTAACATGTGCCCCACCTTCATCCAACTTTGCTCCGTCAAGTAATAGCCGCCAAAGAGCTGCAAAGTCATCATTTTCTACTCTGTCGAGTGACAGCCGCCAAAGACGATTCAACAACCTATTTTATTGATCTTTAGACTTTGCAAGAAGATTTAAAAATTGTCCACGTCATTTTTATCTAAGGAGAGTCTTCGAGATTGTGGACACTAGATGACAATCCTCCTGAATACTTAGGATTTTAGTACATTATTGACACATCATTGCAGCAATACCAGAACTCTATTTTACTCTTTTTTAATTAGTTTAATTTCTACCATCATTTTCTAGACTTCAAAAAGAGATCTAATAAATATTTAGATTGTCCATGTCTAAAGAGAGCCTTTAAAATCATGAACATCGTTCGATGATCTTCCCAAACATACAGAATTCTAATGACCACAGTTGTGAGGCTAAAATCTTGTCTTTCTTATTTTTACTTCATTTAATGATAATTTATGTGATTTAAAATTTTCAAACTATTCTTCATTCAATTATGATTTTTCTAGCTTTTATAGATCTTGATTTGACCAATTAAATTGTCTATAATCACTTACGTAAGAATCATTGGGTGGAACTCTATTTCCACCAGATTAACATTCGTCAGACGCTGACGTCATCTTGATGTCCGCACCTGTGTTTTCCTCTTTCGCAAATTTTAAATATATTTTATTTTTTTAGTCTAAAATTTATGAAAAAATCATATTTTTGAGAAAAAAATTAAAATATTATCCAATATTATATTACATCCTTGTGATCGATTTGAAAATTTTCTATTATTTTTGGAACTTTTATTGAATTATAATTGATATCTATGTTTATAAATATTTTTAAATATCTAAAAATTAGTATTTTTTAGTTTTATAAATTTTAAATTTACATGATTTATTATACAATGACTAAGTAACATGAGAGAACATCACACTCTATCTCAAAATCTATTAAGTATGTATGTCTTGATCTAGTAGATATGGGATATAATATACATGCTTGACCTAATAGGCATAAAGCAAGACATAAATATGCATGTACACGTTTAATTCTTTGTTATGAAATCATTTGTGGATAAAAATAATGACTTATGAGAGGGCAACTAAAATGTGATGTATGTGAGGGCAACTCTATAATCATGAATGACTTGATCCCTCTAATCTTGTCAAGATTTAAAGAAATAACCCCAATCATCACGGGGTCTTTAATCATTTGATAATTTTGCAGGGTCTTTATAACAAAAAACATTTATTAAGGAAGTAACCTTTTTTCTTCGTCGTTGATGAGTTTTCAATGATTTTTAGAATTGCGTTGATGAACTAGAGATGTATAATTAAAATTCCCTACACATTCTTATTGAAATGCCATTTCTGCATTTAAAATGGGATTGTTGAATGAAAACATTGTCAACTACTTAACATTGTTCGCACATTACTCATTGAGATGAATGTTCCTCATTATCTGTGATCTAACACTCTCCTAATAGTCACATATCTCTAGAATTAGCTTCCTTCGGCTCCATTTGGTGAGGTCATTCTACTTTATCGTCTTTCATCCGATTCTTTTCTTTTCTTTTTTTTTACCCCCTCGTGTCTTCAAATGTATTACTTTCGTCTAATACTACTCTTCTTCTTTTTCTAAATTGACCCCTTTATCTCTCACATGAACCTTTATTGACTACTTACAGATATAAAAAGGTTATTAGGTCTATTTTTTTAATATCATCGCTATGTGACATCAGCTAACGTTACTTTTTATGAAGATACTCCTTTTTTTTCTTCAACCTCGACTCCTCCTTGATCTGTTACATCTTCACTACCTAGTTTCTCTCCTGTTGTGATCATTACAAATCCTTTTCTTAGTCTTCTTACTTATCTAGTTTCTCTCTCATTAGCTCATCCTCTAAAACCTTTAGCTTTATTGACATTCGACTCCTTTACTCTAGGATTAAATTCGTCTTCACCCTCTACAAATGAGCCTCATATGGTTATCTCTTCTATTTCAGGTGGATGACCTTCATCTATATATTGCTCTACACAAATATACATGTGCATACACTAGACACTCATTTTTTTATTTTATTTCCTCTAACCACCTTTCTCTTTTCTTTCATACCTTTATTTTTTTCATAGCCCTCAAATCAATTCCACAATCATATGTTGAGGCTGCACAAGTACCTAAATAGAAGGTAGTCATGGATTTGGAGGTAGATGCCTTGGTATCTTAGAGAACTTAGACACTTCTATCTCATCCACACAATGTCAACATTGTCATGTGCAAGTGGGTTTTCACATTCAAATATAATTTAGATGAATGTATTGTACATCATAAGGCTCGCTTGATTGCTCGTAGATTCACATAAGTCTATGACATTGACTACATCGAGACATTCTCTCTTGTTAGTTTGACTCAATTCTATTCGAATAATACTCTCTCTAGTAGTGAATCAAACATGATCTTTACATCAATTAGATGTTTCTAATGTCTTTCTCTATAGTGATCTTGAAGAGTAAATGTTTATGAAATACCCTTTTGAAAATGTTACTCAAGGAGAGTCATCAAAGGTGTCTTTCACAACGTGCTATTTAGGAACTTCAGCAAAGTCCATGTACTTAGTTTGCTAAGTTCAATAATCTTCTAGTGTAATTTGAATTCACACCATATTTTACATATCTCATAGTACTTATAAAAATTATTGAAGTTGATATTATCATCTTAGTTATTTATGTGGACGACATTCTTATGACTAGAAGTGATGAAGCAGGTATTTAAGCTACCAAATCATACCTACAATCGTACTTTTGTATATGAAATTTGAGGGTTTTACGATACTTTCTTAAGATTGAGTTCACCTATCAGGATGACAAGTTTACTTTCTTTCAACAAAAGCATGTTTTTGATATACTTTAGGAGACTGGGCTACATGGGTGCAAGTCAAAGTCGTCACTTATGAAGGCACATCTGCACTTTTAAGACATATTATCTTCACTACTATAAGATGTTAATTAATACAAATGGTTGTTAGAGAAGTTGATCTACCTCACCATCATTCGCCCCGACATCATGTACATAATTAGTATCTTTAGTCAATTCATGTAAGAACATCGACAAGTTCACTAAGAGAAAGCTTTATAAGTTTTGACATATATCAAAAGAGTTCTTGGGAGAGGGCTTATCTATCAAAGACATGGGCATCTTCAAATTAAAGTCTACTTGGATGTTAGATATATTGGTGACAAGAGATATCATAAATCTACTATTAGTTATTGTACATATGTGGGTAGTGATCTTGTCACGTGGTGCTTTAGGAAGTAGAAGGTGGCATCTTGCTTCAATGCTGTCTAAGTATGTCGCCATGATTGAGATAGTGCAAGATATGGTGTGGTTTAGTTCACTCCTCAAAGACTTTAGCATCTCATCTCTTACGCTAATATTTATGTATTGTGATAATCAGGTCACCATCTTTATTGTTGAGAATCCTACATTTCATGAATGAATGAAGCACATCGAGATTAATTGTCATTACATTTGAGATAAAGTAACGTCAGGTGTTATCTCTACTTTGCATGTTATCTTGTCTCATTATCTCGCGAACATCTTCACCAAGAGTCTTATAGGGATATCTCACGACATGACATTTATGAAGTTATACATATTTGACTTGTATGCTCTAGCTTAAGAAGGAGAGTTAGAATAAGCTCATTGTGCTCATCATGCCTATTTAAGACTTATTCTCTCTATGTCTTTATTCTTCATCTATTATTTTCACTTCTTTCTTTCTCTCTTTCTTCCTTTCTTCTATATAACCTCATGTACTCTTCTTCTTTAATATATTAATTTTAAGATTTTCTATTCCTCTTGTTAACAAAAGATGAACCATCTAGCTCCTAATATGCGAGTAATTGGTGATGGTCCCTAAAAATCATTGTGAATTAAAGAAAAGGGAGAGGTTCTTCTCTCCCTATAATAAATATGTAGTTTTCTAGTATTTTTTAATCTTACACACATCACACTTTAATTGTTATATGTTTGCATTCAAAATTAAATTTAGAAAATATAAACTTTATCCTTTTTAAAGGAGAGTTGTCCCAAATGCCAATGACACAATCAAAAACCATCATTCTTAGCTAACACAAAAGTTTTCTATCCTAAATGATCATTTAGCTCTACAAGATAATCATGGTCAGATGATGTAATATAATAGAGTCTATCTTGATCTTCACTATGTCTAATCTTTTTACATGTTACCTTATCATAGACATCACAAACATTATAATTAATTATCACTCTACAAGACATATCTCTAACCTTCTAATAGATATAAGCTTAGTCGAGAGCTTAAGAACATGTATGACATTTTTAATAATGTTAATAGGATCTAATGTCACTTCTCTAATTCCTATAATAGTAATTAATAATCAATCGACTGTGGCTAATTTTCTAATATGTTGATGTGGGTTATATCATAACGAAGAGTTCTAAGAATTGGTCATAATGGTTGGTGGCACCATATCTAGTAACCAATATGTAAGAAAACCATTAGGTGTAACATGTAATATTATTGAGTGAGATTTCTCACTAGAGCAAGACAAGGAGATGTTAGAGTTGAATGCCACAGCTGATCTTAGCCTCTCAAGTTCAACTAGTCTTCATCTCTTGGTTAGTGCTAACCTCCAAGGACATAGATGCCTCTTGAGGTTGAGGGTTGGTCGAGCTCATCTAACCCTCTACTCAAGGGTAAATTAGGTGAACTTGACTTTTCATTGGGGAGGTGATCAGGTGGGTCTAACTACCAACTTGAGGTTTCCCATGAAACTTGTAGTAGTGGTCCCTAGTATGCATTGTTCACCTACAATAAGTGCATCATAAATTATATGGATAATTAATTTTTCCTAAAATTTGAGACATAACTTGATCATGCACATAATTCAGTCCTTTTAAAAATTGATAAAAATCATATATTTCTCTACATATTTTTTTAAAATATTTCATCCTTCCAGCATTTCAACCTCTTGGCATAGATTCTCAACTCATTTATATATTCTCAGATTATTTTACTACTCAACGTCACAGTAGAGGTTTGGATGATAACTCTGTATATTTCAGTTTCATCCCCCCTTTTTGAGCATGATTGAGTCATTTGCTCCCAAATATCCTTATGTGGATAGAAATAGGTTTAAAACATTTACTTCCGGTGTCATTGTACTTCCCAATCATATTTTTATGATCGCATCCTCTTCTTCCATAGTTTAAATTATTGATCTATATGTGATAGCCCTAATTCAAGAGAATGATCTAATTTTCCCCGTCCTTTTAGGACCACTTCAATAAACTCACTTCAATAAATTATTGTAGATACAAAAGACATCTCAATTGTTTCAGACGTATGCAATGATTGCAGGTTTTGGCATTTGCCGGAAGAAACGGCGACGGCGATGGCTCTATCTCGAACTACCGCCCAGCATGGATGGGTAGGCGGAAGGAGCAGAGCGCCGGGGAAGAGCAAGGCGGAGAAGGTACAGGATGGGTGGAGGAAGCCTGTTGGGAGAGGAGGAGAGCGAGGAGGGGAGAGGGCGAGATGATTGGTTGGTCGGTTGGTGTGGGGCTCTGGGAGTATAACTTAACCCTCAGAGGAAGTTACCCAGTCTTCTATTATTAAAAATCACAATTTTCTTGCGGCTCCCAAACTCTATAATCACGAATGACCTGATCCCTCTAATCTTGTCAAGATTTATAAGAAATAACCCCAATCATCACGGGGTCTTTAATCATTCGATAATTTTGCAGGGTCTTTATAGCAAAAACCATTCATTGAGGAAGTAAACTTTTTTCTTTGTCGCTGATGAGTTTTCAATGATTTTTAGAGTTGCGTTGATGAACTAGAGATGTATAATTGAAATTCCCTACACATTCTTATCGAAATGCCGTTTCTGCATTTAAAGTTCGAGTTTTACAAAAATAGCCCTGAGCGTTGACCTGTTGAGTGCGTTCTCATAGTATGGAAATATGGACCGAAGTTGGTGAAATAGACGGCGTGCAAAATATCAGCCAATAAATGTGTACAACAGATGGGGAAATGAAAAAGTCAAGTCCATGGAAAAGAAAACTATTAGCCTCCCTCCCTCTTCTGCTGAATACTTGTTCCATTGACTTATGCCTGTGAATGAACAGGTGAACAGGTGGGCGTTCTGATCGAGGAGCCCTTCTCCATGCTCACCCTCGACGAACTGTGCGAGCAGGTCCTCGGAACCATGTGGGGAGCGCCGGCGATGCAGATCTTAATTCACGACCAGGTCCTCGCCAAGAGGAAGACGCACTTAGAGGAGAACTCCCCTAATGGCCGGCCATACTCAAGCACCTGGAGATCGATTCCCCGGAGAGCTTAGTACGATGGAGAGAAGTGTTAGTAGAGAGGCGGAGTGAAGAAGAAGCAAGTGGGCCCCGTAGGGAATTTACCGGTTCCATCTCGCCATGGCTGCAGCAGACGGGGAAGGGAGGGAAGTGGAGGAATGCACGAAGGTCTTCATGCGCGGCGCGCCGCCGCAGCTGCCGCGGTGGCCTGCTCCTCGGCGGCGGTAAGGTAGGCGTAGAGGCGCCACCTGGTTTCCTCGGCGTCGACACCGGTGATGTGGGCGGCGGCGAGGATGGAGTCGTAAAGAAAGATGTCCTCCGGGACGGCGGCGCCGAGAGTGAGGCCACGGATCTCGGCGGTGACGTCGCGGAGGCACTGCTCCACGGCCGCCCTGCAGCAGTCGATCAGCCTCCAGCGCAGCGGTTCTGGGAAGTCGGCGAAGCGGTCCTCGAAAGGCGGGAGGAGCCCGCGCTCAGGGAGGGCCTCACACCAGGTTTCGCCGGCCTGCTCCAGCGGAGCCCCGCAATGGCCCCCTCCTAGATACTCCGCCGGCACGGACTGTCCCCCCGACAGATCGTAGCCGGCGGCGGCGCCGGTCTTGATGGTAGGAAGCCGGCCCTGGTACGCTCGGAAGGTCGGTGACTGCGTCAGACGGTCGAAGGTCCCTGCCATCTTCCTCCTCTCTCTCTCTCTCTAGAGCTCCAGAGTTCCAGAGTTCTGGATCTGTAAGCGACGGAGGGGAGGAGGGAGGGAGTTAAATAGGAGCGTGTGGGAGAGGACGAGGGCGGGAAGGGCTCCAGGACTAACGGCTGTGCGATAATCTGGGGGACTGCTTCAGACGGTCGAACCCCCGCCATCTTCCTCTCTCTCTCTCTCTCTCTCTCTCTCTAGAGTTTCAGAGCTCTTGATTTTAAATAGGAGCGTGGCGGGAAGGGCTCCAGGACTAACGGTTGTGCGATAGTCTGGGGGACTGCTTCAGACGGTCGAACCCCCGCCATCTTCCTCTCTCTCTCTCTCTCTCTAGAGTTTCAGAGCTCTTGATTTTAAATAGGAGCGTGGCGGGAAGGGCTCCAGGACTAACGGCTGTGCGATAATCTGGGGGACTGCTTCAGACGGTCGAACCCCCGCCATCTTCCTCTCTCTCTCTCTCTCTCTCTCTCTCTAGAGTTTCAGAGCTCTTGATTTTAAATAGGAGCGTGGCGGGAAGGGCTCCAGGACTAACGGCTGTGCGATAGTCTGGGGGACTGCTTCAGACGGTCGAACCCCCGCCATCTTCCTCTCTCTCTCTCTCTAGAGCTCCAGAGCTCTTGATTTTAAATAGGAGCGTGGCGGGAAGGGCTCCAGGACTAACGGCTGTGCGATAATCTGGGGGACTGCTTCAGACGGTCGAACCCCCGCCATCTTCCTCTCTCTCTCTCTCTCTCTAGAGTTTCAGAGCTCTTGATTTTAAATAGGAGCGTGGCGGGAAGGGCTCCAGGACTAACGGCTGTGCGATAGTCTGGGGGACTGCTTCAGACGGTCGAACCCCCGCCATCTTCCTCTCTCTCTCTCTCTAGATCTCCAGAGCTCTTGATTTTAAATAGGAGCGTGGCGGGAAGGGCTCCAGGACTAACGGTTGTGCGATAATCTGGGGGACTGCTTCAGACGGTCGAACCCCCGCCATCTTCCTCTCTCTCTCTCTCTCTCTAGAGTTTCAGAGCTCTTGATTTTAAATAGGAGCGTGGCGGGAAGGGCTCCAGGACTAACGGTTGTGCGATAGTCTGGGGGACTGCTTCAGACGGTCGAACCCCCGCCATCTTCCTCTCTCTCTCTCTCTCTCTCTCTCTCTAGAGTTTCAGAGCTCTTGATTTTAAATAGGAGCGTGGCGGGAAGGGCTCCAGGACTAACGGCTGTGCGATAATCTGGGGGACTGCTTCAGACGGTCGACCCCCCGCCATCTTCCTCTCTCTCTCTCTCTCTAGAGCTCCAGAGCTCTTGATTTAAATAGGAGCGTGGCGGGAAGGGCTCCAGGACTAACGGCTGTGCGATAATCTGGGGGACTGCTTCAGACGGTCGAACCCCCGCCATCTTCCTCTCTCTCTCTCTCTCTCTAGAGCTCCAGAGCTCTTGATTTTAAATAGGAGCGTGGCGGGAAGGGCTCCAGGACTAACGGCTGTGCGATAGTCTGGGGGACTGCTTCAGACGGTCGAACCCCCGCCATCTTCCTCTCTCTCTCTCTCTAGAGCTCCAGAGCTCTTGATTTTAAATAGGAGCGTGGCGGGAAGGGCTCCAGGACTAACGGCTGTGCGATAATCTGGGGGACTGCTTCAGACGGTCGAACCCCCGCCATCTTCCTCTCTCTCTCTCTCTCTCTAGAGTTTCAGAGCTCTTGATTTTAAATAGGAGCGTGGCGGGAAGGGCTCCAGGACTAACGGTTGTGCGATGGTCACAGGGGACTGCGCTAGATGAAACCACTTGAAATGTATATCTCTCTCTCTATAAGAACTTCATTCTCTGATTTAAATGGGAATGTAGGAGGCTCGGGACTAACGGCTGTGCGATAATCGGGGGACTGGCACAGACGGTCAGACTATATCTTCCTCTCTCTCTCTCTCTCTCTCTCTCAGGTTTTAGGAAACTCTTGATTTTAAATAGGACGAGGGCGGGAAGGGCTCCAGGACTGGCGGGAAGGGCTCCAGGACTAACGGCTGTGCGATAATCTGGGGGACTGCTTCAGACGGTCGAACCCCCGCCATCTTCCTCTCTCTCTCTCTCTCTAGAGCTCCAGAGCTCTTGATTTAAATAGGAGCGTGGCGGGAAGGGCTCCAGGACTAACGGCTGTGCGATAATCTGGGGGACTGCTTCAGACGGTCGAACCCCCGCCATCTTCCTCTCTCTCTCTCTCTCTCTCTCTCTCTAGAGTTTCAGAGCTCTTGATTTTAAATAGGAGCGTGGCGGGAAGGGCTCCAGGACTAACGGCTGTGCGATAATCTGGGGGACTGCTTCAGACGGTCGAACCCCCGCCATCTTCCTCTCTCTCTCTCTCTAGAGCTCCAGAGCTCTTGATTTTAAATAGGAGCGTGGCGGGAAGGGCTCCAGGACTAACGGCTGTGCGATAATCTGGGGGACTGCTTCAGACGGTCGAACCCCCGCCATCTTCCTCTCTCTCTCTCTCTCTCTAGAGTTTCAGAGCTCTTGATTTTAAATAGGAGCGTGGCGGGAAGGGCTCCAGGACTAACGGCTGTGCGATAATCTGGGGGACTGCCTCAGACGGTCGAACCCCCGCCATCTTCCTCTCTCTCTCTCTCTCTCTAGAGCTCCAGAGCTCTTTATTTTAAATAGGAGCGTGGCGGGAAGGGCTCCAGGACTAACCGTTGAGAGACACTCTGGCGGACTACGTCAGACGGTCGAAGGCCCCGGCCATGGAGGGGACGAGGGAGGGGATTTAATTAGGAGTTGTGGCGGGACGGACTCCAGGACTAACCGTCGTTCGATAATCGGGAAGGGACCTCCGTTTCGGCCGGCGGAATATATCCGAATATGTTGGTTCGCTCGGGAGAGACGGATGCCGTCAGATCGCTGCTGCTCCGTCATACGGCCCACCTTTCTTTCTACGTGAGCCGGCCCACTAAACTCCTGCCCTCCATGGCCCAATAAGAATTCTTGTTTTAATCTCAATTCTTACCCCTCTTTCTCTCTCCCCCTAATCGAAATTGACATCAATTTTTCGCTTGCGGTCCCTGTAAATCTCAAATAATATTTAAAGCCTCCATAAATATCATAATTAAAATGTCCCAGTGGTATTATAACAACGTGAGGCCGTTTATTTCTCTTCGAGCGTAATCCTGCAGCATGGCCATAATGGGCCCCGCCCGACCCATTATGCCCGATAACGATGCCGTCCAGTTGTCTTCTTTCTGGCTTTATTAATGGCCTCTTATCGCACCATCTTCTTTTGAATCCCCACATCCCCGGAAGAGCTGCTGCATCCTCGGCCACGAGAGCCGCCAAAAGGCAAATCTGAGCAGAGCTCTGTAGATCGCGCCTGGGGTTTCCCTTCACTGGCTGCTGCCATCTCTTCTCTTCTCTCCGTCATCATCGGTGTTGTCGGCTGCACCTCTGCCTGTGAGAACAGGTAGGGAGTTCATACAGTTTATCATCTGCCTTCATCAAAACCCATGAATCGCTGGGAGTTCATACGATTTATCATAGACATCACAAACATTAAAATTAATTATCACTTTACAAGGCATATCTCTAACTAACCTTGTAATAAATATAAGGTTAGTTGAGAGCTTAATAACATGTACAACATATTGAAGAATGTCAATAGGATCAAATTTCACTTCTCTAATTTCTAAAATATTAATTAATAATCCATCAGTTGTGGCCACTTTTCTATTATGTAGACGTAGGTTATATCATAAAGAAGAGTTTCAAGAATGGGTCATGATGGTTGGTGGCACCCAAATCTAATAACCAACATGTAAGAAAACCATTAGATGTAACATGTAATACTATTGAGTGAGATTTCTCACCAAAGCAAGTTGAGGAGATGTTGGAGTTGAATGCCAAGGCTGATCTTAGCCTCTCAAGTTGAACTAGTCTTCATCTCTTGTTTAATGCTAACCTCCAAACACATAGCTGCCTCTTGAGGTTGAGGGTTGGCCAAGCTCATCTAACCCCTACTTGAGGGTAAATTAGGTGAGCTTGACCTTTCATTGGGGAGGTGATCAAGTGGATTTGACTACCAATGTGAGGTCTCTCATGGAGCTTGTAGTAGTGGTCCCTAGTATGCATTGTTCGCTTGCAATAAGTACATCATAAATTATCTTGATAATTACTTTTGCACTTTGTCCTCCATCATATTTAGGTCAGATCACATGTACTTATGTCATTTGGGTTGAACCATAAATGTTGATTTTTTTGTATCTTCTAGTTCTACCACAAGGTTTTTATGGCTCTCCTCATTTCTAATGATAGCAATAACTTAAATTAAATTTAGAACTTTCTCTCTTCTGAAAATTTGAGCCCTAGCTTGATCATACACATAATTCAGTCCCTTTAAAAAATGATAAATGATAAATGATGTATCTAATACATTGACGTGGGTTATATCATAACGAAGAGTTTCAAGAATTGGTCATAATGGTTGGTGGCACCCATACCTAGTAACCAATATGTAAGAAAACCATTAGAAGTAACTTGTAATACTATTGAGTGAGATTTCTCACCAGAGCAAGCTGAGGAGATGTTGGAGTTGAATGTCAGGGCTGATCTTAGCCTCTTGAGTTCAGCTAGTCTTCCTCTCTTGGTTAGTGCTAACCTCTAAGGACATAGATGCCTCTTGAGGTTGAGGGTTAGTCAAGCTCATTTAACCATTTACTAGAGGGTAAATTAGGTGAGCTTGGCCTACGAAGGAGATATCAGGATCGGCCTCAAGTTTTCACCGAGGAGATTTTTTAATTCTGATAGATATAGAGGCTTTGAATATTACTGGAGATTTTACAGGGTCCGCAAGAGAAAAATAATAACAATTTCGATTAGGGGTGAAAGATTAAAACAAATATTCTCATTGGGCCACGGAGGGCAGGAGTTTAGTGGCTGGTCCACGTGACGATAGACACCGATCTAACGGTATGCGTTTCTCCCGCGCCACGCAAGATATTCGGATATATTCCGCCGGCCGGGACGATCCCCAGATTATCGCAGGACGGTTAGGCCTGGAAACCTTTCCGCCACGCTCCTATTTAACTCCCTCCCTCGTCCTCTCCATGGGTCGCAAATCCAAAACTCTGGAGCTCTTAAAGCGAGCGAGCGAGCGAGAGCGAGAGCGAGAGAGAGAGTAGGAAGATGGCGGGAACCTTGTACCGTCTGATGCAATCGTACCAGGGCCGGGTTCCTCCCATCACGACCAGCGGCGCCGCCCGCTACGATTTCTGGGGGTGGCAGTCCGTCCCGGCAGCGTATCAAAGAGGGGGTCTTTGGGGTGCTCCGCTGGCACAGGCCGGCGGGACATGGTGGGGGGCCTTCCCTCAGAGGGGGCAACTCCCGCCCTTCGAAGACCGCTTCGCGGACTTCCCGGAGCCGCTGCGCTGGAGGCTGATCTGCTGCTGCAGGCAGGCCATAGAGCAGTGCATCCGAGACCTCACCGCCGGGGCCGTCGTCCCGGAGGACATCTTCTACTACCACTCCGTCCTCGAAGCCGCTGACATCGCCGGCGTCGACGCTGAGGGAGCCAGGGGTCGCCTCTACGCCTTCCTCGCCGCCGCCACGGAGTAGGCCAGCGCAGGGGCTACGGTGGCGCGCCACACATGATGATGGCCGCACATTCCGCCACCTACCTCCCTTCCCCGTCTTCTTCAGATATGCCGAGCGAGATTATAAATTCCCTAACAAGAATATTTACAGATTGTAAAAGGAACGCACTTGCTTCTTGTCCTCTGTGCCTCTCAACTAATCCTTCTCTGTATCGTAATAGTAGTCGGAATAGCCTTTGGAATTCAGGCCTCCCATCTATCAAGAACCTCTCGGGGAGATCGATCTCTAAGAGCTTGAGCATGACCGAGCATTAGGGGAGGTCTCCTCCAAGTGAGTCTTCCTCCTGGCGTGGACCTGGTCGCGTACTACTCGAATGGTGCCGAGGAGCTGCTGGCCTAGTCAGTCGAGGGCGAGCGTGGAGAAGGGCTCCTCGATGAGAACGCCCACCTGTTCAGCCACAAGCGTAAGTCAACAGAAAAAGCATTCACCAGAAGATGGAGGGAGGCTAATTGTCCTTTTTTTCCGTGGAATAGGTGTTCATATTTCCCCATCTGTTGTACACATTTATGGGCTGATCTCTCGTGAGCATGCGGTCTATTTCCGAAATTCTGGTCCAGATTTATGGGCTGATTTCTCGGCTGGATGGGCGAGGTCAACGGGGCAAGGTCTTGTGAATGGCGCACTACAGAGGTCAACGCTCAGGGCTATTTTGGGGAAATTCTGACTTCTAAATATAGAAAGGGCACTTCGATAAAGAATGTGTATGGAATTTCAATTATAAATCTTTAATTCATCAACGGCGATTCTGAGAATCACAGTAAACTCATTAGCGATAAAGAAAAAAACTTCCACAACGAAAGGTTTTTGTTTTTCTACATCTCTTTGGTTTAGTTGGTGGTGATGGCATGGGGTTTTTTTTCTAAAGCTTACTAAGATAAGATCAGGTCATTCGTGATTATAGAGTTTAGAAGCCTAAAATAAATGTTATTTTAATAATGGAAGAGTGTGTAACATCCTCCGCGGGTTATATTCTACTCCCAGAGCTGCACACCTACCGATTAAAACGTATAGAATTTTTACTCACGGGTGACTGCTATCTTACTCCGCTCACTCTCTTCCTCTCCCAACGGGTCCCTGCACTCACCCTGTATCTTCTCCGCCTTGCTCTTCCCCGGCGCTCTGCTCCTCCCACCCACCCCATCCATGCTCGGCGGTAGTTCGAATAGAGCCATCGCCGTCTCCGTTTCTTCCGGCAAATGCCAAAACCTGCAACTCATCGCACCAGCACACCGGCGCATCTCTCTTCGTCGTTCTCAACTCTCACTTCCAAGTTTTCATCCAGGTTGCTGCCGCGCTCTCGTTCGTCTTCCTTCCCCAAGCCTCGTGCTCGTCGGATAATATGCGGCAAGCCACCTGCCCCTGGCCACTGCTTCCTTATCTCCGCAGGATCCCCGACCGGGCAGAAGACATGAAGGAGAGAGGGATGCAGAAGCCCCGTTCCCTCTATACCCACGACCACTGGGTGGAGCGTCGCAGCTTCCTCCGTCATCTACGTCACCTCCTTTTGAGTCTATCTTCCCGCGTTATCCTCTCCTTGATTCCCCCGGTGTTTACGCTCACTGCCGTGGATGCAACCCTAGCCGTGTACGATTCGGCAGTCCGCTGGATGGCTCCCCCGAGTTCCTCCCGCTTCTGAGGGCGCCTCCACTCCCCTACCAGCTTACAGCCCTCGCTTTGGCGTTACTGCTAGCGTTCGGGGCTGAAGCATTGTATTCCAGGTTTCAGGAGGGCAGAAGTGCGTTGATGAAGGTCATGACAGGGACAAGCGAGTTGTCTGGGATGGTGATATCCTTAGGTAGCAGCGGGCTTTCTGTTGATGCCTACACAAAGAAGGCACTCCTGAATTATATAATGGATTATTCGTGTTTTTGTTAAGGTTCGAAGTCGATTTATCTCTGCACTTTTTCTCGGAGAACATAGAAACAAGTCGTTATAGGTTCAAGTCAGGCCTCTTTTGAATCGTCTGTCCTTGTTTGTCTCTCACCGTCCTTTTGGGAACCAATCAGTTCCCAATAGAGTAACATAGATGTATTGTGAACTAGCATAGCACACCGGCGCATCAGTTCCCAATCGAGTAACATAGATGTCTTATGAATCTCCTTGGAACTCAAGGACGTTGGCTAATTACGAGTGAAGTCATGTTATTCTAGGTTCCCTTAGGCTTGATTTGGCCTTCTTTAAATCTTATGCTCTTTTCTTGGAAGGCCCATGAGCGGAATTCTTTCCTTTGAACTTGACATATTGACGTTTGATCTGACTGGTCTGACTTTCTCAATTGAATGGATCAAGAACCCATATGGGGAATTGATATCTAAGAGCTTGAGTTTTACCAGACATTAGGGAATTTCTCCTCCAATTGGGTCTTCTTTTTGGCGAGGACCTGGTCATGAACTAAGCTTTGTGTTAAGGAATGAAATATTACAGTTACACCATAATTGTAGTATGATGTGTATATATATCTTTATTTACTTTGATCGTTAGCCTATTGTTGAATAGTGTATTGGATGGGCTAATTGGTTCCACATGCCAAAATTAGATCTATTCCTCACGTGTTAGGTTGTTTGTACCCAAACCTCTTTCAGCCTAATTTTAGTTTTTCTCCTTTATTTATCTCTCTCCTCTCTCACGAGTCAATGGCCCTCTCCTCTCCAGCAATGTCTTTTCCAGCAAGCTTGGATCAAATTGGTTTCAACACGGTATCAAAGCACCCCAATTGAACTCATTCTCCTTTCACCCTTTTAAGGTTCATTCTTTGGATGGCTCTTTCAATGAATGGGGGAAATCCGATTTACAGATTTTTGAATGATCTGATTCTTCAGTATGATCAAATTCACACAAATTATAAGAAGATAAAAAAATTAAGATCTAGAAGAAGTCATTCAATAAGTGGTAGAACCACAAACTATAGAGAACCTACTATAAGTGGGCAGGACATGCCTGTGAAAGATGCCACAAATGTCATGGGTAACCTCAATCAAGAGGTCAAGTCGAGTTCACCTTGCCACTATGCTGACTTTAGATTGAGCAACAATGTTGGAGACATATTTTATTACCCACATGTTAAACTAAAAGATGGATTTAATTCTTAAGATCTTCAGATGTGTGGCGGCAAAAATCCCACAATCAAGGTCAAGTTAAAGGAAAGTTTGACCCTAGAGCATTGAAATGTATTTTGTTCAATATTCAAACACTAAGAATAAAATTAAATGTTATCATCCTTCATCAATTAATTTTTTTATTTCAGTTGAGCTAACTTTTGTTGAGCATGATTCGTTTTTAAATATTAAATGTGTTTCTCTTGAGGTGAGAATATATCGTAAGATGATGGTGGGGACCAAGGAGCTAGAAACTTATTGTTATTAATACCATTTCTTGATGAAACTTCACATCTTTCAATGTTGGAGGTGACTATACCTACACTAACTCATGAGAATATCCAAAAGGAAATTGGTGAACCTTTGTGATTGGAGGAAAACTGAGAAGATCTACGTATAACCTTCAGAAAATTAAAGAGAAAATATTTTTGAAATCATAAGTATCCTATTTTTCAATTCATGCCATTTAGGTGGCTATCTCCATCTTATAGAACATTTCTCACATCTCACAATTCAATAACTATTCCATCAAATGCCATTGTCTCATAGAGAATGGAAGAAGGAAATGAATGAGGAGACGTAAAGCATTAGAAAAGAACCAAATGTGAGTGTATACTATAAAATATAAGGTTGATGGAACCATAGAGAGATATAATACTAGATTAGTTCCCAAAGGATATGCCCAAATGTATAGTATGAATTATTTAGTCTTTTGGCCTAGTTGTAAATATAAATACAACTATAATTCTACTATCTTTAGTAGTTAATTATGATTGGGACATACAATAATTTGATATGAAAAAAACCCTTCTTCATGAAGAACTTGATGGTGAGCTCTATATGAATGTTCTCGACTGATATAATATTAACTCTAACAAGTATGTTCTATGCAGACTGAAGAAGTCTCCAGAATAGTGACAAGAAATGATGAGAAAGAAATGGAACACTTAAGTATTTATTAAAATAATTTTATATTAAGATGTTAGAAAAAAGAAAATGTTTCTTAGGCATTGAGTTGCACTCAAAACAAAGGATCTTCATATTCAACATAAATACATCATCAACGTCCTTAAGGAAGTTTGGAAGTTATGACGTAAATGAATAAGTACTCCTATTAATATCAAATTTTACTCAATACTATCTTACATATGATCAACTTAAAAATATTTCATTAGTTTTGGAACATTGTATAGAATTATAATTGACTTGTTTGTACTAAAATCCTTCTAAAAATAAAAAAAATATTTTTTTAGTTTTATAAATTATAAATTTATATGATTTATTATACAATAATTAAGTCACACCAAGTTTATAGAGACATTTTCTTCTCATAAGATAGGGGCATTTTAGACAAAAATGTGAAACTTGTGACTACTAACATGAGTTTAGTCCCACATCAATTGTCTCTCAATGTTTGAGACACATGTCTTTACCTCTTCATGCCTTTAATGTACTCTTTCTCACAAATACAAGTATGTACGACAACTCTTTGCCCCATGCTTGATTGACCTTTGATGACATGAAAGGAGAATGATGCACATGTGCTTTGACTGATACTTAGCTATTTGAGGCCCCATGGGTTGTGGCTTCTTTAGCTCATGCCTTTGACCCACATGTGGTGCCCTTTAAGTTAGTTGTTGGGTCCCAACTGGTTAGTGGGTCTCCTTTTTTTATCTTTTTTCGTCATTTATCTCAAAAATATAATTATTAAATTATATATATACATAAAATTATATAATTAATAATAAAAAAATATTAATCAACTAAATGTAAGTTTATTTATCATGAATTAAGACTTAAAATATATTATTAAATAATTATTAACTCATGATAATAAATTCTTATTAAAAATCAAGCATGCAATCTAAATTTAGAGTTATGCCACAAGACATATGTAAAGTATTATTAGTGAAAGGCATTTTAGATGATCTTAGGATTGATAGACAAGGCCCGATCAAGCTCTATTTGGACAAAAAATTAACTATTTACATTGCTCACAATTTAGTGCAAGATGATCAAATCAAGCATATTAAGATTGGTTGACACTTCATCAAAGAAAAATTAGATTGTGGTGACATTTCCACATCTTATGTCTCCACTCATAAACAACTCACAAATATTCTCACCAAAGGATTAAGCAGATTGATATTTCAAAGATACATGACTAAGTTGGGATTAAGTGATATACACTTACCAACTTGAGGGGGAATGTCGAGAAATGAAATATTATAATTATACCATAACTATAACTTTATGTGTATATATGTCTTTATTACCTTAATAGTTAGACTACTATTCATGAGTGTATCATATTCAGCTAATCAGTTTCACTCGTCAAAACCATATATAATCCTCTCATATTGGGTCAATATAAATGTATTTACTTGAATTTATTTCAACTCTAATTTTAATTTCGTCCCTTTCTTTCTCTCTCTTCTCTCTCACAAACCTATGACTCTCTCATTGTCAATGGTGTTTTCTCTAGTAAGCTTTGACCATAGTGGTTTCAACACTTTGGATGTATAGTGCTTCTTGAATGGTGCCAAGACTTAATGGTACAATTTGAAGAGCATGGAGAAGGGCTCCTTGATGGAACATCCACTAGTTCAGTCACAAGCAAAAGTCAACATAACAAGCATTCACTAGAGAGGGAGGGAGAATATTTTTTTTGTTTTCCATGTCATACGTGTGCATATTCACCTTGTGTGTTCTACACATTCATGGGCCTTCTTCCGGCTGCCAAATCTCCTGAAAGAGGTTGGCTCCTCTCTCTGCATGAGAGGAATGGGCACATACCATGTCTAGGAGGGGGGAGTTTTGTTGATTAATGAACATGTGGCCTATTTCCCTAATTTATGTACATATCATCTAGTCTCACTCTAGAATAAATGTTCATCCGTATTTGACATGAGGCATATGGCAAGCATAAAAATGTAGTAAAATTAAATTCAACATGTACCCTTGAGCTTCCCTTGGCTTGACAAAAAATGTAAAAAAAGATGATGAGTTGACTCCAAAATCAAATATCCATGTGACATAGGACAAGGACATTCCAATCAAAATGAGTCAAAAAAGTGAATTAAAGTTGCCCCAACTAGATTTGGTCCCCAAAGCTCACCAAAAATCTTGATGCTAGTGGACTTGCTTGCACTCTAACAAGATCCTTTATTACTAATGAACTACTAATGAAACATAAACTTTGGACTATTGTCCTAGAAGGACTAACATGACCTAATCATTGTATAAAAAATCATGTGAATATTAAATTTATAAAACTAGAAATCTTAATTTTTAAATTTTATTTTTTTTAACATAAATATATTATTTATAATTTGATAAAAGCTTCAAAAATAATATTTCAGGTCAATCATAAGGAAATAAAAATATATCGACTAAAATTTTAAATTTCTCTCAAAAAATATTTTTTTATGATTTTTAGATTAATTGATGAAGATAAGATATATTTTAAAATTCACAAAAAAAAATTGAGTGTGTACGTTAAGATGAGATTAGTGCCTTGACAAATACAATTTGGGTGGAAATAGAGTTTTGCCTGGTAATTCTTACATAAGTGATTATAGAGGACTTGATTGATGAATTTAAGATATCTAAAAGTAAGAAGAATTTAAATGTAGTAAAGAATACTTTAGAAACTTAAAATCATACAAAATATTACTAGTTTAACTAAAAAATAAGTTTTAAAACAAGAAAGGTCATAATTGTCAGAATTTTATATTTTAGGATTATTGTGTATTGTTATGACCTCAAAGGGGATAATATCTAAATCTTCTTGTAAAGTTTTAAATTAATGAAATAAGTTGATAAATGATATATGACAACTATCACTAGTGGAAATAAGTCAAATAAAGGTGGGACATGTCCTAGAAAGTTTCATCCTTAGGTGAGGTAATAAGATAAAGCTCTTCATCACATTTAGTATGTATGCTTTGAAGATATGATAACTTATGTCTTAGTAGAATTTTCTCTTTCTAATAACGACTCATTTGTCAATCAATCGGAGATAATTTTGTTGATGGATCCACAATCTTTTTATCCGTAATCATCCAAAGTTGGTAATAATGCTATATAAATTATGTTGATACTATGTTTATTGATGATTGAGTGATTCTAATGGCTTAGTCATTCACCAAGGGGCTCTATAAAAAGTATAATTTAATCAAATAAAAATATGAGTTAAGAGTTTAGTGGGATTCAAACTCTTGTTGGTCATTTGTCTATTTAAGAAAGTATTAATTACACTTATAGCCCTATCTAATGACGTCATAGAGGTGCTTCTTATAAATCAAAGATATTTTAGATATAAAAATATATAAGACATCAATTTAGTCCCACATCAGTTGTTTCCTATTGTTTGAGATATAAATATTTACCATCAAGTTCTTTTTCCCATAACCAAAATGGCTAAGACCGCTTGGGCGAGGACTAAGTTAGGTGTTCTACCTTAACATATACATGAGAGTAGAACTACTTCTTGTCCCATGGCTGCCTAACCCTCAAGACATGGAAGGAGAATGACCCACATGTGCTCTATGTGGGTCCCTTGGCTAGTCAAGCCCCTCGATTGTGCTTTTGATCCATGTGTAGGCCTAATTAGTTAGTGGGTCTCTCATTTTTATTTTTATTTTTATTTTTATTTTATCTTGAAATCATCTTTATAAAAATTATCTAAATTTACACAATTAGTCAAAAAATATATATCAACTATTTTTTTTAATTTAATACAAATATAATTTTATTTAACATGAGCTAAGGGTTAAAATATATCATTAATTAATTATTAACTCATGATAATGAAGACTTATTAAGGGCAACTTGAATTTTGAGGGAGTGAGAAACTCTTTTTCCTTTTTTTGTTAGTTGCTCTCTCATAAAAGTTGGTTATGAAGACCTTTTCATAATAGTAGAATTAGTTGAGAGGATTATGTCTGAGCGTAGTTCATCTTTTTCTCCTCTTCTGTAACATGTCATTCTAATTCTATGACATCACCATCACCCTATATGTTGGAGGTCATCCATGACTAGGTCATCAATTTGAGCATCCTTCTTAAACCTAATGATACAGGTGATGTTCTAGGGAAACAACCTTGCATAGATGGAGTTGAGGTCTAACATGGTTGAATCTATTGGTGTAGGCATCAACACTGTTTGAATTAAATTTTGGATGTGGATCATTATAATAGTCTCACCCTTCCCTAGTGGATAATCCCTCTCCCTTCCTTCAATCATCATTTTATTATTGAATTATTCTTCTTATGATTATACTACAACCCTCAACACCTTCCCTCAAAAGAGGAGATCAACCTACCAAATGAGCCAGGCCCAAATCAACAGCTTGGTAAGCAAAGCACACCCAACAAGTGCAGAAGGTGAGTGTAGGCCCAGTTCAAACACTTAGAAGGTGAATAGGTTAAGTACTGGGAAGAAAGGGGAGGGGAATACCTTTTGGGAAAGGAGTAGTCTGAGGAATGGAATGGTTGTGGCCTACTTCCTGTCAAGAGAGATTAGGGTTCCGGCATAACCTACTCTTGGTTTGTATCTCCTAAACTCTGGTTATTGTATTTCATATTCTTGTCTTCTTCTCACCACTTTTTTCTAGTTTGTATCACTAGCATCAAAGCCGCATGTCCTAGGTTCCAGCCACCATGCCTCTGAGGCCTATAGAGAGAGTTGACCTCTTGGAACCAGAGGTGAAGTCCGTCAAGAATGACTTAGTCATGGAACTGACCGAGAACAAAAGAAGGCAATGAATAATGTCACTAACATGCTAGACTGCCTCCAACAGTGGTTTGAATAGATAGAAGATAGGATGTCTATGATGGAGAAGAGGGAGTCTTCTCACCAACAACTAGACAACACTCAGGCCCCGTCTCCTTCCCTGGCAGGGCCAGCAAAAGTCTACTTGTGCTTCTCCCCCAATGATTGCTATAGAGGTCAGATGAAGTTTTTTATTCACAATTTCGATAGAGAAAATACCAATTCATAGCTGTCTTGGACTGAACTGTATTTCAAGGTTAACAATGTCTCCAAAGAAGACAGGATGAACGAAGCAATCATACATTTAGATGGAGATGCCTTATTAATGGAGATCGCATTAAGGAATATCCTCCTAGGGGTTTCTCTTGAAGTGAAGGAAACAGCTCCTTAAAATAGAATATAATGTTAGAAGGTTGTCTCAAGGACCCCAGTGGCTCAGGTGCTAAAGTGCAGCATTCCTGAAGTCCTAGTCAACGCCGATGCTTGGACATTGCCACCTGATGGCTCTCTCTCTCTCTCTCTCTCTCTCTCTCTCTCTCTCTCACACACACACACACACACACACACACACACTCCCTCTATGTTTGTTTTTCTCTCTCTCTCTTTGACTCCCTTTATCTTTCTTTCTCTCTCTCTCTCTCTCACACACACACACTCACTCATTCACTCCCTCTATGTTTGTTTTTCTCTCTCTCTCTCTCTTTGACTTCCTTTATCTTTCTCTCTCTCTCTCTCTCTCTCTCTCTCTCTCTCTCGCTCTCTCTCTCTCTCTCTCTCTCTCTCTCTCTCTCTCTCTCTATCTCTCTCTCTCTCTCTCTCTCTCTCTCTCTCTCTCTCTCTATCTCTCTCTCTCTCTCTTACTCCCTCTATCTTTCTCTCTCTCTCTCTCTCCCTCTGACTCCCTCTATCTTTCTCTCTCTCCCTCTCTGACTCCCTCCACCTTTCTCTCTCACTCTCTTACTCCCTCTACCTTTCTCTCTCTCTCCCTCTCTGACTCCCTCTACCTTTCTCTCTCTCTCCCTCTCTGACTCCCTCTACCTTTCTCTCTCTCTCTCTTACTCCCTCTACTCCCTCTACCTCTCTCTCTCTCTCTCTCTCTCTCTCTACTCCCTCTACCTTTCTTCTCTCTCTCTCTCTCTCTATATATATATATATCTACCTATCTATCTCTATCTCTCTATCAATCTAGGGAAATGAGCCGAGTAAATGGGCTCACTAGAGCCCATATAGCTCGGACGAACAGTTTTATTTATTTATTTTTGAAAAAGATAAATGGAGTTATTACGTCCTATCCAGGAAAAGACAAGAGAGTCTGGTGGAACGAGAAGTTCTCCTTCGCGTTCGCGACGCGGAAGTGGAACAGCCTGACCCGACTGAGAATGACGATCATGAAGAGCCATGCCTTACAGGAGGACTCTCCCATCGGCGAAGCCACGTACAGATCCCCAAAATCGGAACCCTAACTCTGCGTCACACCTCTCTCTCTCTCTCTCTCGGCAGATCCGTTGATGGATGGAGATTTTCTGATTGTAGGGTTCACCTGGTAGGAGTCCTCGAAGAAGGAAGCCGGAGAGGATGCGTAGATCTGCAGCCCGCCCCGTACAACCTGGTCTTGCCGGACGGCACCTACGAAGGGCAAATCCGGATCGGCCTCAAGTTCATCGCCGAAGTGCGCGATCCTCCCAGCGATTCTTGGCGTTTGACGAAGACAGATGATAAACCGTATGAACTCCCTACCTGTTCTCGCAGGCGGAGGTGCAGCCGACGACGCCGATGACGACGGAGAGAAGAGAAGAAGCGGCAGCGGCCAGCGAAGGGAAACCCCAGTTGATCTACAGAGCTCTGTTCAGATTTGCCTTTTGGCGGCTCTCGTGGCCGAGGATGCAGCAGCTCTTCCGGGGATGTGGGGATTCAAAAGAAGATGATGCGATAAGAGGCCATTAATAAAGCCAGAAAGAAGACAACTGGACGGAATCGTTATCGGGCATGATGGGTCGGGCGGGGCCCTTTATGGCCATGCTGGAGGATTACGCTCGAAGAGAAATAAACGGCCTCACGTTGTTATAATACCACTGGGACATTTTAATTATAATATTTATGGAGGCTTTAAATATTATTTGAGATTTACAGGGACCGCAAGCGAAAAATTGATGTCAATTTCGATTAGGGGGAGAGAGAAAGAGGGGTAAGAATTGAGATTAAAACAAAAAATCTTATTGGGCCATGGACGGCAGGAGTTTAGTGGGCCAGCTCACGTAGAAAGAAAGGTGGGCCATATGACGGAGAAGCAGCGATCTGACGGGATCCGTCTCTCCCGAGCGAACAAACATATTCGGATATATTCCGCCGGCCGAAACGGAGGTCCGCTCTCGATTATCGAACGACGGTTAGTCCTGGAGCCCTTCCCGCCACAACTCCTAATTAAATCCCCTCCCTCGTCCACTCCATGGCGGGGGCCTTCGACCGTCTGACGTAGTCCGCCAGAGTGTCTCTCAACGGTTAGTCCTGGAGCCCTTCCCGCCACGCTCCTATTTAAAATCAAGAGCTCTGGAGCTCTAGCTCTAGAGAGAGAGAGAGAGAGAGGAAGATGGCGGGGGTTCGACCGTCTGAAGCAGTCCCCCAGATTATCGCACAGCCGTTAGTCCTGCAGCCCTTCCCGCCACGCTCCTATTTAAAATCAAGAGCTCTGGAGCTCTAGCTCTAGAGAGAGAGAGAGAGAGAGGAAGATGGCGGGGGTTCGACCGTCTGAAGCAGTCCCCCAGATTATCGCACAGCCGTTAGTCCTGGAGCCCTTCCCGCCACGCTCCTATTTAAAATCAAGAGCTCTGAAACTCTAGAGAGAGAGAGAGAGAGAGGAAGATGGCGGGGGTTCGACCGTCTGAAGCAGTCCCCCAGATTATCGCACAACCGTTAGTCCTGGAGCCCTTCCCGCCACGCTCCTATTTAAAATCAAGAGCTCTGAAACTCTAGAGAGAGAGAGAGAGAGAGGAAGATGGCGGGGGTTCGACCGTCTGAAGCAGTCCCCCAGATTATCGCACAGCCGTTAGTCCTGGAGCCCTTCCCGCCACGCTCCTATTTAAAATCAAGAGCTCTGTAGCTCTAGAGAGAGAGAGAGAGAGGAAGATGGCGGGGGTTCGACCGTCTGAAGCAGTCCCCCAGATTATCGCACAGCCGTTAGTCCTGGAGCCCTTCCCGCCACGCTCCTATTTAAAATCAAGAGCTCTGGAGCTCTAGAGAGAGAGAGAGAGAGGAAGATGGCGGGGGTTCGACCGTCTGAAGCAGTCCCCCAGATTATCGCACAGCCGTTAGTCCTGGAGCCCTTCCCGCCCTCGTCCTCTCCCACACGCTCCTATTTAACTCCCTCCCTCCTCCCCTCCGTCGCTTACAGATCCAGAACTCTGGAACTCTGGAGCTCTAGAGAGAGAGAGAGAGGAGGAAGATGGCAGGGACCTTCGACCGTCTGACGCAGTCACCGACCTTCCGAGCGTACCAGGGCCGGCTTCCTACCATCAAGACCGGCGCCGCCGCCGGCTACGATCTGTCGGGGGGACAGTCCGTTCCGACGGAGTATCTAGGAGGGGGCCATTGCGGGGCTCCGCTGGAGCAGGCCGGCGAAACCTGGTGTGAGGCCCTCCCTGAGCGCGGGCTCCTCCCGCCTTTCGAGGACCGCTTCGCCGACTTCCCAGAGCCGCTGCGCTGGAGGCTGATCGACTGCTGCAGGGCGGCCGTGGAGCAGTGCCTCCGCGACGTCACCGCCGAGATCCGTGGCCTCACTCCCGACGCCGCCGTCCCGGAGGACATCTTTCTTTACGACTCCATCCTCGCCGCCGCCCACATCACCGGCGTCGACGCCGAGGAAACCCGGTGGCGCCTCTACGCCTACCTTACCGCCGCCGAGGAGCAGGCCACCGCGGCAGCTGCGGCGGCGCGCCGCGCATGAAGACCTTCGTGCATTCCTCCACCTCCCTCCCTTCTCCGTCTTCTTCAGCCATGGCGAGATGGAACCGGTAAATTCCCTACGGGGCCCACTTGCTTCTTCTTCACTCCGCCTCTCTACTAACACTTCTCTCCATCGTACTAAGCTCTCCGGGGAATCGATCTCCAGGTGCTTGAGTATGGCCGGCCATTAGGGGAGTTCTCCTCTAAGTGCGTCTTCCTCTTGGCGAGGACCTGGTCGTGAATTAAGATCTGCATCGCCGGCGCTCCCCACATGGTTCCGAGGACCTGCTCGCACAGTTCGTCGAGGGTGAGCATGGAGAAGGGCTCCTCGATCAGAACGCCCACCTGTTCACCTGTTCATTCACAGGCATAAGTCAATGGAACAAGTATTCAGCAGAAGAGGGAGGGAGGCTAATAGTTTTCTTTTCCATGGACTTGACTTTTTCATTTCCCCATCTGTTGTACACATTTATTGGCTGATATTTTGCACGCCGTCTATTTCACCAACTTCGGTCCATATTTCCATACTATGAGAACGCACTCAACAGGTCAACGCTCAGGGCTATTTTTGTAAAACTCGAACTTTAAATGCAGAAACGGCATTTCGATAAGAATGTGTAGGGAATTTCAATTATACATCTCTAGTTCATCAACGCAACTCTAAAAATCATTGAAAACTCATCAGCGACAAAGAAAAAAGTTCACTTCCTCAATGAATGGTTTTTGCTATAAAGACCCTGCAAAATTATCGAATGATTAAAGACCCCGTGATGATTGGGGTTATTTCTTATAAATCTTGACAAGATTAGAGGGATCAGGTCATTCGTGATTATAGAGTTTGGGAGCCGCAAGAAAATTGTGATTTTTAATAATAGAAGACTGGGTAACTTCCTCTGAGGGTTAAGTTATACTCCCAGAGCCCCACACCAACCGACCAACCAATCATCTCGCCCTCTCCCCTCCTCGCTCTCCTCCTCTCCCAACAGGCTTCCTCCACCCATCCTGTACCTTCTCCGCCTTGCTCTTCCCCGGCGCTCTGCTCCTTCCGCCTACCCATCCATGCTGGGCGGTAGTTCGAGATAGAGCCATCGCCGTCGCCGTTTCTTCCGGCAAATGCCAAAACCTGCAATCATTGCATACGTCTGAAACAATTGAGATGTCTTTTGTATCTACAATAATTTATTGAAGTGAGTTTATTGAAGTGGTCCTAAAAGGACGGGGAAAATTAGATCATTCTCTTGAATTAGGGCTATCACATATAGATCAATAATTTAAACTATGGAAGAAGAGGATGCGATCATAAAAATATGATTGGGAAGTACAATGACACCGGAAGTAAATGTTTTAAACCTATTTCTATCCACATAAGGATATTTGGGAGCAAATGACTCAATCATGCTCAAAAAGGGGGGATGAAACTGAAATATACAGAGTTATCATCCAAACCTCTACTGTGACGTTGAGTAGTAAAATAATCTGAGAATATATAAATGAGTTGAGAATCTATGCCAAGAGGTTGAAATGCTGGAAGGATGAGATATTTTTAAAAAAATATGTAGAGAAATATATGATTTATCAATTTTTAAAAGGACTGAATTATGTGTATGATCAAGTTATGTCTCAAATTTTAGGAAAATATAAAGTTGTAAATTTAATATAAGTTATTGCTATCACTAGAAACGATTAGAGCTGTAGAAACCATATGCTAGAACAACAAAATTCAAAAAATTCAACATTTGTGGTTCAACCTAAATGACATAAATCCATAAATGTGGTCCAACCTAAATATGATAAAGGACAAGGGGAAAAAGTAATTATCCATATAATTTATGATGCACTTATTGTAGGCGAACAATGCATACTAGAGACCACTACTACAAGTTCCATGGGAAACCTCAAGTTGGTAGTTAGACCCACCTGATCACCTCCCCAATGAAAGGTCAAGTTCACCTAATTTACCTTTGAGTAGAGGGTTAGATGAGCTCGACCAACCCTCAACCTCAAGAGGCATCTATGTCCTTGGAGGTTAGCACTAACCAAGAGATGAAGACTAGTTGAACTTGAGAGGCTAAGATCAGCTGTGGCATTCAACTCTAACATCTCCTTGGCTTGCTCTAGTGAGAAATCTCACTCAATAATATTACATGTTACACCTAATGGTTTTCTTACATATTGGTTACTAGATATGGTGCCATCAACCATTATGACCAATTCTTAGAACTCTTCGTTATGATATAACCCACATCAACTTATTAGAAAAGTAGTCACAATCGATTGATTATTAATTACTATTATAGGAATTAGAGAAGTGACATTAGATCCTATTAACATTATTAAAAATGTCATACATGTTCTTAAGCTCTCAACTAAGTTTATATCTATTAGAAGGTTAGAGATATGTCTTGTAGAGTGATAATTAATTATAATGTTTGTGATGTCTATGATAAGGTAACATGTAAAAAGATTAGACATAGTGAAGATCAAGATAGACTCTATTATATTAGATCATCAGATCATGATTATCTTGTAGAGTTAAATGATCATTTAGGACAGAAAACTTTTGTGTTAGCTAAGAATGATGTTTTTTGATTATGTCATTGGCATTTGGGACAACTCTCCTTTAAAAATGATAAAGTTTATATTTCTAAATTTAATTTTGAATGCAAACATATGACAATTAAAGTGTGATGTGTGTGAGATTAAAAAATACTAGAGAACTACATATTTATTATTTAGGGAGAGAAGAACCTCTCCCTTATCTTTGATTCACAATGATTTTTAGGGACCATCACCAATTGCTCGCATATTAAGAGCTAGATGGTTCATCTTTTGTTAACAAGAGGAATAGAAAATCTTAAAATTAATATATTAAAGAAGAGGAGTACATGAGGTTATATAAAAGAAAGGAAGAAAGAGAGAGAAAGAAAGAAGTGAAAGTAATAGATGAAGAATAAAGACATAGAGAGAATACATCCAAAATAGGCATGATGAGCACATTGAGCCTATTCTAACTCTCATTCTTAAGCTAGAGCATACAAGTCAAATATTCATAACTTCATAAATGTCATGTCGTGAGAGATCCCTATAAGACTCTTGTTGAAGATGTCCACGAGATAATGAGACAAGATAACATGCAGAGTAGAGATAACACCTGACGTTACTTTATCTTAGATGTAATGACAATTAATCTCAATGTACTTCATCTATTCATGAAATGTAGAATTCTCAACAATAAAGATGATGACTTGATTATCACAATGCATAAATATTAGCGTAAGAAATGAGATGCTAAGGTCTTTGAGGAGTGAACTAAACCACACCATATCTTGTACTATCTCAGTCATTGCGACATACTTAGACTCAGCACTAGAGCAAGATGCCACCTTCTACTTCCTAAAGCACCACGTGACAAGATTACTACCCACATGTGTACAATAACTAATAGTAGATTTATGATATCTCTTGTCACCAACATATCCAACATCTAAGTAGACTTCAATCTGAAGATGCCCATGTCTTTGATAGATAAGCCCTCTCCCAAGAAAACTTTTGATATATGTCAAAACCTATAAAGCTTTCTCCTAGTAAACTTGTCGATGTTCTTACATGAATTGACTAAAGATACTAATTGTGTACATGATGTCGGGGCGAATGATAGTGAGATAGATTAGCTTCTCTAACAATCATTTGTATTAATTAACATCTTCTAGTAGTGAAAATAATATATCCTAAAAGTGCGGATGTGCCCTCATAAGTGACAACTTTGACTTGCACCCAAGTAGCTTAGTCTCCTAAAGTATATCAAAAATATACTTTTACTGAAAGAGAGTAAACTTGTCATCCTGATAGAGTCATCGCTGTCGCCGTTTCTTCCGGAAAATGCCAAAACCTGCAACTCATCTCTCTTCGTCGTTCTCAACTCTCACTCCCGAGTTTTCATCCAAGTTCCTGTCGCGCTCTTGTTTGTCTTCCCTCCCCAATCCCCGTGCTCGTCGGATAGTATGCGGCAAGTCACCTGCCCCCTATGTTTGTCTTCAACTTTTTAAAAAATATTACTCACTTATAATTTATAATTTAATATAAAAACCTATGTATTTCTTGGATGGACATAAGGGGCAGGTGGCTTCATAGTCAAAATCAGTATATACTTCCATAGCTATTTTATTTTTTATATAAAAATATTTCTGTAGTGTTTCCTTCAGATATTCAATAACTCTTTCTGCAACAAGCAAGTGAGATATATATCGAGTATCTATGATTGACTAAGTACTCCAACAATGTATAATATATCAGGTTTAGTGTGAGAAAGATAAATTAATTTTTCTTATTAGTCTTTGGTATCCAAGTACATCTATCTTGTTACTTTCTTTGATGTCACCAAGTTTATGGTTAGTGTGTATTGGTATATTTCTATGTTTACATCATAATTTTTCAATATCTCATAATAGATCTAAAATATATTTTTACTCTAAAATAAAGGTCAAATTTGGAGTAAGTTATTTTTATCCCTAAGAAATACCTTAATCTCTAAAATATAATTTTCCTAGCACTTTAATGTCAAACTCTTTTAGTAGGTTTCTTCTCAAATATTTCCTTTCATATTTATCATTTTTAGTCATTATTATAGCATCAACATATACTAGGAGAATTATAATTCCCCCTAAAGTCGAGTGTTTGATGAACAACATGCAATCTATATTAGATGGTTTATATCTTAACTCACACATTACTTTATAAAAAAATTCAAACTAGTCCCTAAGTGGTTGTTTAAGCCCATCAATGTTTTCTTCAACTTAAATATTATACCCTTCTCTATATTCTTATTATATCCTTTAGGGACCATCCATATGTATGTCTTCTTCTAAATCTCTATGTAGAAACTTACTCTTCACCTCAAATTGTTGAATGTTCTATTCATAATCTACTACTAACAAAAGAATTTTAATTATACTAATTTTATAATTAGAGCAAATATTTCTAATAATTTATTTCATGTATTTGAATATATCTTTTAGCCATCAATCGAGTTTTATATCTTTCTATTGTACCATATGTATTGTATTAGATTGTATAAACCCACTTACACCTCATGGTTCTTTTCCGTGTAGTAACCTTGGTAATTCACATGTATAATTTTTGTTCTAAGGCCCCTAGTTATTCCTCCAGAGTTAGTTCCATTCATCTCAACCTAATGCCTCCAAGACATTATATTGATTTTTTTTTCAAAATCAAAGGTTCTAAGAAAAATCTTATATGAGGCTGTGTCATATGATATGAAATTAGATATTGTGGTTCTTTAATATGGTTTCACTCTCCTTTCCCAAGAGCTATGGGTAACTCCTCATAATTTACTCATGGTATTAGTGGTTCTTCATTCTCATTATTTTGAATCTCTTCTATACGATCATTAAGTTCATCATGTTCACAATGATCTATAACATCAGGTTGATCATTATTATATTGTGGTCTCATTGCTATTTCTTTTGATGACATCGGTATATCTAGAAGTATATATGGTAATACAAAGTTGCTACCATCAACATTTTTTTCCTACATAATACTATAAGTGATTGCTTCCTTAAGAACAATTCTATCAAAATAAGTTTCATGCTCATGAAAAGTTACATCATTAGAAATAAAAAAATATTTTCAATGAAAGGCAATAGTATTTATACCTATTTTTTATATTTAAGTATCTAATAAACACACAATTATATGTGGATCAAGTTTAGTCTTAGTGGGTCCATAGTTATAGATAAAGTAAGTGCAACCAATACTCTAGTAACTAAGCTATTGTTTAGTGAGATTTATGGGTAGAATCTAGATAGAACCTCTAATGGGCTCTTAAAAGCTAGAAGTTAAGTGGTAACCTATTAATAAGGTGTATCATCGCGAGAACATCTCAAAAGTTTTTGTTATTTCTATTTGGAAGAGAAGTGATCTAGTCACTTATAATATATGTTGAAACTTTCCATATCCAATATTGTTTTGTTGTGGAGTATTAACACATGATGACTCATAAATAATTCCTTCATTAAGAAGTATCATTTGATAGTATGATTAAAGAAATTACTTGTATTATCTGATATAAATTATTTTATTTATATTTTAAATTAATTTTTAATAAGTGAGTATTTTTAAAAAATATTAATCACTTATAATTTATAATTTAATATAAAAACCTATGTATTTATAAAAAAATATCAATTAAAAAGATGTGAAAATATGCCCACTAAGCCCACCAGGGCTATTTTAGAGTTATTCTCTCTATGTCCTTATTCTTCCTCCACTATCTCCACTTCTTATTCTCTCTCTTTCTGTCGTCTTTTTCATATAACCTCATGTATTCCTCTTTTTCAATATATCAATTATAGGGTTTTCTTTTCCTCTTGTCAACATGGTATCAGAACCCTAGGGTTTATCTGCCGCTGCGCTTTGCCTCCTCTCTTATCTCGATGTCACCTATCCTCTCCTAATGCAATCTTTTATAACATTGCCTTGCATGTCTACGCGGTGCCCAGTCTACATAGCTCTACATGCTTGCCACACCTTTTGCAACGCGCACCTGCGTGCCCATCCGGTGCTTACCCAACACCATCTTGCATGCCCGCTTGGCATGCCGCTGCACCTGCACGCTTGGCAGCACCATCTCCCACTGGTGCCCCATGCACTGACTATAGGTGCCGCACACACTACCTCTTGGTGCTCCCCACTGGTGCCCTGTGCCTTATCTTTAGTGTTGCCTTGGTGGCCCATGCATCACCTCATGATGTTATCTCATCTCCCGCAAATCCTCATCTATAGATCTAGTGGGCAAATCCTCGATGTCTTAGGCACCTTCTCTATTAGTTCTTTAGCCAGCAGATGTCTTCAATTGACATAATTATGCATTGTGGGCCTCTATTCGAGCACTTATTGATGTCGCACAACCTTCTCCACCACTTATCAATTGATCCACCAGGCTTCACTAATCCGTCCTTTACTTCATGGTCTTAACTTGATTCAACCATCCTTACCTGGATGTTTCAAAGTATTGAGCCGAGCATTTCACTTGGATATGCCCTATGTAACAACTTTGGATGACATTGGAAAACATGTATGTCAATCAGATGAATATCAATTGCATGGTCAAAATCTTCGAGTTATTTTTTGTTTGCAAGTAGGGTGACTCTTCTCTTCAAGTTCATTTCGGTCGTCTCCAAGCCCTGATATAAGAGCTTACCATCTATTAGCCTCTGATCACTGACCTCTAGACATCTAAGTGCTACTATCAGAAGTTTCTTGTTAGAGTCTATCTGAGTGGACTTTACCCATCAATTACCTCTTAGATTCGTAAGATGATCCTCTCTAAAGACTAGATATTTGATATCTCTCACATTTTCTCCACTGCACTTTGTGTGAGTACATACACTCCTACTATTACCAGTGGCACATCTACTCCGTCGGTGATGGCTGTCTCCACTCCTCGAGTGTCACATGACCCTTGACGTGACTTAGTCATCGTATATTAAATCACACAAATTTAAAATGTATAAAACTAGAAAATACGTATTTTTAGATATTTAGAAGTATTTTTGAAAAAAATATATCAATTATACTTTAATAAAACTTCCAAAAATAGCAGTAATTTTTCAGGTCGATCATAGGGATGTAATATAATATCTGATAATTATTCAGAATTTTTCTCAAAGAATACTATTTTCTATGAATTTTATACTAGGAAATAAAAAGAATATATATTTAAAATTCACGAAAAAGAGAAATAAAGGTGCGGACGTCAAGATGACGTCAACTCTTGGCGAATGTGAATCGGATGGAAATAGAGTTCTGCCCGGTGATTCTTACGTAAGCGATTACAGACGATTTACTTGATCAAATTAAGATTTATAAAAGTCGGAAGAATCGTAATTGAATGAAGTATATCTTGGTAAATTTAAATCACATAACTTATCACTAAATGAAGCGGAAAGTAAGTTGAAAGCAAGAAAATAGAGTTTTGGTGTCGCAGCGGCGATGCGTCGACGATACACCGAAATCCTGAGCGTTTAAGAGGATCGTTGTGCAGTGTCCACGGCCTCAAAGGCTCTCATTGGACAAGGACGATGTGGGTAATCTCTAGATCTTCTTGCAAAGTTTAGAGATCAATGAAATGGGTTGTCGAATCGTCTTCGACGGCTGTGACCTAGTGAAGCAGAAAAACGGCGACTTTGCAGCTCTCTGGCGGCTGTCACCTGATAGAGAAGAGCTGGATGGAGGTGGGGCGCATGTCAGGGAGCTTCATCCTCAAGTCCGCGCAACAAGAGGACGGATGTTTGGGGTATTGTAAGTGATCAAGGGGTCGTAACTCATATCACAAGAGAAAACTTTGGGAGGCTCTTCATCACATCTGGTACTCTCTTAGGAGGTGGCAACTTGTCTCCCAGTGGATCGTTTTCTTATCGACGATGACTTATTTGTCGATCAATCGGAGATGCTTTACTCAATGGATTTATGATCCTTTTATCGCGAATCGTTCAGTAATTTTAGTAACAATTCTCTACGAATCGTGTTAATAAGATTTTTGTTGATGATCCAACGATTCTAGTTGCTTAATCCTTCACAAGCGATCTGTAGGAAAGTTGCGATAATTAGTTAAAAAATATGAGTTTTGGTTCTGAGAGGATTCGAACTACGTCGGTTGCCCGTCTGCATGAGAGAGATGACATAAGTACTCTAATGCCCTTATAAAATGACGTCATCATGGTATATCTCTATTATAAATAAGGGGTCCTTTAGGTATTAAAATCTTCGAACCCTTTCTAGGGAAGGTGTGACGCGGGTTTAGTCCTACATCACTTGTGCGCTGAAGTTTCGGGTGAATATATAGTAATATTACATTTTGGAAGCAAGTCCCTTCTCTCGCGTGTACGACCACTCCTTGTCCCACAGCCGGCTAGCCACCGGTGACATGGAAGGGGAGTGGCGCACACGTGCCCCTATCGGTCATAGCTGCTTGAGCCCCTGCTCGCGGCTCCTCCTCGACTGTGCTTCCGACCTACTTACGGGCCTGACTAGTCAGTGGGTCCCCCTCATTTTGTTATATTTTTATTTTTATTTCTTTTTCTTTATTTATCTCAAAAGTAAGATTGTAAAAATTATATAAATTCGTATAAAATCACATAATTACCCAAAAAATCACATTAATCAATTGAAAATCACATTTCACATTTTAACACAAATATAAGTTTATTTATCATGAGTTAAGGCTAAAACTATATTATTTACTAATTATTAACTTATGATAATGAAGACTTATCAACCCTCCTACTTTGAGACCAAATAGTGGTCATCTACCACAAGAGAAGGATAATAATTTTTTTCTTCCATGCATCTACTATGACAAGCAGAATCACTTGTCTAACAAATGTTAGAAATAATTTAAGAAGCCTAACTTTGCCCAATCACCTTTCTTGCCTCCTTCACTAGCGCGTAGGCGCCATTTAGTGTCCCTTCTCTAACTTTTTAAGTGACATTGACCTCTGCTGAATATGAAGTACTACATCACTCTAGTGGTATCATGACTCATTTCTTGGTCAATCTAACCTCACTTCTAAATCCTTCGACATCAAATACACATGTTCTTCCTACATCTTCATCTTCACCATAGATTATTGACTCAAGGGCCTCTATCCACATGACCGACACACCTACTATTTTATCATCATACTACTAATTACCATTGTCGATAGTTAGACTTGTTCGGTCAATGGACATGGCAATATCGTTGATATGTTAAATATTCTTCTCATCCAAATTCTCTATGTTCTTAAATTTCTTACTAACCTCTTATCTATCAGTGCTATTACCTGAGCCATCCTTTTTTCTATTACATTTTTTTCTTTTCATTGTAACTCCTAAGATCTATGTATTAGGCAAAGGATTAGTTTGGGGCATGAGAATAGATGAGGTGTCTATGAGCTAATTTTTGATAAACTTTTTTCTAACCTTCGAGCTCTTTTATTTCCTCTATAGTCACCTCATCTCTTTTGTGGTATCGTCCTTTAGGACATCATTGTTTTAAAAAATTCAAAAACCCTTACCTTCGCTTTCGCTTAATAAGTTTATGTGCAAGTCATGACAATTAGGTATGAACCATCATGGTTCATACTCGAGTTAAGACGAGATTTTATTTACAACACCCTTTGACTTCATTCATTGTGATGTTTGGGCCTCTTTTGTACTCTATCTGTTTCGGACAATCATTACTACATTATCTTTGTTAATGACTATACTTAGGTAAGTTGAGTCTATCTTCTCTAAGATCATACTAAAGTTCACACCATAATTATTCATTTCATTACTGAAGTCATCACCCAGTATTCTACTATGCCTAAGATTCTTTGTAGTGATAATATCTTGGAGTTGGTTCAAAACTCACTTCGCATATTTTGTGACGATCGTAGTATTCTTCATCAAATCACGTGTTCACACACATCCTAATAAAATGAGATTATTGAATGAAAACATTGTCAACTACTTGACATTGTTCAAATATTACTCATTGAGATGAATGTTCCTCATTATCTATGATTTGACACTCTCCTAATAATCACATATCTCTAGAATTAGCTGCCTTCGGCTCCACTTGGTGAGGTCATTCTACTTCATTGCCTTTCATTCGATTCTTTTCTTTTCTTTTTTTATACCCCCTCGTGTCTTCGGATGCATTACTTTTGTCTAATACTACTTTTCTTTTTTTTCTAAATTGACCACTTTATCTCTCAAATGGATCTTTATTGACTACTCACATATATAAAAAAGTTATTAGGTCTATTTTTTTAATACCGTCGCTATGTGACATCAACTAACGTTACTTTTTATGACGATACTTTTTTTTTTCTTCAACCTCAACTCCTCCTTGATCTGTTACATCTTCACTACCTAGTTTATCTCCTATTGTGATCATTACAAATTCTTTTCTTAGTCTTCTTACTTATCTAGTTTCTCTCTCATTAGCTCATCCTCTAAAACCTTTGGCTTTATTGACATTCGACTCCTCTACTCTAGGATCAGATTCGTCTTCACTCATTACGAATGAGCCTCATCTGGTTATCTCTTCTATTTCAGGTGAATGACCTTCATCTATATATTGCTCTCCGCAAAGATACACATGCATATACCAAATACTCAATTTCCTATTTTATTTCCTCCGACCACTTTTTTCTTTTCTTTCATACCTTTGTTTTTTTTGTGATCTTCAAGTCAATTCTACAATCATATGTTGAGGCTGCACAAGTACCTGAATAGAAAGTAGTCATGGATTTGAAGGTAGATGCTTTGGTATATCAGAGAACTTAGACACTTGTATCTCATCCACACAATGTCAATATTGTCATGTGCAAGTGGGTTTTCACACTCGAGTATAATTCAGATGGATCTATTACACGTCATAAGGCTCGCTTGATTACTTGTAGATTCACATAAGTCTATGACATTGACTACATCGAGACATTCTCTCTTGTTGGTTTGACTCAACTCCATTCGAATGATACTCTCTCTAATAGTGAATCAAGCATGATCTTTACATCAATTAGATATTTCTAATGTCTTTCTCTATAGTGACCTTGAAGAGTAAGTGTTTATGGAGCAACCTCTTGAAAACATACTCAAGGAGAGTCATCAATGATGTCTTTCACAACGTGCTATTTACGAACTTCAACAAAGTCCACGTATTTAGTTTGCTAAGTTAAATGATCTTCTAGTGTAATTTGAGTTCTCACCATATTTTACAGATCCCATAGTACTTATAAAAACTATTGAAGTTGATATTATCATCTTAGTTATTTATGTGGACGACATTCTTATGACTAGAAGTGATGAAACATGTATTTAAGCTATCAAATCATACCTACAACAGTACTTTTGCATATGAGATTTGAGGATTTCATGATACTTTCTTAAGATTGAGTGGCTCTATCAGGATGACAAGTTTACTCTCTTTCAGTAAAAGTATATTTTTGATATACTTTAGGAGACTAAGCTACTTGGGTGCAAGTCAAAGTTGTCACTTATGAGGGCATATCCGCACTTTTAGGATATATTATTTTCACTACTAGAAGATGTTAATTAATACAAATGATTGTTAGAGAAGCTAATCTATCTCACTATCATTCGCCCCGACATCATGTACACAATTAGTATCTTTAGTCAATTCATGTAAGAACATCGACAAGTTTACTAGGAGAAAGCTTTATAGGTTTTGACATATATCAAAAGTTTTCTTGGGAGAGGGCTTATCTATCAAAGACATGGGCATCTTCAGATTGAAGTCTACTTAGATGTTGGATATGTTGGTGACAAGAGATATCATAAATCTACTATTAGTTATTGTACACATGTGGGTAGTAATCTTGTCACGTGGTGCTTTAGGAAGTAGAAGGTGGCATCTTGCTCTAGTGCTGAGTCTAAGTATGTCGCAATGACTGAGATAGTACAAGATATGGTGTGGTTTAGTTCACTCCTCAAAGACCTTAGCATCTCATTTCTTACGCTAATATTTATGCATTGTGATAATCAAGTCATCATCTTTATTGTTGAGAATTCTACATTTCATGAATAGATGAAGTACATTGAGATTAATTGTCATTACATCTAAGATAAAGTAACGTCAGGTGTTATCTCTACTCTGCATGTTATCTTGTCTCATTATCTCGTGGACATCTTCAACAAGAGTCTTATAGGGATCTCTCACGACATGACATTTATGAAGTTATGAATATTTGACTTGTATGCTCTAGCTTAAGAATGAGAGTTAGAATAGGCTCAATGTGCTCATCATGCCTATTTTGGATGTATTCTCTCTATGTCTTTATTCTTCATCTATTACTTTCACTTCTTTCTTTCTCTCTCTTTCTTCCTTTCTTTTATATAACCTCATGTACTCCTCTTCTTTAATATATTAATTTTAAGATTTTCTATTCCTCTTGTTAACAAAAGATGAACCATCTAGCTCTTAATATGCGAGCAATTGGTGATGGTCCCTAAAAATCATTGTGAATCAAAGATAAGGGAGAGGTTCTTCTCTCCCTAAATAATAAATATGTAGTTCTCTAGTATTTTTTAATCTCACACACATCACACTTTAATTGTCATATGTTTGCATTCAAAATTAAATTTAGAAATATAAACTTTATCATTTTTAAAGGAGAGTTGTCCCAAATGCCAATGACATAATCAAAAAACATCATTCTTAGCTAACACAAAAGTTTTCTGTCCTAAATGATCATTTAACTCTACAAGATAATCATGATCTGATGATCTAATATAATAGAGTCTATCTTGATCTTCACTATGTCTAATCTTTTTACATGTTACCTTATCATAGACATCACAAACATTATAATTAATTATCACTCTACAAGACATATCTCTAACCTTCTAATAGATATAAACTTAGTTGAGAGCTTAAGAACATGTATGACATTTTTAATAATGTTAATAGGATCTAATGTCACTTCTCTAATTCCTATAATAGTAATTAATAATCAATCGATTGTGACTACTTTTCTAATAAGTTGATGTGGGTTATATCATAACGAAGAGTTCTAAGAATTGGTCATAATGGTTGATGGCACCATATCTAGTAACCAATATGTAAGAAAACCATTAGGTGTAACATGTAATATTATTGAGTGAGATTTCTCACTAGAGCAAGCCAAGGAGATGTTAGAGTTGAATGCCACAGCTGATCTTAGCCTCTCAAGTTCAACTAGTCTTCATCTCTTGGTTAGTGCTAACCTCCAAGGACATAGATGCCTCTTGAGGTTGAGGGTTGGTCGAGCTCATCTAACCCTCTACTCAAAGGTAAATTAGGTGAACTTGACCTTTCATTGGGGAGGTGATCAGGTGGGTCTAACTACCAACTTGAGGTTTCCCATGGAACTTGTAGTAGTGGTCTCTAGTATGCATTGTTCGCCTACAATAAGTGCATCATAAATTATATGGATAATTACTTTTTCCCCTTGTCCTTTATCATATTTAGGTTGGACCACATTTATGGATTTATGTCATTTAGGTTGAACCACAAATGTTGAATTTTTTGAATTTTGTTGTTCTAGCATATGGTTTCTACAGCTCTAATCGTTTCTAGTGATAGCAATAACTTATATTAAATTTACAACTTTATATTTTCCTAAAATTTGAGACATAACTTGATCATACACATAATTCAGTCCTTTTAAAAATTGATAAATCATATATTTCTCTACATATTTTTTTAAAAATATCTCATCCTTCCAGCATTTCAACCTCTTGGCATAGATTCTCAACTCATTTATATATTCTCAGATTATTTTACTACTCAACGTCACAGTAGAGGTTTGGATGATAACTCTGTATATTTCAGTTTCATCCCCCCTTTTTGAGCATGATTGAGTCATTTGCTCCCAAATATCCTTATGTGGATAGAAATAGGTTTAAAACATTTACTTCCGGTGTCATTGTACTTCCCAATCATATTTTTATGATCGCATCCTCTTCTTCCATAGTTTAAATTATTGATCTATATGTGATAGCCCTAATTCAAGAGAATGATCTAATTTTCCCCGTCCTTTTAGGACCACTTCAATAAACTCACTTCAATAAATTATTGTAGATACAAAAGACATCTCAATTGTTTCAGACGTATGCAATGATTGCAGGTTTTGGCATTTGCCGGAAGAAACGGCGACGGCGATGGCTCTATCTCGAACTACCGCCCAGCATGGATGGGTAGGCGGAAGGAGCAGAGCGCCGGGGAAGAGCAAGGCGGAGAAGGTACAGGATGGGTGGAGGAAGCCTGTTGGGAGAGGAGGAGAGCGAGGAGGGGAGAGGGCGAGATGATTGGTTGGTCGGTTGGTGTGGGGCTCTGGGAGTATAACTTAACCCTCAGAGGAAGTTACCCAGTCTTCTATTATTAAAAATCACAATTTTCTTGCGGCTCCCAAACTCTATAATCACGAATGACCTGATCCCTCTAATCTTGTCAAGATTTATAAGAAATAACCCCAATCATCACGGGGTCTTTAATCATTCGATAATTTTGCAGGGTCTTTATAGCAAAAACCATTCATTGAGGAAGTGAACTTTTTTCTTTGTCGCTGATGAGTTTTCAATGATTTTTAGAGTTGCGTTGATGAACTAGAGATGTATAATTGAAATTCCCTACACATTCTTATCGAAATGCCGTTTCTGCATTTAAAGTTCGAGTTTTACAAAAATAGCCCTGAGCGTTGACCTGTTGAGTGCGTTCTCATAGTATGGAAATATGGACCGAAGTTGGTGAAATAGACGGCGTGCAAAATATCAGCCAATAAATGTGTACAACAGATGGGGAAATGAAAAAGTCAAGTCCATGGAAAAGAAAACTATTAGCCTCCCTCCCTCTTCTGCTGAATACTTGTTCCATTGACTTATGCCTGTGAATGAACAGGTGAACAGGTGGGCGTTCTGATCGAGGAGCCCTTCTCCATGCTCACCCTCGACGAACTGTGCGAGCAGGTCCTCGGAACCATGTGGGGAGCGCCGGCGATGCAGATCTTAATTCACGACCAGGTCCTCGCCAAGAGGAAGACGCACTTAGAGGAGAACTCCCCTAATGGCCGGCCATACTCAAGCACCTGGAGATCGATTCCCCGGAGAGCTTAGTACGATGGAGAGAAGTGTTAGTAGAGAGGCGGAGTGAAGAAGAAGCAAGTGGGCCCCGTAGGGAATTTACCGGTTCCATCTCGCCATGGCTGAAGAAGACGGAGAAGGGAGGGAGGTGGAGGAATGCACGAAGGTCTTCATGCGCGGCGCGCCGCCGCAGCTGCCGCGGTGGCCTGCTCCTCGGCGGCGGTAAGGTAGGCGTAGAGGCGCCACCGGGTTTCCTCGGCGTCGACGCCGGTGATGTGGGCGGCGGCGAGGATGGAGTCGTAAAGAAAGATGTCCTCCGGGACGGCGGCGTCGGGAGTGAGGCCACGGATCTCGGCGGTGACGTCGCGGAGGCACTGCTCCACGGCCGCCCTGCAGCAGTCGATCAGCCTCCAGCGCAGCGGCTCTGGGAAGTCGGCGAAGCGGTCCTCGAAAGGCGGGAGGAGCCCGCGCTCAGGGAGGGCCTCACACCAGGTTTCGCCGGCCTGCTCCAGCGGAGCCCCGCAATGGCCCCCTCCTAGATACTCCGTCGGAACGGACTGTCCCCCCGACAGATCGTAGCCGGCGGCGGCGCCGGTCTTGATGGTAGGAAGCCGGCCCTGGTACGCTCGGAAGGTCGGTGACTGCGTCAGACGGTCGAAGGTCCCTGCCATCTTCCTCCTCTCTCTCTCTCTCTAGAGCTCCAGAGTTCCAGAGTTCTGGATCTGTAAGCGACGGAGGGGAGGAGGGAGGGAGTTAAATAGGAGCGTGTGGGAGAGGACGAGGGCGGGAAGGGCTCCAGGACTAACGGCTGTGCGATAATCTGGGGGACTGCTTCAGACGGTCGAACCCCCGCCATCTTCCTCTCTCTCTCTCTCTCTAGAGCTCCAGAGCTCTTGATTTAAATAGGAGCGTGGCGGGAAGGGCTCCAGGACTAACGGCTGTGCGATAATCTGGGGGACTGCTTCAGACGGTCGAACCCCCGCCATCTTCCTCTCTCTCTCTCTCTCTAGAGCTACAGAGCTCTTGATTTTAAATAGGAGCGTGGCGGGAAGGGCTCCAGGACTAACGGCTGTGCGATAATCTGGGGGACTGCTTCAGACGGTCGAACCCCCGCCATCTTCCTCTCTCTCTCTCTCTCTCTAGAGCTCCAGAGCTCTTGATTTTAAATAGGAGCGTGGCGGGAAGGGCTCCAGGACTAACGGCTGTGCGATAGTCTGGGGGACTGCTTCAGACGGTCGAACCCCCGCCATCTTCCTCTCTCTCTCTCTCTAGAGCTCCAGAGCTCTTGATTTTAAATAGGAGCGTGGCGGGAAGGGCTCCAGGACTAACGGCTGTGCGATAATCTGGGGGACTGCTTCAGACGGTCGAACCCCCGCCATCTTCCTCTCTCTCTCTCTCTCTCTAGAGCTAGAGCTCCAGAGCTCTTGATTTTAAATAGGAGCGTGGCGGGAAGGGCTCCAGGACTAACCGTTGAGAGACACTCTGGCGGACTACGTCAGACGGTCGAAGGCCCCCGCCATGGAGTGGACGAGGGAGGGGATTTAATTAGGAGTTGTGGCGGGAAGGGCTCCAGGACTAACCGTCGTTCGATAATCGAGAGCGGACCTCCGTTTCGGCCGGCGGAATATATCCGAATATGTTTGTTCGCTCGGGAGAGACGGATCCCGTCAGATCGCTGCTTCTCCGTCATATGGCCCACCTTTCTTTCTACGTGAGCTGGCCCACTAAACTCCTGCCGTCCATGGCCCAATAAGATTTTTTGTTTTAATCTCAATTCTTACCCCTCTTTCTCTCTCCCCCTAATCGAAATTGACATCAATTTTTCGCTTGCGGTCCCTGTAAATCTCAAATAATATTTAAAGCCTCCATAAATATTATAATTAAAATGTCCCAGTGGTATTATAACAACGTGAGGCCGTTTATTTCTCTTCGAGCGTAATCCTCCAGCATGGCCATAAAGGGCCCCGCCCGACCCATCATGCCCGATAACGATTCCGTCCAGTTGTCTTCTGTCTGGCTTTATTAATGGCCTCTTATCGCATCATCTTCTTTTGAATCCCCACATCCCCGGAAGAGCTGCTGCATCCTCGGCCACGAGAGCCGCCAAAAGGCAAATCTGAACAGAGCTCTGTAGATCAACTGGGGTTTCCCTTCGCTGGCCGCTGCCGCTTCTTCTCTTCTCTCCGTCGTCATCGGCGTCGTCGGCTGCACCTCCGCCTGCGAGAACAGGTAGGGAGTTCATACGGTTTATCATCTGTCTTCGTCAAACGCCAAGAATCGCTGGGAGGATCGCGCACTTCGGCGATGAACTTGAGGCCGATCCGGATTTGCCCTTCGTAGGTGCCGTCCGGCAAGACCAGGTTGTACGGGGCGGGCTGCAGATCTACGCATCCTCTCCGGCTTCCTTCTTCGAGGACTCCTACCAGGTGAACCCTACAATCAGAAAATCTCCATCCATCAACGGATCTGCCGAGAGAGAGAGAGAGAGAGAGAGGTGTGATGCAGAGTTAGGGTTCCGATTTTGGGGATCTGTACGTGGCTTCGCCGATGGGAGAGTCCTCCTGTAAGGCATGGCTCTTCATGATCGTCATTCTCAGTCGGGTCAGGCTGTTCCACTTCCGCGTCGCGAACGCGAAGGAGAACTTCTCGTTCCACCAGACTCTCTTGTCTTTTCCTGGATAGGACGTAATAACTCCATTTATCTTTTTCAAAAATAAATAAATAAAACTGTTTGTCCGAGCTATATGGGCTCTAGTGAGCCCATTGACTCAGCCCATTCCCTAGATTGAGCCCAATAATACCGACCCGCCGAGATTTTAATGTAGGGGTCGGACCTGAAGAGACCTTGCCTCTGTGAGTCTGGTTGCCGCATTTCAGTATGACGTACAGCCCCGGGCATCCTGCGGAAGCATACATAGAGAGAGAGAGAGAGAGAGAGAGAGTCAGAGAGAGAGAAAGATAGATAGATAGAGAGAGAGAGAGAGACCCATCAGGTGGGAATGTCCCAGGCCGTCGGCGTTGACTAGAAGGACTTCAAGAACGCCGCCTTTCATCGCCGTAGCCACCGAGGGATAGAAGAGAGAGGAGAGGGGGTCTTGGAGATTTGTAGGGGGCCCAGGGAGGCGACCTGCTAACGTTCTGTTCCATTTCAAGGGACTGTTTCCTTCACTTCAAGAGAAACCCCCACGGGGGCTTAAACCCATGAAGAACCGTACCATTCAAAAGCGGGGGTTAACAGAAAATCACTTTACAAGAAAGACCCTAGAAAAACAAGCATTCACAATTAAACCCCGGATAACTTTTTCCCTTCCTTGATAGTCCCAACTTGATCGGGAGCCATCAAAGTAAAATGCATCACACCAGATGATACTTTTTTCCAGCAATAAAGCACAATTACATTATATAATCCCTGAATGGCGTTTACTTACGCAATCTTTCTATAGAGAGAGAGAGAGAGAGAGAGAGAGAGAGAGAGAGAGAGAGCTGGTCAAAGTTATTCCCACTCGACGGTAGCAGGAGGCTTGGAGGTGATATCTAGACAGACCCGGTTTACACCCCTGACGCTGTTGCAGATCTTGCGTACGACGTTGTCCAGGAACTTGTGATCGAAGTAGAACCTGCCGACAGTTTTCAAGAGCACAAAAGATTATGACAAAACAGACCCAATACAGAAAATTAATTTAAAAAAATTAATAATTTTCTGTGGGGGTAAAATTTTCATTTCTAACTATAGAGGGTTTAGAAGCAACTAAACCCACCAGTCCGCAGTCATTCCGTCCTCGCTGGTGACGGCTCGAAGGGCAACCACATGGGAATGAGTTCTCTGGTCTCCTTGAACCCCAACAGTCTGGACCGGCAAGAACACAGCAAACGCTTGCCAAATGGAGTCGTACAGCCCGGCATCCTTTATCGATTGGATGAATATTTCGTCCACCTGGCAATAAATTTGGGTTCAGGAAGATAAACTCCATAATGGGTAAAAAATAAAAAATAAAAAATCCCAAATCAGAGCCGTAATAGCCGTTTGACCTGTCTTAAGACTTCCAATGCGTTCCCTTCGGTAACATCACCCAGCACTCGGACGGCAAGACCAGGCCCCGGGAAAGGGTGTCTCTTGAGAAATGCTTCAGGGACGTCCAAGATGCCACCCAATTTCCGCACCTTTAGGACAAAAGTCAACGGGGTGAGTTTGAAGAAAACCAATCAGAAAATGTCATCCTGTTGTAAGGAAGAAGAAGGGGGAGGAGGGGTGGAGGTTTCAGGGGGGACCTCGTCCTTGAAGAGAAGCTTCAGCGGTTCAATGAGCTTCAACCTCATGTCCTTTGGCAGCCCACCGACGTTATGATGGCTCTTTATGGTGTGAGAATGGGTCCTCCCGCTCCCAGGGGGAGGGCAGGACTCTATCACATCCGGGTACAGAGTCCCTTGAACCAAGTACTCGGGCCTCCTGCCCAGTTTATGCTCCAGTTCCTGAGCGAAGTCATCAAAGATGGATATGAACTCCTTGCCGATGATCTTCCTCTTGCACTCGGGATCTTTGACGCCTTTCAGCTTGCTGAGGAAGCGATCAGCAGCGTCCACGCAGGTGACAGGAAGATGGAGGTCGCTCTCGAATGTGGCCATCACCCGCTCCCTCTCCTTGTATCTGCGCAGGGGCAGACCACAGTTTACATTCTTAGCAAGGAACTTCGATCTCATGTCGGAGGTTCTATGAAGAGAGCTCACCTCAGCAAGCCATTATCCACGAACACGCAGTGAAGCCTGTCTCCGATGGCTCTGTGGACGAGGGTGGCGGCGACTGTGGAGTCCACGCCTCCGGATAACGCACAAATGACGTGGTCGTCGGGTCCCACCGTTTTCTTGATGACTTCGATCTCTTCGTCAAGAACGTCTCGCATCTTCCAATCCGGCGCCAGCCCACAAACTTCGAAGAGGAAGTAGCGCAGAGTGTCCATTCCCCTCGCCGAATGCGTCACCTACGCAGCACGCGCCAAAGAGGAAACCCAATGTAACTACAGCTAGGGCGGCATGATCAACCTTCTCTTCTCCAGGAAGTCTACTCGAACGAAGATGGCTTGAAGAAACTGCGTGAGAATTCATCCCATGGATGGACCTGATGGAAGGCGAAGGAAACGGAAACCGTTGGTGATTTCCTTTTCTGAGGAACAGATGGTTGAATCCGGTAAGGATCGGATCATATCACGATTGATTTCCCAAAGAGGAACCCCGCCTGAGGCCATGGATGAATGGAAACTCTATCATGCTTCGTGGAGATGGGGATTTCAATGCGGCGGGGGGGGCGGATTAGAAGAGAGAACAAGGAATTTGAAGCTCGACGCGATGGGATCCGTGAAGCGATTGGGGAGTGAGAAGGATGCGCGCACCTCTGGATGGTACTGGAGACCGAACAATCTCTTCGAACGGTTCTCAATTGCGGCCACGGAACCTTGTCCACTCCTCGCAACAACTGAGAATCCGTCCGGTAGCCTCACGGCCTCGTCGCCGTGGCTCATCCACACGATCTGATGCTCGCCGACCTCGTTCGCGCGGAATATCCCTCCCTTCCTCTCGACGGTGATCTCCATCTTCCCGTACTCCTGCTTCTCCCCGACCGTAACCTCTCCCCCGAACTTCTGCACAATCAACTGCATCCCGTAGCATATCCCCAGGACGAACACGCCGTTTTCCTCGACGTACTCGAGGAAGCCGTCGGGGAAGGTGGGGGCGCCGTCGGCGTGGACGGAGTGGGGGCCGCCGGAGAGAATCACCACGCGGGGCTTGTGCTCGACGATGGATTGAAGAGGCGACGTCCCGGAGATGCAGAGGGAGAGGACGGAGAGCTGACGGATGCGGCGGGTGATGAGGTGGGTGTACTGCGAGCCATAGTCCAGTATGAGGACCAGGTTGCTGCTCGCAGGCTTCGCCGCTTCAATGCCGCCCATCTTCACCGGCGCGGACAGGAGGCAACCCGCACACACCTTCCACTCCGGCAGAAAGCGATCTCAGGCCTTCGATTGCTGCCGCGGAGGTCGAAGATGATGTGGGGGAGGAAGCCGATGAGAGAGAGAGAGGGAGAGGAAGCGGGAGGATTGGGGGGGGGGGGGGGTTTAGGGCTTTAGGGTTTGGGGAGGCCGCACCTCCCCAGGCCAGTCGAAGATCGGGATTTTATCTCGAAGCCACGTCAGGAAAAAAAATCGGGCGGATGGTGTTGACGTAAAGTCAACAAAAATGTTTAGCTAAATCGATGAAAATATTTTATTATTATATGAAAAGTGCCTTAATTATTATCTATGCTTCCAGTTGACCCAGCGATCTGACTCTGGATCATTGAGTGAGAATATATGGGAGTTTTCTATAATGATGCTTTTTACGAGGATAAATTTTAAAAAAGTGGCGACAATGATATATAAATGACCAAATGAAATAATATCATATAACATTCCTGTCCATTTTTAAAAGAAACTCCAAAATGGGCTTGTGGGCCTGAACTCCGACGATGCCCAAACCCAGGCCCTGTGATGGTTGCCATAGAACTAACCATTAGAGAGAGAGAGGGAGTACGAATCGGAAAATTCATCGCGGTACCAAGGAATTGTAAGTAAGGGGGTTTCACAGCCGTCAGATAAATCCAACGGCTGCAAGGGTGACACAACCGTTCCCTCTCCCCTCCTCTTATTGCATCACTCGATTCCCAGCGATGATCCTGCTGCGGGTCGGCGACGATCGCCGCCGGCTATGGCGCCGTGTCTCAGGCCGAAACTCGCAGCCCTGCGGAGCATACAGACGCTCCGCCGCTCCTCCTACACTTCGTCTACATTTCCTCCGCCGCCTCCGGCGGCCTCCGACGGCGATGGGGACGGCGGCGGGGACAAGGAGGACGGAGCGCCGCCGTCGTACTCTTCCTTGTTCAGCGAGATCAAAGCTCGCCTCAAGCAGCCGTCGCCTCCTCGACGGATCCCTCTGTCACCTGCAGATCCTCCGCCGCCGCTCGGAGCAGTAGCACCTCCCCCGGCGGCCGCCTCGCTCGAGGAGATTCGGAAGAACCTCTCCGATTTCCGTCTAGAGAAGAAGCCTCCTCCTACTTCGTCGTCGTCCTCTCCCTTCTCGTTTCAGGACCTCTACAGGAACAATGTTCTGGACAAGGCGGAGAACGCACCGGCGGGGGCGCCGGAGCGGCCGTCCTTCGAGTCCATTCGTGAGAGCCTGCGACAGCTCCGCGCGTCGCAGCCGTCTTCGAGCTCGCAGGTGGGTTTCGGCGGCCGGATTAGGGGAGCGAATCAGGGAGGATTGAGCCATCCTCTGGATCTCAAGTCCCTCACGGACAGGCTGAACCTGCGCCCCGGAGAAGCGCGCGTGGGAGCGGCGGAGTCGCTCCCGGACTCGATCTTCGGGCGGGAGCTGCTGGAGAAGAAGGGGGAGGAGGAGGGAGGGAGGGGACCTGCTGCGCGGAAGACGGAGTTCTTGAAGATGTATGACTTCGAGGAGCTCGGGGAGAAACTGCGGAGGCTCCGTCCGGAGGAGGTCGGCTCGGGGAAGAAGAAGGGTGGCTGGTTCTCGCTGGAAGAACTGAACGAGAGGCTCGCTAAGCTGCGGGAGCTGGAGGAGAAGGAGACGGAGTACAGCATCGGTGGGGTGTCCTTCAAAGATCTGAGAGAGAGCTTGGTGAAGCTGCGCGATGCAGATAACAAGAAGACTTCGAGTTACGCCTCTCTTCACATATCTTTTTCTTTCTTCTTCTTTTACTACTACTACTACCCTTCGTGCCATCATTTTCTGTGTTGAAAATTTCTGATGATCGCCAATCTGGTCTCGCGTGGAACAGTGAACAAGTTCTCCATTCTCGCCAACTTGGGGGGGCAAGTCACTCCACTATACATGCTCAACCCCCCAAAGGAAAATCTTGTAGAGAAGGCAAGATTTCTAAACCCCTTTCCTAGTTTCATTCTCAGTTGAAGGCAGCAGGCGATTCAGTAGGCATTGATTCACAGCTTCGAGCTCCCTCTTTTGATCATTACCCTAACGTTCTCGGATTTGTCAACCCCGCAGTATTTCCATCCAGATCACCTGTCTGCAGCGGAGAAGCTTAAACTGGAGCTCAACAAGGTCAGAGACGAGTTCAAGATGTCGGAGTCGGACTGTGGATCCACACGTGTCCAAGGTATATTAGCTTTCTTTCATCACCCATCTTCTTTCTTGTCCACCGAAGTTGAATCCTGCCCCGGATTCGATTACTTTGGTATCCTTCTGCAAGTCAACGCCTGCTGCTCTTCCTAACGTTCAAGGTCTGCCCTCGTTTTGCAGTGGCCCAGCTGACAACCAGGATCAGATATTTGGAGCCCATTTTGTACACGAAAAAGAAGGTATTCATTGAACTTTCTAACGCACCCGTCGGTTGGCCCGTCGTCACCGAAGACTGCATGGTCCAATTCTTCATAGGGCAAAAAGGAAAGTATGTGACGTTGTTGGTGATACAGGGGAAGGGCCTGAAGGGACCGGACAAGCATTCGATCAAGGGGCTGATAGCGATGGTGAAGAAGAGGAACAGGCTGCTTAAGTATCTCCGGAGGACAGACTGGGAATCGTACTGCATGGTGCTGTCCAAGCTCAACATCAGGGACATAGAGAAGAAGGAGACCAAGGGGGGCAAGGGATCCGAGGAGAAGAAGCGAGGGAAGAAGGGAAAGGGGAAGCACTCGAAGAAGGCAAACTATGCCACTTGAGGAAAGGTCATCACTGATGAGCTAATTCCCTCTCTCTCTCTCTCTCTCCCTCTCTCTTTCTCCCTCCCTGTTGCTAATTCTAAAGGATGCACTGATGAGCTAGGAATGGGAGCATGTTTTGACTTTCCATCTATTCCTATTTGTTGGCTTGAATTCTGACGAGCAGCTGGTCTCAGATGAAGGAGATCAATGGGCATTCCGTTCAGTGACCCCTGTGTTGGTGAATTAGATGGCTAGTGAAGGGCCGGGAGGTTTTCCTTCTCCTTTAAGGGTGGAGGGTTGAGTGCGCCGATCTAGTAAATGCGGGGTTTTCAGATATGTGTATATGTATTATATTACCTTGTGGGGGTGGCATGGTCTTCTGGATTCCTAGTCCCCCGTCCCCTCTCCATATGGCGACCTCGTTGTTCTCGGATGACATGGGTCGCCGTTTGTCACTTCAGTCCAACACGATGAGTCTTCTCTTCCTTCTTGCTCTCCTTAGAATTCGCATGCTCTCCGCCCTCGCTTCCGCCGATGAACAGCTCTTCCGTCCTGACATGGAGAGAGAAACGAATGTGATCGAGAGAGAGGGAGGGAGGGAGGGAGGGAAGCATCTTTTACAATGATGGAAGCTGCTTGGGAGGCATCTGTATTTATGAAAGAAGTTGTTAAGGAACTACCTGTCACATGTTTCTCGAGCAAGCAGGAAAAAGCTCCATCCATCTCCTCGTCCGATTCAATGATCACCCTGTAGTCGTTGACCTGGGCAAAGAAAAAGGTCATAAGAGCAACCAATGATGTCAAAGAGGCATATTCTAGAATTATCAGCAGTGCGGGAAAATGTTTCGAATTAGCCCCCTGGGATTGTCATCGAACACAGTGAAGAACCTACTTATACATAGTTTACTAACACAGTCCACAGATTCAAATATTGCTCGAACCTCGGCTGAATCAGGTTTGTCCTACTTAAAGTGGATGAAAAATTAACTTACTATCCTGTGATAGTGAATTTGGCCGACCGTTGACTAATTCAACTAGAAATTATCATTTCTTATCAAAATCATCCAAAATTGAGGAGATTTTATAGAGACAGATGAGATAGATAGATGGAGAGAGAGAGAGAGAGAGAGAGACGTTACCTCCATAAACGGCGCCTAATGCAAATTCTTGTCAGTGATCTTTTACTAATATTTTTTCACATCATGACCAGAATGTGATGTGGTATTTAAAACTTCAGATGCCCATGATGGGGTGGTGTAATATGCACTTAGACATATGAGGACGACAAAGCGCATATAGTTCGATTAGCAGCAAGTACGTCGTGAAAGACTACCTGCACTGAAGGGAGAATCTCTTCCTGCTTGGGTTCCAAGCGCTTCACACCATACAACGATAACGGTTCCGGTTCAAGGAGTTTAGCCAGCTTTGCCCCAGCCTTCCGCGCTGGAACCGGTGCGAAATGAGCCGCTGCCTGCTCGCTGGGACTGCAATCAGAAGAAATATATTAAGGACACCAGGCGAGAGCACCACTATGCCCCGCTGCTCTGTAGCTGACGCCCCCGGTCACTTGCGGCAAAGAACAAGGGGAGACACAGAAGTGCGTGGTGGAACAAATCGAAGTTCAGTTGCGCCAGGAGCCACAAGGCCAACAGCGAATCGCACTGAGTTCAAATGTGGGAGGAAATCAGAGTATACGCACACTCCAGTTATCGGCACATGATTCTTTTGAGACCCAGCGGCGACGAAGCATCTCTTCTGCGGTTGGAGAAACAAAAATAAGGAAATTAAGAATTCCAGCATGAATGGAGATAAAGGGAGATCAGATTCAGGAAAAATCAGGCAGGGCTTCAGATTGACAACAGTAAAGTGAGAAATTTCATGCTTGAAGGGAGGAGGTTCTGCGTAGTTAAAGCATGTGGTGATTTTATTCGATGGACTGAAACATGAGAACCCGAGTCTTTTCATGTTCTTCGCAGGAAATGTTTCTTCTTTGGTAAAATATTGTTTTTATTAAATTCTCAGATTCACCAAAAATAGCTGAGGTTCCAGTCAAGAACGTCAATTACGACCACTCAAGAGTAACGCTAGGCAAGGATTAGAGGTTGGGACTTCTACAGAAAATATCATCAGAAATCATAGTACCTCTAATTCTTTGCTGAAGGTCCCACATATTTCATGCTGAAGTCTCAGCAAGCGTCCCTCGATCCTTGCTGGAATGGATGAAATTGCTGTAGAAATGGCGTGGAACTTGTGTTGATCGGTTAACTCAGCTTGCTTTCTCAACTGATCAGGAATTGACTTGAGAATTCCCGCAAGGCTGGCTTTGACCTCCTCTTCTCCCTTCAGCTATTCCTCATAATTCGTTGTAACGCTTAAGACAATTTCATGGAAGAGCACGCAAAAGCTCGGAAACTAGGTTTGCGTATGGTGGCTTGGTATTCTTACCATCAGTTGGACGTTGCTATCCTGAATGACTGTTTTCTGCCGCATACCTTCCACTGGATATCAGCACCAGATATCAAACAGCGAGATTATTAATTTTTCATAGGGAGAATATGCAAGTGCTGGACAGATTTAGATGGATGGTCATCATAGCGTATTGGCTTTTGGAGACTAAACACTGACATTCAAAATTACCTTCTAATAGTACCTCTTTCACAGCCTTGTTTACTTGCATCACATCACTCTGTATGCTATCCAGTATCCTTCCCAGTCTGGTCAAAGAACTCTCCATCAATCCGACCCTGAGCTCAAGTTCTTCACTAACATGACCTGCTTGAGAAAATTAAGCTTTTCAAGTATTTCCAGGATATATCATTTACTTTTAGCAGGCACAGTGATGTGATCATATTTTTTATTCAGACAGTAGCACTGTTACCTCAGAAATCACAACAGGCATCGAGAATTGAAAGAATAAATTTCAAGTTCAATTACAAAGACTTACATCTTTGATCAGCTGTTGAAGCCGAGTTAGATCTCCGCATAAAATTGTTAGATGTCCTCGATAACTGCATTTGAGATTCATCCCTTGAGCTTGTAATCGGTGCCAGGCAAGTGAACCTCTTTGCCGTGTTCTCTCTTTCTTGAGAGCCAAGTCTCTGATAAAATCAACAAATTTCATCAAATACCATACAGCCTTCAGATGAAACTGATTTCTTCATCATAATGATGCATCGGATTCGGCAGTATCTCATTTTCTCATCGTCACACAGGGATATGCTGATGGAACTCTTAAGTCATCAACTTCGCTCTACATGGCGATAGAATGCAATTATCTACGTAGTCAAAATCCTTCAAACTAATGCACAAGTAATTAAAAACTAGGAACGCAAGAGGAGATTCATACTTAGATGAGCACACATCGGGGATTGATCTGCCATATATTTCCAAGGATTGCGGAAAGAACTTTGAATTCCTCCATATAAGTGACAGCGTTCATCAGGAAAAAATATTCACAGAAGATCATAGGGCATACTATTGATCACATCATGAAATCAGAGGAATAAAAAATTTGAATATCGGGAAAAAATGAGGCAGCATCTGTTTCTCCGTTGTTCATTTTTTTCGTCAGGAAGCTGGAAGACATTATAATAAAAAATAATGAAATAGACCTAAAACATTGATAATTATTCTTGGCAGACCTACGGGAATGCAAAGGCTAGACGAAGACTGAGTGTAAGAGTTGCACACCTGGTCACATGTCAAAACGTCGTCAAGGGAACTCTGAGAGAGCTGCGAGAGAGACGGTCCCTGTGAAAACTGCTGCTGAGACTGGGATCGCAGCTGAGACGCCTGGATCTTTCCCGAACCAGAAGAGTCCATCCCGGAAGATGTCAGATTCGACCTCCTGCATCAGAATTTCAGATTAAAAAATAGTCAGAAAGCAGAGCAATTGATCACTAACCAAAAGAAATTTCCTCATTCATGCATCCCAGCACATTCGAAGCTCCACACCTGGTGTGAGGAGGGAGAACGGAGATCGAACTCAGATCGCAGGCTTTGTTGATGTTTAGCTTCATTTATTCGCCAACACAAGAACAATTCGATCGTACACTTCTGCGTAGATCTCCCGGTGATAATCAAATCTGAAAATGGCCAAATCAGATACCTTACTCTACTGAAAGAATTTGCAGAGAGAGAGAGAGAGAGGAAGGCTCGCCCTAAGCCCCACTTATGTTTCGAAGTTACCGAACGGGATCTCATTTAGGCGGGAAAAGCCCCGTAGCCCAGATTTATAGGCAGAACCCCATTATTTCATTTCGATTTACCGTTACAATCTTGCTCTTTCCCTTTCTGCGGGCCACCAAGCCGGCCCATTAGCAAATGGGCTTAACAAACCGGCCTACGGACCGACCTCACTGACCTGGATCCACTTGTAACTTAGCCAGGATTAATTGGCCCAGCTTATATTCTTGGAAAATTCTTCTGTATGTAGTTAAAGCTCATCTTATAATGCCAACAGCCCTCTCTCGCTCTCTCTCTCTCTCTCTCTCTCTCTCGGATGAAACGAAGGTTACCCCGTGGCTATTCATGGCTACTACAAGGAAACTATGCCCCGTTCTTGCTGCTTCCATTCATAGAAACCCCTGTAATTGGGATGTGAATGATACTAATGGGAAGAGCACCACACCCCATCATCTCCCAGAGGGGAGGAGCTTCTCACTCATCAAAAGCTCCTGTTTTTCTCAACAACAGGGGAGAGAACGAAGGACCCATTTCCAATTTATTTGTTCCGAGTGACAAATGATTTACAAAATTCACAGCGCAGCTTCCGGGGATCGACAAAATCCGGGTGTCAGAGTTGAAGCTAAGAATTTTGAGCAGGACGAGAACTGTGAGGACTAGTAAAATGGGAAGCATTCACTCACTCACTCACTCAAACCCTATGCTAAAACCTCTCCAGGCATGAATGGCAATCAACGGGTGCAAAAAGCTGACTAAGTGGGCAGTCGGTTCATGAGACACGTCACGCTGTCAGGAGAAGATTCTGAGCTATCTTCGAGTCAACCCTGCAAAAATAGAGAAGATTCCATCACTCAAATGGCAGTGGGTGGGTCCCAAGTCAAGCAACTTGCAATCGACTGCAGCCATCTGGCATGCCCCCCCCCCCCCCCTCTGATTTTCTTTTGAATATCTTCTCCTCCTCACCACGCCCCACCAAGCCCACAGGGACTTTTTAATAAATTTGATGCATCCAAGGGGGGCTTAGAAGAAAAAAAAACCCTGCTTTACTGGGAGTCTCACATGGAATATGGTTCAGTATACCTGTGTATCTCCTTAATGAGCCATTGGAAGAGAAAGGGATGGTCGGGCCCCTCTCCTGACTCAGGGACAGGATCTCCTGCATTCTCTCTGGCCAGTCTGAATTCAGTCTCCGGGCGAAATCCTCCACTTCCCTGCAGTTGCCACAGTGGAACAGATATAAACCGTAGGAACTTAAATCAAGAACAAGCATTTATGGTGGGGTTCCATTGACGTCTCTCACACAAGCATAATTTAGTTCATATGCTAGTCATCCCACACGAGGATTCTCCGATTGATTGTACAACTATGGGTAGTGTACAGTATAATCGTATAAAAGAAGCCATTAATGGCAAAAAGAAACCACATTAAATCGAATGGCAAGAGAACCAGGGAGGCACTGAGGATCCTCCATGGCCTTCAAAAGAATCAATGAAGATTGCACAGTGCTATATTTTTGTTTTATTTTTTCTAGTCGAGGCCTGAAAACTATTTTTTTCAGAAAATAGCCGATCCTAGAATTCTTACTCTCCCAGTTCTTCCACCAGATGCTGGCGAATGCACGCTGGCAATTCCCTCTTCCAACAGCACTTCCTTCGAGCAATTTTCAGGTGGGTCTGAATAATTTATGGTTGATTCCAATCCTAAATGACCCGTTTCCATTTGCCTGGTCTTCTTTCATGGAAAACATCAAAAAGAGAACAGAGATCCGGCCAAAATATCCTGTGAACCAAAATATCAAGCGCGGGAAAGCACTTTCAGCCTCTAATGGAAGGAGAAAGGAAAGCCGGACGGCAGCCAAATAGGACTAACAAGAACGTTAGTCTAGTTGAGCACGGTAACCTCAAACAATAGCAAGGAAATATTTCTCCGCTATGTTAATCAAATTTCATAAGGAGCAAAGTTCATTCCCGGGGAAACAAATTAACAAATTCCACAACCACAGAAGAGTCATCCCCGGACAAAAGAATATAGTCATAACGAAGCCATGCATTTTTGGTAGGAAGTGAGGCAAAGAGGGACATGAAACTAACTTGTCAAGCTCTTCCTTCATCGCGGGATCGAGTTCGTCGTCAATATCAGCATCCTCGAATACATCTTTTGGTGCAAATTTCCCATCGCCAAGATCCTGCAGCCTTAAAGTTCTGCTAGGGCTAGGGGAATGATTGCTTCTGACTTCACAAGAGATGGTAGAAATGCTGGCTTCCTCCTAAGACCACAGCAGCAGCCAAGCCATCAGCAGCTACGAATAGAGAGAGGATCAGCATCTAAGACAATAATTCCAAGTTATGTATGAACCTGATTGCTGTTCATGCTCGATTCACTTAGGGAGTTTTTTGGCTGATCTTTTCTCCTCCGATTCTTCTTTTTGTGCTTAGCCACTCTGGTTGATTTAGAATCTGGAAGATATAGCATGCATGTAAGGCATTTCTATGTCGATCATGAATGATAATGGCCAAACTGTTATAATGAACAGGCTACAACAAGAACAGACAGCGACGTCTGCACCAAAAGAGTTAACAGGTTTCAGCATTTGAAACACAAAGACCATATTTTAAATGTCAAGCTATATGAAAGACAATGCTCAAGGGAGTGCCATGGAGAAAAATAACATACGAAAAAGAAAGAGTGATCGTTAGCAAATAATACAGAAAGTAGAATAAGAACTAGGATAGAAGCTATGGTCCCCCGGAATGCTTATAAACTTTATAAACAGCTTCCAGATTCACATAGCATTTTCCAGTAGCAACTGGTTCAAGATCTCTAGTTTCAAACTGTCACTTGGAATCTTAGGCTAGGAAAAAAAAGATATTTCAAAATAACAATGGACCCTTCAGAGGAGAAAAACACTCTTCCCCTTTTTTGGAAAGAAAGGGGACTAAATAAAAGAAAATAATAAAAAACTCACACCAAAAACACCACAAGCACACCAGCGACATAAAGTCTTTACTTATTTGTATTATCAAACGAAGATTCTCTCTTTCTAACAAAATTGTTTAAAAAGATGAAAGACAGCAGACGACATCTCGAAAAAATCAATTTTGCATTATGCTGAAGAGACTAGGAATAAATTATTGGAAAATAAGCTGCCATGGAATCATAAATGGGGGAGCATTGAACGCAAAAAAAATATATATTTCTCATGAACGAAACAATAAAAGCACGTGTTTTTCAATGTTTTTCCCTTTTCCAATATTCAAGCGCCCTTTCTAAGGTTTAGCAATTATCTGGAAAAAGGGGAAATACAAGACAAATTATTGCAGATCACTGAGATCCATTGAATGTGAAATGGTAAAGGACTTTTGACAGAGCATTACCTCCACTGCCCCCATTTATAAAAGAAAGAAGATCATCAACTGAACGATCATCCCCCTGGTCCTCTATTCGTTGCTCATTAGTTTCAGCATCCTGAGTGGAATACAGTTTTTTACGTAGCTTGTATTATGTGCAGACAAAGGATAAACCAAAGGAAACCTCCAATCATATAGGGAAAAAATTGAAACTCAAAATAACACTTTTCTATGCAAAGAAACGTCAGCTAACAAAATACATACAACACATACTTCAATACAATACAATACATGCAAAAACAATCGGTGTAGAAGTAAACAATTCAAAAATCATTGAAACTGAATAATACGACTTTCATCTTCGCCAACATGATCAACAACTCACTGTGAATACCTTTAACTTCTGTCTCTCTTGTAATTCCTTCCTTTTTTTAGCATAAAGTCGATTAAGTAACCGTATCCTTGGATCATCAGTTGCATTTCTCAGGGGTCCCAACTTTTCCTCCTAAAGTTAACAGATAGTATGAGAGCGAAACTTTTTAGCAAGGACTAGAAAAAAGATGGTCGAGAGGAATAATTACCTCAGTAAGATCATCAGGCAAGTGAAAGGTTTCCCTAATCTCCTCAGGAGTCTTTCCTTCAATCATGCGAGCCAGTGCTCGGCTTGTCAGATCAACCAAGGTCTTCAATTGAAGACTGTCCGCAGCCGACGTCAACTCACATAACCGCTTTGTGTCCATCCGGATGAACTTCTCATCAAAGGCTTTCCTCTCCTAAAGGAATGTAAAATTATCCTTTAATGTGGAGAAAATTTCAAATATATCAGACAATGGAACAACAAAAAGAACTTAAAACAATATAAACGTAAATCTATAAAAACAAACAACATCCAGTTTTTCTCGAAATTGATTTTAGAGTTTATAAAAACGCCATAATAGAAGTCAATCCAAAGTACAAACTCGTTCATGAGCACTAAAATGGTATGTCATCCATAAAGCACAAATACTCGAGAGAAAATGAAAAAGGCAGAAGTAGAGTATTATAGACCTTGTTAGAGCGTCCAGGGACCTGATGAAACCGGCAATAATCAAGGATAAGGCTAAGGATCGCCGGAGTAACACGCTCTGGTAGTGAAATAGCATGATTTTTTGAAATTCCCGTTCCCATTTGATGCATCTCATGGTATAACATAGGGCAGAACTTGGCAACCTCCTCTTCAACTTGCTGGATTGATCCATCAGACGTCTGAAGCCAAATATAGGATTTCATGGCCTAGGGAAAATATCAGAGGAAAAGAGCACATCCGTTTATTATACAAGCAAAGTATCGAGTAATCAATCCTAGAGAATTTGGTTGTCAGAGAGTTACAAGAATCTCAAATAAACATTCACCTCCAAAAAAGATGGTCCCGGAAAGATGGATCAAACATGTGCCAAAATATTTGGACATATATGCATCATATATGTATATACCTATATGACAAACGCACGCACACACAGAGCTACAAACCTCAGGATTGTTGACTTCCATCTCGTTGTAGCATTTGATGATGGCACGTAAGAATGTTTTTGGAAGATTAAATTGCTACAAGGCGGCTTTACCAAATTAAATATTCAATATAACAGCGAAGATGCAGAGAAGTCATTGGTTAACATTGATTGGATAGTAATTATCCACCACAGGTAGATGTTTTCCCGCGATAATATTGGTGTTGTCATTTCATCCTCAGGTGGTTCTCCAAGTACTGTCAAACCACAAAAACAGAAAACAAAAGGAGACAAAAAAATCACAGTTTAACTCATCACGTCCAAAAAAAAAATCCTAAAACCCAATGAAGAAAAAAAATTCTATATAAGAATAAACCAAATTCATGATAACGTATCATTCCCATAAAACTCACGAAAAGTTAACAAGGGAAAAGAATAGTCCACACCATACACACATCTGTCATGATGGAGAAGTGGAAATAAGGCAAAGGGCATAGCTGACTTATATGGGCGTTTTGAGTCCCTACAAAACACATCAGGGCATAATCTCGTTATTTTATTGAGGGATCATTTGGTACTACCCACTTTCAAAAAACTTAAAGAAAGAAATTCTAAACGAACATTACATACTTATTGCCCATTCCAATTTCTATTTGCCAATGGAGATAAAATAAAGGCAGACTACCTACATCAATAACGAGAAAGATAAAAAATAAATAATACATACCACAACAAATTTTGCGCCCAAAAAGATGTAATTTATAAAATATTTAAAATTTCCCTCCGCAAAAAATAGAAAAAAGCTGAATGATTAAATTAACAGAAAAAATGTATGCAAGATCCTAAAAAGCATTCTCTCAGACTAGGAACGTTACGTGAGGTGCATATAATGCAGAAAAAAAATGAAAAAGGGGGAAAAGGGAGCAAAACTGAGACTTTGCTGAAGTACACCCCCTACTATCAAGTGCGGAGATGGTTGAGGTTCAGTCATGGATACTAGTAATTACTTGGGTTTATACCTAGTTCATCGAAGCGGATTAGGATCTGAGCTATGAGTTATTATGTTCAGAAACAAGTAATCCAAAAAAAAAAAAGATCAGATTGAGAAGGCAGCTGAAGATAAAGAAAGAAAAGAAGGTGGCTACAACTCAATGGAACGGATTAAGATCAACAAAGGACAGGCAGATTCCTCTCAACATCTCGTAAGTAAATATTAATAAATCCAGATGCAAATACAGCAGTGAATGCCAATGGGAATCGTGATGTCCTCCGCTGAATACTAACACACCATAAATGCATACTAGGAACATCAATGTGAACACACTTCTTGTTGAATGACACGGACCAGAAGTTTATCTATATTTTAGTGGTTGCATTAACAAATATGAATGAAAATCTTACAATGGAGTTTCACGAGTTAACAAGGAGAATAGACACCTCCATTTGATCAGGTCACACTCTCAGCTGATCAATTTACAAAATATAAAAGCTCAAACTACGCAATCAGAAGATACCATTCCACCAGCTAACTGATCTAGCAAGAACTGTGTGACACACATGTTGTCCGGAGTTTCCATTCACGCATCTTCATTAATCAAGAATAAAGCACCATCTTGGATCATTTTTTAGGTGACACTGATGACATTGACATTATTCTATTATTTTTTATATAATCTATAAGGGATGAACACGAAAATTGATACGAGTATTGATTGGATGTTACACAACAGCCACAGCAAGAGCTTTCCAATAAATTACAAAAGCCAAATACGCATTTTAAAACCGTTGCTGTGCGTCCATAGTTATCTCACGAGAACATTTAACAGATACATTCAGAGAAATCCTACTGCGGTTACATTCCTATAGAAGAGTCTGCATTTTAGGCTAATTCACCAGGGAAGGAATTTAAAAGGTTGCCTGATCAATATGTGCCTGCCATTTTCCATATTTTTAATTACACACGTTATAAACGCAGGAGAAATAAATAGCACCCCCAAATGTCTATCAACATGAGTTGATGAAAATGAGATAAATAAAAGCATTCGCTGCTAGTTCCACAGAAATCACCTTTGCTAATATGTGTGGCTCCCCGATTAATACCACTGAAACTGGCTTACTATCAGCATGACGCTAAAGACACCGATTTTTAATAATGACGTCACTAGAAGAAGAAGAAAACCATATTCTCCGGTAAGCCAATTGGAACAGTAAGCATTCGTATGTAAGGTAGACTCTAAAAATATAATTTTTTTGTAATGCTAGGACGTTCACTTTTCCCCTTCTCAGAGGAAACCAATTTTGAAAAGGACAAGTTTACTCAACAGGCAAATATGCATAACTAAGATAGTGAAAGCAGACGCATAAAGTGGCCAACAAGCATTATTGATAAGTTCACAGGGAGCGTCCTAACAGTACTTAGAACAAAGCACCGTGTGGTGATATAACCGGAGCTGCGATAAAAAAAGATATAAAAAAATAGTTCCACTCGAAAATGTAAAACTAAACACACCTGCAACATTCACATATACACCCGGCAGAAATGCATTTTTGGCTCTGAGAAATGGCCGTGGAATGAAAAATACAGTTCAAAAATCAGAAAGATAACAAGTGTGTTCCGAGACAGACTGGAAACCTCAATATCCTTGCGAAAGAAAGACGGCATTACAAGAGAGAACTACCCATTCAGTAATACCCAAACAAAGAGGAAAGAGATAGCAAGGATGATTGACGGACCCAACAGTGATGACAAAAAGAGATTGAAGAAGAACTGCAATAGGTTAGACATGGCAGACATCAAACAGCGGTTGAGAATATGCTAGAAGAGCAACATGTAAGAGGAAAACGATTCTCATGCTACATTAAAGATGCAGAGAGATCGAGAGAAACCGGGCTTTCACGGTGAATTCGCACGATAGACGATCAACGATAAGAAAGCAAGACATCGTCGCATTGCCAAGCACCCATCTTTCGAATCCTATCCCCGAGATACGATAACCACCGCCGCTACTCTCCCCCAGCACGATGGGCAACACGATGAAACGAAGGCTCCGCAATCAAACTAGAATCAGATAACAAGACAACCGATACCTGAGACTGAGGTAGAGCTCGACTGCTATTGGAATCTCGCTTGGCGACTCCCCGTGCACTGATGTCCACGGCAACGGGGCCGAAGAGTGAGAGCAGGCGAAAGTAGTAGCAACCGAGAGAGAGGGAACGGGGACAAAGAAAAAAGAAGAAGAAAGGTGATGGGCATCTAGGGTTTCATTGTTCCCGTTTGGTTCTTTCCTCTTTGGCGTCTCCTATCTCGCTCGATCTCGCCCTTCCCGGTGAGGCCGCTGGCCCACCCTGCGAGGGATCAGCACCTAATCACGACAACAGAACCCTGCCGCCGCAAACCACCGCCACCCTACCCGGGGGTTGTTCCACGTCTGCCGCACCTCTTCCTCTTTCTCATGCAAGTTCCTTCTGCAACTCCATCCTCGAAGGTGCATCAGTGAGTGTCGAAGTAAAGAGGAAGACTGAAAATCTTTCCACTTTTACGTTTCGGCCTTCATTATTATGATAATCGGAGGTTTACTGCCCAGCCAAAATGGGCTTTTCCCGGGCTGGGCCCGACTGCATTTCCAAAGCCCCGAACCGTACAACCCCGGCCCCACCTAGCTTGCTGGTGGTTCGCGGGGTGCCACGTTGAAAATGGGGCCCACTAGTGACAGCTTTAAAGAGGCTCATGCCCGGAAGAAAACCGAGGTCTGGTTAATCGGGCCCACTAAGGGCCCTTCTAATTTATTATTCCTGCCATTTTTTTCATACATGCGCGATCCAGTTCGAAACCCAAAAAAAGAAAAAGAAAAAGTCAACCCATGTAGGTTGAACTTCTCCCACTGAGCTCTCTTGCTTCACTGAACCTCTCTGAAAAAGGAAAACAGTGGAAGCGGATCAAGAACAGCCTTTACCAATTAATTTCGCCAAATGGATTGAACCCTGATGACTAAATACTGCACAACGGAAATAAAAATGAATGGCAGAATTTCAGAAACTGCGCTTACATAATTCACAAGCTATTTATTAAAAATATTTTTAATTTTACGAGATAATTAAAAATGTGATCTGATCACTTAATCACTTATCAACCATAACAAAACCAATTAATTTCGCCAAATGGATTGAACCCTGATGACTAAATACTGCACAATGGAAATAAAAATGAATGTCTGCATGAGATTCCGCCACAGTAAAATCCCTAATCTGTGGCAACATACAGTGCGGTGGAACACCGATGCCATGGAAATGAAGTCCATCTGATCCAAGAACTAGTTGTGTGAGCCCTAGCTAGGCAAATTTTCTGCGTCTTTCACCCATCCGCAAGAAACCAAGAACAAATGGGGAAGAAATTCTACAGCAGAAACAGACAACAACCTCAGAGAGTAAGTAGCAATAGAGGCAACCACTGTGATAGTGATGGTGGTGATTTCAGAAGTGATAATAGTAGACAGTATTTTCTTCGTATTTTCTCACTGCTCTTCCTCCATACTCTCCTCCTCCAAAATCTCACCATTACCAGGTTAAAACCCTGAAAGAGGGCCATAAGCCTTTTAGAAAGGCAAACCCAGCATAAACAGGTTATGAATTCGCTGTAAAACCATTCAATCGACACATATTCATTAAATTCGCCTTCAACAAGCTGGTATTACTGATGAAAGAGGAAGTTAAGACGCAATCTTCTATTTATGTCAAAGAAACGCTATCTAACTCACTAGATTATTGGAACTGATAAAGTTTTTCTCCATAAATTCGTTTATAGCTCCTTTTTCCCGGACATAGAAGCTTAGGTTCAGCAACAGACCTTCGGAGAAACCTAGAGTTGTGTTGTGTCAACGAGAGCCTCAGTTATTCTCTTATCCAGCTCACTTTCATCAATCCACATAGAACTCTGACGGCGCAATAATTCGCTCCTTTCATCTTTTTTCTTCTCGTGCAGCTGCTCCTTAGCCCTCCAACTTTCCAGCTTTTCCGTTCTTTCCTTCAGCTGCAGTTATAAGACCGTGATAAGCACAGATTTATACACTAACTCATATCATACGGAAAGAAAAAAAATAGGTAACTAATATACGAGAGATAAGTGTGATTCATAAAACCATTCATCAAAACCGGCATCTTCTTTTGCTTTTATCGTTGTTCTACATGCAGTGTGAGTACAGGCATATGGCTCATTCATGCCCAAAAATGTCACGGGCAACCTCTCTTACCAAGGTGAGTAAAGAACATGTTAGGATCGCATCGCCTTACAATGTCAATAAAGCACATAATTGTTCTTTTACCCGTGCTCGATTCAAAAGGTTGTGCATTCTTCTTCTGTGATAGTATTAAACTTCGGGAAAAAATATTATAGCAAGAAAATATTATAGAAATACCGCAGAGACAAGGAGCAACCTAACTTTAGTTATAGAACGTCAAGTGGTTTTATAGCAGCTCATGAATGTTTCCATTTCCCAAAAAAATGACAAGCAAAGGAAGATTCTTCTCAAATTGGAATGCACAGCAGCAAATTAAAGCTTTACAGCAATTCCAAAAAGAGATACAATGGAGGATCGTTTGGATTGTCCACGCTCTGTATTCCTTTCACAAGGATGCTGACCTATAATGTCCGGTAAACCGCGAGGATCGTTTATTTAAAATAAAGTGATTATGAAATCTGGATGGTCAGAAGAGTGATAGAATTGGGAGAGGGAGGAAGATTCATCACATTCCCACTTCCGTATATGATTACAGATCAGAAACGTTTCTCAATATGGCACAAGACAAGGCAAAAGAGAAGAGTTAGAGACGTCCAGATAGGATAAAATGGACAGTATACAGATTTATTTTTATTTTTTTTGTTGACCTACTACGACCCATCACATCAGAAATTCATGAATTGAAGACTCTTGAATAATGAAAGGTTGGCAGGGCTAATGGCCAACATCTCTGAATAATTGTGGATATCGCTGACTTAGCCAGCAGTTTGAATTTTCTCTCATTGAAGTCGCACTACAGAAAAGAACATCGGCAACTGTGAAAAGATCTTGGACAAATTTGCAGCAAAATAGATGTTGGAAGGCTGACCTTTTGACAACAGGATGTACATCTATATCCCCTACAGTGGTAATCAAGATTTCAAAAAAGGTCCCCTACACACAGAGCCAACTAAAACCAATCTAAGTCTGCAACTAGAACGGATGGGATTGTTAACCATACAGTTCCAGATTGGTCGCTGGCAATGCCAGTACTAATTTTTTCCAGTGTGAATACCGGCAAATGGGCATCAAGATATTTCTACTATACTGACAAGTGGGTGACAGAAATTTCCGGCGAAGAAATCCTCTGTACATGGCGTACGATGGCTTTCCCTTCTTAGTACAATCAAATTCTGGATGCATGGTGCATGGTGTTTAGGCGTATCATGGCGTGACACACTACCGCTGACTCTGTACACAGTGTGAAGAAAAGAGTGATCTACTCTTTTCGTCTGATGAAGTTAGACAACAGGCCATCCGGGCAGAAAACCGCCCAGCCAATCTAAGGAGAAGTGATCTCAGACGTCAATGCAGATTGCAAAAGTTTTATGGACATTACTTTTGCAGGTCGAGTTAATTTCTGATCGGGCGGCGACAGAAATACAAAATACCAGAGTTTGCCGGAACTCTTCCTCGATGGCTTTCCGTTCCGCAGCAGCGACTTTAGCCGCTGCAGCCTTGGCAGCTTCTCTCTCTTCCTTGGCAACCCGCACGGCCTCACGACGGGCCTCGTCCTTGCGCAGCTTCTCCTGACGCTGCATCTCCATCTCATACGCATACTGCCTCCGCACCTCCTTCACCTGCTTCGCATACTCTCTCCGCAGGAGCGCCAACTTTTTCTGCGCCTCCACAGGATCGCTCGACGGCGGCGGACTCTTCCAACTCCCCAGAAACCCTGACTGTTTTGCATATTCATGGGGACAATCCAGAGACGAGTCGTGCCGGCGGCGTGCCGGCGGCGGCGCGGCCTCGGTCGTTGCGTTACGAACGTTAACGAGGGATCTTCCCTGCGACCGCCGGTCAACGGCAGCTTGGAAGGCCCTGCCGAGGCGAGACGCCATGGATGAGCAAGCAGACTGGTGATCAGTGGAACCTAGGGCTTTGCAGTGGCAGTGACGATGACCGAAGCAGCTGTAACAGAGGATATCAATGGGCGGGATGAGTTTAGCCCAACTCGGCCCAAATGTTTTTGCAAAATGGGCCGTATATATCCGCAAAAATAATCTAAGACCTAACTCAGTTATCTTTCCAACGGCAGCCCGAACCCACTTATGGGGTCCAGACCGGGCCCGGGCCCGGGCCCATTTGTTGACACGGACACAAGATAACTAACTGCAACAAAAACGGCAAAAATCCATCTTTTATGACCGTTAGTAAAGCGGCTGTGAACTAACCGTCCATTTGGACGGAACCAAAGGTACAATGGAGGGGAATATCCCTAAAAGGCCAGGACAGCGACTGGCCGGTGCGACGCCGTCGATCTGAACTTGGCGGCGACTTCCGATCGCCGTTAAAGAAGACGGCGGGGAAGATGATGAGGCCGCGTGTCGAGACGTGAGCCCCTCCTTGGCGACGAGTCTATTTAAGGTGTGGAGTAGCCACGTCGTCTTTTCCCGCCCCCAAGACGGCCAGATTGGCCGTGGCAGCCCCCCTCAGTCCATGTGTGCTCAAGAAGCAGTACGGCTTTATCCTCTCCTGAGCCGCAGGGGGCGACATCGCCGAGGAGAGCCAGAGAGAAAAGGGTCGCCCTCAGCGGCTCGGAATCCCTTCCATCTTCGCGTCGATTTTATCCCTTTCTCAACCGAAATGCGCCTCTAGTGCCGAATTCGAGAATTTCATCGTTCCTCCGGCATTGTCACTCGGACAGCAGACAAGGTCGGCAGAGGTCTCCAATGGCAGTCGGAGCTGTGATATCCGGCAGAGACTTAAGTTCGCTTCTCGCACCAGGTTGTCTAAGCATTTTTTTTCGTCTCTACAGTTTCTTAATGTTCTTCACAGATCTTTCCTTTTCAGGCATTTATGTTTCTCCGCATGCGATCCGATGCCTCTGCGTGCATTTAAATATCGACTTCTTCATTCTCGTGGGATTCGCACTCCATGCACATTTCACCCATTTGACCTGAGTGAGACCTGAGTCCTTTAAGCTGACGAGTTAATAGAGCAAAAGTCGTGTTGCGAGGGGCCCCGTTCTGTAGAAAACGGATTGGTTTTGCACTTGTAATACGCGCCCATTTGATACAAGAGGGGTATTTCGTCACGGCTCGTTGACTTTCATTTTCCTGTCTGTTTTCCCTGGGAAATTTGTCGCCGGTATGACTAAGAATGGATCCTCCCATGACTACGAATTTACTTGCGTAAATTAAACAGAGGAAAGTGTTCATTTCGTTGCCGGCTTTACAGTTTTTTTATATTTATTTGAAGTAATCTCGCACGATGGTTACCGTGTCAGTTTCCTGCAGAAAAATTGAAATGGAAGGCCAAGGTGTCAGGTTCATTCGTTCGTTTTTATATTTATTTTAGGACCCTCTAGTTCTCCGATATGGAAAATTGCTAACGTATGTTACAGCCTTCTCTTTCACGCCTTAGACGTAAGTCACCTCCGTAAGTTTTCTCCTTAAGCAGCCTGTCAAAAAATGACCTATCTTTTGTCATGGTATGAGCTTATCAGACTGGGGACTAGTATGCGGAATGGTGTTTTCATGTTCCGTCTGTGAAATAGGAAATTTGATGATTAGATGATTCTTGTTGCTGCATCTCATCGCCAATTTCAATTGTTACTGCAGGAAAACAGAAACAAGCAGAAAGAGCTGATTATCATGACAGAAGAGAACAAGATAGAACCATGTGGGGTAGAATGGTCAACAAGTCGCCTTTCCATAATGGCTATTGTTGTCATTCTTCCAGACATTTCTACCGGCCAGTTCGTTTTAGTCGTCCGTTGGACAATATAACAATTTTCCAGGGAGGAGTTTCTTTTTATGAAAAGATAGATCCCCTTCAAAGTTTCCAGGGAATCCATTCCAGCAGAAACTTTTATAATGAGAATCTCAGACAGAGAACATTGGGAAGGCCACACTCTTTATTTTCATCATTTCTTTCCAGTAGCAACTTGCTTCACCCAAGAAACCTCGACAACCTTGGATTCTCAGGCAACAAGTGCAAAACGTATGAGCGTCAGCCATTACTGAGAACGCATTCTAGCTTCCAACCAAGCGATGATGAACTAACAATTTCGGAAGTAGATTCGTCTATATCTCCAGATGAACCAAATGAAGCTGCCTTATCTGAAAGGGATTCAGAGAAAGCACCCTCATCAGCACAGTTTCCAAAACGCTGGGTGATAGTTCTTCTATGTTTTGCAGCATTTCTCCTCTGCAACATGGATCGTGTAGGTTTTTAATTTTCTTGTCTTCAAGCTTTTTAAGTGCTACGGAGTATCTAAGATTTATTTTTTATTCAGGTAAACATGAGTATTGCCATCCTTCCGATGTCAGCAGAATTTAACTGGAATCCTGCAACCGTGGGACTAATCCAATCGTCTTTTTTCTGGGGTTATCTGCTTACTCAGGTTTGAATCTTTCGTGACCATCTGTAATTGAAATATTGTCTCGTTTTGAGCACTTTTATTTTACTTTTAGGCTTATACTTGAGAAAGCAAGTTACTTTTAACAGAGGGGAATTTCGCTCGTGTCAAAAAGGACCATTTGTGCTCTTATTATTGTTGTAGCCATTTGTTAATCCCCTCTCTCTATCATCTTGACGTGAAGCACTTTCTTCATGGTAACCTTTTCGAGGAAGCCTCCCCTAGCCTCTTCTATGGTCTTCTGTTAACCCTGCATATTTGTCATCTTCACAAGGCCATATAAAGACTTAAATATTCTCACCGCTGATGGTTTGAGCGGTTCCAGTAAGGCCGTTCCTTATTCCAATTTCTGTGGGAATGCCAAGGACTATGTTGTCTTCATGGTGTGTCATTCTTCTTCTTCTTCTATATCTCGATGGCATAGTCATCAAGGGTTATCACTGTGGCGCTTCAGCTCGAGTTTCACCCTTATCATCAAGGGTTATCACTGTGGGGCTATATCAAATTCGGGCATAATCCGTTTTCTTTGATGGCACTCCTTAGTCCTTTTTCTCGCCCTCTACTCACTCTTTGGTGTTGACATAGTACCCTTCATCATTTTTTCTCTGTGTCATCAATTGTGCCTATGAAGCTGTGTGTTTGTTCATTTGTGCCTCAACTTGGGCCGATGATTCTAGTTATCTTCTCTCTACTACAGGCTTCTGCAACTTTAGATTAGACTGAAAGCAATTTAATTCCATGCTTGACAAAGATGTAGTGAAACTATTTTCAGGAATAACGAACAGATGAGAATAAATTCTACTCAGATTTATGAACAGAATAATAGCAAAATCGTCTCATTTGTGGCATTTTTTTGTCTCCGTGCGAGCTTATATTTAATTCGTTGACATTTAGGAAAGTTCTCTCTAGATTTGATGGCCAGTCTATATTGAATTATTTTCATGTCATTTTTATGGCAGCACTAACCCTATAAATTATGATTTTTTTTGTTCAAGTATTGTGTTTTAATACCGAATGTCTTTATATAGTGCAGATCGTCGGAGGAATATGGGCAGATAAGCTTGGTGGTAAGCTTGTTCTAGGTTTTGGGGTTGTTTGGTGGTCAGTAGCTACGGTTCTTACACCTATTGCTGCTCGGTTTGGGCTCCCTTTCTTGCTCTTTGCTCGAGCTTTGATGGGCATTGGTGAGGTTAGCTTCTTATTCTCTCGTAGTCATAATGATGCTGGCCTTCGAGCTCATTTTCTTATAGGTTTTTTCTTTCTCGACTATAATTGATAACTGTTTCTACTTTACCGCGCAGTAAATAGGTTATTAATAAAAAAATGATAAATGTATTTTCCATTGAATGGCTATTGATCTGCTGATAGTGTTCCATACATTGTGCTTTCACAACTGATGTTCCAAAATTTTCCGTTTGGTTTTTTTCTGGGAGTTCTGGACCTGTGTAATGTCTCTTCTTACTTGGCCACAATGTTTCTTTTCATCTTCTTGACAGCGACTCTGTTCATGATACCTTGAAGAAAAATTTTACGATAAGTTTGATTCATGTTTCAAAAGTCCAACCAAATATTGTCGCATTCTTGTAGCCTTGTTATTGTATTTTGAGCGTTGACATTAGTATCACGGTGCTCTGTTTTATTCGTTTATGAAAGAGATGGTATTTGTGAAATTCAACCTCATATATGGGCACAATTCTCATTGCTTCGTTTCTCACTTACTGGTTGTCTTCGAATGCATTTCCAATTTAATGTGGTATTATACATCTCCAATTTACTTTAAAATTATGCAAAATATGCTTTATCATTGTGGACATTAGCTTATTTCACTTCTTTAAACCTGGTTCTCTGAATTACAGGGCGTTGCTATGCCTGCCATGAATAATTTACTCTCAAAATGGATCCCTGTATCTGAGAGAAGTCGATCACTTGCTCTGGTGTACAGTGGCATGTACCTTGGTTCTGTCACTGGGTTGGCTTTCTCTCCCATTCTCATTGATAAGTTCGGATGGCCTTCTGTCTTCTACTCTTTTGGCTCTCTGGGAAGCCTCTGGTTTGCATTGTGGCAGAGTAAGGTAAAATCCATCAGTGTTCTTGACTTTTAATCCTTACTGCTCAACTTTCTATTTCCCTTTTCTTTTCTTTTCTTTTTTTGGTGTGAAACGGACAGTGATTCCTCAATGTTCAGTTTGTAGCTCATATTTGTGCATGTCATATTCGATTTCTTTCCATAGACCAGAAAGTATATCACTGCATATGATATCTCCATTTTTACCTCGAGAGACTCATAGGATGTCTGTCCACAACTGAATCTTCCTCAATGACACGTCTCCTCTCATGAGACTAACACATTGTAAAGCACTTTTTATGATGTTCACGGCATTTTGTTATATCAGCGTGTCTCCGTGCATTTCTAACCTGTCCCTGTTGTCTATTAGGCGTACAGCTCTCCTCGAGAGGACCCAGAAATTTCCGAAAACGAGAAGAAGCTTATTTTAGGTGCTAATCTGTCGAAGGATCCTGCTTCAGATATTCCGTGGAGATTAATTCTATCAAAAGCTCCTGTCTGGGCTCTTATCATCTCTCACTTCTGCCATAATTGGGGCACATTCATTCTCCTTACATGGATGCCCACATATTACAACCAGGTAAAGTACTGTCTGTTGCTATGCCTATGCGTGGACGGTGTCCACTGTCATGCTCCCATCGCGGGGGTCCACTGAACGAATCTGAGGAGATCCAGGAAGGCTTATTAAATAGGTTTTTTTTCGGCTGGTTGACGATCCAGCGTCCCAAATCAACATAAGGTTGGGTTCGGTGGCGGGAAAGGGGTTCCTGAGGTCACTCGGGAAGACATAATTTATAAAGGGAAACAATTATAATCCGTTTTGACTTCAGTCTGATTCTCAAGTGTTTCCCATCATCTTTTCTTTTCTGCTGAAATGAAAATGGAAATTTTTATTTGCATGTTTATCTAAAAATTATGTATAATTTATAGAAAAACATATAGTCTCCCATTCACTTTAATATGGAGAAGTTATAAAAAGAAACAATCATAGTCCGTTTTCACGTCAGTCTGATTGCTTAAGAGTTTCCCATCAGCTTTGCTTTTCTTTTGAAATGAAAATGAAATTGTTCTTTGCATGTTTTTTCTATAAATTATTTATAATATATCGTCAAAAAGCAGTCGTCTCAGAGATCTTCTGCCTTCATCCTGGATTCCTGTTTCTCATTCTAGGACAGCAGGCAAGTGTCGTGGTATCAATCTGAACTGTATTCAAATCCTCTGTTCTACTAGCGTTCATCTTTTTTCTTGGATACCTTCATCAGTTTCACCTTTGTTAGCCACCTGTCCGAGGGTGGCACTTTGCCTGCCCCTGCCACTTCTCAGCTTCCCTCTGTGAATGGTTCCATGTATATCTCTCAGACGGCCGAGATTTCTGTGAATTTTAGTGGTTTTAGAAAAGCTATTGATATACATATCATTATTATTTTTTAGATTCTCAAAACAGAGTAATAAAGAAACTTCATTCTTCGCAGTGATGCAAAAAACTCTCCTCTTTCGAGTGTTTGCATGTCCATGTTTCTAGGATTTTAAATGATTTCGAAGTCCAAAGTGTCTGAAAGCTTTTGTGGTCCTTGAGGAGTGGAGAACACCTGGTCAATGGTAACCATTAGATTTCAATGGGAACTCCTAAAAGAGGGCTCCTCGTCATATATCCCTGCACATCCCCCTCGTGGTTTTCCTGATTGAATCAAAATTCACAGTGCTCCGTATGATATCTAGATTTGTATACAAGATTACCATTGACCAAGCTCGCTATTGCTTAAGCTTCATCTGCATGATCCCTCCACGGCAACCTTGGTTCATAATATGGGTACAGTTCAAGTGCTTGGTTAGGCTTAGGCTCAATAGTTTGGGTACAGGCGAAATTTATGGACGGCAGAGTCGAGCTGGATGAAGCTCCTACCTGTGATCCATACTCGAACTTGTGCTCAATCCCTCTATGAACTTGTTCATCTTTATATGATGTTAAGCATTGATATAAATAGAGCCCTCGAATCATAGGTTTCTGACGCAGCATTGTTATTATTAGAGCTTTCTGTGACTCTTAATGCTTTTTTCTTCATTATCCGTCTGCATGCACAGACGCTCATCTCGGTGAATTTGCGCAGGTATTGAAGTTTAATCTGACTGAGTCTGGACTATTCTGTGTTCTACCATGGTTGACCATGGCTGTGTTTGCAAACATAGGGGGTTGGATTGCAGATACTCTTGTCCAGAAAGGGTTGTCCATAACCACGGTTCGGAAGGTAAACACCCCCCCCCCCCCCCCCCTCTTCAAGGCTGCTTACAACTCTTCCCGTTGACTCGGTGCTCAACATGGCCTCTATGAAGAATCTTCTTCTTGACTTTCCCGTTGACTGATGAAGACTCTCCCAAACAACGCTCCACGGGTTTATTTTCAGCTGTACATAAATTCTTACTCTGGCTGGGCTTCACTTGTCGCAGATTATGCAGTCGATTGGGTTTCTTGGGCCGGCGTTCTTCCTCACCCAGCTGGGCCGTGTCCGTACTCCGGCCATGGCGGTGCTCTGCATGGCCTGCAGCCAGGTGCTCCTCCTCCTCCTCCTCCTCCTCCTCCTCCTCCTCCGGCTATGAACCCTCAATTCTCATCTCTTTACGCTGCGATGGGCCGAGTCACCGAAGCCCGGGTTTGCTTCTTACCTTCACCGGCCCTTTCGACCTGCAGGGCAGCGACGCCTTCTCGCAGTCTGGTCTGTATTCGAACCACCAGGACATCGGGCCCCGCTACGCCGTAAGAGCGCATCTTTACTGTGATTTAATGCAAGTTTAGATGGAATGGCTTCATATCGGTTGCTCCTCCCTGTAGGGAGTGCTGCTGGGGCTGTCCAACACGGCCGGAGTGTTGGCCGGCGTCTTCGGCACCGCCGCCACCGGATACATCCTCCAACGAGGCACGCCGACGAGCTTCTCCCTCTCTGCCCCTCTTCTCATATAATTGTTTCCCGATTTGGGGCTGAATGCGTTTTCGCCCTCCCAGGTTCCTGGAACGACGTCTTTAAGGTGGCCGTGGCCCTGTACCTCGTGGGAACTCTGGTTTGGAACCTGTTCTCAACTGGGGAGAAGATTCTCGACTGAGTCGGCCGCCGAAAAGAAGATTGCGAAGCTCGCTCCTCCGAGATTTGAACCAGGAGGAGGAAGAGGATAGAAGCTTCCACCTCGTGAAAACCCGGAATCTTACTGCTGGGCCTCTTTTGATACATCCAACTCAAGGATCATATAGTTCTATTTTTTCTCTCACTACATCCATCAATGACCGACAAGCCGCACCACCCTCTTCTCTCTCTCTCTCTCTCTCTCTCTCTCTCTCTCTCTCTCTCTCTCTCTCTCTCTCTCTCTCTCTCTCTCTCTCTCTCTCTATCTCTCTCTCTCTCTCGCTTGCGCTTGAGGGACAAATGGGTCTTAGAATGACTGAGCCTATCTCGGTCTGCCACGTCATTGCCGGACAAAAAGATCTGGAGGGTGGACTCAGTCGGCAGCTGGTGGCGGTGGCCTAGTGGGCGAGCTTCCGCGACTCGAGGAAGCTCTTGGCTGTGGTGCCCCGCGAGGAGAGGTGGTGGAGGAAGGCGGCGAAGCCGGTGTCCATATACCGCCGTGGCTCGCTGGCGGTGACGAGCTGCGGCGAAGGGCTGACCACGGCGGCGGGGGAGAGGCTGTGGAGCGACGCTACCGAAACCCGCGGGGAGGTGGCGTTGACGAAGACCCGGTGCAGCACGCTCTTGTACTTGCCGTTGCTGAATATCTGAGAGAGAAGGAGAAAGTCAAATGGTATTCACCCGCTTGAGGAGGACTGAGGGAGGGAGGGAGGAGATGAGAGATAATAAGGGTTTAGGGTTTAAGAGGGCGGTGCCTCGAGGTGGTCGCCGACGTTGACGAGGAGGGAGCCAGCGGCGGCGTTGACGGTGGCCCAGCGGCCCTGGTGCTGCATTTGGAGCCCGTTGACTCCATCCTGGAGGAGGACGGTGAGGAAGCCGTAGTCGGAGTGAGGGGGCATTCCCAGAGTCAGCTCCGGCTGCGGGCATGGCGGGAAGAAGTTGAGCACCATCAGCTGGCTCCCCTCCCTGAACTTCTCCATCATCTTCGCGTCCTCCACGCCGAGCGTCTCCATGATCGCTGCCATGAGGTCCAGGAAGAGGTTCCTCGTCTCCCGAGCGTAGGAGACCGCCACCTCCCTGAGACAGGCCACCTCTCGAACGGTTGGTTAGTTGCTTCTTCTTCTTCTTCTTCTTCAGTTCTCCGAACCAGAGGTGGAAGGGAAGGGGGGCTTACCTGAGGTCTGGGGGAGAGGCGGGCCAAAGGGAGAGAACCTCGGGGAGGGGATGGGAGGTGAGCTTGAGGAAGTCCCTCCAGCAGAAGACGCCGTCCATGGTCTGGTTGAAGCTGGTGCCGTATCTCACCGGAGAGAGTACCTCCGACGACATGAACCTCTCTCTCTCCTTCAACGGCAGCTTGAAGAAACTCCTGCTCACCTCGATCATGCTCCGGAGCACCTCCCCCGGCAGCCCATGGTTCACCACCTAAAACCCAGCGTTACCCTCCTCCACTTTAGAGGGAGAAAGATAGAGTGAGAAAGAGAGAGACAGAGAGAGGAGATGGTCAGGAACCTGAAAGAGGCCGTATTTCCGGCAGGCGTCGGCGAGGGAAGAGAGAGCTCGTTCTCGGCCGGCGGAGCCGGGGTGGAGGTCGGAGATGTCGACGATGGGGAGCTCGAGAAGGTCGGGCTCGGCCTGCGTGCGATCAGGGACGGGTAGTATGTACTTGGTGGGGACCCTCTTGACTTCACACTCGCAGAGATGTTTCACTCCTTTCATATAGTCGGCTTCCGCAGACTCTTCCAGCTCCATCGCCACAGGCCCGGAAAGCTAGAGGGGGAGAGAGAGAGAGAGAGAGAGAGAGAGGCGGTGACGACGATAAGTGATATAAAAAAAGGAAGGAGAGAGAAATCTGAGGATGGAAGATAATTCTTGGGAGGAGGGGATTGGAGAAGGGAGGAGATATGGATGGGGGCGAGTCGGAATGGGAGAGAGGGGAGGGGGGAGTATATATAGGCGACCCAGCGGAGCAATTTAAGTGAACCAGAGTGCCGCGACGTCGGGGGAAACGTCGGCGAGCGTTGGAATCATCTCCTTGTGAGGCTTTCCTTCGTTGACTTGTGGCCAAAGTCAGACCACAACATCTGAAGCCCCAATGATCTCATCTCTCTCTCTCTCTCACGCTATCACAATCTTTCGGTCTACTGGGTGACTGCCGACGTGATGTAAAAGGTGTGAGAAATGGAAAGGATCGAACGGGGGTGTTCCTCCCACAAGTTTCTCGCATCAACGACTAACGCAGTGTATTTCGGGCTTTGTAAAATCCAACTGATCCCCGGCCCCGTCCCCCTGATTTCCCTGAAGAGAGACAAACCAAGAGATCGTGAGAGAGGATATCTTACAGCCTCTGGGGTTTAGCCTACCTCTCAACGTAATCCCCCGACAATCATCTCTCTCTCTCTCTCTAGCTCTCTCTAGCTCTTCTGGGACCTGCGAGACCCCCGTCCGTCGGGACGCTATGGGCACCGTCACCTTCGCTCGCAGGCTACGCCCCCGCATGACGACACGGGGGGGTGGGAGGGGCGACGGCGACGGCGACGGCGATGACGATGCGTCTTCCCTAGTCCCTCGCCCGCTACGCTACAGCACGGCCGTCACCGTCCGCCGCCGCCGCCAAAGGGAGATGCCCTTCATTTACCAAAAATTGGACTGCGGCATAGACTAGGAGGATAGCCATAGATATCCACGTATCCTCCACCACTGTCCTGGACATTATCGACAGACGCATTCACACGGGCCCGTACCACCTCCTCGTGCAATAACTACATTAAATGTGAATATTCTGTAAATTATTATACTTTGGAAAATATGCTCTGCCGGAGTGGCGCTCCTCATCGGTCGGAACGCGTTGGTTCGTCCGTTTTCTTTTTCTTTTAGGTGCATTTTTTCCGTGTTTCGAAGGGTACAAATGGATATATATATATAATAAAAAAACTGGTGTCGTTGAGTAGAAATTACCTTCCATCGGCATCGGGGGGCGCGTCATTTTACACTTTATTTTATCATTGCAAATTATTCGGCGGCACGTGACGGTGATTACCTCGTTTTTGTATAGGGCGGAACGATACAAGAAGGTAACTAATCGACGTGTTATTTTACTCGCATGGTGCAGAGGGGTGTCACTTAATAAAATATCACGCGTTATTTTATTTTTTTCTTTCCGTGTGAAGGTAGGTGCTAAGTAGTAAAAAAAAATGGTGCCATTTTACGAGAAGTACCTTGAACAAACATTCATCGAATCTAAAGGGGTTCATTTATTTCTTTTAATCTTAATTATCAATCAAGGTACAAAATCAAATGTTTATGCCGATTGAATGAAAAATCAAGGGTCTTAATTTTTTTTAATAAAAAAAACAATTAATGTGTCTTTTATATGAACATACATCAGATGACATGTTAATTTAATTTATTTGGATATTTTTTTAGGACATAAAGGCGCCAAATAATAATAGTCAGTGTCGTCTACCAAAATATAGCTCATTTTAGTATACATCGTATACAAAAGTGTTAACTTGTCGATCTCACTTTTTTTTAGGTCATTGATTAATAAAATATTCTTAGCCATTTAAAAAATACACACACGGTTAGAAAGAGAGAGAAAACATTGTGCATTTGCTCGTATTTTAAACAAGGTATCCCAAGGCGCCGCCACACTCGTGTCGTATCGTGAACGGAGGAGGCATCGACAGCCCAGAGGGCCAATCCATTTTTACAGATACCGCGTCGCGACGTGGAGCCCATGGGCCCAAATGGAGAAGGGCCCACTAAAAAAAATGGGTAAGAAATGCCATGTCGGGCTGGGCCCGAATCACTGCCGGAGAAAGAGCGCACCCTCTGCTGCGGACGCGTTTGTCCCCTTGTAGGCCCGTTGGGCCTGGGCCTGTCTGGGATGTCGACAATCATTAGTTTAACCCGTCCCGTCACTTTCCGGGGCCTCGCCTTTTCCCGAAAAGGCCACGTGAATGGGCCGGAAGTTGTCGGGCGGACGACGAGGCGATCGGCCTCGGCTCCACTAGGATCGCTTTTGGCCCACACGACAGATCCGTCAAATCAGGCGAGAGAGAGAGACAGAGAAATCTCCGATCGTTCCGCATCTTCTGTTACTGAATGAGAGTGGACCCATATCGAACAGGCCGAAGTTCGACGGGCTTGACGGATGGTTAATATGGGCTATTATTTAAATAAAATGGGGCCCCGTTTTTGGCCCATTAATAGGGGTTTCCGGGTTGGAAAGCCTTCGAGAAACGAGTGACCGCGCACAGCAATCAAGGCCCAATAATCCCATTGGACATCGGCAGACGTTCCATTTCCCTCTCGCTAGAGGTTAGGCGAGAAAGAAAGAGAGAGAGAGCCTAGTATGATGATAGCAGGAACGGAAACTCTCTCTCTCTCTCTCTCCCTTCTCCCGTCTCTCATACGCTTCTCGTAAGCTAGTTTCTCTCTCTCTCTCTCTCTCTATCTCTCTCTCACTGGCCGAGAGGTCTCTGATAGCGGCCGTGCGTGCGCCTGCGGAGAAGCTCCTGCTTGTCCTTACGAAGCCTTCTCTTCTCCTGCCTGTAGGCGGCCTCCCTCTCCCTGTCCCGGACGAGGGGGCCGTACACCTCCCCCGTCAGCGGCCACAGCCACCCCCTACGTGGCGGCTCCCCGTCCGCCGCTGACTCCGCCCAGTCCTCGTCCATATCCTTTAGCAGAGACGAGTTGAAGAACCGCACCCACATCAGACCCCGCCGCCGCAGCCGCACCGGGTGCTGCTCCCGGAGTTCTCCGGTCAACGGATCAAGGTGGATCATCGTCCTCGCGCTGTGGTAAGCCCAGACGTTGACCAGTAGCTCCAGCACGCGGCAGAAGCAGTGCTCCTTCTGGAGCAGCATTGAGCACAAGACGCGGATGGTTGACGGGTGGGATGTGAAGACCGACTTTAAAAAAGTAGTCAAAGGGACCGTCTTTTTTAATACCTCTGGCGTTGACGATCCGAGAAGGCAGGGGTCGACGCCGCCGGAGAAGTTGGCAATGGAGGCGTCCAACGAGTCCAAGAACATTCTGGAGAGGGAATAGTCGTCAATCGAGAGGCTAGCTAGTTGCAGGATGTCTGTCGATCGTAGAGACTCACCTGGAGAAGAGGACGAACTCCATGAAGGAAGGGGTGGGCATCACCCAGCTGTGGAGCCCAGACCACTCGCCGGTGGGGGGCATCGGCGGGAGGGCGGGTACCCCACTGGGTAAGTCGTACATTCGCCTAAAGGAGTCTTGAAAAACATCCCTGCACCACAGTGGGCATATATATATGTAAATATATGTCTATATATGGTCATGAAATGGGACAGGAAGAGGTAGAGATAGAGACCTGCAGTGCCCGTTGTTCAAGATGTCACATGTCGACCAGAAATCGAGATGCCTGGTCCCCGGGGCCTCCAAATCTAGCTTGGCCCAGAAGTAGAAAACGTCTCCTCTGGTATCCGTTCGCATGGCATCAGTCAGTGCCTCCTCGGCCCCAGCAGATAAGGACACCTGCTTAGCGAGAGAGAGAGAGAGGACGACGCCATTATTCTCCCACAGGTGAAGACAGCGAACTAAAAGGAGATGATCTTCTTCCGGTGATTTCTTCGTACATCTCAACCTGGAGGGCGGGGTCATCATCACTCACCTTCCGCCCTGCGGCACGCCATGACTGGAACCCAATCCACGGCGTCTTGTGGATGCTGTCCACTTTGTTGGCAATGGCCAGCATGCCGCCAAATTCGCAGAGAAGATCCTTGTAGCGTGCGTCGTTCAGGAGGGGAAGACGGTGCATCGCCGGGACATCGTCGAATCTGAACTCACTCCCCTCTTCAGACTATACAAAAGGATATTCCATAAATGGATCCAAAAGAGAGAAACAGAGAAAGAGAGAGAGAGATATTTTATGCCGTGAAACTTTATCCGTGCTAGTAAATGACAAGGTTGGTATTAAACTTACGAGGCTTAAACCCCGGTACAGAGCACCGCGGTGTAGAAATGGCCACGCACCAGCTCCGCCGTAAGTTTCGTAAATGCAAAGATGCCTCCCTACTCGTTCCAATTCTCCTTCATCTCTCTCATTAACCTCAAACCTGGTTTTGGCAACTCCTTGGGCTATGACGTATGCGTCTCCCCATGATTCTGAAGGTCTCTCAGTCCTCTCGGCGAGCTGAGACAACGATACAGAGGTCACTCACCCAGAGGCACTTGTGAAGGAAGAAAGAGAGAGAAAGTGGGATCATCATACCTCCTCCGCTTCTCGCCTCTCGGCATCTTCAGAGAGCTCCATTTCCCTGACGTCAGCCCAGTCTGAGTCACTAAGCTCGCTGTTCCCAGAGGGAGGATTCTCTTCGAAGGTCGGATCATCGATGTCGGCCCCAATGTCGTCCAAGATGCTGGATGTCCACCTCGACCCATAACCATCGTCAGCGAGGGACTCGTGCCGCTCCCCTAATAATCTCCACTCCCAGACTCGCTGTCGGGCTTCGGTGGCAGGGCTGGGGAGAAGTGCGTCTGATGGAAACTGAATCACATTCTCAAGAACCTTGGCATAACCAGCGATGCAATCCCAGGCCAGCATGTTCTTCGAGAGTTTCTTCCCAGAAATGGCAGTATTGCGCTCCATCTCGTAGAAACTCAAACCATTTATCGCTCGCCGGAGAGCATCCTTAAGCGACTGAGGATCGCGAGCGTGGAAAATAAGGCCGTCGACACCGTTGGTGATCTGCAGAAGCGGGTAAACGTTTGTCAGACAGAAGACTGTGATGCCGTCATCCGATGATCAAAAAATGGCGATGAGCTTACGTATTTATCTATTATTGGCAAATCTGGGGCAATTATAGGGATTCCGAGGGACATGGCGCGGACCAACAGCGGAGGAAAACTCTGCTCATCGTGCATGGACCCGTAAATGACAACGTCGGCCATTAACAACACTCCATCGGCATCCCCGTCGAAACCGTAGTGTTTGACAAAACCATCAGGAAATCCCCAGCGTGATGCCACGTCCTGCTCAAAATAGCAAGTTGACATAATTATCAAGCAGCTCATGTGTTTCACTCAGATAACAGCATCACGGAACTCGTAGGGATCTCATGCTGACCGAAGGTCGTTAAATGAACGATATGTGGATCACTAACACCGTCCTGATTGAAAAAAAGAAAGGGCAACATAGACAAGAAAGAAGGGTCTCACGGGGGACAGATTCCTCACAGGTCACCAAAAAACACGGAGAAGCTAAGAGATACAGTGAGAGCTTGTGACGTCGGAGAAAAACTCAAACAACTCCGGGTGAAGATGTACACAGTATTCCAACGATATTGGAATAACCCTCTAACAAAATATCATCAATTAAGCAATAATGCATGTGAAAGAATGGTCTAAAAGCACGCACATTGACAAAGCCGGCTACCCTACTATATTTGGAAAGGTTCAGCATCTTGTTTGAGGGCTAGAAAAGAATGCAGGGAATGTGTTTCATGTTGTTGATATGTTTGGATCATGTTCTCATTGTACTCCGTTCCTTCCATAATAGCTTAACTATTTAACATGCAAAACAGGAAACAAAACATTTCACAGATTTAATGATAGCTTATAACAAATATAAGTGTGACGCTACCTTTGCGAAGTAAGGGATAATAAGGGTTTGAAGGAATGGTCTAAAACAAGAACTCCAAGAACGTCTACTGGCCACTAAAATTCTTAGAGTGAGCGTGAAAATCATTCAGGGAGCATGAATGCAACGGATAATTAAGAACATAAAACGAATCATCGTATGGAAAGACATCTTACCTAGGTTAAAAAAAAAGAAGTGAAAAATCAATTCGAAAGTAAAGAATCAAGTGGGGAGATCACCAGCCGGCAAGGCAACATGACGAACTAGTCATCTGACAGATGGCAGCATGAATTTCCATATAAATAGACATTTAAATGTTAGTTTCTCTTTCATCAGCGGGATTTTTTTATTTATCATTCTTCGTAAAAAAAAGTGATCAACAGGAAGCCCTAGCAGTTCAAAAACAGAGAAAAGACAAAAGAAGACGAAATCTCTATAGATTTAGTCATCCGAAAAGTTAATCGAGAAATCTGCATTCGTGTATGGTACGGAAATGGCTGGATCTTTGTTTGAAGTAAATGTGAATAGCTGGTGCACGAGCCAGTACCTGTAAAGAATATCCCCCCTCTGCTGTGGAATTTCCAGACAAAAATATAACTTGGAACGATTCCTCCAAATCCAGTGTTCTTGAAAGTTCCATCAACTGTGATCCGATTAGTTGTGCAATAGCTACATAATCCCACGGGGCATCATCATACATGAAATAGCTTCCAACGACTACAATAACCACGTGATCTTCCTGGATTCCTTTATTTTTTCTTAACTGGTTCTTGGAGTGTGATCTGCCATAACTTTCTGCAGCCCAGACGTCAACAGGAGAACCAGGCACCACGAAGAAGTTACCCGTGTCAAGTGTCGAGTACAAGAGCTGGTATGGACAAAAAACCCGTACAGATAAAAGGTCACTGTAAGCTTCTCGTCGTGAGGTAAATTCTTTGCATCAGTAAATATGACAAAATGGGCACAGCGCACTAACGGGAAGAGAAAAATCCGGAAACACCACAACATAACCCCTGCTGAAAGCTCTTCTCCACGCAGAAATAATATTCTCCCAGGACAGATCTGAATACATTGAAAGACGTTCTCCAAGTGTGTCTTCTTGAATAATCCAAATCACCGGCACAGAATGAAAAGGTTCATGCATGAGACTGCAACCAATAAGACAAATTCAATAATCCAAATCACCGGCACAGAATGAAAAGGTTCATGCATGAGACTGCAGATTATACGACAGATTCAATATTCCAGATCACCGGCACAGAATGAAAAGGTTCATGCAATGAGACTGAACTCAATAAGACAAATTCAATATTCCGGAGGATCACCAGCACATAATGACGATGTACATGAATGAGCCTGCACTCAATAAGACAAGTTCAATAATTCATATCACCAGCACATAATGACGATGTACATGAATGAGCCTGCACTCAATAAGACAAGTTCAATAATTCATATCACCGGCACAGAATGAAAAGGTTCATGCATGAGAATGCACCCAATAAGAAAAATTCAACGGCTTAACTTTTGAATAAATGTTACGCAGCAGAAAATATACTTTTCCTTGAAAAATAATCCACAAAGAAGTGGATTCCATATCACTTTTTCCAAAAACATTAATCCCTGGTTTACAGAAAAAATGTTAAAGCCTGATAGAAAAGTAGAAACCTTAATACAGGAGCAAGAAATGTGAGGCAGTCCCCGTAAACCTAATTTTAAATATTTTTAAAAATGAACAATAAAATTTTGAGTGTCCCCATAATCCTAGAATCACACGCTCAAAGATGAAATAAAATCTCTAAAAATTTGAACTAGAGTTATAACAAAAAAACTTGAAATAAATCAAAATTTCATGATTCGAGTTTTATATTGAAAGCGGAGTTCAGTTTAAGAACTTTCAGTAATTAAAATTGACCTAAATTAAATTATTGTTTAAAAATTGTATTTTACCATTTCAAAAATTTCAAAAAAATAATTTCCATTTCTAAAATTCAATGTTCTTCTTGCATCACATTAACTTTGAACAGGTACCACAAGAAATCATCCTCTGAGAGCAAAGAGAAGGTGAGGCAATTTAGTTGTCTGCGTTCACAAAATAACTGGATACACATTACGACAAGAGTACGAGAGTACCTCGGAATGGCTACGCCAGCTTCAGCAGAGCATAGAATGACACCTTCAAAACTATAGGAAGATACACCACGTGAATATTATTGTACGAGACATAAACACCAAAATGGAACAACAGATATAAGGGGATTCTTCTGTTCCAGTAGTGAGATCACTAGAAGCTAGAGAACGGAATGGCATCGTAGAGCATACATTGACCAGTCAGTAATGTAGTCGCTGCCTAACATAGAAATATTTCCTCCAATTTCTTCCCAGCATGGGAGAGCATCCCCATCTTCAAATGCAAAAATCTGTTTTAAAAATTCATCACATAATTATTCAAAAATAATCTCAAACAATGAGAAAAAAAGTACAGTTAATCCAAAAAAGATCACGATCGGAAGGTCAGCACTAGCCACATAGGATTCCGGCTCTCCTTGAAGGAAATTTTGTCCACAGATGTTTTCAGAAAGAAATTTGAGTTTCTCATCTGGGAAAATCTATAATTATTTTTCCAAAATTAAGGTGCTGTATGTTTTCCATATCTTTTCGCTTCAATTAATTGTGTGCACCGCACTCCATATACTTATGTTTGTGGTTCTCATATACTCTCACATCGTAAATTCATAATGGAGTGTTAAGAACCTTAACCGGGACCACATGAGTTACGGTACAGTGGATGAATCCATCATCTGTACGTGGGAACGTAACTCTGATGGATAGGCATTCTGGAATAACAGTTGGGTCTAGAGCATGAACCCAGAGGTCAAATGCCAGAAGGAAACTTGTGACGAAGTCTATTTTCGGAGGGGAAAAAAATGGAGATAATTTCTGGACCCTGGGTGGGGATCATTAAAAGCTCTGACACCCAAGAATTTACTCCTAATTGATGGGGACTCAAAGTTGTGGTATGCATGCTGACCCAAGAAAATCACTAAGATAAAACTATTTGATAGTAGACCTCTAACAAGTAAATAAAGAAAAACACATGGCAAGTTTCACACGAGGATATTTAATTTTAATTCATGGATATTAAAGATGCTAGGTACAATGAATAGTTGCGAAACTATTCAACCTGGAAAACTGCAATGTCGGAGTGAGCGAAAGGAGCGGTATTACGAGCAGCACAAGGTAAGACCCAGAAAGGGAGGGGGGGGGGCTTTGTGCATGTGGTAGAACATTTTGATATGGATGAGAAGGGATTCGGATGTACGAAAAATCTACCGCGAGATACTATCTTCATTATATAGACTGATTAACTTACTGTCAAGTGGTAGCCAATCTCTTGAAGACCTTTGGACACAGTAAACAGCAATACAGATGTTGGATCTTTCTGTGTTCGCCCTAAGACCTGAAAACGAGCAGTATTTAGGAAAATAAAGGTAAACATACGTCCACCTAATACAAATTAAAGAAGCCTCATAGCAAGGATAAGGAGCACTCGACGAATATCTAGTGCAAAAGATAATCCTGGAACAATACGATAACGTCCATAAATTAATGCCAAAACATCATTGAAAAAATGATCTATATGATACTCAAATGTGACAACCATATCATTCATCACCTAATTGATGAAGAATATTTTCGAGCATTCAAACTATGTCGTCGATTCAGTTGGCAAGACCATGGGCTAAGGAGCTCTAGCATGCACGTTATGTTTTCCAATTTCAACACTCAAAAGTTAAAAGAGTATTTGTCGAAAATGGCTATGCTGAGGGTAGCCTTGTTTGCTGTGTATGGGTTGGTTGGTATAACTGGACTGTAAATGGCTGATATAAAGCTCTTTCTAGATGCTAAACCCAGAAACTCACGCATTTCTTTTTAGTCAAATGAGGTCCTCGACAAAGAGTTATACAGTTTTTCCTTAAGACATATAAATGAAAATTTTATTGGACCATGTGCCTGAGTCGAGTCTTGGGAGTTCAATTATACCTGGGCTTGCAGCGGTCATGAAAACCGTATTAACTGATTATTGGAACGAAATTTCTCTGAATTTTGACAATCGATGTAAACTTAGGTTATATCCAGATAGAATGACACAGAATCGCGATGGTTTACAGGTCTAAAACCATTCAAGGCACTCTGGTACTATGTTTCTCCGTAGAACATCTAGCCGTCCAGACTGTTCAATGTCTTTATTTTATAGGCGTGTCCCAAGGTTAACTGTTTTCAAAGAGCGTCGTGCTTTGATTTCAATAGAATGTCTAAAGATCATTAGGAATAATATTTTAGTTTGAGATCACGTCCGTAAAGAACGCTTGCAATTTTGTACACATTACTTTGTAACCTTGCAAGACATCCAAACCGAACTATGGAGGGGACTCTTTCCTAAAAAATGCATGACTCTCTGAAGAGAGCGAGGAGAATACTCACAACAGCCAGCCTCGGAGGTCTGATGCCGAATGCCCGTCTTGATCGGATCCTATCAAGACCGCCCTGCACCTCGAACCTCCGAAATAGATCACCTGGCACGAACCTCAAGACGGGGCGCGATCCCCTCCCTCCAACTCTCCTAATCTCCGTTTCATTATCCTCCGTGGATCTGAATAGCCATCTGGCCATAAATACGTTCCCACCTATGGCAAAAACGATCAGAACGTACAGGCACATCCGTACCAATGCCCCCTTCCTCCTCTCCCCCCCACGGAGGATGCCACATTGAATCAGCTGCTGTGGATCCGGCGGCCGCCCTCCCGCGTCCACGGAATGGCGCGGCTGACTCCTCTTGACGACTCCGTCAGCACCCCGGTGGCGGGACCGTTCACTTCCATCGCTCGCATGGCTCCTCGCCATCGCCTCCTGCAAGGCTTCCTCTCTCCTCCCTGCTCCCACCTCACTTCGCCATGGACAGTGAGCTGTAATAGTTCACTGAGGCACCACGAGAGAGATAGAGACAGGCGGCGGGAAGGTTTGGGAACTCTCTTGAAATTTAGTTACAACCCCCAACCGTTTCCGTTTCATCATCAAAGCCATGGGGGGTCTCACCGTAGAAATCAATCAGAGCCGTTCAATCCGTGGACCCTTCACCCCCTACATCTGAGCATGATCTCTCCTCCCTCAGTCTCTCTATCTCCCTCTCCCACTTCAGCCCGAACATCTGCCGCCCGAACGGCACCATCAGATTGTACCTCAGAATCTGCAACCAACCCCACAAACCAAAACAAAAATTAAAATTAAATTGAAAATTATTATTTAGTGATATACATGAGGAGGGAGCTGGGGCATTGCCTTGGAGTTGATGTTGGCCATCAGAGATTTGAGGGGCTGCGAGTGCTCGAAGCAGAGGGGATCATCGTCGCCGTCGGGCGGAGGGGGGGGGAGGGCCTTCCTCAGGGCCACCCGCCATTCTCCGATGCTCCGGCGGATCTCCTTGTTCAGTTCGATCCACTCCGGTGCGCAGCCGTTCCTGGAGAGGATCCTGTACAGCGTGTCCTCGGCAGGGTCGGCGTGGGGGTTGTCGGCGAGGTCGAGGGGCTTGCCCTTCCCGGGAAGGTTCTCGAACTGGCCTTCCTCCATGGAGCGCCAGATCCTCTGCTCAACCACGTTGGCTATGTCGGTCTCCGACCTGCCGGCGAAACGAAGATCCAGCGGGAGACGATGAAGACGGGGTAAGTTGTCGAGCTTAGTTCCACACCAGCGACGAAATCATCCCCCTAGCTCCAATCATGATGGTTGCCGATGAAACCATCTGATGTTCCACCTATGAATGGAGGAACAGTTTCAAGGAGTGGTTCCCTTAGGATTCAAGTTATTATTACTGAAAATCTTGACTCTGGAGGTTGACTTTTTTTTAATATGCTAATTTTATGGACTGGAAAGACTATTCGGTTCTTCCCCGCAATCCATTTTTCTACGATTGAGCTTCTGCACAGTGGTGCCATATTGGACTTAGACTGATGCTGCGCTCGCATCGAACACATAATTTTCAATTTTACTGCAATAATGAGAGAACGAACTCATTCTACCTGGTCCGATCGTCCAACAAAGATTATCTGAATCGGAAGTTCTACAGAAATTAAACGAGGCACAGTCGATAAGTACTCGTCGACAAAAAAATGATCGGAATCAGAACAGCATCTCTCAACTCGCTGCAGCATCTCTCAACGCAGTTGGTATGCAGATTCGTATTTCATGTTTCTGATTTTTCTTTCTAGAAGATGAATCAAAATATCTAATAGACGATCAGATTTCAGATGATTGAATCAAATTTCCGACCCAAACCTCGAGGAGAAACAGAAGTGATCTCCAGAGAAATTACCTGATCGCGTTCTCTCGCCCTCGGAGCTCGGCCGGAAGTTTCCGCTCATTGACCGCGTCGACGACGGACGAAAGACGATAGGCGAGCTTCTTCTGCTGAGCCTTGGACGGCGAGGAAGGGCAAGTGGCGACGGTGGCGGCGACGGCGAGCTCGGGATCCGCCCAAGAGGAACCGAACCTTGCCCTAGCGACTCCCCTCCCCCGGAGAAGATCAGGAAGCCCGAAGATCTGGAGCCTTCGCATCACTGCAACCTCTCTCGCCTTGCTCCCACACCTCGCCGCCAACTCTTCTCCGGCGGAGGGCAGAACCAGAGAGGAGGATACGCTTTTACTATGGCCACGAAGCGGACGCGTGTCCCGCCGGCGTTGACGTCTAACCTAGTCAGTTTGCGGCGATTGGCGGGCCCGGGCCGTTGAAACTTTTATCGGGCTTCGTCTGGAATTGGAAAAGCCCGAAACGTTTTCCTGATTATGATGATGTGGATCGAAGAGTCTAGATGGCCCGCACGTGGAATGGTTAGAGGGTGAGTCGAGAACTGGGAGAAGGCCTCAATCAGTTCGAGGGAGAAGGTAATCCCAACTGACTTCTACTGGTAGAGATCAGGGGGGGGACGATTCTCCTGCCGCACATTCGCCGCTCAGGCAGGTCGCCGTCTCGAGATCTGATTGCAACCGGTCGCGGTTCGAAGGTTTGGTCAACTCGAAGGTGAGCCGGGAAGCGTAAATGGTTATTTTCTTCTGTCACGGCAGGTAAAGGAGGGGATAGGGATAGAGTGTTTTGGAGTTTCCTCCTCTCGGTATCATCGCCCTGTCTATTGTCAACCCTCTGGTTTTTGGAATCTTGGAGGTTGAATCTCCTGAAGTGGCATTTCTCTGCTAATGCTCAAGTGAAGAGGTCCTGTTCGATACTACCGACAGCAATTTCTCATCGTTCATCGACAACGCGGGGGATCTCATGGCCAGTGCTTCGTCTCTAATCTCCCCAATCTCCCACTGCGGCCGAGTGAGAAATGTGGGTCGTTTGGGGGTCTTTGGGAATTGCTCGTTTCCTGGGAATCCGCAGAGGGAGGTCTGGCTCCGTTGCATCGCGGCGGAGGAAGGTGGCCTGGGGGTGACAGAGCTGGGTGCATGTAAACCCAATCCACGAATTCCCAGGTGCTCTCTCTCTCTCTACCTCCCTCTTCCTTTCCGCATCTGTCTATCTATCATCTCTCTCTATTTCCTTATCATCATTGTATGACGCGGATCGATAGCCGGAGGAAGGGATGGCGGTGCGTTGCAAGCGTGTAGACGCGCAATCCCTTTCCCTTTCTGATAGACAGTATTGTTGCTCTTGCTGCCATCGGGATAAATCTGGCCCCCGGTGGAGCGGTGAAATGCGTAGAGATCGGAAAGAACACCAATCGCCAATGTGTCCAATTATTTTCAATTGGAGTAATTGGGCACCTTCTGGGGGAGACTTTGAATTTGTCTGCGCAACATCGACGAGAAGTGGCCATTTTTACTTATTACCTATCCAAGGGTGTGTTTGCGTCCCGCGTTCTTTGGGTTTAGCTGTACCATCTCAAACGCAAAGAATGGAACGGCCAGGATTGTTGTCTTGCATTTTATAGTTTTCTAGGTTGCTGCTTGGAATATGGCTAATAATGCAGCCCACACACTTTTAAGAAATTATCTGCTCATTCCGTCAGTTAGAATCACCATGTGTTTTGATTTTAGCTGTACCTATGATTAATAGATTTTTGGAATCAAGACTGCATATATCCATGCTTGTACCGCTTTTGTAGATTCTTATCCAGAACATTTTGGTTCCCACTTTTGCAGTTTGATAGTTAAACTAGCTCTTTCTTCAACCTTTTTATAAAAGGATTCGTTTGTCCGTAGACTTGTTGGAATGGGATCCAAGCTGGTTGGCTGTGGTTCTGCGGTGCCAAAGCTCCAAATTTCGAACAATGACCTCGAGAAGATTGTCGAAACGTCTGATGAATGGATTTCTGTTCGGACAGGGATCCGTAATCGTCGAGTTCTCTCAGGTACTTCTCTCAGTGATGACTTAAGACCCTATGTTTCATATTTACTCAGCCTTATTTTAACAGGAGACGAAACATTGACTGGGCTGGCCACTGACGCCGCGAAGAGGGCACTTCAGATGGCTCAAGTGACACCAGAGGATGTCGACATAGTAATAATGTGTACATCTACTCCAGAGAATCTTTTCGGCGATGCTGCTAGGGTATGCTCTCAGAATTTCAGATCTGAATGCTGTCTTCTGGATCTTAATGCATGAACTTCAAAGGAAAACCTTTACGTTTCATCTCTAATTCGTTACTCTACACGCTGTCCACTGACGATATATCCCTTCTACAGAAATCTATGCTCATGGCTACTCATTTTTCTTATTATTAAGGGAGATAAAGGCATTTTACTATCCTTTACTCTGCAGGTCTCCCCGGACAGCTCTATATTCGTCGTAGTAACTCGTATGGGCTGCATTTCTACTCGATAGAAAAATTACGTTCCTTATTTCATCAGTTTTTTACGTTGGCGTGTGATCCTCGAGCATTCTAGGGTTTTAACGAATAAATGGATGATGAGTTTTTCTCTAATTGGAGGGATCATCGACTTCTGGCTGGTTCTGAGAACCAGTGTTTTCTATCCATTCAACTGAACCCATTGCACATGGTTGGTTTCGTTCCTTGAAGAATTCATTCTGAGGAAAAAAATAGTAGATGATGCAATAATTTTCTTTCTTTTGTTTCTGCGACCTTTGAGGATGCATCACATTTTACTGGATACATTTTTTTTTGGACACCTGTTAAACGTCACTGTCTGTAACTGAGAACGAAGGGGAATTAGATTACATGTTGAACCAATTGAATCGCATTCACCGTGGAAACTTGATTAATATTTACAAACAATGGACTTTAGGTTGTGTGGTCCGCGAATTCTGTAGTCCATAGAAGCCTTCATCAAGGAAAAAAAATATGCTGTAATTTGCCTAGACATTCTCACGTCTAGCCAGTGCTTTGAAGTTTCAATCGAGTGAAGAGGGTTCTCCCAACTTATTTATCCCAGTGTCGAGATTCTTCTTAAAATAAGGCGGAAACATTATGATATGATTGCCAAAGAATTGGGTCATCCAACTCAAAATCGGCCGTCAGGCAGACAGGCTGTAGCAGACCTAGCAAGCCTACATTATTATTAAAGATGAATGCATTGTGGCACAATGAGTGAAATAGGTTCATATACTTAATCTTACGGTTTAATTTGCCCCCTTTCATCATAGTTTTACAGGCTTCATGACTTGTAGACCAGCTTTTGTACTCTCCCTCTCCTATGTAGGCAATACAACCGAGGTACACAACCCAGGAGCGTAACATGGAAGAAGATAGCTTTTCTGGATCCCAATTTACCTATTTTTTCCGAGGTCGTGTTAGGATATTCCACTCTTTGGAAGATATCTCCCACAAGAATGTCGGATGTAAATGGAAACGTTGTTCTATATATGGGCATAATGGTGATGCTTCTCTTGCAAGACTGCTTGTGTGGATCCAGCATTGCTTCGACTGCCGGTATAGTTGTCCTATAGCTCTTGATTACTTACAGAGGTGTTGTGGTACTTCCAATAGACCAAGAAAAAGCCCTTTTCCTGTGCTTTTTTCCCCTTCAATGGGCAAGTTCAAGGAGAAATGATCTAGTAAAGTGGGGGTTTCTGAGCCATTATTTCTCCTTTTCACGTGGATGATTTCTTCCCCTTTATGATGAACTGCATGTTCTCAAACAAGCACGGCCCTTTGCCCTTCTTCCCTCTACTGTGGAATTTTCTCTTCTTTTCCAATGGGTCATTTACATTCACCAAGGGGAAACTTTTTCAATTGCGCGGAGGATCTCTCCTCCCTTTTGATCGAACACACCATTCACGAGCAAACATTTTCTTCCTTCTTGGCTCGTCATTCAGGTCCAGAGAGAACTGGGTTGCACAGGCGCTTGGGCCTTTGATGTGACGGCTGCATGCAGTGGGTTCGTCGTCGGACTGGTCACTGCCTCCCGTTTCATCAAGGGTAACGAAAATTCTCATACGATTTCCGTGCTTCCGTGTTCTTCTGTGTTTCATACAATTTAAAATGCCAGGCGGTGGTTATCAGAATGTTCTAGTCATTGGAGCAGACGCTCTTTCACAGTACGTGGATTGGACTGATAGAGGCACCTGCATTCTCTTTGGTGATGCTGCTGGCGCCGTTTTGGTGCAGGTATTTCTTCTCTCTCGCTCCGCCCATGGAACTGAACTGTGCAAGGGAGAGCTTCTGATCTGCCCCGCCGGCAGATACCATGATGCATTTTTACCAGATTTTCAGAAGATATAGATTGGAAAAAAGAAAAAAAGCTGAAGCGGAGATGATCTACAGGCTTGCAGCGGAGATGAGGACGGGCTGCTCGGATTCAACCTGCAGAGTGACGGGAATGGGGAAAGGTGAGGTCGACTCACTTTGGCGATCTCCGCTTCTCTCCACCGTCACTTCCAAGTCACCCCGGAGAGAAAAACTCCTCGCAGGCACCTGAACGCCATCATCAAGGATGAGAAGGCGGTCGATTTCCGCTCAAGCGCCAATGGGGCCCCGTTCTCTCCCCCGGGAAAGCCCTCTTACTCTTGCCTGCAGATGAACGGCAAGGAGGTCTTCCGCTTCGCCGTCCGCTGCGTGCCGGAGTCCATACTGTCGGCGCTGGACGAAGCCGGCCTCGCGCCTTCCAGCATCGACTGGCTGCTACTCCATCAGGTGACGAAATCTCTCAGATTTGATAAATACTGACAACTCTCTCCCATCTGATGAGGAGGCTGCTCGCTCTGCTGCAGGCGAACCAGAGGATCATCGACGCGGTGGCCAGTCGCTTGCAGATCCCTCCCGGCAAGGTGCTGTCGAATCTGGCTGACTATGGGAACACGAGCGCCGCTTCCATTCCCCTGGCCTTGGACGAGGCTGTGAGAGGCGGCAAGGTCGCCGCCGGGAGCTTCATCGCCACCGCCGGCTTCGGAGCCGGCCTTACTTGGGGCTCGGCGATTCTGAGGTGGGGATAGACGGGCTCGGCTCTTCTTCTTCTTCTTCTTCTTCTTCGTCTTCTCTTTGCTGTGTTCAGTTGGTGTCCATGATTACTTACAATCCTGGAAGATTTTCGGGTTTCGAGATGAATTTCCGGAACCGGCAACTTGGTGAGAAGTTTGGGATGCCGTTTGAAGTCGATTTGGAAGGAAAGATTTTGGGAAAAGTTAGGGTTTTTCTTCGTGGTTAAAAGAGGCATTATTTTATGAGCCTGTCAGCCCATTTAGTTTCTTTTTTTAAGTCGATTCGCACAATTCCCTTAAACTATGATTTTTTTTGGTATTATTTATGGAAAATGGGCTGTCGATCTTGGAAATGCACTTTGCATCCCTTTTATTTCGAAAAAAAAATCATTTTCGCTTCATCAGATATATCTGATTTTATATGATAAAATTTTAAAATATATATTATTTTTAAAAGCTGGCGCCTGTTTTCTACCTGGCAAAAGGGAGTATTTAAATATTATCAGATAATCCGGGAGGTGCCGACGGACAGACGGGTCAAATGCCCTTGCACGCCGGTCCAATTTGCCCCAATAACAGTGGGCCCACAAGGCCGGCGGTGAGACGGCTTGAATCCGGCCCACCGGCGGCCCGTGGATCTAATCCCCGCCGCTGTGGCGGTGATCGTGCAGGGAAGGCAACTACCGCTTGGCATCGGTGGGCCCGTGTTTTAGTTTTCCCATATATAAAATTCCCCCACAACCCTAGCTACGATCCGCCCAGTTGCTTGGCGGGGGTGAATCGGAGCGGAGAGGAAGAAGGGCGGGGCGAGGAGGGAGAGGTGGCGGGGGAGGAGGGGCCTCCCTGTCGAGGGTTTCGTGAAGAAGAAGGAGAAGCGGGAGGAGGAGGAGGAGGAGGAGGAGGAGAAAGAAGAAGTAAAGGTCGGTATTCTCGTAGCTTGGAACAATTTTCTCGGTCAGATCGAGAGGGAACGATATCAGTTGAGATGTATTTGCTGAGATTGGGAGAATGCTCCAGAGAGCTTCGACGTTCTTGTTTGTGTTTGTTGGTGCCGGCGTTGTTCTGGCCTTGGTTTTCAGATCGATTGTTGTTCGTAGTTATGACGGGGAGGAGATGTAATTAAATCGGAGGATCGGTTGGAGAACTGCCGTGGGTGCTTGCTGGTCGTTGGGGGTTTTCATGGGATTAGGTTTCTCTTTGTTCCACATACTACAGGATGGCCTTTTTTCAGGGTGGTTTAAGGTATCCGTCCACCTGTTAGTTCCACTTTAAGCGCGATGAGCGCGATCGTAGAAGCGGGGTAATTTTTTAATCGTCCTTGTGCGTTTTTGTGCTACCATGATCTGCCTGTTATCTCTGTTACTTTTCACTTGGGGTTCCCTTTTGGTTTCCCCTCCTCCTAGGAATTTTGGGATGGATTTAACGATTGGCTTTGGGTGGTGCTGTGCTTATGCTACATCTTTCCATACATCTTTGTTTCAGCGGGGCTGATGCATGCGCCGGTACTGTTTTCGCGCCTGTTGCTTATCTCTAGTGTCTGAGGTTTTTTTCGTATAACTTTTCCTTGAGATTTACCGTTATCGATTTAGAGGGCTGGCACCAGGTATCGATGAGTGAGAATCGTGATCTTGTGGTCAATGTTCTCTTCTTAATTTTAACAATGGATAGTCGAAGGTCTTTTAGTAGAGACTACGCTTTGAAGTCGACGAGATTTTCAGGAGGTCGTCGGTGATGTGAGATGGAGGGTGCAGCTGTGGGTCGGATGCTGTGTTGTTGTTGTTGTTGTTGTTGTTGTTGCTGCTGCTGCTGCACCATTTGGTCTCTTTATTTTTTGGGGGGCACGCAGTGGTCTGTTGACATCGGACTTATACGGAGATGGTTTTGGATGGTTGTACAGTTGACAGGAAGTTGTGGTTATAATTGAAGTGGTGATTGCAGTATCACTAATTCCAGATCACTGGTGTTTGGTGGAAGGGAGACTGAAAGATGAGCCAAGGCAGCCGTAGTCCTCCAAGGTCTCGCAAAATCCGAACCGAGCGTTTCTCCTACCGTGATGCCCCATACAGGAGGGATTTCCGTGGTTCGAGGTACTCTTCCGAACATTCATATCTTTTGCTACTTATACTGTTTTTTCTTTTTAAATAATTCTCCGACACATTTACTCAGAATTAAATTGTGACTTTATCTGCTGTAATTTTTATTGATGTTTGGGTTTGCTGTGGTTTTTCCTTCACACATTGTTTCTTCTGACTTCATTAGCCCTCTTGGTGGGTTTTGTACACCTTGCTGCAGATCAATCAATGTGCCTACGACTCATCCATTGTCGTCAGAATATAGTTTCCCTTTTTTACGTAGCGAGTTCAATGCCACTTTGTTTCACATAACAACAGTGTAAAGCATCATACTTTTTGCGGGAAAAATTGAATTCGAGAATAGGCCATATTAACACGAAGAAGGGAAGGCCTGGTATTCGGGAAAATTTTGATTTGTAAACCATCCCTTATATGGCGAACATCTGGAGGCTAAAACATGCACACTAGTGTCTAATACTTACTCCCGAATCATGGTTGTGACCTAATATGTAATTTTATGCATAGATAGGTCATTAAGGTTCTACTTTCTATCAACTTGAAAAGCGTAAAGAAATTTCTATCTGGTGTATGTTGTGTAAATATCAGCTATGTTGAATGGGCCATGTTGGTCTTATGATTTCTCATGGTCTCTGGAGAAAGCACTACCGAGATACTAATGTTCACAGCTGATGAGATCCTGCTCTGATATGCTAGCTAATGTGAACATATTATCTTTAAGTGTGCTTATTTTTATTGGACGCTTCCCCTGTTTTCGTTCCAACTAGAGACAGTCCTCCTGTAGTGTCATTGAGTTATCTACTTGTCTTGGCCCACTCACTTATTGCCAAAAAAACTCTTCATTTACATGGTGAGAATGCTCAGCATAGATTCTTCCTATCAAATTCTCTGTTTTTTCACAGAAAGTTCCCCCTTATTTACGACAGGTTTCGGCTTTCCATCTCTCTCTCTCTCTCTCTCTCTCGCTAGCTAGTATGTAACATGAGATCTTTCCACCAAAACTGTACTTTCCCGACCTTCCACCGTAGTTGCTAGATTTAGCATGAATTCATATCCCACGGGCAGTCCCTGGCCCACCAGTTTAGTTTATGTCACGTTTATAGATCTCATATCCATCGTTCTCGAATCCAGATTGGTGTTCCATTAACTTAGGGCCGTTAATAGCTGGTCTAATTCCGCGATAAAAGAGCTCTGTTTCCAAAGATAAGATAGCCTTCCTGGTAAAGAAGAGGAAAAAAAGGTGCTGTCATCTATCTCGACCAGTTTCCATATGAGATGCATGTGCCTGCTGCTCTCTGCTCCCATATATCTGCATATGCAAAAACGGGAAGTCGTGTTTCTTCAGCAACCATCGGATCCTTCCTTTTTGTCTATTCTTTTATATGGGTTTTCTTTAAAGGAACAGACCATCCCCGAAAGAGACCTGCTGCGCGTTTAAAATCCTCACTTTCTGTAAATGAAAGGCTATTTCTTGGTTCCCGTTAACTGGAGTGCTTTCTGCAACCAGGCGGCCCGATTTGTGCAACAACTGCAAGCGGCCAGGACACTTCGCAAGAGAGTGCGCCAATGTCGGTGTGTGCAACAACTGTGGCCTTCCAGGGTAAGCAAGCATTTATGACGATAACCCTCGATTCTCTTCCTCAATCCGTAGAGAATCATAGAGAGAGAAATCATAGTTCATCCTGGACCTTACTATTTATTGACTTCATTGGCTTCTTTCTTGAGAGGGAGAAATGAAATGAATGAACCCACGTTGAACTTTTGTGTGTGTGGGCAGTCACATAGCGGCGGAGTGCACCGCGAAGGCGCTATGCTGGAACTGCAAGGAACCGGGGCATATGGCGAGCGGGTGCCCGAACGAGGGCATCTGCCACACCTGCGGCAAGGCCGGGCACCTCGCCAGGGACTGCACGGCGCGTGAGCGCCCGCCAGGGGACCTGCGGCTCTGCAACAACTGCTACAAGCAGGGCCACCTCGCGGCAGACTGCACCAACGACAAGGCCTGCAACAACTGCCGCCAGACGGGCCACCTCGCCAGGGACTGCCAGAACGAACCCGTCTGCAACCTCTGCAACGTCTCCGGCCACCTCGCGCGGCACTGTCCCAAAGCCGACGCCTTCACCACCACCGCCGCCGCCCCCGTCTACCGCAGCGGCGGCGCCTTCCCCGCCGCTGCGCGGGGATTCCCGCAGGTGGGCCTCGGCGGCGCCGGCGGCAGGGGGGACTTCATGGCCCCGCCGATGATGATCTGCCACAACTGCGGCGGGCGCGGCCACCTGGCCTATGAGTGCCCCTCCGGCCGCTTCCTCGACCGGGTCCTCCGAAGGTACTGACGCGGCGGCACACACCGAAAACGCACGGCGCAGAAGCTTTTGCTTTTTCTGGAGGTCCAATGGAGAGCCCACCCATCTTCCCATACTGTCGTCCTACGCTTGTCTCAGCTTTGAATCGTCATACAATAAAAACTTGACAATGCCAGTTTTCTCTCTCTATCTCTCTGTCTCTCTCTTACTCTGGAGGAATCACTACTAGGCCACCACCAAGCAAGGATCAATTGTGCCTCCCAGTCTTCCAAAGGTCTGCCATGTAACAGGGACAAGAGGGAGAGGTTCTCGGTCCGGTTGGGGGCAGCAGGACTCCACAGTGCTTCCTTCCTCTTCCCGGGTGATCAATCCGACGGCCGCCTAGAGGACTGCACAAAGAGTGTCCTAGGAGATGAGCGACCGGGCGCGCAGGGCGGCCATGGATTGGAGGAGGTTCTCAGACTTACCAGCATCTCATGGTCGCCCATTATCTCGTCTATAACCTCACCAAGGGCTTTGCTCGCACTGTTAGGGACCAGGGCCGCAAAGACAGCCGGTGCCAAGCCTGCATGGAGCAAGTGACCTTACTTACGATCACTCCTGGCCTCTCTCTCTCTCTCTCTCTCTCTCTCTCTCTCTCTATCTCTATCTCAGCTCACTCATTCCTCAAATGCCAATTGGGAATAACTCGAGCATGCTAAAAATGTAAGCTTAGTGGCATCCAACCAGATGAGGCTATCAGTGGGAGCTACTCAAGAAACTACTTTCCTTGATTCGCTACTGCCGAGGTAGAAGAGAACGAACTCTGCTTGGAATGGCATCATCCCTCCTCTTTCCAGTTCAGAGCAGTAAGAAATTCCCTTAACGGGCAGCAATGAAAAACCTCACCTCCTCTGTTTCGGAGATACTTTGCCCTATTCTAGCACCCCAGAAACTCAGCCGTCTCCCCCCTCTCCTAGTTGTGCACTAAACACTGCTAGCCCAACGTTCGAATTTGACCTCTGCATGGAAGAATACCCGGGAACAACATAGGTACTGATCTAGTAGCCACTGTTTGTTTGTGTGTACATTTATCCCTCTAGAGACTCCTACCCTGGAAAATTGGTGGAATTTTGAGAATCGCCTAAGCAACCAGAGTAGGAGAGCCCAGCTCCTTACTGTCCACTTATGCATGAGATCTTGATATTTAGGCACACATCCTAAATAAGCAAGGGTTTTTCTGGTGTATATGCGGTCTGAAACCTTAGAAAGTGAGAATAATTATTACGGTAAAGGCGCATACCTGTTTCTGGGAATGCGTTGATAAACATCATCATCTCCTCGCCACTTAAGCCAGAGAAAATGCATATTCTAGGCAGTGAACTTCCTTCCTGAGCAAAAAGTTGGCGATTCAGGAAGAGGAGCAAAGGGTAAAAGGCTACTTTGCCCAGCAGTAGAAAGGACATGATCCAATGTAGTATAGGACGTAGTCTAGCATCACAAGGCCATTCAGACATGGTAGCCAGAAATATGAACATAGGCTCAGGTATTTGAAAATCATTGTGAATCTCAAGTTGGTGTCTAAATACGCTGCAGATACATAGGCTTTGTGATTTTGACCATTATATTTAGTTGGCCATATCGCCAGAGGGGAATGCTAATAGAATGCGGATTCACCATAAAAGGTAGATAAAAAAAATTGCACCTCCAAAGCTTCTAGATTCTGTGGTTGTGCGTGCATTGCGTCCCAGACAGTAAGTGAAATCATATCTTCGGTGCAGTAGATGATCTGCTAAAAAAATCGAAAAACTTTATGAGAATTTCCAGAGTGGCGCTTAAAAGGAACAAGAAGCTATATGAACAATTTTTCCACTAAGATATTTATTTGGGTGATATAAACCATGGAACCAGGAAGAACATAAATTCAAAAGTAGTTCCCCTAATCTGCGTGAATTCAATACACGAGATATCCACAGACTGATTCGCAGGTGAAGTGGAAAGATTAACTCTCTATAATTCATGATGAATGCAGAAAAGAAAAGAAATATCGAAAGGATAATCAAAAGAAGCAGCCGGGAAATTACCTGGAGAAAATCACCATCCAGATCTTTTAGAAGCTGCTTTATCTGCATCGATAATTTACTTCATTAACCTGACAGCTAGTCATGAGTTTTGATAAGGTCAATGAAATAAAGCGTATTATGAGATAAGCAGAAGGAAGTTGATGCTAGTCTCAAGTTTTTAGGCATACAATATCGAAAATGCTATAAAAGGAAACGCCCAATAGGAGCTAAAGAAAGAAGAATGAAAACACAACGATTATATTTAAACGCAATCAGAGCGCCCATCAGTTAAAAGGCAAAGTTTGAGAATGAGAGGAAGTACCTTGGCTGCTTCATTCATTTCAAAACCAGCCAATAGTAATGCCTGAAGGATGAAAACATTCTGTTAATGGAATGGTTGCGGCAGTGGAGAAGGAGGAGGTGTGGGTGCAGGTTAGGATGAATATATTTGGGCAGAAGCCCCTTGTGTCATTGAAGGTTTTATATCCCATCTCTTGTCGCTTTGCATGCTGTAAAATAATACAGAGCTCTATTTTTGGCCAGAATTAAGTTATGGAAGAAGCACTCAATAGAAAGGTTTTTCTAGAATTTAAAAGAGAACAAGAAACATACAGGTGGGCCATATATAGGATCATCCTCGTTCAATGGAACAAACTTCGAATCTTCGACAATCTCACTGGGAACGTCTGCACGCAACATGCCAGTTTGCCATAATTAATTTCAAAACAGAAGCATAACTAAGACAACAGTCATTATACATACGTCCCGAAATTATGAAAATTATAAGTCAGAAGCAACCAAACAAATCCCGAGAACTGCACGATCAACACAAGCACTTTTTTCTAAGACATCGTAGCAACCAATCAGGCTAAATAATTAGCATGTAGAACCTTTCCCAGGGTTTAAGGCATTAGCATGTTGGAACCGGCTTCCTGGGTCGTCATGAAGGAGCCCATGCAAACGCATGAAGCCCGTTTTTTCAGTAAAACAGATTGCAGTCGCGTCGCAGTCACGGAAATGCAGAGTAAAATATCCATTCAGTTATTTTCTCTATGACTTGCGCAATACCCTTACCATCACATCTATCAACGTTCTACCTTGTTCCCATTTCGTACGAGAGCAAAGGGAAAAATCACGACAAAAATGGGATTATAGTCGCACGATAACATGATTATATGGCTTTCTGCAGATATTCGAACTGAATTCGTTTAAAAAATTCAGTCATAGCACAAATCTTCAGTGAAAGGTAATTTGTTAAACGGTTGCGACAACTGATATCTCAGGCTCAATTTGTATAGGACTGAACTTGCTATGTCCATGAAAAATCCGGGAGCTGAATAAGTTTTTCCCCATCGTCATCCCTTCTGTGAGCATTTGTGGCTAAGCGAATAGTTGGCAAATAAAACGTTCATCGACTCGCGTGCCAGACAAATTCTTATTCGTCGCTCCTCAATATCCTAAACAAGATTAGCTCTTTCACATACAATTTGGAAAAACCTCGGAGAGAATCTCGGAAGCTCAACCGCCCACCTCTTCCGCCAGATACTTTGTTTTCTTACGCTCCCCAGGTGGCATCCTGACGTTAACTTCCCACTTTGTACGCAAAATTCCGACTCATTATATCAGTGACCAACGAGTGTGCGTTCGATGGGGAACGAAGAGCACCCACCCGAACAGGAGGGAATAATTCACAGACATCAGCTGAGATTTATCCAATTTCGGAGATGTATGTTTTTTTGAGGAGCTGAATCAATCTATACATCATACGATTCCTAAACAGGTGTACAGACCGACGCCTTCTTCAGCACGGAGATTAACATCAATCATATCAGGGCAGAAAATCACATCAACGTTACCTCCTGACGACGCGCCAAGTACGCGACGACGGCGTCCCTTGCCCGACGCAGTCGCCGACAAACGTGACCTCAGAGGACGAGAGGACAGTCCATTGGGCACGAAGCGAAAGCTCAGATATGGAGAAGACGGTAGCCAGAAGAACGGACAACGGGGCGCGAGAAATGCGGAGACGACCGCCATAGCTCGCCTTCTTCTAGCCTGCTACCTCCTCTCCTCCCCGCCTTCCCGCCTGAGAGTGTCGTGGATAGAAGTCCACGATGTCGATGGAGCAACGACATGCTCTGCTGTTTCTGCATCGCAACGATCGGACGGTTAGATCCAAGAAGCACTGGCCGTCCGATGTGAGGTTCTAGAGAGAGACTACGCAGGTGGGCCGCCGGCGAGAGGGATAGAGAGAGAACCCGACTTATGTCGACATATCGGGCCACATGTGTCGATAGCTCGACGACATGGGCCGCTTGAGGTGCAAAAACGGAATAAATCCTGACCGTCCGATGCTCGATTGACGGACAACCTTCATCAAGTGAGAGAAAGTTATAGTCAACTAGCTGGAAGGTTTTTGCGTCTTCTTATCACTGAATCCCTACTTAAATTTTATAATCATATTTTAGACCTAGATTTATCGGTATTAGCTTGAGCCCCTCCACACTATTTCTCGAAAATATCGAATTAATCAAATGACCTATCCTCTGAACGGGCCGAGCCCGCTATTGGCCTTTACGTGGGTCTACCCTGATTGGCTAGGAAGTATGTTTATCCCCCTGCGAAATTACACTTTGACGAAATAGCCTTATATTCACCTATTTTAGAGATACACCCCCGAATAGACTTTCTGTACCATGCATGAAAAAAAAAAAAAAATCCTTTTCTCCCCATTGTAAAGCCAAATTTAGCCTTTCACTCACTATCTGAGCAAGGAGGATCATCGGATCGTTTACAAGAGTAAATAAAATAATAATAATAAAAGAAAATAGGAGGAATTAGGTATTGCAATTATTCTAGTTGAGGGTGTTAATGTGCCCAGAATGATAGAAGCATGAACTGATTACCACTCTCTCTCTCTCTCTCTCTCTCTCGACACAGGAGAGTGACAACGATGAGGACAGGAATTGTGAGGGAATATCAGTCCATTTATTTCAGTAGAAGCAGTTGATAACGGGTTCTCCAGTTCGGAGGAGATTGATGGGCTAAAGAGTCTGTCTGTGGGCAGGATCATCATCTCTGTCGACCCTGAGAATGTTGTTCACAATGTTGTCCTTGGAAACGAACTCCCGCTGTGGATCGATCTTCCAATGCCCGTCGACAATAAACTTTATCTGCCCAATGTAAATCAAAATAAATCATTTCTTTTAGAGATACTTGGATTCAAATAGACCTTGGTTTCTGGGATAATAAAGCAGTTTCTCTCACTAGGCTAGGTGTCAATGTGCTTGGCTTGGCTCTCTCTCTCTCTCTCTCTACCAGGCCAGGTCCGGAGCTACATACCTCATAAACACCAGGGTAAAGCCACAAGACTGTCGACCACAGCGTAGCTTCCCTACAGAAGGAGAAGAAACGCTAGTGAGCAAATCCCGGTTTTCAATAGAAATACTAGAAAATATTTAATCTTGTCGCTCCAAAGTGAAAAGATCCCCAGCAGCATGGCGGCTCAGATAATAATATTCATGCATTAATACCACACGATCTTGTTTTATTTCCAATCTGAGGCTATCCAAAACACGTTCATTTAATCTTTTTTCCATTTAGCGTATCCTGCTTCATACATGTGCTTTCCACTGTCATCCTGATGAGAATTTTCCATATTGAATAAAAAATAAAAATACAGTGCCAAAGAAGTAAAAATGGAAGATGCCGGTATAAAAAAGGTGCAATAGCATAAAATATTGTTCTCAAATTAGCTTAAATATTAACCAAACTCAACTATAGCTAACTGGGTTCATCTCTCATAAAAGCTAACCGAGGGACTAAATCCAAAGAAGTCCTTGATTTTATAAAATATTTTTGGACTAATGAAACTACGATTTTGCAGAGCTATTATGATCCGATTAAAGTCATTTTACTTTGGCTCAAAATCACCTAACGATTGCCGACAGAAGAAACAAATAGGAGATTCCAGTAATGTCAGGGCCCAAGCCCAGACTCAGCCTTGGTAAAGTAGGGGAGAGAGAGAGAGAGAGAGAGAGTAAGGGAGAGGAGAGTGTGGGTTACCAGGTATATAATTGTGAGGCAGACAACTGTCAGGAAAGAAAGACCACAAGCTTTCAGAAAACATGGTTGAACATTGGACCCAGTCTACACTGGGGCTTGACCCATGTCATGCCCATTTTTATTTCAGGTATCCTTATGAACCCTAAGGCCAGAACCATTTGGGGCTTTTCCACTTATGAACTGATGAGAAACTGTGAAATCAATACCTTGGTCCAGGTGGATTTACAGTTTTAGACGGCATCTGTTGATCCATCTTGAGCCTGTGCTGCCACCCATTAAAGCTACCAGTAACCTCTACAGTTTCGCCATTTCCCCAGTATTCGAGTGTGACCTACGGCAATACAGAAACATAAAGCATCAAATATCAATAACTACAAGCGAATACTAGCAATAGAACAGACTTGTGAAGGGAAAATACGATAACGGGAAAAATGACCCATTTACATCCGGTTGAAGGATGAATGAGATACCTCTTTTAACCCGGAAAGGCTTTCCTCGGCCGCCTGTAGTTCTTCATTTTTAGTTGAGATAATATCCTGTACTTTGCTGAGCTCTGAGTGGGCCTTATTCTGCATGACGGACAACGAAAACTGCAGAGAAAACAGTTAAGCCAACAGTTTTTAGGCACAATGAGGTAGGGCCCAAGCAAAAATCTTCAGCCCAATTTGATTTTTTTGGCATCATTGAAGCGAGCTAAGCAAAATGATGGTAATCCATTTTTTCAGTCGTCCATATACGGCCATACAGTTCCACTGGATTTCCTGATAAATAACAACTGATATGGGTTCCTTTACTGGATATAGTTGCTATTCCACACGATTTTTGTGATTAGCTAAATAATTTTTAAGATAGCTTCATTTTTTATATGCACAGTTTAACCACAACGCTGATTTTCAATTTATATATTACGTTAAACTCTATTTTGAATGCTCAGACACAAGTCTTTCAGCCTTTCTAGTGAGTCATCACCCTACGGCGTTGTGGGCATATCAGGATTGCACAATCCTGGCACAACAAAAGAAGGTTGGCACCAAAGTTTAGGGTAAAATATAAGAAAGAATGTGCATTCACAGCAAAGAGATCATGGTGCCCGCCTCAAGCAGACCTCAGAAAAATAATCCTCATTGTCTTGAGGAGCTACAACTCTTTTTATGGAAAAAGATACGTTCTACAATGGCAGATGTAAAACAAGGAAAAATATACCTTTTCTTCTTCCAACTGTTGCTTTAAGAGTGACAGCTCCAATTCTTTTTTGCGCTGGATTCATTTATAGTCCAAATGCGTGTGAAGTACTGATCATATGGAAAAAAACGAATTGCGCAGTAATGAATACTACGAAACTAAAAAAGGACAAGAAATCGTTATACCAGTAGTTCTCTTAGGTGATCGATTTCCGCTTGGTTTTCTACTTCCTCGGCCTTCATATAAGAAAAAAAGGATTTTAAAAAAGCACAAATCACGTGGTAATCAAATAGTACGTAATCCACAGAAGACATCCATCAACCAGGTCAGAGGAAGTATTTTCATCGAAGTCAGAGTTGTCCAGAATTTCTTCAGATGCCGCATCCTCTCTGTAAGTAAAGGTAATAATCTGTATTAGAAACTCCAAAATCAGACACGATGCATGTGCCATTAAAACATACGAAAAAAATAAAATCTGACAAGTAGCACCATGCAATTGAAAATGATGGTGATAACTTAAATATGACAGTGCATCATAAGAACTGTAGTCTACCAAAAAAAAAAAAAGATTAGTTCGAATAACAGAGAAAATATAATGAACAGCCTGTGCGAGCCTCTAAAACTTCTATGCTAACACCTTCTCTTTTTGACTACGACGTTTCCTATGAATAGGTTATCAATATTGGTGGAGTTTATTGAGAAACAGAAGAAGGACGGACTATAAAAAGCTCTTTCCACATTCAAGCCTCCATAAACTTCTGAGTTTATATGGAGCAGAACCCTGATTAGGAGCAGTAGTTACCAAAGGAAAAAAAAACCGAATAAGAAGAGCTTTAACAAGCAGCAGCGCAATAAAAAAAATAAAAAAAAATAAAAAAATCAGATCTGTGCAACATTGGATCCGATACCCAACAGCACATATCTCTCAACCCTCCACCTCAAGCCAAGCACTGGTATATCCTGTTTACCGGTGATGTGAAAAGATTTCTTAAACATCTTTACTGAAGATATCTGCTTCCTAAGCTCCTGCAGCATATGCACGACTTTCCACGATCTAACTTCTATCTGCAGAAGGTACTTTTAATGTCTATATGTTTTTTAGTGCCATGCTTCAAGAACGTGAGAAAAAATTGAGTCTTTCCTCAAGATGTCTGTCACCTTACCTCCAGATCAAACATGGGAAATGCATAGTTCTACAATGCGTGTCTTCTGTATTAGGATCAAAGGACAATCAACCCGCATGCGATTTTGTCATTACAAACTACAAGAGTTATTTAGATGATTCATAGCGGTCTTGAAGTCACAATTTCAAAGATCAATGCATGTGGCGGATGGCTTAATGGAGAATTTTGAACAGGAAGTATGTTCATCCTGTACTACAGCTTAGCATCCTGTTTGGCACTTGATATATAGTTTATTTCTTGCTAGTCTGCGTCCATATATTGCTAGTCTGAACATTGCCCTCAGTCATCTAGTTGCCCAACCTCATTTAACGTCGGCCACATTAGAGATAACTTGCTACACCTAATTTTGTTTTCGTCAGAGCATCTATATAGTGGATGGTCATTCTCCATATTATGATATCATATAAATTTATCAAGAAATTCAATATAAGAACAATCGTTAATGAGTATAATGTGCCAATGCATTTAAACTTGAAGATATTTACTACTCTTACTCCAACTTTCATGGTCAATCTAACTTTTTAGGCTCCTTCACATTGACAATAATGTCAATAAACCGTAGGCTTCAATATTATGAAAACTTTTTGGTTCAGATGGACAGATAGATGAAAACCTAAACTTGAAAGCCTTTGCATAGTTGAGCCCTCTGGAGAGGAGTTGCGCACAGACAAGGAAAACCTTGTTCTGTTGGCTCGAACTATTTTGATCGATTTATCTAGGATGAAACCACAACTGGGCAAAGTACAGAATTATGATTAATATGCATTTAAACAAAGGGAATAAACTACCAAAGGACAAATAATAAATGAGAAAATCTCTAACAAGGAACCTACACAAGAAGGGTTGTTAAATAGATGCCACCTTATATATGGTCCATGCACCAAAATCTGTCAGCAACTTCTATATAAGTTAATTTTAGAGCTCCAAGGACAAACAATACTGGTATATGGATTTCCCAACCATAAAATGATGCATTATTACACAAATGAGACAGAATTACACTCTCGATAAATTGTACTCCTACTGTTACAGGCTAATGAGCTTGTTTCACCTTGAAAAACAGAAATCCTTCCCAACGGATAAAAAGGAAAATTCCTGTAGATTTGATGCTAGAATCAATGTGTACTGCAAATGTTGCGGTTTTTAATATGAAACGATCAATTACGCATAAAAATACAAAAAATATAAAATAATAAAGCAAAAGGCATGAAGATAGGGTTATTTGTAGGCTCGACTCATGATTCACAAGTGACCCCTTTTCCTTTCTACCTTTTGTCCCCAGAAACTTCACGACACAGAAGATGTACTCCTTCCAACACCAGCCACACTAGGCACACTAAGTGCAAACCATCAAGAAAGTTTCCAGTGACAAAAAGTCAATGGTAAAAAATTGACAAACTAACCTATCATGGGCCTAAAATCAATTAACCTTAAAACATGCTAAAAAAATGTTATTTTAATGTGCATAAAATTAATCTTGAAATATTAAAGAGACTAGGACAACGAATGAATCCCATGAAGATTAAAACATGCAAATCTATTTCCTATATTTTTTTAACTGTTCATTAATGGTCTTCCTTAATTAGATGATCTTCCATGAGGACTAAAGCAACTTAAATAAAAAACACATTAACTTCACTTTTTTCTTGTAAAGAAAAGTTCTAAGTCATCGACAATAGAAAAGATGCCATTGATGAACCTGACGGTATATTGTTCCTTCAGATATGGAAAAGATAGCTGGGAATCAGCACCTGTGTCACATGCAAAACATAATGGGCATATATATCACAACACTCTCAAAAAGAAGAAGTTAGCAAAGAAAATAAACTCAAAAAAGAAAATTCTTACCTTCCGCATCATTTACGTAGCTTATCCCAGACAAGGGTTCATACTTATAAATGGGCGTCTCTTCCCCTTCCAGAGTATCTGCAATTTCGGAAGTGCACAATTATTTTATTTTTTTTAAAGTTATAATGTAGATTCAAATGACAAATTGACTGTAGATTCCTCCTCTAACCGTGCTTGAAGCAAAATAAGAGAACTATGTGCAGGAAAGTTAGGATACAATGTAGCATGTATAATTCCGAACATAGTAGTGAGCAAAAATTATATAGCGCACCGAGTTATAATTAAAAATACTCAAAAGAGGCATACGATAAAAGTTTCAAACAAGATGTGAACTTTGAGAACGGGCCTTTTTCTGACTCCAGTGAAGTGCTGCCATGAGAAGTGTGAATATGCCATCAATTTTGAATCTGTATTTCTCGCTTGCTTGCAAAGGGTGACTCGAAATGAAGACACTTAAGACCATAGTAGTGAAGAAATGAATTTTTAAATTAGGTCAAGAGGTTTATTTGCGAGTCGTGTTGCAATCAGAAACCATGGAAGACAACCAGGCAAATGTCTAATATTTTCAAAATACTCATCAATTACATTATTAAATATCGTACATTTTTCTTACGCATATAAACATCTGGTTAACTGGTGGCGACACTGTGGTGCTGAAACTCCAAAACCTAGAGCCTTCACAATTTTTATTCTTGGACTTAATTGTCCGTATTCATGCTGTAGACATAACTGGGGTACTTTTGATATCGTTCTTAGCTTTGTGATAAACTAAGACATTTCTCAATAGTTCTGAGTTTTTTTCCAAGATTTCACTTTTAAGATTATTTGAATACAAGCCCACCTTTCTCTGGTGCACTACATGTTCAACATCAACATTTAAAATGATCTCTAGACATAATTAAAAAGAAAACAATTATTGGCACGGCTTGTCATCTCAACGTAGGCCAGTCAATCCCTCCTAGGTAACCTTAAAAACCTTAATTATAAAAAATAAAAAACCAAAAAATATAATGAAGCATAAGTAAAGAAAAACTTAGTCTCTAAACCTCGATTTTTTTCCAATGCGCCATTATGGTCAGAGCCTGCCCTCAACTCGTGCAGAGACTCTGCAGAAGATTCCAAGGGTTAATAAGTTCATATGCCAGACTTAATGTCTAAAACACCGCTGCAAATATATTTGTGAATTTCGATCGTAAGATAGCAACTTGAAAAGAGACAAACACCTCCTGGCATATCATACTGAATGACTTGATCCCCTTGATCTTCTGTAATAGTATACAGCTATCAAAAAGATCATCAGAATCATACAAAAACAGATAGTTGCAAAATGAAAAAGAGAGAAAATCACAAACCTACAAAATGCTCCTCAGAAGCCTTGCTAGAAATCTTGCTATCAGTTGAACCTATTTCAGGGGCGATGTCTCCATTTGTTGGGTTTGTTAGAAGATTCGCAATTACTCTGTGTCCTCTTCGTCTCACAATATTTGCCAGATCCTTCCTATAAATAATTACGAGAAAACACAATCCTGACTGAGTAAAATCTTAATGATTGAAATTCACAAGCACCGAGTTGCGAAACTGGAGATCGTCACAAAGTGAAAACCCAACCCAATGATCATAACGCAGTTAAGAAACATGGACGTTAAGGTGAACAAAATCTTGCATAATAAGAAACGATGGCAATGATGGCGTCATTTGGTGACGATTTCAGGGGTTGTGGACTGATTGCATGCCTCCGCTTGGAGGCCATAAATAAGAAAGAATTACTAGCTGTTCAGAGGACTCTTAAGTGTAATCTAAACTTTGTTGGAAAAGAGACTAACCAAGTTTTAGATCATGGTGATCCTACAGTGTTGATTCCAGGGCTCACCCATTTTGATGAGTTTATTGTGATAGATAGTCCACCAAAGGACCGTCTGGATCGTTCTCCTTGAAGTTCCGTTGGGGTCAGTGTATATAACCTTTTACTGAAGGATGAAATGACCAACTATTTCGCCTAGGTACTCTCACTGAAGGAAGGTACACCGAAAATGGAAGTGTCCAGTTCCTGATCGGCGAAATCCACACTTGCAGCCCTGGTTTCCCTCCGAACTGCAGCATTTTAGACTAGCACTCCCTTTCCCACAGGACACCTGGTATTGAGAGCTTTCGAACCATGTGGCTCACAGAGGAGGGGAAGACTTGGCAGTTGTCCTGAGAAGACTTTGAAGGCGAAAAGGTATATATATCGAGACATTTTTTATTATTAGGTTATTATCAGACGAACAGAAGAAGCATGTGATTATCATTGCTTCACTACGCACAGTAATCATATATCCAGTTCTGGTTGACAGAGGATAACGTTGAAAGCGAAGCAAAACCAGTACTGTGACAAGGTGACGGGGGTGTCAGTGAAATATGCAAGAACCCAACCTTCCATGTTCCAACAGTTCTTTGGTTGAAGGGACGTGGTGCTCGGGAAGACCCACGACCAGTATAAACTCCCGTAGCTCATCGCAGAGTTCGGCGTTGCTTTTCGTAGCCCTCGACTTTCGACTAGCCCTGCATCACTCAGATACGAACAACACATCGAAGAGATAAGAAAAGAAACGTGAGGCACTGGGAAATGAGAACCGCAAGCACTTCGACAGAACGTGAGCCGAGCAACCTGGAATTCTTCGCCGAACAGACAAGTAGAAGGGCTCTGCACGAGGGACTCTGTTGGGCGCCCCATCTGAGACTCTCCCCCGATGACTTGGAGGCACAAGGGAATGACGGCCATTCCCTAGAAGCGAACAACGCCGGATTCGGGAGACGGCAGAGGGCCATCGGAGGCCTACCGTAATCCGCCGACGGAAAATCCCCGGGATCGGAGGATCATGAGGAGGACGAAGCGGAAAAATCGGCTTGCCCTAGGGCTTTCCTCCTCGCCTCCAAACAGAGCAGAGAGCAATGTATGTGGTTGTCCACCCGGCCGTCGGCCGGAGGAGGAGAGTGAGACTACAGAAACGCGCGGCAGCCAAGGGCCTGCCATTTTCTCCTGCAGTCCGTCCTGTACGTATTTTGTCGTTTCCACAGATACAGCTGCGAGCGAGAGCTCGCGGGGGCAGATGAGAGACGACGGACAGAAAAAATAAAATTAACGAAAAAAAACGAAGGGCTAATCCCCCTATAAGTGGGGGCCACTGCCGCCATCCCAGTATCCTTCAACCGTATCCGCTATGTATCCGAAATGTCATAAATTACATCAAGACCCCTCCCTGGATATGTACGTGTGCCGGTGCCCAAATCTATCATTAAAAACATTGAATCACTTCTGCATCCCTCTAAATTAACTTTTTCACATATAAACCATTTTTCGAGAGAATTTACACATAAATCCCGAAAGATAACAGTTCCCTGCCTCTCCTCATATGGCGCTAATAGTCTGTAGCTAAAAACGCATAAATATAGTAAATAAATTTAAATGTGAATAAAATGGGAATAAAAACCGTAGGGAAAATATCTGGGTGTTTGTAATCCCCAGAGGGGCCGGGCCTACGTATTGGGCCTAGCCCAATAGAGGGCCGGGACGTTTTCCGAATGTTTGGGGTTTAGTGAGGTTCAACTGCAATTGACAAAAAGATTCTGTGCTAATATACAAAAAGATTCCGGACGCGGATAATTGGACAATGAAAGCCAATAAGCGACCGGGGTGGGTACCGTTGACCGGGCCTTCCATAATTCGTGGAATTATTAGTTAATCTTTACTGTCAGAGAGGCCTTCAAGTGCGCCGGTTCCCGGTAAAACAACCTGTATTCAATGCCGCCGGCGATTTCACTCGGTTACTCGGGGCGCCGTCCGTTACACGCGGACCGAGTTTGACTGTCGGCAACTCGGAGGAGAGGGGGGCGAGTCGCCCGATCCGACGACCACTGTTCGCCGCAACGGTCGCCTGATTTAAAATGGCCAATTTTTTCGCGGCCCACTGGGACATCGACAGTGGTATTCGAACGGTCGTTGTCTTCCCTTACCTAATTCTATAATTTACGAAGACGGATTTACATATATATATATATTCTTTAGGACGAGGAAAGTCGACGTCCTGGTGGGCAGGGATGAGCTTTCAGAGGGGGTGGGGCAAGTCCGTTGTGTCTGAGGGTTTGTCTACCCTAAACCTGCTCCATCATCCTCACGGTTTCTTCGCGATTGTGGCCGTCAGTTGCCCTCTGATTCGCGTGATTTAAGGATGGTGAGACTGTTAACGCGAGGCCCTTCTTTCTACAAGAGTTCCATGGAGCTCTGCACAGAAATACCACGTGTATTCGAATTTCCGGTGTCTTCCTTCTCACTACATGAGAACATCCCCCACCTTGGTCGCATATGAAGAGCAAAGATGAGAGAACGACTGAGAGAGAGAGAGAGAGAGAGGGAGAGAGAGAGATGGGCAGAGAGAGAGAGGGAGAAACCAGGGTCTGGTTCGTAGTTGACGGCCGATTTACCACTCCCTAAATCGATCGGCTTCCCTTCCAAGGGTCGGGAGGGACTTGAGAGAGCCCAACCCCAGGGTCTTGGAGCTGCTCCAAGTAGCGAGAGATGACTCGCCGGAGAAGAAGCTGCCCCCGGTGGAGATGAGCTGTTCCAAATCGGCCGAGGGCTGCTTCTCCCACGAGGCGCTCTCCTTCCAGCGATTGTCTCCGATGCCGCTGCTGTAGAGAAGGCTCTCCAGACCCATTTGCCGAGCGCCGCCGGCGAACCCTAACCCTTCGTCTCGTCCGTAAGTGATCTGGTTGAGGCTCCCATCTGAAGCGCTACTGCAGCACTGATCGCCTTCAAAAGTTAGAACAACGCCGTCCTTCATTGGATGGTAATGGGTTTGTTGTGCGTGGAGAAGAGAGCCGAAGATATCAGGGTCGGCGGAGAACTCCCCAAGCCCGTGGAGAAGAGGGTTCTGCGGGAGGGTACAGGAGCTCAGTTGGGGCGTCGCCGGTGCAACTCCGGCGAGAAAAGGTGGGAAGGCCGGTTGCTGGTGCTGCTGTTCCCGAGCTTGCTGTTGCGGAGGCAGTTTTATTTGGCATGCAGCAACTCCCAGGAGCTTCTTTTTCAGCTTTGTGTTCCAGTGGTTCTTGATATCGTTGTCCGTCCTCCCAGGCAGCTGGGTGGCTATGATAGACCATCTGCAGAAAACAACGGCGAGAAGAGAAGCTATTTGGTTGGCATGCACGAAGGGAGAGAGAGAGAGAGAGAGAGAGACGAGGGGTGAATGGGAGCCGAGGACCTGCTTCCAATTCTGGCAAAGAGGCTACAGATTATCCTGTCTTCCTCGTCGGAGAAGGCTCCGTGTTTTATGTTGGGCCTCAGGTAGTTGAGCCACCGCAGCCTGCAACTCTTGCCGCATCTTCTGAGGCCTGCAGCAATGCCCAGGGGAAATCGAAGAAGGCTAAGAGATTACAAAGAAAACCGAGAATGTGAGCAGTAGGTTGGAATTGAGGAGTTATCAAGCTTGAGAAATCATAGCATATCAGAGGAGCGAGGAGGAATGGAAAGAGGGGAAGAAGGAGAGCATCGGAGACTGGTTCCTCCGCGCTCGCTTACCGGCCTTTTGTGGGAGAGCAATCCAGTTGCCTCCAGTGCCATACTTCTCAATGAAGTCTTTGAGCTTCTTGTCCTCTTCCGGAGACCAGGGTCCCTTCTTCACATTCGCCTTGTCGCAGCATGGAGCCCTTCCCATGTCTCAGGCTCCCCGCACGACGAACGCGCCTTCTCTCTCTCTCTCTCTGCCTGTCTGTGGTGGGTTCCCAGCATCCGCTGAGTTTTGGTCTGCAGGAATAGTTTGATAAACGTTCACAATGGGGTGGGGGGAGGAGGAGAGCCTGTAACTTAACGCACGGAGCGAGAGAAGAGAGAGAGGAGAGAGAAGAGAGATGAGAGAGATGAGAGAGATGAGAGAGAAGAAAGAGAAGAGAGATAGAGAGAGCAGGGGAGGTGGGGGGCCATTAGTCAAGTAAAGTAGGGTCGAGGGTGGTATGAGAGATGAGAAGTCAAAGGATAGGCTGTCCCATATCAATCAGTTCCAACCTCTTGGCCCCCGGGCTAGTCCTGGGCCTCTCATGACTCTTTTTTTTTTAAGAGGAGACGAGTGAGGGTTGGCCGCCATCTCGGAGGGAGAAAGCAACTCTTCGATAGAGTAGTGACACCCCAATGTCTCCCTCCCCCTCAAAGCTTTTTCAGGAAATCTTTCTCTCTCTGTCATCTTTCTCAGAATCAGAAGCAACTGAAAACGTCTGACATCTTTCTCCGTTTTCAGAATCGCAAAATGAGAAGAAAACAAGGTGTCAGGGTTTGGTTTTAAAAGGGTTTTAGTTTACTCGGCGTTCATCCCTCTCTCTCTCTCTAGGAACTCTCCAGGATCTCTTCCTTCTTTTCTGCTCTGCTATCGTGCACAACGGCGATGGCTCCCTGTTCCTACAGGAGCATTTAATATGACGGGATGGGCCCCCCCGCCCTCCCTCGCCGCAGAAGAAAATCTCTGCCGCCGCCCCTCCGACATCTCCATGCTCATCCATCTCTTCGCTCACTCAGTTCCCTCCCCCTAGGTAGCGCCGTGGACCGAGTCTTCTTCCCCCGAGAGCCATTCCTCTGGTCTCCTCTCTTCGCTCCGATAATGGCTTCAGACCGAGTCTTCTCTCCTCCCACACGAGTCTCTCCCCTGCAAGTGAAGCAATAACCCACCGCCTTCTACGGCTTCCACGGGAGTTTACAAACAGTAAGGCGGCGCTCTAAGGTTTCTCCTTTCCTCCATTCCCCTGGGCCTTGACTTCCACAGGCGGCACCATGATGCGTACTCCACGGGCGCCGGCGTGGGCATGTTCATCGTCCGCATTGTCCTCTCGCCAGCATCGGTCACAGCCCTCAGAGTGTGCTAGCTAGGAAGGCTCCCCTTCATGTGGGCTTCATCCTCCCTCCTATTTAATTCCCCATTATCCCCTTCTGTCTCTTCGGACAAGCTACCAGAGCCCACAGCTATTGCCGGCGGCGCTGCAACAACGCCGCCTAATCACAGCCGTCGATAGCGCACGCTCCGAGAGCTCGCGCACGTGTGGGCGCGTTGGGACATGGAGGTCAACTCGACGTGACGACCTATATAGAAAGACAAGGTTGCAATGTTGTGGGGCCCGGGGGAGAGGGGGTTTGAAAGGGCCCTATGACTTTTGTCGGCCCCATGAAGTCCGAGCCGGTCGCCGCAGTAAATCTGTCAGAAAGACCGAGCCACCAAGGAATGAGAGAGAGAGATTCACGTCGTGTCTCCAGGACTCTCTCTCTCTCCCTCTCTCTCCTCCATCCATTACCTCAGTCAACGTTTAGTAACCCTTATTTTTGGCCTTCTACTGCCCGGGCCGGGCCGGATAATTTCACTAATCACCGACCCGCCCTCTCTCTCATCGCAGAGGTGTACTACTTACTACTTTAGTTGTGAATCGACAGTTGTCTTCGACGTTGTACTTTCCCTGTCGTGCTTCGGTAGAATATATTCCCCCCCTTGAGGCAGATGACGTGGCATCGCGCCGCCGAGCTGTCCGTTCAAACTATCACTGTCACGGCGGCCAAACACTGTGGGAATTTATGTCCAGCTAGCACTGTCAACTGGTCGGGTGTGGCCACCCCCGGGGGCCCAGGCCCGCGGGAAGGCCCGGATTGGCCAAAAGCTAAGAGATCGACTGTTTCTGGTTGCAGTCGGGGACGGGGGTTGTGGCTGGCTTTTTATCGGGCCAGGCCCATCTTTGATACCGTCTGATGGTTGACGTGCGTTGGACGAGAAGAGCCATGGGGACGGGGAAAGGCCTCTTTTTGGATAACGATGAGGTTCGTACAGACATAACATCAAAGGGAGCTAATCGTCGATCCCCGGTTGTCTACTTCCCCATGCTTAAATTGCCTTTTTTGATGAGAAGTTTTCCATGTCGGGTGACCGATTCCTACCATAAATGGGAAAAATACCACGAGTGGAGAGAGAGAGAGGGGGAGATGATCAGTCAGCGACGATCTAGAGCGGAAGCTCGAGCTGGTGTACGCATGCACGCACACGTGGCACGTGCGAGCTACAACGTCCGTGGCAGATACGAGCTAACTCTAAAACTGAGCGTAGACATTAAAACGTTACATCTCTCTCTCTTTCTCTACGGACGCGTGATTGACTGAATAATAAATTACTTAAACGGGCGATTCTCGAGCAAAATCAGAGAACCACATGAGGAACTCCAATCTGACAGCTTCGTAGAAAGCGATGCGCAGGCGACCAGATGATTCTTCCCGTCTCAGCCCCCCGCCCTCTGAATAATAAATTACTTAAACGGGCGATTCTCGAGCAAAATCAGAGAACCACATGAGGAACTCCAATCTGACAGCTTCGTAGAAAGCGATGCACAGGCGACCAGATGATTCTTCCCGTTCAGCCCCCCGCTCCGCTCCTGAATCTTCAAATCAAGACCCTGACATAATCAGGATAATTAAACCCCGAAGCTTACGCTACCGGGAGAGAGAGAGAGAGTATCTTACGATGAGCATACATACGGTCAGCAGTTGGATGTCCTGATGAGATGGTCAACGCATGTGACGAGAAAGGTCAGTGTGGTGTATCGCGGAGGAGAAGAGGATCCCAGAAGAAGCGGCGATGACGACCAGCACGTCCCTCAATAGATCCACACGCAGGGAGCAGGACCCGGGAAATATATGCATGAAATAAGTGACAGAAAAGACGGAGTATCTTCCGCAATCGTCTTCGTAAACACGATTGACCACAGTCGCAGAGGGGAGAGAAACGGAGGGTTGATCCCCCTCCGCTCGTCCGCGGCGGCTTCTGCCGCCGTATCCTCCACCGCCGTCCCTGCCGCCGTCCTGAAAATCTGGGCCGGCGGCAAGCGACGGGAGACGGGACGGCAATCCGGGTCTCCGTACGTCTCATTTACGGCTCCTGTCTTTTGAAGGTTTTCCGATGCTTGATTTCGATATTTATGCAAAATCCCTGAAATATTGTTTTAATTGAATACAGTCTCCATTAAAACAGAAAATTGGGCAGAATAGGTCGAGGCCCATGGACTGAGCTGACTGGGCTGAGAACATTGCTGGGCTATTTTTTTCTAAGCCTTTGAGCCCGTTTAATGGAAAGTTCTCGAGCTGGCCCATTGAGAATCGGCCTGTTTAGGAAATCAGGGCGGTGAATGTGGTGGCTCGTGCTAACTGGCCCAGTTACGGCCCATTATTGGGCCAGAAATGTGAAGGCCCGCTTTGTCCGAGTTGGGTTCGCCCACGGAGGCATATATATGTGTAGAGAGAGGGGGGGAGAGAGAGAGATAAATGGAGAAAGAGAGAGAGAGAGAGGGGGAGTGGAGACGGCTAGCCAACCTTCTACGAAGGTCTCGGTGTAATAGGGAGTGGAGGCCCATGGATCGGTCAACGAAGACCGTGGGGACCAGTCACACGATGACCGTCGATTTTGACCAACGCGCGATCAAAAGACGATCTAAAACCGCATACTAGCACGTGTGCTCCCCACAACCCCGCGCGCCGACGCCTTGCGCTATTCTTTTTTATCAAAAATCACACGTGAAAGTTGTAAAACACTAATAAATAAATAAATAACTCATGTTCCCGAAGAGCGGGCCGGGGCGGGGGGGATGCGTGAAGCCCAGTTCGAGACTTTGAGGCCCATTCTCAAGCCATCGTCCTCGTAGAAAAGCCAGGAAAATAGGATCTCGACTGGGCCTCGGCAAAGAAGCCTTAAACCCAATAGGGGGGCCTCTAGCCGGTGGGAGAGAGAGAAAGAGAGGGGATGGGACGCGTCAACTACTGTTCTGGCCCAATAAGGATGGATGCACACCAGACATTGGGTTCAATGGGCTGGTGACTGTCCAGTCATCGTCTCCAGAGAGAGAGAGAGAGGAATAGGTGAGAGGAGGGTCTCTGCCTCTGTTCTGGCCCACCGAGGAGGTTGCCAACAGGGATTTCTATGTGGGCAAGCACATGTTTCAGCCCCCCGAGGTCAAATTCTCCGAAACCCCTCAGAGAGAAGGCTACATAGGGAGGGGGGAGGAAGCTTCCTTTATTTCGTTCAAAAGCGATGGGCGGTCCACGGTTCCACGGTCCACAAAGACCGGTCCAGGGGAGACACGTGCGGGAGGGGGGGGTAGCGGAGGGGCAAGTTATTTTTGCATAAATGTCCTCGGTGTTGTCGGGCCGACGCTTCTAGAGGAAACGAGGGGTTATCCATAAAAGAACGCGGTTCATGTATGTCCAGCTCTGGCGGCTACTCTCAGTGATTCGAGTCGAGGGAGGGCTCCACGTTGGTGGGCCGCCGTCTCACCAGGTGGCAGCGGCATCGGCTGCCCGACGACGTCGCCCGCGGGGGGAGCAAATGTGGGGCCCAGTCGTCCTACATCATTGATCGCGACATCCACGCCATCCATACGGTGGACCCTTTGCGCCAGGGTGGGGGTCTATTAATAATCCGTTCATCCTCCCTTGCACCATCCTCTTCTTCTCTTGTGTTGAAGGCTTTGGGAGGTCTGAGGGAAATACCAGAGAGGGATTCGTCGGACTGAGGCGAGGAAGGAGAATGGGAGAGGTGAGCGCCGCCTCGTCGCACAGGTCTCCAGCCGCGGCACCGCCCCACAGCGGTGGGTGTGATCTTGATGTGGTGGCCTGAGTCGATGTTTTGTTGTGGTTGCAGAAGCAAGGAGGCAAGGGCGACGACGGGGAGAAGAAGAAGGTCGAGGCCGGAGGGGAGAAGAAGAAGGACGAAGGAGGGAAGGGGAAGAAGGACGACGGACCTATCACCGTCGTTCTTAAGGTTGATATGCACTGCGAGGGGTGCGCCAGGAAAGTGAGGCACGCAATCAAGGGATTCGAAGGTGCCGTGATCTGATTACCTCTTCCTGTCGGTCTCTCTCATTCCGTCCGGTCTGTTTCCGATTTTCGCCTGGTTTTGATCGTCTCTGACGGTCGGATCGTCTGATCCCTCTGCGTCTGCGTTTTGGCTCGGAGATCTCGGCGGTTGCTGTTTTCATCGTCTTCTGAAACTTTTCAAATGAGGAGACAAGCGGGGCTGCCTCCGACGACCGGTTGATTCCTCCGGCGATCGCTTTTCCTCGAACTTGACCGGAGGATGGATCCTCATCGTCCTACTTTTCCGCTGTTGCCGTCACACCGATGACTAGATTCCATGGACGATGTTTTTGCTGATTAGAGCATCTCCCGAAGCAGGGGTCGAGTCGGTGTTGACGGACTGCCCCAGCAGCAAGCTGACCGTGGTAGGGAAGGTCGATCCATGGAAGGTCCGGGACCGGGTGGAAAGCAAGACGCACAAGACGGTCGCCCTTATCTCCCCCAACGTCCCCAAGAAGGAGGAGAAGCCGAAGGAAGAGAAGAAGGGGGGCAACGAGAAGGGCGAGAAGAAGGCCGACGACAAGAAATCTAAGGAGGTATCAATCATTCTTCTCTCCACATAAATTCATTCATTCTCACCAGCTCAATTGAGATTCCAATCGGCGCGAGATCCTCGATTACTCGTTCGTCCTGTCCGTGTTTTCGTTCCGATTTTTTGACTTTTGGGCTTCGAAAATGCAGCCGGTGGTGTCGACGGTCACCCTGCATGTCCGCTTTCACTGCGAAGGCTGCGTGCAGCGCATCGAGAGGATCATTGCCAAAGTGAATGGTAAGCAATCTGGTTATCCGCGGTGATCGATATCTTCCCCGATGGATTGATTTGTCGCCTTATCCGCCGGCATTAACATTCTCCCGCTCGGGAATCCCGAAGTGCTGGGACACGAACGGGAAAGCTGATCGATGATCAGCTTTGAGGTCTGGAGGAACAAATGGGCGTGTGCCATTGATTACCAGGCAGCCCCACCTTCTCTACCGTCCTGCTCTTTCTCCTCCGGGTGGTCCACGGTGGGCGATCTTCGTGGATCTTACTCTGTGAGGCGCGCTGGTGACTGCTGCTGCCGCCTGCAAAATCTCAGGAATCACCCTCCCTGCAGTCGCCCTTTCCCGCCGTCGATCTCCCTTTATTGCCCCCGCCTCTGATTACCGCCACTGCTACTTCTGAGCATCGCAATTTCGTGGTACGGCGGCGTTCAGGGGGAGGCTTAACGTTGAATGCGTCTGGCTGGTTGGTTTCTGCTGCAGGAGTGGAGGCGGTGGTCATCGACCGGAAGAAGGAGGAGGTGACGGTGAAGGGCACGATGGACGCGAAGGCCCTGCCGGAGTACCTGAAGCAGAAGCTGAAGCGGAGCGTGTCGGTGGTCGGGCCGAAGAAGGACGACGGCGGCGGCGAGAAGAAGAAGGAGGGAGGAGGGGAGAAGAAGAAGGAAGAGGGTGGCGGCGGGGAGAAGAAGAAGGAGGAGGGCGGCGGCGCCGCCAAGGCGGTGGCGGAGGCCAACAAGATGGAGTTCCACGGCCTCGGCGGCTTCGGGGTTTACGCTCCTCCTCAGTACGGTTACAACGTCAACACGTTCCACGCCCCGCAGTACTTCAGCGACGAGAACCCTAACGCCTGCTCCGTCATGTGAAAGAGTCGGGGTAGAGAGGAGGAAGAGAGAGAGTGAGAGAGAGATGTAAATAAAAGAATATTATAGGGAATATCTGACGCGCTAGAATGGGACAGGTGGCGACAAGTCATTAGCGTCTCTCGGCTGTGGGGCCCTGTCTCCAGCTCCACCTTTGTTTGTTGGTTAGTTGGTTTATTCAATTTTGTTTCTCCCTTCCTCTCTCTCTCTCTTTTCCCGCTATGAACGGAAGTTTCCGCCGTCCGGTCGCTCTCATCAGCACGACGGCGGCGAGGCGCCTTGCCCTCCACGCACGTCCGCTGGGGGAGGGATCTCCCTCTTCAATGAATACCCTCACCTCAACTCACTAATGGCGGGTTCCATCCTTTCTCTTCTCCGATATGATGGGCTTCCACCGTCTTTCCTGCGGCTCACTGTAGGCTTTCTGCAAACATTTCCCCCCGCCATCAGCAGGAAATGATGCAGCCCTCGTACGGCCCCCGGTCGATCCGTCTCATCCCTCACGGGCAAGCAGCCGCCGCCATCAAAAGGAAAGGTGGGCGACATGTCACCTCCTCCCTCGCTCCGGCTGCCCCTGCCCGCCTCCGGTGAAGCCGAATTAGCTGATCTGATGCTATAATTTATTTCGGAAATCTATTAATCGAATGCGACCCGAGTGACTGTTTTCTTCACCGCGGTGGATGACTTCCTTTCCAAGAGAAGAGCTATCAGGCAGGGCGGCGGGGATACTAATTAAATCGGCGATTATGGGACGTATCTGCCGGCGCATGGAGCCCGCCTGAGGGTATCTCTTTATTTTTTTAATCTCCGTAGCGGATTGTTTTCCCTTTGTTCGCATTGAGGACGGAGTGAGATTCCCGTTTCCCCACTCTCCGATCATCGAGGCGGTGGAGCCTACCTCCCCTGCGGAGACGGCCCCTCTAGCTCTCCTATATTCCTTTCTAGACTAGCGGTTCTGGAGAAATATCGAAATAACAGTAAACACATCTTGGAGAGAGAGAGAGAGAGGATCCATCAGTCTAATCCTTCTATACTCGTCGAAGGGGGATAAATGAGAAGGAATAATGAAGCAAGAGCAAATAATCGAGAGAGAGAGAGAGAGAGAGAGAGAGAGAGAGAGAATCAATTCATCTATCTAATCCTTCATCATGTAGAAACGCACCGTTGAAAATCTCGGAATAATAGTAAATTAATTCAGATCGAGGGAGAGGCGGAAACGATTCAGTCTGCGCGGCAAATAGAGGAGAAATCTCGAGGTAATTCAACCACAGAAAGCACACGTGCAGAGAGAGACTTCTTACGCCGCTCACGCAGGCGGATGCGGTCAGCAGCATCCGCTTCAGGAGGACACGCCGCCGGCATAGTGACCGCTGCCGTGGCGCGGTCGTTGTCTCGGAGAAGAAGACATTGCTGTGAAACTAATGTCCTCCAGAGATTTCTAGATGACATTTAATATAAGGGGCGAAGAGACGGCCTCTGGGATGGCGAATGATCATGATTTTTGGGTGATCGTGCAATCTGGACCACACAATCACTGGGCTTTCGCGCGGCCTGAAGCGCCATCGGTGAGTCCCGGTCGGGGGAGGTCGTTTTCCGTGCAAGAAAGCCATCGTGGACGTGTGGCGCCCGCTGGTCAACCATAGGGGAGCAGGCCCCACGCTCTCCCAGCCCGCGGCGGCGGCGACGGCGTGGGTTGCCGTCGGAAGCGAGAAAGGTTGACGTAACTGTGAGCTGGCGGCGTCATCACCGTTGTCGATTATTCTGGAAGTATACATCTCTGATCAATGCAGATGGGGATCGATGGGCGCCCCTTGGCTGGATGATTGTGTCGGGTGGCGAGTCAACTCTAGTGATAGAGAGAGAGAGGCGGCGGGTGATAAGTCGGCAGAATGGGAACAGGTTAGTGAGGGAGGATGTGGGGGGGGGCGCGCGGTTCCGGTTTGACCAGGGAGCCCACCGCTATTGTGGTAAGGAGAGAAGTTGACCTTTCCATGGTCTGGGGGACGGGGCATGTGAGACCACGTGGCGACAAAAGTGGATGCCGGTCAACGAAAGATATTTATATAGCGCGAGTGGCCTCATCGTACAGGAAATTTACAAAAATGCCATTGCAGGGTGTTGAGGAGATGGTGCGTACCTGCTTCACAAGCAGAGGAGGCTGTAGAAGATGAGGGGGATGAAGGCGTTGTCCAGCTGAGTGGTGTACGCCTCCAACAACCCACTCACGGTCACGGCCGAGAGCAGGGACCACCAATGCTGGGCAAAATCGGAGCACAGGTCAGTGCTCTCTCTCTCTCTCGGTGCTAATGGGCCACCCAAGCCCGGAGCCCAGTTTCTTTCTCTCTCTCTCTCTCTATCTATCTTCTTCACAGTCAGGCAGATAGAAGAGAGAACAAAGGCCCCCGAATAATTGGAGATGGTAAGGGAGGAGGGGTACCTGAGAGAGCATATAGCCGGTGGAAGCTAGAAGAGGGAGAAGAGCCGAGGACGTGAGGAGCACGGAAGTTATGCCGGCGGCGGTGCCCTCGACGGTTTTCTCTGGCCACGGCAGCACCAACCCCTCGTCAACCACACAAGGGCTAGCGAAAAAAAATTCCTCAGAGATGAAGGAGATGGTACTATGCTTACTCCCCGTCTTGCTCCACCTGAGGACACCGTACTTATGCCCGACCACCGACGCCTGAGACACGTGGTGACATGCGGTTAATAAAAATAAAAGTAATGATCATATTAATAAAGCAGGTTTGGTGATGAAAATATTCAGTTGTGAAGGAAAGCCTTCAAAGCCTGACTCTGTCTGGAATGGGAGAGACGAGAGGAGGAAGGAGACCGGGTTTACCATGGTGTCTCCGATTCCCAGGCTAAGGATTCCGGCGAAAGGGGCGAGTGGCCGGTCGTTGACCTCTAGCGACAACCATTTGGGGAGTGCACAGCCCAGCAGGAGGGAGAAATGACTGCAACAAGTGACCATACCATTAACAACTTACATATATATATATATACATATATATAGCGAGAGAGAGAGAGCGAGAGAGAGAGAGAGAGAGAGAGGGTACCTGACGACGAGAAGATCCGAGTCACGATGGTCAGTGAAGGCATTCATGAACTCATGCACGAACTGTCCCAGAGGCCAGATTCCCCAAACCTGTGTATGTGTTTTTAAAATAAGCACAACAGTGGGAATCTGAGTTGGCATGAAGATGCTTTCGTTAATAAGGTTAGGTGGCACCAAGGTCAGTGGGCAGTGTAAAAAGATTTATATTTTTTTGAAACACAACATCAGATCAGCCGGGGATGCATATAAATCTCTAGTACGTTCTGGAAAATAAAACTATGGTCGAATGGGACATGGAAATCTCTCATTCATTTGGGAAACTAGCACCAAGGTCAGACGGAAATAGCAGCAATATGAGGTGAGGATGCAATAGAGGGCCCTGATTCTGCACACGGGGGATCTACTTACTCTGATAATTTCCAGCGTCAGGAAGACGGCCAACGCGGCTCCAAATGCCAGGTCCAGGAACTTCGGCTGCGAGTCGCCAAGAGGAGAAGATCGAAAGAGGTAAGAAGAACCCAAAATATGTGAAACACAGTCACACCTCCTCTGATGGGCAAGCTTACCTGGAAGAGAAGCGCCGGCAGGAACATCAAGACTGCCACCAGATGGTAGTACTTTCTGAGAAGAATCCGCTCAATCTTGCTGTGCTTTGAGATGTTGTAGAATCTTACGACAGACGCGCAGATTATGGCGATCCAGTAAGAACACAGCAGTAGGCGTTCGAGCGGCTCCGCGATGACAAAATCGAAGATCCTGCAAAAGAATGCCCTCTAAATATGGGAAAAAAATCCTTAAGAGTTTGAGAATGCTTGAAGCATTTAGGCTAAAAGAAGCCCGGCTTCGGAAGCCTCGATAACATCATCAGATGAAGATATCTGACTCCGTCCACTAACCCTCCATATCTAATAGAAAAGAACGAAAGGTTTTTGTTCATGGAAATCGTCGGAATCAGACCAAAATCATGCCCATCTCTCAAAAAGCGCACTTTCTGCACCTATGGTGAGACAATGCATCATATGATTCGATGGTTCTAGGACAGAAGGAAACAGATGATAATTCGAATCGCATAAACTATAGTTTATCTGATGGGGACTAAATCAGGAATTATATGCCATCTTAAGCACGAATAGGCTTCTCTTTGTTGAATTTATACGTTCTGTTGATCCATGATTTGCGTTTATACCAAAAATCTATGTCTTTGGGTGAACTAGCTAGATCATTCATGCTGCTCGAGTAACAGGAGCGAGCGAAAATAGAAAGTTTTCCGGGTTAAATTTAATGACAGAGGCCAATAAATAAATCAATATATATGTATATAGAAAATGCGTACCATAGCACAGGATGCAGAGGAAAATCGTGAACATATTCCATCCACAACGGGGCAACCACAGCCAAAAGGACTGCCGAAGAAGCATAAAACAATATAGATCTTCCAACTCCTCTGCAAGGGCTCCCACCACCCACAGGAGGCTTGGGCTCGCTTAGAGCTGATAATTGATCACAGATGTGGAGAAGACATTTGTAGAGCAGAGGCAAGAGCAGAAGGCCGAGCAGAATACCCTACATTTAACATAACTTTCAATAAATGGCAAATTAGAAAAAGGAAGATACATCTAGCTTTGATCCCTTCAAGGGCCTTACCTGAATGAAAGTGCTTATCCGGGTTTGTTTTCCGTGGATGAAGTTGAAGAATTGTGAGAAGATCTCATTCTGGGAAATGTAGGTAAAAATTTCTAAATATAGAGTTTATTCCGCAGAAAAAAATATATAGAGTCTCTAGAATGGGATAGCAGACAGACCTTTGAGAGAGTGTAAGCCAACATATCACCAAAGTATATAACAAGACCACTAGACACCAGAAGAGCTTCCCCTGAAAATCAGAAAGGGTGGAGTTAGAGCGAAATGAAATACGAGGATGGGACCCAAATAATCTGAATTGGCTTCATAGAGATCAAATATATCCAGAAGGCATTTTCTTGGCACGTGGAGAAAGAAAAGCATCATAAGCTCATAATGAGTCAACGATGAAAGGAAGTTGAAAAGAAAAATAACAAGGATCCTAATCTCAGATACGATCCTTTCTGCCAGGAATCCATCCACTGCTACCTCAGGACACAATCTATGCAGGCTGGATAATAATATGACTAGCAGCGAGGCCAGTTAACAACAGATCTACCTATTTGTGCCAGTTAAAACGTTATTAAATAAGAACGTTGATTTATTTCTATTTTTTTTCCTTTAAGAGGGTTTTTGACTGTTTCCAGAAACAGGATATGGACCGATTTGGGCTAGGGATTTGATGAAACATCATTTGACAGGATGTGAATCAAAGATGCGACTGTTGGGACAAAATGTGAAAGCTGATTAACAAATTTTTTTCAAGGCCTGTGGGTTTATACATATCTTTAAATGACGTTTTACGTCATCAAAGTCAATAAACCCTTTCTTTATGGGTTCTGATCGTGCAGAGGGTATTCTAGATTAATTGTCCTGAATTTTTTTCAGATAATACTCCAAAAATGCTCATCTGTACACATTGGTTCGTTGGAATGCCAAATAATATCCTTACACACAAGCAACTTATCCCAAACACCAAATACCACCCCCATTTCAGGTCGTAAGTTAACTCATAAAACAGGTGGTGGATGTCAATGGTGTTTATGGCTTGAGAGATCCATGTCCTGGATTCACAACTGGACTATGCAAGAGATTGACTCCTCTCTAGGAGAATATCCAATCTTAGAATTCATTTCTTCCTGGAGGTTTCAAGGTTGGATATAGAATTCTTCAATCGACTGCTAGCATCCATAAGCAGAGTATGTTGTCTTAATTTGAAGATGGTTTCCCACTTCCCTATACTGTGAGGTTTAACGAAAATGGTTTCCCAGCCTATCATTTGAGGGTCATAATTTAGATACTCCAGCGCTGGCTAATCATCTTAAACATTATTTCATGGTCAAATGAAAGCTTAACTTGACCTAAGTTGAAGATCAATGAATGAAAATATCTACCTATCGAAGCACATGACGGAAAGGCATGAAGGATATGCTGAACAAGTGTTGAACAGGCGAGTCCATGACAAAGTAACCACAACATCTTCACTGCCACAAGCAGACCTGTAGACACAAGAACAGAAAAACATTGAATACTGCATACAAAAGCATTTGTCCCCTAGTTGAACCGTTGGGTGCATAAATTGTAACTAACCATCATTGGACTTGACTCCAAGAGACAAGCAACAAGTGATCACATAAGCAACCACAAACCATATACCGAGCTTTGGGGAGCTGGATGAATGCCGCAGGAATAGGAAAAAAAAGATAAGTACGCCAAAGCAGCTCACACTAGCAGCCCAATATTGCAGTAGCATGCATTCAATCTCTTTTCAAAAGAAGAAATCAATGTCAGAAATAAAAATATGAACATGAAGACAAATAATAGTTTTTGAAAAGACAAAATAAGAAATAGATGTTTTCTATGCAAGTACTGCAGCCCATAGATGTGGAAAGTGAAATGATTCAAATGTATGCAACAAAAAAATAATCAGATATTTACTGGACTCTGTCGAAGGAAGAAAAATAAAAATATAAAACTAAGGTCAAAGCTCAGAAGTTTGTCAGGATGAAATATCAAGATTCAACGAAACAAATAAAAATTATTCAGAGTTCTATCACGATCATAAATACCTACAAGTAAGATGCACCATCTTATTCTTGATATTATCCTACATAACTAGAGGAATATAATCAACGATTCACCTTCACGAAAAATGCACCATCTTGTTCATAAGATACGAATCTGTTCAAAAACCATTCTGGTACATTAATTACTTCCTTTCATCGACTCTTTTGATACGTAAAGACTAGTAAAAGAGATTGCATTAACTGGCCCGAGGCATAAGATCAAGTTGCACGGGTAAGGCTTTTTAAACGAGGTCCAGTATCTTTGATTGTTGCTGGCATAGCAGTGTATATCACAACACCTGAATCAGTTTGATCCTAGTCATTTTTTTCTTCCGATTGTTTCTCTGATGCCAATTTGGCCAACCCCCATGCCAGGACAAGGAAAGGCTTATACACCCAAGAGAGAACCCGCGGTCCACAGAAGTGTGGCAATAGATCAATCCTATCACTTGAATAGTGTCTTAATATACTAGGCCTTAAAGTTAAGAAATCTCGAAAATCTTCATTCATTGAGGGTTCCAAAGTGTAGCAGCACAGTGTCCTTGCCACAAAGCCAAGATCTGTGTACAACTTACAAAATCTCAGAGATAAGAGGTATTGAAGCCGTCAAGTAGTTAGCTGCATTGAGGCTTTCTCATGTAGAATCAACCAGGAAAGCTAACAATTGTCCTTGCCAGACGGCCAAAGTGTAGCAGCACAGTCTCCTTGCCAGAGAGCCGGGAGCTGCATACTTGGAAAATTTACGAGATAAACGGTTTGAAGCCATCCATATATTTCACTGCATGGAGGCAATCAGCCAGGAAAGCTAACAATTATTCACGGTGATTACTCTTCCAGGTACTCCAAGCCTGCGACAACTTTCAAAAACTAAATAGAGGCCCATAAAAAGATAATCTGGTAAGAGAAACCAGATAATGTTCAACGCAAAACATTCCTAACAGTTATGGGAATATAGTTCAGTGGGATTCGTCCAGAGTTGTTAATTTTGGTACCATCAGCTAATAGAGAGTTACATCTTACCGAAAAAAATTAAAGAATTTAAAATTAGCAGCCAGTGAGTTTAAATCATGCTTATCTACTAGGTGGTAGGCGAATTATCATCGGTGAGCTAAGAAAATGTTCGTTTAAACGACAAGAAAATAGTCAAAAGAAAAAAAGTATCCAATAAAAATTGCATCAAATCAATTATACAATAGTTCAACTTCGTCACAACCTCAATTCTTTTATAAAAAAAAAAATCCTATTTCTGAGTCCCTCTGGAGGTAAAGCATCATTTACCGTCAACTCTAGCATTATGTATTCCAAGCGATCTAGATAGTTGAATCAATCTTGAAAGCATAACAGCAGGCAATGTAATTGCACCAAGTAGGATTCCAGATGAAGCACCACGCCTGAAAGTAAATTATGCGTTAAAAAAATCAATAACTGATCATTCCCCATACCTTATGTTTGTAACTTTGTACGTACCGTAAAATTCTACTATGTGCTGTAATATCCGCTAATCCGAAGGACATGAGGAGTTATAATTTTTACATCGGTGAATATGAGATAAGATATGGCTTCAATTGATGACGAGAGGCTAAACAGCACAGTGATTTATATCACAAGGCTTGCGCCCTTCAGCTTTTGGCATTTTACTAATTTTAGGAGGGAGATCACAGTGGTTTAAAATTAAATATATTGATGCAAATCGTACGACAAAGGCCGAACAACCAACTCAACACGCACGCAACCAAATTTCCACATTAGGACGGGCCACAGGAAATTGACCAACGCACCTGGTTCTGAAACGTCTCGCTGCATCGCCAGATCTCTCCACAGAGATCTCGACGATGAGTCCTGCTACCGCGAGAACGCCGAGTCCGATTGCTTCGTAGGACAGCGACATTGGAACGGAGAAGAGGACGCGCGAGAGGAACATGAGAACGACGAACCTCTCCCCATTGCAGAGATCGGCCGCTGCCATGCCGCGGCAGCGCGAGATGGCGGGAGGTTACCAGAAGAAAACGGAGGCGGAAGAATCAACGTAGAAGGAATTCCCGGCCCTCAAATTTGATTTGACAAAACAGGCGGAAAAGAAAGAACAAGGGGCGTCCGGTTCGTTCAGCGCGGCCGGGAGTCGGTCAAACCCCGCGTCCTCTCCTGGTCAACGTGAGGCTTCCACCTCCACCATAACGGGCCATTGTGAGATCCATTGTATGGCCCACTCCGTCGTACCAGGCCTAATGTAATTACCGATCATAATGCTGTTGGGCCATTATGAGCTCTCAGGTGGTCCATTAGTGATTTGTTATGATATTGGGCTACATAGTTCAATGGCCTATTAGTGGCTATGCAGGGAGCAGGCCCAGGAACCGATGACTCCTTCCTGCATCCCCACCCGAATCTCTCGGCCCGATCAGTTTGTTTCAAAACTCGGCCTCTCGCTCTCTCTCTCGCTCGCTCTCTCTCTCTCTCTCTCTCTCTCTCTCTCTCTCTCTCCATCTCACAGTGCAGATGCAGGGAGAGGGGGAGAAGAAGGGGCACGCCGTCGTCATCCCGTACCCTCTGCAAGGGCACGTTATCCCCGCCGTCCATCTCGCCATCAAGCTGGCCACCGAGGGCCTCACCGTCACCTTCGTTAACACGGAGGCCGTCCACCGGCGCACCTCCACAGCCCGCCACACCGCCGCCGCCGGCAGCGGCGACGATGACGACATCTTCGAGGGGGTCCGCAGCGCCGCCGGCCTGGACATCCGCTACGAGCTCGTCAGCGATGGCCTCCCGGCGGACTTCGACAGGTCCTCGAACCACGACCAGTTCATGCTGGCCCTCCTCCACGTGTCCTCCGCCCACGTCGAATCCCTCCTCCGCAGGATCTCCTGCCGTCACCCGCCGCCGACCTGCCTCATTGCCGATACCTTCTTCGTCTGGCCCGCCGCCCTATCCAGCAAGTTCGGCCTCCTTCACGCCTCCTTCTGGACCGAGCCCGCTCTGGTTTTCTCTCTCTACTACCACCTCGACCTCCTCAGATACTACGGCCACTTCGCCTCCTCCGGTAACACGACGATCTCTCTGTCACCCTCTATCTCTATCTCTTTCTCTCTCCCTTCTTCCTCACCGTCTTCTCGTGGGCAGAGAACAACAGGGAGGATGCCATAGATTACGTCCCCGGGGTGGGGGCGATGGATCCGGGGGACCTGATGTCGTACCTGCAGGAGAAGGATACGTCCTCCGTCGTGCACCAGATCATCTTCAGGGCGTTCGAGGGGGCGAAGGCGGCGGACCTGGTGCTCTGCAACACGGCGGAGGAGCTCGAACCGGCGACCGTGGCGGCGCTCCGCCGGGAGAAGCCCTTCTACACCGTCGGTCCCCTCTTCCCCGCCGGCTTCCCCACCAGCCCCGTGAAGACCAGCATGTGGCCTGAAGCAAACTGCGCGCAGTGGCTCGCCACCAGGCCCCGGGGAACCGTCCTGTACGTCTCCTTTGGCAGCTATGCCCAGCTCCGGCGAGGGGACCTGGAGGAGATCGCGATGGGAGTCCTGCAGAGCGGGGTCAGCTTCCTGTGGGCGCTACGGCCGGGTATTGCCGGCGCCGGCGAGGGGGAGCCGCTGCCGCTAGCTTTGGCGGAGGGCGGAGGCGGAGGGAGGGGGCTGGTGGTGCCGTGGTGTAACCAGGCGGCGGTCCTATCCAACGACGCCGTGGGAGGGTTCCTGAGCCACTGCGGATGGAACTCCGTGCTGGAGAGCATCTGGTGCGGCGTGCCGCTGCTGTGCTTCCCCCTGCTGACGGACCAGTTCACCAACAGGAAGCTGGTCGTCGACGAATGGAGGATCGGGCTCGAGGTAAGCGGCCGAGGGAGCGCGGCGCGGAGGGAGGAGGTGGCGCGTAAGATCGGCCTGCTGATGGGCGGCGGCGCCGCCCGCGACAGCCTCGACGCGGCGATGAAGGAGGCGAGGGGTGCCCTTGCCAGCGCCGGCGGATCTTCCCGCAGGAACCTCGACCAGTTCATCCTCGACCTCAAGGCTCGGTGAATAATAACTACCCCGAGAATGGCTACTACTCTCCCGTGAATAACTCTGCTGCAAAGACGGTAGCTTTATTTACAGAATAAAAAGGAACTAATGGCCCGGTGGTGCACTTACTAATTCCTCCGCCGCGCCCCTGCACACACGCCGGCCACGCGCCGCCGGCAACGGGAGACGACCGTCCTTGCGGAGCAGCCGAGGAGGACGAGCAGGACGGCCCGATAGGCGACTGCCATGAGGAGCAGGACGAGCAGGTTGGCCCACTTGGCGCTGCTCGAAGAGGAGATGGTGTAGAGGCCGTGCAGGGCCTGGGTGCCGGAGATGCTCCTCACTTGCCCGACGGCGAACGCCGTGCCGAGGTACTCGTTCTCCAAAAGCCCCTGCGAGAGCAACGCCGGCCGGGGAAGATTAGCAGGGGCGAACCAACGCCGGCGGGCGGCGGCGGGAACTTGCCTGGATAGAGTAGGTATGGAAAGCGGCGTACGACAGCGGGTACATCCAAATGGGTCGCGGCAAGTTGCTGTGGATGCGGAAGTAGCCCGCCGCCAGCATCATGATCACCTGAAAACAAGGAAAGGAAACGTTTTTCGCTCATCCGGGGATGATGATGGTGATGGGATCTAATGGGGACTCACGTGAATGAAGACCAGGTTCAGAATGGATTGAAAGGGTTCCAGCCAGACGTAGGCGACGACCATCATCAGGCCGTCGTTGGCCAGGAGGCAGGTGAAGACGTTCAGGACGAAGTACATCAGCAGGCTGAACTCGCTCCTCAGCCCAACCAGAAAATAGAAGACGATGCTGGTGGAAATGGAGAGGAGGAACAGGAACGGGATGCTGGCCAAGACGTGCCCGAGCAGGAATACCAGGGCTCCCGTGTGCCCGTTAGATTCTTCACTAGCGTAAACCTGTAGAGTAAGAAGGTTTTCCATTACAGGAGAATCCGAGGAAGATAGTCGGGATAAAATGAGATTACCTTGATTTCCTTGATATACGCAGGTAATCCAGCAATAGATAGCAAGGAGACGAATGATACGAACACAAAGATGGATGAGACTCTGACCTGAAAGTTTAGGAGTGGGAGATTATTATAGCTGCAATGGGTTCACAGGGTTTTCATCCCATCTGGTCACTTGAAGCTTCTGAGATACAGGAAGAACTTACCATTACAGAAGACAAGGAATGGCCCATGTTGAAGAACATTGTGCCAACACAGACTGCCAGAAGCAAACTAAGAACAATACGGAGCCAGAAGTATCTCCATTCCCTTGACAAAATCAACAAAGACCTCCATGTCAAAACCGCAACCCTTGTGGTACTACTAACCTTGCCCTTGCTCTTAATAAGAGGCCCATCCTGGTGCACAGACATGCTGATAAGCTACTAAGTATCCGGACAAATTAAAAAAAAAGTTCCAAACTTGTAAAGAAACACTGAAGAAGAAGTGATCTGAAGAAAGGTGCATTATAGTCTCAGTTTAATGAAAAGTTTAGTTTAAAAAACTTTACCTTCTTGGTAAGCTTTTCTATCATTGATTCGACAGCAGCTGATTCAGAAGATAGTTTGTAAGTGGCCTCCAAAGTCCGGATGGCAACTGCTGTGTCCATGTTCACCGATGTAAAATCCCCATTGTCATCCTGCAAAGGATCATGTGTACGGTTGTGTATAAAACCTTCCCAACACAAAAATTACAGATAAATGGGGGCAAATGAGGGCACATGTACCTGCAAACTCTTGCACATGGCTATGATTCTATCGAAATCCGTATTTATAGCACGTAGAAAGTGATCAGAGGGACTCTGCATAATTGGGCAAGGAAATCCTGCATTTGAGAAATGCTGCATAAAAATCAAAGACATTGCTAGATTAGTCACTTCCAAATATGTTACATGAGAGAAATCGTAACCTTGTAAATTTTTTATATCTTACAAAAGGTACCCATTGATATGCAGAATACAATCAAACGATTCAGGCTGTAGACGTTAAGCCACAAATCTCGAAGCACAGTTCAGGATGCGAAAACAAATGAAGCATCTACCTGTAAGCAGGCCAATGTCTCCCCAAAAAATAGTGTGTTTCCATTGGAAAGCAAGCATATCCGATCAAAGAGGCCAAAAACTTCTGTGCTGCTTTGGTACATTGTGAAAATGAGTGTGCAACCTGTGCCCGCAAGTTTCTTCAATGTAACCATCATCAAAAGCGCAGAGACGCTGAAGGCATAAATAAAATCAGGGGTAAGAAAAAATGCCTTGGAGAAAAAGGCGTCCAATAAATTGAAATCTAAAGTGGGGACTTTGAAGAAACCTGTCAAGGTGATAGAGAGGTTCATCGACAAATAAAACATGAGGTCTAGTCACAAGTTCTCTGGCAATGCTAATGCGTCTCCTCTCTCCAGATGGAAGACCCTTCACATAGCACTGTCCACCAATGACCTTGTCAGAGTAGTCCGCCAGGGACATGGCTTGAATGGCATCCTCTACTGCACTTTTCTTCTGTGAGAAGAAGCCAGGAAGCTGAAGAAGTGCCGAGTAGTATAACATCTCTCTGACTGTAAGAGAGTCGATCAATGTGTCTTCCCTCTCAACATATCCCTGTAGGACAAGAATGGGAAGTAAAGTAAAGATTAATCCAGTTCTAAAACGAGCAATGGCACTGGACACCGTGACAATTGGAATCACTTACGTATGTACCATATGGCATACTCTCCTTTGAGCCATTTATAAACACTTCGCCATACATTCTCGCAGGACTCGGCAATTTACCTTAGAAAGATCAAACAAAGAGAGGACTGAGAGATAGGCAAATTCACGGCATGACCCACAAGAGATATTTGTGGATGAAATATAAATATCATTTACATGCTAAGACATACAGGACTCAAAAAATATAAACCCCCAACTCATAATACATTTTATTTTTTTGACTAGTTCAAATCTTCGGTCCAAACAAATCTCTATGTTCCAATGATAGACAAAGTAAATATTTATCTCCAAGGCCCTTAATTTGCACTGATGCAGCAATGGGAATTTGTGTATTCTTTTAGTGGCTTTTACCAGGTAGGGGCTAATCCAACGCCAGTCTCAGGGTGGCTGATCAGGACCGTAGAGGTGAAGATGCTGCCTAAAACCAACTCCTGAGAATGAACATTGTCCTACTATTATTAAGCAGTTCTTTTTTGCTTCTCCTTCACCGAGTAGATAAATAGTAATGCATAGAATCATTTGAAGAGAACTTGAAACATAACATGGAATAATCACAATCATCTTGGTCTAACCTGCCATTGCCCTCAGTAGTGTTGACTTTCCTGACCTAGCAGGACCCATAATTACCGTAAGAGTTCCAGGCAATGCATAACCATTGGAACTCTTCACGATTTTGTCAGAGTAGTGCCTTTTCCCCTTCACCGTGACGGTCAGATCTTTCCAGACAACTGACGCCCCAGCAATCTTTCTCTCTGTCACCGGCGCAGAAACCTCCGGCAATGATGGTGATGCTATTGACAGACTGTTGACGTTCGACAGATATGGGGAAGTAGCCGCCGTTCCTACATTGATGGCGTCGACACCTTCCTCGAGCTGGGCATCAATTTCTGCGTCATCCCACTCGGGTGAGTCCTCAAATGAGATAGGCCGTCTTTGGGATCCTGGTTTGCGCAAATAGAAGAAGTTGCCGGACGGTGCTCTGCCTGCAGGACTACTCGCTGAGGATGACGAAGACCTATAATTATCCGAATAAGACTGGATTTCCTCCATCAAACTCGAGCCGCCGTCGGTAACGGGGAAGAATTTCGCGCCAAACAAAGAGAACGAAGAGCTCTCCCTCTCGCACGTTAGATTACGATAACTGCTTCACCGTACGTTCCCAGCAGCCACATTTGCACCTGAGGGCGAAAAATTACCACCGTAACAGTTCTCACTGCTCGTGAAGATATAGAAGCACCTTTGTCCACTGAAACAGGAGGAAAGGAAGCTATTCCTTACCAGAAATAGCCCGGCATTGGAAGATTATCACTTCCTCGCGTTGCCTTCGCCAACGAGAATCCAAAACCCTGAGCCCTAGCGCCTTCCAAACGGTGAACGACAGCTCTGGGCGCCCTCCGTTGCCACCACGAGGAGTAGAACTCACTTCAACTGATCGAGACCGGAGGAAGAAGAAGAAGGAACTCCCCACCGCCCACCCCTCCGAAACCTGTCGGAATTCGCCACCGAACAGCGCGAAGAACTCCGCCGCCGGCACCAGAACAAGCCGATTCGGTGATTACTGAAGGCTGCACGTGCAGGAAACCAGTGCATTAGCAAATGGGCAAGAACCCGACAAGAGAAAGCAGAGAACAGGGAAGAAAGAAAAAAAGCGAAAAGCAAATCCAGAAGGCGAGAAAGAAACCTCGAACCAGGCGGAGGAGAGTGTGATGAGGGAATGCAGCCTCCGCACCGGAACCTGCCGTTTAGACTGACCAGTGGGATTCTTCCTCCACCAGAGATACCCCGGATCAGTTTTGGTTAGTCTACCTACTAGAAAAGACAAAGAAACTGGACGTGCCCTCCGTGGTGGGGCACTGCCCCACACCCTGCTCTTGCGGAACACCATAACTCCCGCTGTCGTTGATTGGCGGCGTAATCACGCAGCGTCCTTCTTTTGACCCACCCAGCAGAGACACGTCAGCTGGCCCCACATTTAGTCCTCCCTCTCTCTCTCTCTCTCAAAGGGGTAGACCCACCCCACGCTTAGATGCCGTCAGATTTGGAATAGCCTTAATTGGTTTTGATGAGGCGCGCCCACCCCATAATTACTTGCCACTCACACGGACCATAAGAAAGCGACTCAGAAGTCAACGATAGTAGCTGGACTAGGGGGTAACTTCACCATTTAGGAGAAGTCAACGAGACTGAGAAAAAAACTCTTATCTAGCAAGAAATCTACTTCTGGCCAACCTGCGGCCTTGACCCAGCGACTGTTCAGACAACACCTGATCCGTTCATCCCAGGGCCTCCCGACCAGAAAACTGTTCTTCATGGTCAGAATCCTACACGTTGACTCCGCAAGAGGACCATCACGCTGAATAAATGGCTACCAGCACCCGCACTTCCGGGAACTAGCGGTGAGCTTACCAGGATTTGAGAGTCTTGAAAGAGGAAAAAAGGTCATTAATTTACATCATCAAAACTAATTCAGGAAAACATTTTCGGACAAGCATTGTAAAGAAAAGTAGTAGAAATGGGCTGCCCACGTGGAGCACCGGCCGCCATTCGCTTAGGCGTGGGGTGAGAACATCGCAATAGGATGCTGCAAAAGGAATCAATGGTCAAAAAGCACCATGAGCCAGCTGCTTAGAGAGCATAAGACCTGGAAATACGTTCGGAAAGCAACCTGCACGCCATTAAGCTAAATGAGACAGAGCCGACATTCATTGACTAGAAAATTATTAGGGCAGTTCTAGAACAGCAATAAGAAGAGCTTTCTACAGGGAGTCGTCAGCAGGAAAAGAGGCGTGAGAGAGAGAGAGAGAGAGAGAGAGAGAGAGAGAAGAGAGAGTCTATATAGGTGGGCTACGAGAAGCCACTGTTGGGTTGCTCCATTCGTTAAGATAGCACTTGACAACATGATCATCCAAAAAGAGGAATGTCTGCAGAAGAAACAACATAATTTCAGAGTCTGACAGACGTAGACAAATCACAAGGTTCACAATATGGTCACCGAAAACGGCTTTTGCCAATATGGTACTCCGCAATGTGATGATCAGTTCTGTAATGTCTGCAGAAGACACAGAGCACACTTAGTCAGGGCGTGACGTACATGCAATATCTCCAGTATTTTCTCTTATCTCTCGCATTAGTTACTCACATTGGAAAAGATTAATTACCCTTTCAAACACTTCCAGGATTGAGCGATCATCTCTTTCGACCTCCACGTTCCCTTAAAGCGAGTGTTAGGGTTTCTCCCGGACCAACATTGTAGTAGGCAAGAGTGAGATTGTCTTTAAGGAAACCCGCTCTGCCACTAAGTTTCTGTTTGTTTGCAGGAAGCTGGACTTCTCCAGCGATCTTCTCCTTGAGACTGCCGATAGTCTCAGACAAAGACTGGACTGTGATCTCCAAAACTTGCCCCTTCAGATTTCCCTCGTCAACATTTGGAACAGATATGGACACACGGGCAGGACCCTTCAATTTAAAAGAATTAATAAATAAGTAAAATGCCAGGCACAATGTTAGAGTCTAAGAAGTTATTGGGTTAGCTAAAATAATAAAACATGGAAAAATATCAAGTATAACATAGGCCGAAAATGAGTTGGAAAATAAGTAGCAGAGGCCAAGTAGTACCAGGTGTTGAGCAAGGAACTTGTCCTCAGGAATGAGTGTCACTTCATCAATTCTCTGCCTCTTGGGTTCTGGTTCATCAGGAAGTGGAGGAGCTTCCTCAGGAGGGGGTGGTGGTGGCATTCCCTGTGGCAAAGGTGGCGCAACCATCTGCATAGGAGGGGGTGGTGGCGTCATCTGAACAAAAGGCCGCGGAACCAGAGGTGTAAATTGGGATCCCGGAGGCGGAGGTATTGGCATGCTTGGAGGGTTCATGGTGACTTGATGAGCCAGATGCATAGGCTGCATAAGATGCTGTTGTGAAGACATAGACATGGGCGGCGGTGGCCTCACTGATGAGGGTACGGGCATGACAGGAGGCCTCGACATTGGATGCACAGGAAGCCCACCACTGCCTGGGATAGAATATGGGGCATTGGGAGCATTCCATGGAATATTCAGCGCTAGTCCAGGTGGTGGAGGCAATGGGCGAACCATAGGCATGCCAGGTTTTGGTGGCGGAGCAGGACCAGGAAGCATCCTGGAATCACTGGTGCTGGTCTGAGTTTGCTCCTCACCAGGTGTTTGCGTCATAGCCTGGTTAGCAGTCCGTCCAATGCTTCCGGCGTGACCGTCCCATATAACTTGCTTTGGCTGCTCCTCTTTCTTTTTCTCAATCTCCGCCTTCACTGCATTTGACACTTCCTCCTCTGTAGTTCCAAAAATATCTGGTCGAGTTCTTGCTAGCCCAACTATATTCCTCGAAATTTCATCATCCTGCGCAAGTGTCGTCTCCCTAATCTTAGCCATCATCCTCTCCTTCTGTTCCTTGTACTTGGGATCTATGAGAGATATACGCATATGCTCAGCCATTTCACTTATGGGGATCAGCTCACCAGTAATGGGAGAGACAACAAACTTAGTTGGGTCTCTTTCAGCCGTATGCCTCTCCTCTGGCTTCCTCCAGTTTTTCACAATCCTCATCGGAGGCTCATGTTCAGGAGCAGCCCTTGGTTCGAGCTTCTCCTCATCCTTGCTTTCATCAAGCCGTGCAGCCATCATGCCTTCCTGCACAAGCTGGATCTCCTCCTCATCCATCTCCATCTCCACCTCCTTCCCAGGCTCTGCCATCTCCAACACTTGTTGCTCCTCTAATGTTGTCGCCTTGCTATTCCTAATCACCTCCTCCAATGTCAGGGGCTCTGGCAGATCCATATCCTCATCGTCGGCAAATTCAATTGTCTCCACCACAACAAAGTCGTGCCAGTCAATCATCGCCATCTGTACCCGTTCCTGCTCGATCTCATCTTCGGCCTTCTGCCGAGCCTGCTCTTGCGATCGCTCCCACTCTAGGCGGTGCAAGCACCGCTCGAGAACGATCGTCATGTCTCGCGCACTTCCCCGCAGTTTCTCAGTCAGTCCCTTGGGAGGCATCAATACCTTAGAGTAAGCATCGGCAAGAGCGGTGAAAAAGGTGAACAAACTGTGGGTTGGCTTCAAGAAGTGGAACTGCGGATTGTTGATCTCCCGGCTGGTGAGACCTGCAAGGAAGGATTTGCCGTTCCTTGCCACAAACTGGGCGGTAAGCTTAATGATGTCAAGCTCTTCCCCAGTAATTCCCTCGGGAAGTCTTACGGTGTACTGTTCGGCTTCCGGTGGCTCGAGAACTTTGCGTAAAGGGATCTTGAACTGGGCGCCGATGTCAACCTTGGCCGCAACAGCAGACTCGCTCGGCGCCAGAGAAGCATCGGCCGCAGGGGCGGACTCAGAGGGCTTCGAGGAATCATCCGCCGGCGCCTCCGGTTGGCCGGCGGAACTCTGGAGCTGCGATCGGAATTCGGAGAGGCGGTGCTGATAGTAAGCGTGATAGGGGTCGGTAGGGATGAGAAAGTTGAACTTGGCGTTGCCCGCGTTGTGGGCGAGGATCCGCCTCTCGAACTCGGGGCCGTTCTTACTGACGAAGCTGGAGGTCTTGTCGATGATCGTACGGATATCAGGCGGGGGGTGGATGATCCCAATGGTCCGGGTGTGCGTCGTCACTGACCCCGGCTTCTGCTCCGCTCCGCCGCTCTGCTCCTTTAGCTTTCCCTCAACCAGGTCCGAATCGCCGTCGCCGACGACCTGAGACAGAGGCACCGGGCCTAGGTTCCCATCCAACGGAGGCGCGGGGAGTTGCAAAATCGGCGACAACCCCACCATAGCTTCCCCTTCCCGAGCTGGATCCAAAGCAACAACCGCACAGGCTAGGGTTAGGGTTCTAGTAAAATCCCCTTCCCAACCAAAACGATGACGAAGAAAACGCGCCCCAGCTGCGGAAGAAGAGGGATAAATATTCATCCGTTTATATACCTGCAACCTCCACATTTTTACACGCAAATCAAGTACGCACATTTCTTCTTAGATCTGGAAGATCACCGATTCTTTCCACCAAGGCCGTCCGATCGATAGGACATATCAGGCGACTCAGGAGAGCCCAGAGTACGCTTTTACGGAAAACCCAAAAATAATTAACATATTAAAGAATACCCTAACATTTCGATAATTATGAGAAACGGACACGGCGGAGCCCCGCAAGAAACCTGGATTCACACCGCCATTCGACCCCAAATCACACCCAGGAAAAAAACCCAAAACCTGAAGAGAACGAAACCAGACTGGCCACAATGATTCCGAGAAATTGGTACAATCGTCTCGTCAAAAGAGGAAAAAAAATAAATATCTCCCTTCCAACTGCACCCCCTTCTCCTTCTTCTTCTCCTTCTTCTTCTTCTTCCTCTTCTTCTTCTCCTTCTTCTTCATCTTCTTAACAAATAGTAACAACTGTTACCCATGGATTCTGCCACAGGAGCCCAAGGCCTCAAGTCCCCCTTCTGGGAATGGGTTTATACAGAACGACGGTCACATATTTGGAACGGAATCGGTGGGTGATCCCCAGAGCCACCACGGACCTCGGGGCTTCCCTGTTCTCAATGTAGAGGTGATTGAGGATCACATTCTGGGGCGAGGGTATGCCTCCCGAGCAGTCCCTGCTCGGTGAGTAGCTCAACAGAGGGTGCTGAAGATGGGGCGGGACGAGCGGCGGGTCCCGAGCCTCGTCTTCGTTCCCTGGGAAGGGGTTCGTGTAGCTCGAGTCCGGTGACCGGGGGACCTCGAACCCCACCACACTTACTTCCTCCTGCAAGACATTCCTGCCCAGGATGAGGATGAATCAAGAACGGAAGAACCAGATTTAGTGGATGCTCACATTATCCTGTCCGTAATGGTTATCCATGATGCCGCCGCTGAATCATCCACAGACTTGATCTAATGGCGATGCCTGAAAGCCAAAAGCTCTGTTAACAGATTACTTCTTTAAGAAAGGGAGGTCAAGGTACAGGAACCCCACATGCAGGTGTGATGAGACGGAAAAACAAAATTGGGGAAGAACAGGGCTAGCGCAAATTCAATGTAAGGTGGCTGCAGATGATGACAAAGAAGGCAAGACTTGGACGACCAAAGAGAAAACAACAATGCGATTAGAGATCAAGGCTCATAATCTAAGTCTTGAGATGAATTCTGGACAGAAATGAGGGCTCAAAGAGGATACACCAAGCACGGGCCTATGATGGGTAATCCATCAGATATGAGGATCTATGTCCGATACACTGCATACAAAAACATTTGAAATCAGCAGCCTAGAAGTGGGGTGGGATGCTCCAAAGGTTAGGATTTCAGGAACAGTAGTCGTGATGGCAATCTGGTTGACTACTGACCACTCAAGTGTAGCATTCCCAGGAGACCCATCGTGGGAAACCTTATAAACCAAAAGGACCAGCGGCAAATGATGATGCAAGATAATGAGTATCTGAAAGACAAAACGTTCCGTTTGGTTCCTTCCTTGTCCTACGTTGTTTTCATTGTTTATCGATAACACAAGGGCGTTTAATGCTGATCCGATGTAAAAATCATTTTATATATATATTTAAAAAATTACAATTTAAGGATAGATGTGTATTTAATAGGAAATTTTCGGCAAAACATTTTCCACAAGAAGACGGTTTCCAGAAATAGAAAAATTTGGCCATTCTGAAGAATACTGCATCGATTTCCATACATTAACCAGCATCCACCCATCTAAAATGATGAAAATTGGTGAATCATATGGTTCCAAGACAAGGACAATTTTATTTGTCGACAACCAGGTCTAGGTCCACCTAAGCGCAAGAGAAAGAAATGTTCCTTGCAATATATGAGGTCTATCTATAAAAAAATCTTTATGAAGTTGAATCATAAAATACATGATCCGTCATTCTACAGAATTATAAATTCTGGAGTGTCAGTCGGGTAGGTAGATCAGTGATCAGAGCACAAAATAAATAAAATACATATTAAATAATTACTTTAACACCAAATGTTCAGAATCAGATGACAAAGAAAGGATAAGATCTTCAACTAATTAAAAAAAATAATTATAGTCAACGAATAATAACCCAACGTTCATTAAATAGAACTGGTGACTATAATTTTTTTCCCCGAGAAAAAAATTCCTGCTCATTTCAGACACTTTTCTTTTCTTCTTGACGCTTTCATTTCATACATAATTCGCGATTTAAGAGTAAGGCCACTTAACCTGCCATTTTTCTTTGGTGACTTTATCCAGGAAATTACCAGTCAATGCATGCAGGATGTGCCTTTAAAAAAATTAAAAAGAGAAGGGATTACGCAATTTCAGGAGAGAGCCAGGGAGTGGAAGTCATCATGGGCAGCGGGAGCAAATTAATTGGAACCGGAGGAACATTACAGTTGACTATTTCCATGGGCAGATATATAAACACAAAAAATATACCGCAGAACAGAAGGATAAGATGACGGCATTCTCAAACATAAAAAAAGAATATGAAATAGTATCCTTTTGTTCACAGGATCATGTTTATCGACAGAGTACACATCAATATTAGCATCCTACTCCGTTATAGCCACAAGGTCCAGTTCAAAGCATGACTAGTGCATCAGATAATGTTAACTTGCTTGTCATTGTTTGAGACCTCCTCCTAGTTAATAACCCCCACATGCCAGCGAAAATCAACTCCATCACGTCAGGAGGCCAAGTTTAGTATAATTCCAGGGGTTAACGTACGAGAGGCGCTATCACATTTGAAACTTCACTCCCTTTTGCCATAAATAGCTCTCACGCAGCGTTTATATCATACACAGTGTCCAACAGACGCGAGTTTTGAAGCATCCTGCGATATTTTTTCCGAAGGCACAAACTTGCTGATTAAGAAATTCATCATTGGATAACGAAGGACGACTCTGGGTGCTCTATCCATGAGATAATATTTCATACTGATGAGGTTTTATGCATGTCTATGCACGTAGCGTTTCCAGCAAGGTGGGAATAAATCCCAAAAAAATTGGAAAATTCGAAGAGATAGCCCCAGGTAAAAGAAGGGACACCTCCTTTCTCCCTTAATCGGAACCAAAAAGGGAGCACAAGACAACAGCTCTCCACCAGACGTCACTGCTGACAGCTTGAATCGCCCATTCATAAGAAACCGGCACCCCAAATTCCAATAATATGGTAATCACCGGATCAGATTAAAGGGAACGGACCGGAAAAAAATAAAAAAACGAGAGCCTAACGGGGAAGCAAGTATAAACCCACAGATCGGCGGAAGATTATAAGCAAAACGAATAAAATTCTAGATATATAAAGAGAGAGGGGGAGGAGAGTGAGGAAATACCTGACTGAGAACAGATGAAGAGAGAATCGCAATCGTTTAAGGAGATGTAGGAAACAGGAACCACTTCTCCAAGCTCCCGTCTCCGTCAAAACCCTTTCACCTTCTCTGGAATCCGAGAGTGAAGATTACATGTACGTAAAAAACCCAATCGTTGCAGGTAACGAAGAAGAATCCCCCACCTCCTTTCTATCTCCTCCCCTTTATCGGCCTGAGAGACGATTGCCCGCGAGATTAACCCCACAGAGGTGGCGCGCGTGACCAGTAGGATGCCGCCGCTTGTCCCCTGGCGACGGTGTCTCGACGGCGACGGCGACACCACTGCCCCTTCCCCCCTCCCCCCTCCCCCCGCCCTTTTCTTTTTCCTCGAGGGCACAGCCCCAGCTTCGGCGTGGGAGTTCCTTTGAAAGAATATTTATCTTTATGTACCCATCAAATCCAACTATTTGTTACACATTTAATTGTACATCTATTTATACTTATGCCTCTAAAATCCTTCAAAACTTACTCTTTACAGTGGACAGTCGGTGGCGTCGGCCAAGCCCAATTCGCGGACCATTGGTACAAGACGTTCGGTCCAAGGATTATATGCGTCTTGATTTGGACCGCCGGAATTTTATGATTTGGCCCTTTATTTTTCTACATTTTGAGTATCCCCCCTCAATCGTGCGTTCTCTAGGTTCTGGTCTATGGGCCAAGGTTGGCATTAATTAGACCTACCCATCCGCTAGGGCTGCCCCAGTGGGCCCAGCGAACACAGCACAGTGGAATGCTCGTAAATACGGGCCCACCTGGGTCTATTATCGGCGGCCCATTACCCCAAAAGAATATCTGGAATCTGTTGGCTGACCCAGTCAACGCCATGCCAACAACGCGGCGGCCGAAAGGTCGATCCTAACCGTCCGAAGGAGATCCTGATGACATCGGATGGACGTGGAGTCGCACCGCCATGGACGTAAAAATAACAGCGTTCCCGACCTCGAGAAGTGTGTAGAACGTGGAGGCCACCTCTCAAAGCGAGTTCGCTGTACTAGGTTTAATTATTTAAATCGCCAAGAAGAGAGAGAGAGAGGACGCCTCAGATATGGCCCACAGTGTATGTATTAATTGGGTTATTGTGAAGTTACCAGAACGGGCGTCAACGGGCGGGGAGGGCCGTCCGGAATTGAGTCCAGGCTGGGCCCGGCCTGAATCGAGGTCCGGTCGTGGCCTAGTGGCACTAGGGAGCCAACGGGCCGGGCTGGGTAGTTACTGGCGTTGACGGCCCCGGGGGGGGGGGCGGGGCGAAGAGTTAGGGGACGGAGGAAACATTGTACAGCACGAGCTCCCAGATCCAGAAATTCCCTTCCGCTCTGCCCGCTATAAAGGCCGCCCCCCCACCACCATCATCTGTTCATCTCCTCCCATCCGCGCTGCCTCTCGCCGTGTTCTCTTATCTCCTTCCCTCCCGTCCGCCGCCCCATTGATGCAGTCACGGAGGCCGAGGCGGAGAACTGCAGATGCTGGCCGGAGATCTGTCCAGTTTCAGCGAGGTTTTACGCCGGAAATCAGCGGGCAGCGTCCCCTTCGCCTTTTCTCCGATCGGTCCGGTCCGCCTTGTTTTTGTAGCAATCTGTCCCTCGTCGTCTGCTCTCTCGCTGGAACTGATTTGGAACGACGATCGTGTTCTTCCGTTAGGAGCTGAATTCGATGCCGATGTCTCCCCGAATACAGGGAGATTTTGAGTATTCTGTTCAGAGTTGCGAGAGGCGGAGATCCCTTCTTCCTTGTTCTTCATATTCGTAATTTTGTTCGGTTGAGGCAGACTAGGGTTTGATTGAGTGAGGGAGATGGAGAGAAGAGAATAGTGTGCACAGATAGGGGGAGTACAGATTCCCCCAGCCTGCGGCACAGCAGTGGCAGTGCCTTCTTTTTACGTTTTGGCCAGTGTGATCCGTACACGTCACCGCACGCTTGTTGTCGAGTGGCGTGCAAGTGTGCATGCATCGTCCATTCCCACCGTTTCTCTCCTTCGTCGCTTCTGTATCTTTCTTCCCGTTCAAATTAAGCGGCTAGAGACGACCTTTTCCACCCCTCGTCTCTTCTGTTTCTACCTTCGCTCTCTTTCAGGCTGCGTCTTACCGCCGTTGTGCATGGGGTGAAGAAACTCCGAACAGCCGGTGTTTGCGGGCGCAGCATCATCAAGATTCACGACGAGCGGGAGGTGCTTTGACAGGGTTTGACGCGTCGTTGGTTTGCTGAGAATCTTGATGATGCTGCTTCGGCAATCGGCGGCTAATATCTAGGAAGAAAGGCGTGTTACCTTGATCCCGTTTGTCGGATCGCATCGTTTCGAGTGAGAAAGGAGGGGAGACAGTGATCCTACTAAGCATCCTCCTCGATCTATTCCGACTTCTCTCTCTCGCTCGCTCGATCCCTCGTTTTCTCTCTCGCTCCCACGCTCCCTCTCTCTCTCACTCGCTCTTTCTCTCTCGATCGCTCGATCCCTTGCTTTCTCTCTCGCTCCCACGCTCCCTCTCTCTCACTCGCTCTCTCTCTCTCGTCCGCTCGATCGCTCGCTTTCTCTCTCCTCCCTCTCTCTCTCTCTCTCTCTCGCTGGCTCTAATGCTCCGATATATCACTAAAAATGAGTAACCATCGCTTAAATCTTTTCGCCTTGTCCTGAAGGTTTTAGACGAGATGTTTGCAGCAGGTGGATTCTTTGAAACAGGAATGATTTAGTCAACGTGCGGCTTTTAACTCACATCTCGGTTTTCTTTTTCTCACTTTTCTCTACCTATCCGTTTCCTCGGTACGGTCTTCTGTTGTCTATTTCACCTCTTTTGTTCTTCTCGTAATGGTTCATGACTTTGCCAATGACGATAAATCCCCCCTGACCTCGGTGATTCCGAGTGCGGTGTTTTGGTATGCCTCTTACTATTTCACCTCCGTGATTCCGATCGTCCTCGGCCTCCTGTATAACGATACCGTATCTCTAAGGTACTCTTAGCACATGCTTCTTCATCTGGTTCGTACGCAGGCTTTTTCTCCGGAATTCGCTTGTGGGGGTCTGTCGCAACGTCTACTTTGGCGACTCTTAGCGCATAAGTCTCGAGGTCAGACTCATCTTGGTATGATACTCGTTGATAAAATTGTCATCGCTGTTACTAACCGAACTTCCTGTCACAGGAGCTCGCATCTGAAAAAAAAATCCCGGATCACTCAATACATGATACTTCTTTATTTCCCACAGGTGGTGATTTGTCAAGATGATATAGATAATCGAGATGCGATGGTTCATTTTCACATGGGTAGAATGATACACGTTTGCGCATTAAATTTTTATGCCATCTTTGATTGAACATACACCCGATTACACGCACCTCTGGCTTTGTATGTGCTTCTTGAGCCTGTGAATACTTTCCAGCTTTGTTTATGTTTGGAATGCACACGAATCATGTTTAGTGCTGGTCAAAAACTGATTTGACATCTTCTCACTGCGTTCATTAGTAGTAAAGTAGTGAGCTTTGTATGATGGTTTTATTTTTTAGATTTATTGCACATATTGGGAAGGATATATAACACATCTTTATGTTGTGTAGGAATTCAACTTTAGAAAATTTCTCAACTAACTATGTTAATTGAAAATTACTATTACTCTTATTTTTTATTGATCACTTCATTGCCAAGAGTTGATGTCTATGACTTATTCCAAGCCTTTAAGATTGAATGATCACACAAGGAACAAGATAAGAAGAACATCAAATATTTAAATTAAATTAATAATTATCATGTTTTCTTGGAGAAATTATAAACATGGGAAAAAATATTTAATAAATCAAAATTTTGATATTGTGATTAAGGACTTTAGTTCTATGATAGGTTGATTTTGGTTTGGTTTAACAATTGTTAAAGATATCCATGTTTGCTAGTATCAAATGCTTGAAGGAATGTTGTAGTATACTAGTTTCCTAGTGACAAGATGTAATCATCTAGTCTCTTATTGATATTTAATGAATTGTATCCTATCCTATAATCATGATATTGGCATTAGTGATATCTTGTAGCAATAGAAATAGTATTTATATATTTTTTGTGTTCACATTACATTGTTAACAACATCATTCACTATGTAATCACAGTGAATGTTTACAATATACCATGTTATCATCATTCGTCTAATGCATGAATTGTGTTTACATGTTATTTTCACTTATAAAATGCAATAATATACATTTTAATATTGATTCACATATAGTATTTATTAGTATATTACATTATCTATAGTCATATAGTGCATTATATGTGTTTATATGGTATGTTTATTGATGCACTGAATTATCTATAACATGACATGTTGTGATATATCCATTTATATGTTGTGTTCATAGATATATTGCACTCATTACAATCATTTATGTTCATATGATGCATTCACTAGTATATTACATTAGCTGTGCTCATATATTATCTTATTATGTGACATACTAACTTTTTCATTCTCGTATAATATGTTCATTGATGTTTTGCATTATCTCATGGTATACTATATCATCTAAATTCAAATATTTTTATTCATTCTAAACATTTTTAAGTACAGAATTGACACAACTTTTTACATTTATGTTTATACTTCAAATTCTATCACAAATATATGTTTATGTATATCTATATATATACTTCTTAGAAACCTAGTTTGAAGGCAGATACAATGCAATAAAGAAATCAAATATTGAATGTATATTTTAACTTAGAAGATTAATGTGTATTTTCTCAAGGTTATTTTCAAGTGTGATATATCATGCAAAACTCTTATGCAATCCATTTGTAACCATATGAGAATAATGTAGCCCTTATAACCTAAGTGTATAAAATCACAAGATGCTAGTCATTAGAAAATGTTGAATCATAATTAATCAACATAATAGTGATTTTGTGTTGTATTAGTACTTTTTAACTATACATTTTTCATGTTGGTATCATGAGCTAAATCAGAAAATACATTTCCACTCAAGGTTTGGCAATAATATGAGTTCTCCAGTGGCAAATAGTCCTAACACAACTAGAACAGCGACACTCTAAGAATCTTTTTTCAGTGCTCTAGAGGTAAGCAAGTTAGTGAGGTGATTTTTTCAGAAGCAACATAATTTCTAGTTTTGTAAAACCTATTGTTGTTGATAGTGTGGTCAATTATCTAGTGGCTATATTCATGAGTATTTAATTGATGTAATAATATTCAATGAGATACTGTAACCAAAATGAGTCTAAAAGTTCTAGGGATAGTTGATGGAGGTTGAGAGTCAAACAATCTACTTATTATCTATATGTTTATTATGTGAAAAATTATGTTTACATTCGTGCCTTACCTTTCTCAAATCAATAAAAAGTTATCTAGATCATCTTGGCTAGATTAACTATATTGATAACAATAAATAGTGGTCACCCGTATATAGTCAATTTCATGTGCTTATTGCACTAGTTATCTCATCTTTGAACATATGGCATTAAGACTATAATATTTCTTCATAATGAATAAGATTAGCTTTTTCTTTGTTGCACAGGAGCAAGTGCATTCATACCTCTTCCCTTCTCATCTAGACACCTTTTGTCACCCACAAGTTTTTCAATCCTTGCTCTTTACAAAATCAAAAATCTGGATAACAAGGGAAAACTTTGATCACAAGGTTGAGTCATTAAATTCTGAACAAAAGTTCTTGTTTGTTTCCTTAAACCAACAAATAGGTGTTTGTGAATTTGTCATTAAGAAGAGAGAGAATATATGGAACAAAAGTACATCTAAAGAGTGTAGCATATGACAAAAGATCCCCACCATAGAGCATCATCAATCTCCACAATGTATAACGTGGTCCTAAGATTATAATAATTGAGTCTACTTTTTAAGTTATGTTACCTCTAGCTTTTATGTAAGTCTAGTTACTAAATTTAAAAACCTCAATAGAAAAAGCTATGTTTGTGCCTCTCCAAATTATACTAATAATGACATTCATCACAACATTATTCTTGATTTATGTGGTTGTATTACATCATGTAAATAAAAATAACATGGGTGGGTAAAATGTTGAGAATTGTTTAGTTTCTCTAAAAAAAACATTAAGACTAAAGAATTATGTGATACATCACCTATCCAAGTTATGTATAAAATATTTTAAATAATATTTAAATAACATATAACACATTAGGCCCTATTGAATCAAGTTTATTTAGCTAAAATATAAGTGAGATGTGCTAATTTATTACTTCTACTGATGATTTCTTTGAAAATAATATGTTGTAGTTTAAAAATATGTAGAAAATCCTTTTAGAGATTAGCCTTCAAATAATGTGGAGAATAAGCACATAATGAATTTAACTATTTTTCATAAAATGATCGAATTTAGGAAACCACGTAACTATAAGATTATTTCAATGCTTAGCCAATATAGTTTAACCATAAATTATGAGAAGCATCATTCTTTATCACTATTTCTTAATAAAACAAGAAATATTTATACTTCATATCTGAGATTTTCTATTAAATGTAAAACGCATGATGATTAAATATATACAAATTCAACTTATATATATGTATTAATCTATCAATTGAAAGTCTATTATGGAATTTTCTGATTTTTATGTGATATATCATGAAAATATTTTCAATTAAACTATAAAAAAAATGAAATTACATTTAAGTTGACTAATTAATAGATCCCACAATGCTTAGATACCTTCTAAACGAATAGAGTTCTTTCAATTGAAAATAATCAATTTATAATGAGTTAGATGAATATAATCATTATATATGATTAAATTTCAAATTTGTAAGCGTGATAGTATGCTTATAGGATGATGATTTGTTGATTTTGTGTTCAAATTCTAATTTTTTAGATTTGATGATATTCTTTTTTTTTGTTAAGTGAATTTGAGACTAACTTTGATCTTCCATACTGGTGTAACTTGTTAATTTAGATCTAGATAGAAATCAATAAAACTAGCTCTAAAATGTGATACGACATATGTCATTAGTTTTTAATTTTTGCCATTGATCTCTAGTTATAATAAAATTAATATTATTAAGATAAAATAATCTTTAAAAAAAATAGATTTGAGATTAATGTGTATTGTGTACATGTTCAAATATATAGATTTGGTAAGTTTAATGGGGTAGTGAGGAGACATGCTTGAATGGAGATGGGATGTGATCCATTTCTTTGATAGTATATTGATGAGCAAAATTATTTGACTTTTAGAGACAAATCATTTCGTTATGTTAACATATTTTCTTCAAGGGTGAGATAATTTATATTACCAAAAACATGGTACTTGAATAAGAATACAATGAAATTATTACGAATTTATCCTTTGAGAAATTGCACGAAAATTTTGGACCGAGCATGCCATCTTGTGTTTTTCTTATTTTAATGAAAATAATTGTTTGACTTTACATGAAGATTCTCATGAAGAAAATATCTCAACCTGATAAACTAGGAAAATGAAGACAAAACCACCATCAATATTGTAAAGTAGTGAAAATCAACGTGTGAATTCATTTTCTAAACGTCACACTTTTCTAAGACAATTTTAGATTTTCTAATCCCCTAGTGTCAAAGTGGACGTGCCGGAGTGGTTATCGGGCATGACTAGAAATCATGTGGGCTCTGCCCGCGCAGGTTCGAATCCTGCCGTCCACGCTTTTTTCTGCATCTACTCATTCCGATGCCGTCTGGGTTTTTGCCCGTTGGTCAGTTCTCCATTCAAGTGCCCGTACGGACATATAACACTCGTTGGTTCACTTCACAACTGAGTCGATCTCTCCCAAATCTTTGAACCCAAAATCAAGTTTGACATTTTCAGTAGTTTACTAATTATGATTAGTAATTAGTTTCACTTCACATCTTTGACATTTGCTTAGATCCATCTCTTATTATGGTTATTATCACATTTATTGTGAAATTCTTCTGAGTTTATGGCACATAATCCTTCAAAGACAAAAGACAGTGGATTGACATTAACCAAAGTCGTCGCGGGGACCACGAGGCCAGCTTCAGCATCCCTCCCTAGCGATCCCACCTCCGATCTGCATGAAATAGAAGGGATCGAGATTTGATGAGCTGAAGGATGGTGCATGGTACATCAAAATTACGACCCCTTGGGGATTCCAGTGCTAGTCAGGATCTATTAGGGTTCCCAATGCACGGGGTAAGCCAGGAGCCCGTCTTTCCCACCAAATGATAGTTTCTCTCTCTCTCTCTCTCTCTCTCTCTCTCTCTCTCTCTCTCTCTCTCTCTTAGATGGGCTCTCATGAAGCACCGGGCCTTGTCATTTGGTGCGAAAGACGTGCTCCGGGCCGGGTCATTGATTTTCCCACAAGATCTATGCCGAGGATTTCATTCCAAGGCTATTTTTTGTGCAAGATTCATAAATTCAACTTACCCACATTACTGCTTCGCCAGGATGGGAACTCCACAGGCCGCTGGAGCGAGTTTACCGTCGCTGTACACAAGGTTGCCTCTCACAAAGGTTGCCATGACCTTTCCAGACAATCTCGTGCCCATGTAAGCTGAGATATTCTGTAGAAAAATAAAAAAAATATACATAGTTATTCTATTTTTTCCCAAAGTTGATGAACAGCCGGTGAAGAACTAATGCCTCAAAGCATAAGCCGATGTTCTTTCGAAGCTGCAGGCACATTCAAGCCCAATCATGGCAAGAAAAGAAATAATATGCATGAAGAACCACGCTGTTAGGACGGAGGATGCCCATTCGTCAAGATGAACTCAACAGTTTGGTGAGCGAAGACGGAATGCAGTGCACAACATACAGGGTGCTTGAGGTACGTGGTGTAATTTTCGTTGAGCTCGAATTCCTCGTCAGGATCCCACACGACGATGTCGGCGTGTTTTCCTCCAGAGATGGCCCCCTGAATTGAAACATTTATGGGTCAGGCATCGTGTAACCTTTCCTGATCTGTCAGCAATTTGTTGTCGCTTTCTTTATATCGCATGCATCGATTACTTTCAGGTCTGCGAATATACTACTGATAAACAATAATCTGATCTAAAGGGCCTCAGGGACCCCTCTTTTTCGGTGGTGTAACAAGGGAGATGGCCGCAAAGGGCCATGGATGAGAGAGAAAGATATATATATATATAGATAGAGAGAGAGAGGGTAATCATGAAGGGAGCTTAGTCTTTTTGCATAATAGCGTCATGATTTAGACAGAAGAGGCTAGAAAAATAAGAGTATGATAGCTTTCAAGGACCTAGAAGTTTAATTCAAAAATAGAGGAACTTGTCGATAATTCAGTTGGTTCCCAGGGTCTTATAATAAAATAACCCATGATTAAAAAAAAAAAAATCATGTAAGAAAATAATTTAAAAATAATCACAGACAGCACCTTTAGTTCTTGGCCTGCAAGCTTTGCCGGCCTCTCACTCCACCATGTAGCTAACTGATTCAGAGTAACTCCAAAGCTTTTCCCATACGACCAGGTCACTGGCAAGTCAAACTACAGTACAATATTTCATGCCCATTAGTTTCTTTCCACAAATTAAAATAAATCGCAGAAGAATATTTATTTTTTTCTGATTCTCTAGATATTACAATATCTTGATTGATAATGGCAGAGAATCCGTTATGCTCTCGGATGATCACATTTTATAATCACTAGCTTTGAAACAAAGAAGACAGAATACAGTGAGCATTCAATAATTACACAGGAATGAGATCTATCGCAGATTAAATAACATAGTTTTCCATAAATATACCGGAGACAGATTTTTTTTAAAACTTAATTTGTTATTCTGGTTTCAAAAGAAATCACGCTGGCCACTCTAAATCAAGGGTTTTTCTCAAAAAAGGCTTCCCAGCCTAATTTTAAATAAATAAACGTAAATATGAGCATGATTCATGTCCCCATCGGACCGCACATTATAAGCTAGCATGAGATTCAATAGAAGAAGAGAGTTCTTCTCTTGATTAGTGTTTACCTGCAACGAGGAAATCCCACCCCACGCCCTAAGAAAATCGCCCTGATCGAAAAGCTTGAGCTCTGGAGCGCTAGGCGAATGATCAGAACTAAGCAAATCAATATGTCCATCCTGAAAAAAAAATTAAAAATCAGGCACTTGGGAACAAATAATAAAAAATAAATAAAAGGTTATCATCGAAACGTTAAATACCATCAATGCTTGCCGTAGCTTGTTCCTATTCACTTCATCTCGAATAGGAGGGGCACACTTGAAGCGTGTATCCCCATCCTTTATTTGCTCCGCCGAAAATGCCAAGTAGTGAGGGCATGTTTCAACACTTAGGCTAGCACCACTTTCCTTTGCTTCCTTCAGAAAGAACAAAAAAAAAAAAGAGTTGATTTAGAGTAGAATTATGGCATCTGACGATAAATAGGCAATACTCTGTCATACCGCCCAAAGATTTGAAAAGAAAAAATAATGCGTTGGGGTTGTCTACCATATGATGCTTGGAATAAAAGACGTAATACAGAATTATGCAGCCGAGCATCGGTTTTGGATGAGAATATTCACCAAGATAAGGTACTTGTGAAGAGGTAATTCGGCTCAAAATGAAAACCGAGCATTCTATAGGAGATATGAACTGGGTGGCTTTTATATCAATAGACTATTCCCGACTCAAAGATTATCTGATGATCCAAACTGCTGATAGGACAGTACCCTAAATATGGAGGAGGGTGGTGTCTTGCTCTTGAACATACAAACTACACCAGCATTTTCATCCCTTGTTCGTGCTAACTTCTTGCTCCGGTCCCCATTCCATCTTCGAAAGGTGATTACGGTTTCTATTTGAGAAGAAAATGCATTGAATAAGGTCATCCTTACGTCCTAGGATGTTTTATATGATAAGTCCACATGTGAGATGAATATAGAATAAAATTAAAAATAAGTATAGTAAATATTATAAACAGTAAAAACCATAATACTATGATAAAAAAAGAATTTTCATGAGAGGAGGAAAGAGAATTATGTCATAAAGCAATGGAATAAAGTCTTGGGCTTGCTTGTTCAATGCTTGTTTGACTCCAAGAGAAACTTCCTGGAAGATCAGTTTTTATCTGAGGAAAGCCTAGTCTGAACATAGGAATCAAAAAAAGATGTGTTCAAATACCTTGATTATACCAAGTGATTTCCACGCATCGGATAAATGAACAATGTGAAGATGAGCTCCTTCTGCACGACCACCAACCCTTGTATCTTGAGCCACTTTGTACAGTTCACTAATAGCTGCTTCTTCCCTTCCCATATGAACATGAGACAAAAATAAATCACAAACAAGACACATGGTTGGAGAGCACTGTAGAAAGAAATCAGAAGAACCTTCATAACAAGTAGCTTGAGCCTCACAGGACATTCTCCCATAAAATACCAATGAGCCAAAGCTAATCAAATGCATAAAGCAGTCGCGTTGGCCAGTAATCTTATCACTGGTACCAAGGAGAGTATTAAATTGTTAATTATTTATTTCCAAATTTAAAACATCTGGTAAACTCTTTGATATAGATAGATGGCTTATGTTTATATCCAGAGCTAGTAAAATGCTAAAAAGGTTCAATTCAGAACGGAGAAATCTTTATTCAACCTCTTATCAATTGGATGTTTTACTTTCCCCCGAGGCATCATATCCTGAATAGGAAAGCAGATATTTTTGGAATGCACCCAACAAGGGTAGAGGGTATTCATTCATTAATAACCATTGTTCTCAACAGATTTTATATATTTTTATGGACGAAAAAAATCCTATTAGTGTAGGAACCACATTGTGAAAATGATGAATAGAGATAAGACTACAGGAAACTGAATGAATTATCATACAGGCAGCAAATTTCTCACAGAAACAATCAGGATGCAGTTTTCTTCCATATGCCCAAGTATGTTGGTTGCTGACTTACCATGAAGGTGGCCTAGTCTTAAGATAAGTTGAGTAAGATCTAGGATCTGGAGGGGACGCTTTATCTGTACTGCCTTCAGAATCCAGTGCAATCTCTGAGTGAACGAGCAAAGGCCTCTTGTATTTTGCCAAGACATGCAACCCTTCCTACGAGCAACAGAGAAATATTTAAGAGGACAATAGCGAGAGATCAAGCCCTTGTTTTGAGGGACATATTTTTTTCATAGAAAAAAAAGCGTACACTTAGCCATAATGATGATTAGATAAAAAAAATATATTCATATATATGATTACTTACGAATAGAAAAACCCATGCCAGTTGCTCTGGTGGTCCAACTTTTCGTTCCAAAATAAAAAATAATTTATATATATGAATATTCCGTTCGGTCTGTATGTACAGGATGAACTGTTTGCGTTTATCTTTATCGAACCAATTGATAGTGAACATAGCTATTACTTTCCAAACCAGCAGTTTTTCCATTTCAGCATCAAAGTCAAAATTATTTACTGAGCAAGTAAAATGAAAAATCATCTCACCGTAACAAGGCCAAGGAAAATAAGTGAGAACTGAAATGCTTCTGTTTGATTAACAAGGGAAAATGAGGGGAAAATATCAAACATGATAAAAGGGCCACCAATGTAAAAAACAACGAAAGTTGGATGTTTTTCCGTTTTCGCTTCTTCAATTTTAAAACACCTTCAGGAGTATTATGCACAAAACATAAGGAAAGAAGACCAAAAAAAAAAGCGAAAAAAAATAGCGAATATTGTTCTTTTTGTTTTGCTATTCGAACACTACTATTGACATGACATTAAGCAACTCAACCGTTCACTTGCATAAAAAAATATGACGATTAGCACTGCAACTAGCTCAAAAAGATGTATACCTAAGAAAAGCCTACACATGTGATTTACTGGGAAACGCAAAATTGAAGAGAGGAGCACACCTTGATGTGAGTCGCATTCGTCATTGGGAAGTCATCGATTCCTGAGGGGCACATAAAAGACTTCAAACAAGGTAAAAGTCAGACACAGGCTCCAATGTCTAAGAAGAACAACATGCATTGAAGCTAATAAAGTGAAAACAACAGTCCATAGGAAAAATAATTCCTATCGATATTCATCATATTATATATCCTCAATAAAAATATATAAAAAATAAAGGTAACTATATACATTTTTATCTGAAATATAGGCAATCCCTTATCCATCAATGAACTTATGAGAACCACACAGCATTACAAATGAACTTCCCACCTTCCAGAGGTGAATCAATCTACATAAATGGGCAATGTTCACTCTGGTAAAGGAACATTAAACTACACCACATCAATGTCCAGTTTAATTTACTATGTCTCGTAGGTTCTAACTTTTGGGATTTAGTTACATCTCCTGTCATCCTGTTTTATACGTCCGAGGGTACAGCAAACGAAAAAGAACTTGGAAGAGCTGTTCTAAATATAGTTTTAACGTGACTCTGTCAGACTCGTACAAATTAGATTAAAATTGATTATTCAACAAGACTTTGAAGATAGTGGTTGCATATTATATGATAAAGTTCAGTTCACCACCTTAACGACAGAATTTTCTTTTGATCAAATTCTATTGAGGCTGACTCATAGTGATCATTTATCAAAGAACGACTCTGGTTATCAAATTAGATTCACCAATTTTTTTCAATCACCGAGTCTTAATCTAATGTGGATCAGACAACCTCAACAAAAATACATTTATGTTGGATTCCCAAGATAGTCCCTTTCAAGCTTACAGACTATCGAGAGCCTGTTCACCACAAAAAAATCTACCTTGAGACCAAGAACACCAGCATCAAGAAGACTCTCCAATGCACTTCTGTTGAATGCATTCTCAGGCACAAGACCTCCCCAGAAACCTGTAGATAACAAGGTTTACAGGATCCAATTCTGAAATGCAGAAAAAATTACGTTTTTTTGAAGATAAATTGGAATATAATGAAGAAAATATATAGCAAGTCAATTACACATGAAAGAAGATATAATGAGTTGCTTGGTTTTCTTGTAAGACATCTAAATGTGGTTATTCAGTGAATGGATGATCAATGGCTCCTATTATTGTTGAAGCTCGTACCAACGTCTACATGAAGTCTGTTCCTCGCTGCTTCAAGCTAATGTGAACAGAAACGACAGGAATTAGTCACGCCAGAAGTGTACTGCAAAATCAATGCTAAAATGAGAGTGGCAGTACCTTGAGCCGGAAAGTTTCTTCTGATACTACCGTAGGGAAACAATTAAGAGGCATGTCAATCAAGGTTGTTATGCCACCTGTAGAAAATTATAATCCGTACTTAGTATACATATGCTGAAATGCAAGAAACAGAATATCTGCCAAGCAAACGAAATAATTGGAAATAAAAAAAATAATGAAATCAACTTTAAAATAATGCAGATAAAAATCTAAACTTAGATCTCAAGATACATATTTCCGATTTAAGATTCAATTCCCTTAAAGGAAAACCTTGTTATAAACATATTGACAAAAAGGTTCCATAGTGATAAATAATTCCTCATAGCTTGCTTCTACTCAACTCAATCCCAAGCATCTTGCATCTGCTAATGACGATTGCAGGATTTTTTAACCAAGTAATACATGACTATCCAGATTATATATCTGCATAAAAGATAAACGATTCATTTTAGGTAATCACTGGCATACACCACTTTATACGTGCCCAAGGACACATAAGTTTTCAATGGATAGTCAATATAAAATTAATTTTGGAGTTGACTTTCTGGTTCTCCATACCAGCGTACGATTTATCATGTAAAGAACGCAAGGTGACATTCACAAATCAGACACGCCTGGATATACGTTATTCATTGTGATTACCACTTTCTTGTGGCAAGTATCACATCCATAATAACTAGCTCTAAAACATAGTAAATGACCTCAAGATGCATACCGGCAGCAGCTGCTTTTGTCCCAGTTGTGAAGTCTTCCCATTCAGTTCTTCCAGGGTCATTCAGATGTACGTGACTAAAACCCAAAAACGTTAAAATTAATGAGCTATATTCAAAGACCGATACGTCAATGAACCAAGAAAAGAACTGTTTCTCTGCTACAATACCGAAAATACCACGAAAATTACGGAGGATAAAAGTTATTTAGGGAGTGAGTACCCATATTAGGCTGAAGTTGAAGCATGCATTAGACAATTCACTGTCAACACCACAAGGAAAAAAAAAAAGAGAGAGAAAGAATTCTTGCATTTGTTCAATGTGAATCAGTAGTACTTCATCCAACGAATTCCTGAAATCACGTATATGTTGCATTTAAGTTAACAATTTTTAGAAATGCGAAACAGTTACATATTTTAAAACGCACGGGTCATCAGGAATCAAAAGCAGAATAATGGAAAAGAACCGTGCGTTTAAGTGTAAAACTCTTCTCTCCAAATGTCTGGCATGATATCAACCAAGTCTGGAAACATTCTCCATCCAAAAGTGAAACGGCTGAAATATCTATGCTTGCTCAAGTAAAAGAAGGAAATAATTAACTGCAAAAAAAAAGGTCTCTGATTCACCGACGATGTATTTCGCCTCACTAGCTGAGGGCATTAGTCTTATTTTATTCAATAAAACTAGTATATCCGGTTGTAATGATGAAAGGATAAACCCCAGATGAGAAATTATTGAAACAGAAAAATAATTAAAAGGAAACGTCGTAAAATTTTAAAAAAATCTTAGAACTACTTACTGCCCTATTTCACTGACGAACGTTTTAGACCAGATAATACAAATGAAATTCTCAGCTAAAGCACAAAAAGGATACTCATTTAGAACTTCTCCACGGCAAAGTATCTTCCTTTCAAAGGAAAAGATCGAATTAACTTACATGTCAACCAAGCCAGGCATAACGACTGCGTCTCCGTAGTCAAGTATATACCCTTGTGAGTAGTCTGAAAACTGATCCCCTCCTTCAGCGACCGAAACGATTATCCCTCCTTTCACCTCAACTGGCAGGATTGCACAGATAAGCCAGACAATTGTCGTGATAGGCACACCATTGCAGTAAACTAAAGAGTCCAAGATCACAAAGAAAACCCCTATCGTGGCATGGGGATTCGATGGAAACATTGAAGTAAACAATGGACACTAACCTGAGCCAGCAATCACTCCCTCTGGTGTAATGATGCGCTTGCTGCGTATCAGGTATTGGTCATGGGGAAGAAGGCTACACTGGCTATTTGGTAATGGCTGCGAAAAGAAATTGGCATAAAATGAAGTACGTGCAGAATCTAGAGCTCTTTAGACGCAGAGTGAATTACTATTCTTGCAACTACGAGACTCCCCAACCATACTACGGGAGAAGATGAACACGAAGAGTGCGTCGCAGTGAGACATTCCAAACCTTATCTGGCCTTCTGACGTAGAGGAACAGAACCGCCAGAAGGACAGACACCAGCGGTAGAACTCTCCATCTCCATGCATCCATATCTCCCTCTTCTCCTCCCTTCTCTCTCTCTCTCTCTCTGTATCCCGGGAACTGAACTACCCAGCGATCGGCGGATCTTCACCGATGTCCCATCGGAGGGAGGCACATCGATCGTAAGCTGAGCTGCGGCACATCACAACGAGCGCAAGCGCGCTCAATCCGTTCGGATTCCGCAAGGAATCTCTCTCCTACTTTATTTGTACCCCAGAGGAGAGAGACAGACACAATCTAGAGGAGAACTAACCAGAGTGAATGTTGCGAAGTTGACCCTTGCCCGGGGGCAGTACTCGTGCAACCAACGAGACCCACGTGCGGAATATGCGGCTCGTGCTTTGCGCGTTCATTACCATTTTACCCTTAAATAATTTTTATCTGTGTTCAAACACTTTTCGGCCAGAATTGAGTACGCCAGCTTACCCGGTGCAGTTTGGATTACTATAAAAATAATCACTCTTTATTTTTTTAATTCAATATGATTGTGATATAAGTCAGCTGTGAGTAAAACGCTCTCTCTCAGCCCACAAGGCCTTCCATCCAGCTTTCTAGAAAGAGATGGCGGACAGACACTAAAATCAAAATCTTCCACGTCGACGTAGAGAGAGAGAGAGAGAGAGAGAGAGAGTGAAGTTACTCATGAGGCCTTCCATCTAAACAAAAAGTCAAAATCTTATCTCCGATCTAGAGAGAGAAGGAAAGGGGGAGGGAGTGAGATGGACATGCAGACAATAAGGATAAGGGAGAAAGAAAGGGATAATTTGCCTAGTGAAAACGAAATTTTCCTTGAGCCCCTTCATCTCGCTTTCTAGGGAGGGAGAGAGGGAAGGAGTAGAGAGAGAGACAGACACAGAGAGAGATGAGCTCGAACACATGCAAACACATAGATAGGACAAGTCAATGTATCATCCATCAACCTACTACAAGCCCTATGTCAGCAGCGTTATCCACGAGGCCTTTAATCTAGTCAAGAAGCCAAATCTTTATGAGCACCATTAGATTCAGAAAGATAGAAGGAGGTAGGATGGGAGACCTAAAGAATCAGATACATAGATCGATGCAAATCTACGTATTTATGGAAACCGATACAAATCTACGTATTTATGGAAATTTATAAATATATGTATGCACATATATATAAATATATATATATATATATATGTAGAGAGATGAAGAGAGAGAGAGAGAGAAAGAGAGAGAGAGAGAGAGAGAGGAGCTACCGAAATTATAAAGACTAACGGTTGAAATCCAGGTACATTCTGTAGGCGTGCCGCTCTGAGGAGTAATAACCTTCGATCAGTACATCTATCCGAAATCCGAGCTTCTGGTAAAGAGAGAGGGCAGCCGTCCTGGCAGGATCAACGTGGAGGGAGACGCAATGAATCTTCTTGGCTCTGCATTTTTCAATGGCCGCCTTCAGCAGGGCCTCACCCAGGCCTTGCCGCCTCCAACTCTCCTTCACTGCATGACCGGAGACAAGGGGGCATGAGAACAGAAAGAATATAAGGAAAAGGTGCCCAAACATGACTGAGGATTGTTGTTCTCTCAGATTACCATATTTACAATATTTTCTGAGACTGACCCATAGTTTGTGGGGGGGGTGATTAGTTTTAGCTATTTTTGGAGCATGGTTATGAGCCTTTTCTCTCATAGTAGAGCCACATTTTCATATAGAGGAAAGAAATGAGAAGTGAAGAACAGTGGCAGGGGCATGCTCACACTTCAAGCAGATGTGTTATGGCATTAGAATTTCTTTTTGAGCGGGATGAATAAAATCGATGAATAATGAGAATATAAATGGAAGCAGAAAAATTCAGCAATCCTAGACTATGCAAGAAACCCATCTCCCCAGAAAAGAAACATTCAGCTGTTCATATATGTCAATTGGAGTTGACTTTTTTAATCATTTTGCTATGAAATCATCCTTTTCTTCAACTCAATCCCCTCCGCCACCCCCCACCCCCCAACACACACCAACAAATTTCATTACAAGAGCCGAGGAGTTAGATGCGGTCCATATATGTCATCCAAATTACTGCACTTGACAAGTAAAATCATTAGAAGATAAAAAAAAGGTAGAGCCCTTGTCGATTGATAGAAAAATTGTTCTTCACATGGAGTTCTGCCCTTACGAATGTTTACATCTGAATGTTGGCATCTGGTGATCGTAGAACATGTGGGCCAAGATCATAAAAATAGTAAATGATGGGAACCAAGGCCAATGGGCCGAATGTAACCAAGGTGAATCAGGAATCGAGGAAATAAAATTCAATGGAATCGGTATTGGAATAGCTGCATTCGTATCATTACCATAGTATGCTTTAGTTGACGACATCTACAGAACTGGGGATCTCCCAATTATAAGAAAAAAAATCCACCCCTACATTTTCTGGCGAAAGACAGCAGTGCGTCCTCTAGAGTAACCAACGGCAATTACCTTAGTGTATGCCACATAATTTGGAGTCCCAACCTTTGCATTTGGCCTGGTGCTCGTCTTATAGTTATGGGCATGTGAGGATTTTATTATTCGTACATTTGATGTCCATATGTTGATGCAATAATGTATCATGCGGATTCCCGTATTATTCACACTGTGTACTGTTGATCGTCAAAATATTTCGACAAGTCAAAAATTCAAAGGTCGGTGATGATCGGATTGATTTGCGAGAGCAACACTCGAGACAACTTAACCCATTCGCACAAAAATAACAACAGAAACTAATTTCAAAGTATGCGTGCCGGATGAAGAAAAACGTGGTCCCGAGAAACGAGGACCGTGACCTAGATTTCTTACTTGCAGATGGAATAGGGAATGGTGCGTGATGAGAACACTAATAATTTCATGATTTCTGTAAATCTTAGCACACCAAATACGAAAATGTAAAAAGACCCCGCACCGAGGCAACCGTGGTCCCAGATGAGAAGTTACCGGCGAGTTTGGTGACGGAGGCGCAGAGAGAAGAGGCAAGCGTGTACATGACGTATCCAACGATCTCTCCCCGTCCTCGACCGCCGGGAACCAGCTCCGCCGCGTAAATCAATCCGGTGTTCTTCTTCCTCAGCTCCTCCTCGAAGGACCTCGCCAAGGACTCGTGCTTAGGGAAGATCCTCCTCTCCAACCTCTGCAGCTCCTCTAACAGCCGGGCATCGGAATCGCGTCTCCTACACGCGTCGTACTCGCCGATCGAGACGCCGTTCTTCGCCATCTCTCCCACCCCCAATCCGTCTCTCTTGGTTTCCTGCTCAAGCTTTTCAGGCGCGACGTTTTTATCACCAGCTCGCCATTCGAAAGCCTGAAAGCGGGCCGAGCCGGTAAATCCATTCGATGAGCTCGGCCCGGATAATCTTCTCATGAGGTGACCACGCCGTGCTACAGGAATGCCCGGGCCGAGCGGGGTCCGAAGAAAAGCCCGGAAAACGGTCTCGGCAGCGGTACCCACGCCAATTATTTTGAGTCTATTTTTAATGAAGTATCAATTCGACTCTACTACTCAACAAAAAAGTCCTATTTATTTAATCACATTGCTAATATCCCTGAAACCCATCTGTTATTATAAATAACCCATAATCCTCGCATCATCACTTCCTTCCCTCGTGATTTAACGTATAAATAATATTGTAATGCTTTTCCGTGCGGCATTCATTACCGAAATTAAATAAGCTGTCATGTTCACTGTTTAAAACGTGTGCATACAGTTTGTAGCATATAATATTTAATTATTTATTACTCAGTTCTTTCCAACGATAATATTTAATTGGAAGTGAGAAAAACAAAATTGCCAAATTTAATGACAATCGATACCAGCACACGCAAATAATAGAAAATTGTTTGATAACGTGGTCAATTGGAATAAAAAATATCATTTTTTGTGACAATATTGGAGTGATTAATATAGTAGACAATAAATAAAAGAAGTCTTTGATACGCCTATATATTTTTATTATAAATAGTCGTAAATATTTTAATTATGGGATATTTTAAAAAATAAACCACATTAATTAGCTACAAAAAAAATCAGAATGCAGCCCCCACCCGTCTGTCGTTTAGGAAAAGATAAATATATTTTTTGAATAATCTAAAAAATCGTTCGTCACAAAAAAAATAGGACGACATGTAGGGGATCCCGAACATTTGGATCCGAGTGACCGGAAATTGATTCGGATGGCGACTGGCTGTACACTATGAACGTACTCCGTGAATGGCGCCTCAACGTTCCATAAAATCGGGGAAAATCCAGTTCGACCGCCTCGAAATTTGAACCAAACGGTGCACAACTTGACACGTCACCGGGTGACAAGGAAAGATCTAGAAAGGCGTCTCAAGCACGGCGACATCAAATTCAGACACGATAAATTAAAATTACACGAAATTAACCAAAATTAAACCCGCTTAAGACGCCCTGGAAAACGTTGTAGGATTAAATATCGCTATTAATATTTGTGAATATCTATATAATATAAATATCTTCAGCCATTAACGAGTGGGGCCCACCACGTTCGAGACATGGCCCTAAACGGCGGGCTGCAGAGCAGCGCCTCTAGTTTCGCATTGCTACGTGGCGCTCGTGCAAATCTCCACGCATAAAATCTGATCAAATCGACCGGGCCCAGCAGGTTTGGCACTGGCCGGATAGTGGACCCCATGAAAAGGAGAGATAATTTTCCGGGCCTAAAGCGTTCGAGTTGTTTTCCAGCTGTTTACCGGAGGTCGAGGGCCACCGGCTGTAGCTGGTAACCACCATCTATATAAACCCATCCCCTCGCTATTACGGACCGTGGCTTCTATTGGCAGCTCAGAAGTTTCTCTGAGATCTATCTCCTTCCTGCCTTTTTCCTCCCCTTTGTGTCTCGGTCTCTGAACATCTCAGGACACCTGCACCGGCATCTTTTGGGGTTCGCTCGATCCTTGCTTGGGACTGTGAGTGCATGGCCGTAAGGTTTCTGGCATACGAGGTATCGGACCTCTGCATCGGGAAGCCGCCGTTGAAGCCGCTGCCGCTGTCCGCGACCATCGGCGAGGCGCTCGTCTGCCTGAAGAGATGCGGCGAGAGCTACCTCAGCGTGTGGACGGAGGGTTCTAAAGCGGCATCACCAAATTCCCCCGAGAGAAGAACCTGCGTGGGGAAGGTTTGCATGGTGGATATTATCTGCTACCTCTGCTCGGAGGAGAATCTTAAGCGTTCTTCCTCCGTCGCCCTGAGTTCCCCTGTTTCCGTTCTCCTCCCGAAGGAATCCGGGAGTCTGGTCAGACATGTCGAACGGCATTCCAGGTCCGTAGTCGCGCTGATAATTCGATCTCTCTGGCTTTAAAAAATAATTTCCTGTTATTTGCTGCTGCGCTTGTCTTCAACGGATTCGTACAGGACCGTCGAACAGCACGGCAAACTTATTCTGCTTTTGCAGTTGATCTTCTGTGGACTTTCCGATGTTCCTTCGCGTATTTCTTTTTTATCAAATTTTCAATCCAGTCTTCTTACTCGCGTATTCCCGTTTCCTTGCGGATAGACAGAATACTGTCTAATTTCTTTGCGTCATCAATGCATAGTAGGGGGTGGATGGGTTGCTTTTATTCGGCGAGATTTGTCAACTGTGTATAGCTCGAGGAGATATCGATTGATCCTCTGATCTGATGAGTATTTAATTATTTCTTCAGCTTGTTGGAAGCCCTGGATTTGATTCTGGAGGGGGCGCAGAACCTGGTGGTTCCGATCCGATCCGTCGGCAGGAAAAAGCTCCACTCATATGCGGCGGACTTCTGCTGTCTCGTACAGGAGGACTTCGTTCGCTTCTTTCTCAACTCCATCGGTGCCTTCTCCCAAGTCTCCTCCCTCTCGGTGGAGTCGCTGGGGATCATCCGGCGTGACGTCCTCGCCGTCCGGTACCACGAACCCGCCCTCTCCGCCTTGCCGTTGATCAAGGAGGCCCTGATGTACCAGACCGCGGTGGCGGTCGTCACCGACGACGGGAAACTCGTCGGCGAGATCTCACCGTCCACCCTGGCCAGCTGCGACGAGACCGTGGTGGCGGCGATCGCCACACTCTCCGCCGGCGAGCTCATGGCCTTTGTCGACTGCGGCGGCCCGCCGGAGGAAGCCGTGAGGACCGTGAAAGCGAGGCTGAGGAAGCGGGGCATGGAGGGAATGCTAGAGCTGATCGAGGAGGAGGCATCGTTGTCGTCGTCGGCGTCAGATACCTCCCTCTCCACGCTGTCGTCGGGAAGCTCGTCGTCGGACGAGGAATCGACGACCCCGGCGAGGACACGGCGGCTAGAGAAGCACGGCGGCTCGGGCAGCTACTCGGTGAGGATGGGGAGGAGTCTGGAGGAGGCCATCGTCTCCCATCCCGGTAGCTCGCTCGTGGCGGTGCTGATCCAGGCGTTGGCTCATCGTGTAAACTACGTGTGGGTGGTGGAGGACGACTTCGAGTTGGCAGGGTTGGTGACCCTAACAGACGTCCTGAAAATATTCCGCGACCCGCTCTAGTCCAAGGAAACTTATTTTTCTCTCTCCTCCCCCCCTCTCTCTCTCTCTCTCTCTTCCTCTCACCGCTATGAGGAGGTAACGCTTACTGGACGGGCGAGGATTTTAGGAATACTTTTTTGTAATGAAAAATTACGTGGCTGAATAATGCGTATTTATTAATACAATACGTCAAATTTAAAATAACATTAAACATAAGGTGAAACGGGGTCCAACCAAGAATTGACCCAACGTGTAAGCACGCTCTAATTGACGAATCCCTCCCGAACCAAAATTCTCAAAGAGGGCTTTTGCCTCAGACGGAGACCGAGAGAGAGAGAGAGAGAGAGAGTGGTCGCCGCAGACGACTGGGCAGAGTCAAAAGCGGCGTTTTCTTTGACTATACTCTCGTTTGTTTTCCCCGCAGAGTGTCCTAAATAGCGGTTGGGCCCCACCGAGAGCCACCCGGGCCCAGGTAGGAAGGGCCCGGGCCGGCCCATTAGCGGGCTGCTACAGTGAAAACCTTGCCTTCTTCAGAAAGTGCGGAGAAAATTTGAATTTTGTCGGGTAAGCTAGGATCCCGCCCGAACGCCCCCACGTCTACTCCCCACGGATAGAAAAGAACATACAAAACCTAGCTCCCCCTTCCCCTTCCTCTCTCTCTCGCTTTCTCTCTCTCGCTCTTCGTTTCCGTCTTGTCTTCCTGGCGCAGATTTCTCGTCGATACTCATCTTGTTCGATCGGTTGTTCCATCTGGGATTCGTTGCGGGTGGGGGTGGAGAGAGGAGAACCGGAGCAGGAACTACGGAAGCAATGGCCACCAATATAGGGATGATGGACGCGGCATACTTTGTGGGAAGGGGGGAGATCCTGGCGTGGATCAACTCCACCCTACGGCTCAACCTCTCCAAGGTCGAAGAGGTATGCGATTTCCGTTTCGTTTCCTTTATTTGGGCCTTCACTGAATCCGTATCGCCGATGGTTTTCTTTCTTGCTTTTTAGTGTGGGGAAGGGCGGTGTATCTTTCATAAGGAGATGTGGTGGCTGGGGTTCTGCCGTTAGATCTGTTGTTGGAATTGTCCTATGTTACACTTGTGTCTTTCAGGCGGCGTCGGGAGCTGTGCAATGCCAGCTGATGGATGCAGTCCACCCGGGGATTGTTCCCATGCACAAGGTTAATTTCGACGCCAAGACAGAATATGACATGATCCAGAACTACAAGGTCCTCCAGGATGTTTTTAACAAGTTGAAGATTACCAAGGTCTTGATCCCCTCTAAATTTGAGTTACGTAGAATTTTCTGTGTACGATTTTTCTGACGTTTCGGCTCTTCTTCTTATGAACTTTGCTTACGAGGCATTTTCTCAGAATTCTTGGTTTAGTTTCCTTTTTTTGTGTGGAGCTGATGACCAGTTAGGTTATTTAGCAAATTGTATTCTACCAATAGTAAAGAAGCTATGTTCCGCAGGCAGAAAGGAACCATCGATCATTGGTCCATTTTCTTCGCAAAAAAGGGAAACGATTTTCTTCACTGTCTACTTAAACGCCCACGTTCATCATCAAGCTTAAACATCAGGAAAAATAATAAATCTGGAGAGAAAAACACACTCATCTTGGTATCTAATATTTCGATTATCTGATTTTTCGTTTGTTTATTTTTCTCATCGCTTCTCTTTTGGCATTAGCACATTGAAGTAAATAAGCTCGTGAAAGGGAGGCCGCTGGATAACCTGGAGTTTATGCAATGGATGAAGAGGTACTGTGACTCCGTCAACGGTGGCATGCTGAACAAGTGAGCTTTCTTCCTTTTCTCCCTCTGTTTCATGATTTATATTCATCCCTTTTCTATCTTTCCCTTTATTGCAAACTTTCAACGTAGTGAGACGGGCTTGTGTAGTTACATCGCTGATGGGTGGATATTAGTTGGTTTCCTAAAAAGTATCATAACCCAGATTTTTCCAGTACAAGTATGTTCTTAAGACATTCATAGGGTGGATGCTGGAACTGGAAATTGAACTCGTAATTGATTATTTTTTTTATATGAATTTTAGATACGCTTCAACACTTTGTACCCTATGATTAACCTCTAGTATGAGTTTGGAATCAGCTATAATCCTGTGGATAGAAGAGATGCTTGCAAGGGAGCAAAGGAAACAGGCAAGAGGACAGTTCCTGTACAGACATCATCCAAGTCCTCCACTGCCCTGAGGACATCGAGTTCTTCCCATACAACCCGGAAGAGTGATTCCAATCCTTCACACTCATCGCAGAAGGTCCAAAAGCCTGCTCCTAGTGGATGTGCACAGGCTTACGATGCACAGGTGGTTCACGTATGTGCTTTGAGCTGAATAGTTTGGTAATGTTGCATAGAGATCTCTAAAATCTTCGAATCAAATGCAGATCACCGAGCTCAAGCTTTTTGTGGACAGTCTTGAGAAGGAAAGAGATTTCTACTTCGGGAAGCTGAGAGACATTGAAATCTTCTGCCAGAATCCTGACATTGAACATTCACCTGTAAGAATGGCTCCTCTCTATCTCTCTCTCCCTCGCTCTCTCGTGTGTAATCAGCCTATTAGATGATGTTGAGGAAATAATAGAGTTAAAACCATAGAAATGTTTAGATGGTGTTCTCGAAGATTATCGGTTTATCCATGATTATTATCAGCAGATGGCAACATTTTGATCCCGGAAAACTCGATTTTCTTCAGATCGTCAGCGCTATTCAGAAGATACTCTATGCTGCGGATGATGACTCGTCGGTGCTGACCGAGGTGCAGGCCATGGCTTCCCAGCAGGGTAGCGAACAGCCATCTTTGAGCCCCATCCTCGAGACCTCAGAAGAGAAACCGAGGGTAGAAACACAGAAGAGGAAGAACATCTCGACCCTGGAAGTTGACATGGCCGCCAGCTTCACTCTCTCGCCGAGACAGAGATTATCAGACATTTCTAATGTTCATCACCGCGGAGGCCCCACCACTCTGGATTCTTGACTCCACTGAAGCTCCCATGTTCTTGCTCTCCAGGTTCTGATGACACCAGTCTCTTCTCTCTCTCTCTCTCTCTCTCTCCCTCTCTATTCGTGTCTTTCTTATTGTGGCGATTTATATCAAACCCAATTAATTGCTTTCTCTGCAACTGAGCCTTGTTCTTACAATGAGACCTCTTTTAGGGCTCTATTTATCGGCTGAGATGGTTTTCAGGTATAGCTCGTGTCTTCATAGAAGCTTTATTTAGAGAGAGAGAGAGAGAGAGAGAGAGAGAGAGAGCTCATCAGTGGGATAATGTCTGTGGAACTTTGGTTTAATGCCTGATTGAGAATTCATTTTCCTCATAGATCTAATGGGTCTGATACGGGTGTAGATCCGACGTTCCGATAGAATAGTGCCAAATCCGCTATTTACTTTAAATATGGATTTGTGGTTTTGACCTTAACATCACCATGTGCGGTCAACCTTTTTATTTATGATGCTAGCTGGTCAAACGCGACCGCCGTCCACAGATTGCCCGAACAGGGTTTTGTTGGAAAGTCATGGAGCACGAGAGTGGATTAGTTGATCTCAAAGTCAAACTTTGGTTTTACTTCCACCCACCGACCACCTGATTCCGATGGTCTTCCCACGAGTCAACGAGCGCCAGATGCATCCAGGTCTGGAAGCTTACATCAGAATTAGTGTGGTCGGTCCTGTGTTAGTAGCGGTCAACGGAGAGATAGAGAGGGAGGGAGTGAGGGAGAGCCGTTGATATCGGCAGTCTGCACTTTCTCTTTCTGAAGGGTGGCGAAACAACGGGTGCCATTCATTCCGCCGACTCCGCCTTCCAGCTCAGCGTTGCCCAACACCCGAGCTTATCGGAACTCATTCCACCATGGAAGCTTCCATCTGGAATCCATTCTCTTGGCCTGAGTTGCTGTAGCCCTTACCCATCTCTCTCTCTCTCTCTCTCTCTCGATTGTAGTGGTTTCCGTCTTCCCCACGATGTCTTCGACGATCTCTGCCGCAGTCAATGCGTCCTTCCTGTGGGGAAACCTCCCTTCTCCTCCAGCCAGCTTTCCCCTCCGAGGTCCCCTCTGGACGAGGAGACGACGACCCCTTGGCCGGTCGATTTCCTCCGACGTCACGTTCACCGCCACCGCCATCTCCGCCGCCGCTTCCTCCCCGGCGGTTGAGGCGGAGGCGGCGGGCTGGGTGGGGGCCAGGGTGAGGGTGACGGCTCCGGTGAAGGTGTACCACATCCAGAAGGTCCCTGATCTGGACCTGATGGGGATGGAGGGGGTGATCAAGCAGTACGCCGGGTTGTGGAAGGGGAAACGCATCTCCGCCAATCTTCCCTTCAAGGTGGAGTTCGTGTTCCCCGACGGGATCCAGGGGCGCCGCCCCGGCCCCCTCAAGTTCTTCGCCCATCTCAAGGACGACGAATTCGAGTTCCTCGCTTAGGATTCGCCAGGGCCATGAGGAATGGGGGACGGCGGTTCTCAGCTCACTCCGACCTCTGTGATGCAGGTTCTGGGCGACTGTGGCGATTGCTCCGGATTTGAGCGAGTTTCGATCAGAGCCTAGTGAGAAAGATTCAGAATCAGGAAGCGTTCCGTTGAAATCGATCTGAAAATCTGTGCCTCGTTTGCATCCCATGATTTATTCTTATCCCGCAGGGAATTAAGTTGGCATCGGATTTGGCCATATATCTGCAGCCGATCTCCACTGGTTTTTGTTTCCACCAGAGGAAGGAATTCCTCTTTGGAGAACTCTCTTTTCCCTCCGGAGGGAACACCGAGACTGCTCTTGGGCTCGCTCTATCTTCTTCTGCCCGTGTCCTTGAAATCCTCGTGTGGATCGGTTACTTGGCTCTATCTCTCTCTCCGGCAGTTGGTTTGGTATCGGCATCGCCCTGCCGAAGACTTGAATTCCTTGCAAAATACGGACTCTCTAGTCGCCTCGAAGAACAGCTGCACGCACGCTGAATTGGAATATTTATTGCTTCACTTCATCTTCTGTCCCTGTTTTTGACATCTCCTTGTGGATTGCTATTCTATTTTACCACCCATAATTTCCCTCCTCTCCTCTCTCTCTCTCTCTCTCTCTCTCTCTCTCTCTATATATATATATATATATATATATATATGTATATATGCATCATATCATACCTCTAACGTATCCCTTTCTATAAATATATATCTGCTCACGCTTGAGCTTCTCCCTTTCTCTCTCTACGCATCATCCCTCTCACAGCGGCCATTGTGGCTTAAACACCTCCCTTTCTCTCTATATATTGCATCATCTCCGTAGGGCAGAGGGGGCTGAGGTGTGATCACTAGAAGAGTGACAAAATCCTAAAGTATCCATCTAGTGTCACCTTACATGTTCATTCAAGATACTCATTAAAAATGACATTAATTAGGATACAAAACATTAACAAGATCTTGGTGAGAACGAATGACCACTGTTAAAATGTATGAATTGTAGTCAATCACACACTCATTCTTTTACTCATCATCATTTTAAAATGTAAACTTGATTGTAGCTATTTTTCAAGTCTATCTTAGGATATAATATGCTCATCACAAATGGTCAAATAATTATTTTGTGTTGGGCACCGAATGCTTATTCCTTCACGTCATTTTATTATGTGCTCAGTAATCTATGTATAACTTGAGAAAATAATATGCATAACTTGACATACACATATGATGCATGTGTTGGTATGCACAAAGCTGGCATGAAATTAGTCTTAAGCTCCACACCTCATGCTACGGTGGTAGGTGCCAAAAAAGACCGGCAAGAGGTAGTAAAACTTTTCTATAAGTTGTGGGATTCTATGCCAGAGTTATCATTTTACCCCAGCCTCCATTGTCACATACTAGTCTGTCCAATGTGCACTCATGTGTGCTGTGATTGTAATTCTTGTCATTGCATCCTCCATGTCATTGGAACTATGTGCATGCCCTTTGCAACATATTCATTCGAGTGGGTGTCAGTGTTGGGTGCCACGTAATCGAGGTCATCTTTGAATTCATTAAGGAGTGAGATCTTATCATTTTGTTCCTAAAGGGTGATGAGATATGTTTTATTGTCATGCCTTATTCTATGCCACATGGTAGTTAATAGCTTTAGTCCCTATGTTAATTGTGTCCTCTCATTCTACCCATGATTAAGATGTCATAATAGTGGGGGTAGATGTCTTGTATGTGCTTGTAAGAGAAACTTATATGATGGCTTCATAGACAAAATCATGAAGTCCACTAGGCCCTCTCATCTTTTGATTTGTTGTAGGGTCCTCCACATCATTGTGTTAGGCCCTTGGGCCAAACTTACACTCGTAGGAAGCCCATTAATCAGCCCACTAATGTCTAAGTCATTTATAAGGGCTGGATTATAGACAAGAACATAGGGGGTATGGTAGGGTCCCCCTTATATGGAGTGTGGTTGGTCAGTTGATAAGATTCAACTGAGGGGGTTAACGGAAGGAGGGAATTCTCTACAAAAATACAACATATTTATTGAGTTTAGTCTCGTAAATAGGGACCACATTGACGAGTACATAATATAATAGATAAAAATTAGAAGGAAAACAAAGAGATTCTAGTATAGGGGAGCATACAGGGATAATGGGAAAGTCATTGGGACCTCTCATGTTTTGGTGTGACTGATACTAGATGGTTAGTCTCCAGCTCCTCTTGGAGTTCACTTAATGTCTCTTGCTGCAAGCATGTGACTACCAATAGCATGTCAATGCTCCCCCCTAGAAGTGTCATCTTGTCCTTAAGAGGGAATCTAGGGAATTGATAATAAAGGTGTGTGGCTGAGTTTGTTGATGTCTGGACAGCTCTTAAGTTGAGACATGTGTAAGACCAAGTGGATCCCCACGGTTGGTGGCAAGGTGAGTCAATAGGCTACAATGCCCACCTTTTTCATGACTTCAAATGATCCCAAATAATGAGGCATGAGCTCCTTGTATGGATGCCTCGCCAAGACTCATTGTCGATATGGTTGAAGATTGAGGTAGACTCAATTGCGGATTGTGAACTTGATCTCCCGATGGTGCTGATCCTTGTAAGCTTGCATCCTCTATTGGGCATGAGCTAGATGTTCCTTGAGCTGACAAAAACATCATGTTCATGCAACATTTGGTTGACCTTGTTTGTTCACACCAAACTTGTTTTATAGGGCATGAGATACAGTTGGGGTTTGCCATAGACGATTGAGAGGTTGATATGTGGGAATTGATGTTGTACCAATATTCTTCCCAAGTGAGCCACTTGCTCTATTGTTGAGGTCTATCTCTTGCAAAACAATACAAGTACTTCTCGAGGCTATGGTTGACAACCTCTATTTGACCGCTGGTCTAGGTATGATACACACTTGTCTGACATAAGAGAGTTTCATGTAGCCTCAAGAGCTCCCACCAAAATGTGCTCATAAAAATCATATCTTGGTCATTCACTATTGATAGAAGGATCTCATGTAGCCAAATGATATCTCGGAGGAGGACATGGACAATCTTGTTGATTTTGTAGGGATGCTTGACTAGTGAGAAGTGTGCATACTTGTTGAGATGATCCATGACTACTAAGATATGATGCAGGACGGGGCGAGAACCCCTGTACTTGATCAATGAAACTCATGACCCGAGATGGGGTTGTCAGACCGATCCGATTAGAATGTATGGACCCTAGACTCTAGGTTTGACCACGTAACCTAAGTATAGGCAGGCGTACCAATATGCGCGATCAACTCAGAACAACCCGGGGAAACACTCAACGATGGTAAGTGTGAGGCCCTCTCGGTCTATGTCTGAATAGACGGCAGAATGGTCGTTGTGAGGTAGCTTAGGGCTGAAGCTCACGAACGGTGGCGAATCTAAGGCAGCGTCGGAAGTCACGATCCGATAACCGTCCTATCCTGATGGTGGAGGAGACGAGCCAAGAAAACCCTTTGAGAGATAATTAAACTTAAGAGGAAGGGGTACGGAGCTAACCTTCAGGGCTGCGTAGCCCGGCGGGTCGTGACGGAGCGGAGATTCGACGAAGGCAGAGACGGTGAAGAGCGATGCTCAGCATTGACGGTCGGTCCTAGTCGAGAGTCACGGAAGTCGTCGTCTTAGGGCGTGGCACAGTCGACGTGGGCGTGGGCCTGCAGGTGGGCCAAAGGGCACGCTAGCGGGCGTGGGCCCGCTGGTGGGCCGAAGGGCACGCGGGCAGTGGCGCCGGGTGGGCGCGCGGGCCGCAAGAGCCGGCGCGCGGGGGCGCGCGCGGCGGCAGCGCTTCGGCGGGAAGGCCGAGCGTCTGCGGCGCTTCGGCAGGAATGCCAAGCGTCAGCGGCGCTTCGGGGGGAATGCCGAGCGTCGACGTTCGGCGGGAAGGCCGAGCGTCAGCGGCGCTTCGGCGGGAATGCCGAGCGTCAGCGGTTGGGCGGAGACCCAACCGTCGCCGGAAAGGTCGGCCTTCTCTGGCGGCGCCGGGAAGCGGAGCAGAGGAAGGAGACGATCCGGCCGGCGATACCAGGGAGGGTGGAGCCCTCCTGGTCTAGGCGGCGCCGGAAACGGCGCGACGGCGGCGGATCGTCGGGAAACTCCGGCGGGGGCCTGTGCGGAGCTTGGATTGGATCTGGCTCGTCGGCACGGCAGCAGGGTCTCTTCCGACGTCGGCGGCAGGTCGGCGTTCGTCGGCGAACGGCCAGCGACTGGGCGGCGCGGCGGAGGGCGGCTCCGGCGAGTTTATGGTGGAGTTCCGGAGGAAGAGGTGGCAGACGAACCAGGAGTCGAGAGACTCCGGTGGAGTGCTCGGCGACGGCTCGTAGGGAGGCGAAGCGAGCCCCTTTCGTCACGATGGCGTGACGGGGTTCCAGCAGAGGCGGCGGCGGTTGCAGCGGCAACCGCGACCGTTTCGTCCGGTGACGGCGGCGAACTCCCCGGCGGCACTGAGATGGCCGGCGGCGGCAGTGGTCTCAGGCGGCGGCGGGACTTCTCGGGCAGCAGCGTCACGAGGAACGAAGTCCTCGAAGGGGGTATCGACGGCCTTCCTCTTCCTCCTTCCCTCCCTATCCTAGATCACGGAGAAGGTACTCACAAAACGATAATCTCTCTCAAAAATACGGCGCTCTCTTGAGGAGGGGTCCTACCTCCCCTTATATGGGGCCCACAAGTGGGCTTAGGGGAGGTGGGCCCACTTGAGGCCCTCAAGCGCATAAGCCACAAAAGGCTACAAAAGGGGCTTATTGGGCCTCTTAAAGAGAGATCCAATAAGCTCCCCTAAAAGGAGAAAGAGGAGGGCCCTCTTACGGTGCTTAAGTGGGCCTCAAATGAAGACCCAAATAAGCCCCAAAAGAGGCCCCAAAGGAAAGACACATAGGTCCCCCCCCCTTAGGGTTTTAATTGGGCCTCAAAAGAGAGACCCAATAAAACCCTAAAGAAAGGGAGACACACACATAGAATTGGGCCCGCTAACACACAAATGCGAGGCCCCACAAGTCAACGTGAAAGTACAAAGAAAGATACGGGTGAGCTCAAGCTCGTCGTCGTCGCGGAGGTGGAATGTCGTCGTCCTGAAGGGCTAGGCCGTGTAGCAAAAGCCAGGCTCCTTCGTCTTCGAGCGTCGATCAAGCTGAACTCGGACTACTGGTGTCTCTTGAGTTGATGGAGACGGATCCCGCTCGCCATCAAAATAGTGTAAAACTTTAGAAATATTTTGATAAAGTCTAACGATATGTACTCTCAAATGTATCTGACGTGACTTAGTCATTGTATAGTAAATCATGTAAATTTTAAAATTATCAAACTCGAAAATACTATTTTTCAAATATTTAGAAGTATTTTTGAAAAGATATATTAATTATAATTCAATAAAAATCTCACAAATAGTAGTAATTTTCCAAGTCGATCACAAGGATGTAATATAATATTGGGTAATTTTTCAGAATTGTTCTCAAAGAATATGACTTTTTATGAATTTTATACTACAAAATGAAAAATAAAATATATTTAAAATTCACAAAAAAAAGAAATAAGGGTGTGGACGTCAAGATGACATCAGCGCTTGATGAATGCAAATCAGATAGAAATAGAGTTCCACTCTATGATTCTTATGTAAGCGATTATAGACGATTTAATTAATCAAATTAAGATCTGTAAAAGTTTGAAGAATAGTAATTAAATGAAGTATAGCTTTGTAAATTTAAATCACACAAATTATCACTAAATGAAGTAGAAATTAAGTTGAAAAGTAAGAAAACAAAGTTCCAATGTCGCGACGGTGGTGCGTCGGCGATGCACTAGAATCCTGAGCGTTATGGAGGATCGTCGTGCAGTGTCTATAGCCTCGAAGGCTCTCTTTGAACAAGGATGATGTGGATAATCTCTGGATCTCCTTGTGAAGTCTAGAGATCAATGAAATGGGTCGTCAAATCGTCTCCGGTAGCTGTCACCTAGTGGAGTGGAAAAATGATGACTCTGCGAATCTCCGGCGGCTATCACCCAATAGAGAGGAGCTGAATGTAGATGATACGCATGTTAAGGAGCGTTATCCTCATGTCCGTGCAGTAAGAGAAGACTCTTCATCGCATCTGATACGCTCTTAGGAGGTGGTGACTCATCTCCCGGTGAATCGTCCTCTTTCCAACGATGGGTTATTTATCAATCAATCGGATATGATTTACTTGATGGATTCGCGATCCTTTTATCGTGAATCGTTCAATAATTTTAATAACAATACTCTACGAATCGTGTTGACGAGATTTTTGTCAATGATTTAACGATTCTAGCAACTTAATCCTTTATCGATGATCTACAGGAAAGTCACAATAATCAGATAAAAATACGAGTTTTGATTTTGGGAGGATTCGAACCTGCATCGGTTGTCTACTTGCATGAGAGATATTGAAATAAGTATTTTAATGTCCTTATCAAGTGAAGTCATCATGGTATATCTTTGTTATAACGAAGGAATAGTTTAGATATTCAAATCTTCAAAACCTTTTGGGAGAAGGTGTGATGCGGGTTTAGTCACACATCGCTTATACGTCGAAGTTTTAGACGAATATATAGTAATATCACATCGCGTGTACGACCACTCCTTGCCTCACAACTAGCTGACCACCAATGACGTGAAAGGGGAGTGGTGCACATGTGCCCCCATCAGTCCTTAGCCGCTTGAATTGACTTCGACTCAGGCCTAGATGGCTGGCGAGTCCCTCTATTTTTCTTTTTATTTCTTTTTCTTCATTTATCTCAAAAATAAGACTATAAAAATCATATAAATTCGTAGAAAATCACATAATTAGTTAAAAATTCACGTTAATCAACTGAAAGCCACTTTTCATAATTTAACATAAATATAAGTCTATTTATCATAAATTAAGGCTAAAAATATATTATTTACTAATTATTAACTCATGATAATGAAGACTTATTAGTACCTATGAATGGGCAGCAATTGTAAGAGGCATGCTGACTACAACGTCTTGTCTTATTCATTTGACAGGTCTTATAGTTGGCGACGTAATCATAGATTGCTTTCTTCATCTCGACTCAAGCCATGTTCTAACTCATATGCTTGTATGTGTATAGAAACCCCAAGTATACTCCCATTGTTGAGCCATGAAATTCATAAAGTAGCTTAGGAATGAATTGAGAGTTCTATGTAATTATCAACCATTCATAGTGAAAGAGATAACCATGTTTGTATGGTGTATTTAGGCCACTTCTCTAACTAGGTGACGAGTGATGTGTCTAGCCACTTCAATTAGTGCAAATCCTAGTTGTTGTATGTAATGGCATCGGGTCATTTGAACAAGGTGTTTGCCACCTTATTCTCGACATTGACATTGTAATGAACTTAAAATTGTAAGCTAATGATTTTGACGATCCACTTCTAATAATTTGAAAGGATCTATCACTAATCTAGAATAGACTTAAGGCTCATTTGGTAGTAGGTAATGCTTCCATTTGTAAGTAAGTAAGACAATAGTTATGAGTTCTCGCTCATAAACCATCTTCAATTGGTGTGGAGGTGAGAGAGCTTGGGTCTCCGGTGTTGCATGAGAACCGACATGATGCCGCAACTTGAAGCATCTAGTGCAAAAGGAATGAAGAAATTGAGGAGAATGAGTACCTAAGTGGTTGTGAGGGCCTCATTGAGCTATTAGAATATAGTGTCTACTAGAATGTAGTACCTAAGCATCTTTCTTCAAGTCTACTAAAATGTAGGTGAATGGCCAAGCTATCATGTCATGATGCGGAATGAGTTGCCTATAGTAGCTTGTTAGATAGAAGAACCCCTAAAGCTGATGGATTATTATGATTAGAGGCTGCTAGATGATTGTCTCGACTTTGTCAAGGTCAACATGGACGCACTCGAATGAAACCCATGGCTCATATATGTCATATGGGCTTTTTTGAATCAACACTTCTTTTTGGATTGAGGTGCAAGATATTGATGTGGAGGATGGCAAGTGACGTGACCTAATTTTTGTATAATAAATCATACAAATTTAAAATTTATAAAACTAGTAATGACCCATTTTTAGATCTTTAGAAATATTTTACGACAAATAAATTAATTATAATTTGATATATTTTTTAAAATAGTAAAAAAATTGAGATTAATCTCATGGATGTTAGATAATATTTGGTAATATTTCAGATTTTTTCTCAAAGAATATGAGTTTTTATGATCTTTAGACTAAATAATGAATATAAATTATATTTAAAAATTCACAAAATAAAAAAAATCAACTACAGATGTCAAGATTATGTTAGCCTGGTGATTCTTCTGTAAATGATTAATATAATTTAATTGACTAAATTAAAATATGTAAAAGTCAAAAGACGTCATTGAATGAATAAAGTTTTTAAAATTTAAAATTATATAAAGTTTCACTAAATTAAGTAAGAAATAAGTTTAAAGTTGGAAAAATAGAGTTTGGTTTTGTGACAGCTATCGTCATAATTTTTATGTGTTTGAGAGGATTGTCATGTGATATTTATGACTTCAAAAGCTCTCCTTGGACATAAATAATGTGGACAATCTCTATATCTTATTGGGAAGTCTAGAAATTAATGAAATGAGTCGACAAATCATCTTCGATAGCTATCACCTTGACGTAGTAGAAAAATAATAACTTTTGGATCTCTAGTGGTGATAACATGTTGTTTATCATGTGAAAAGTGTAATAATTATTATATTCAAGAGCTTAAATTTTATGATCTAGTATGTTACATATTAAAAAATAAACATTTATTATTCATTAATTTGTTTCATGAATTTTAATATTTTAGAGTTTTTTTTGGAATTTTCTACTTCTTTTTACTATCATAATTGAATTTTTTTTAGTAATATGAGAGAATTTTAGTAATTTTAAATATCTTTTTATAATTTTTAGGAAGTCGATATATGCTTATATAGACAAGATTTGATCTGAAGATGATGCGACAGAATTAAGGGCTGAGGCACTGACATGCGTCATCACCAAATGAGGAGATCATAGGCCATTGAGAGTGTCTACATGATTGATAGTAAATGGAGCATACTTACTAAGGGTGCATCGGATCTCAACATTAAGGAAAATGTTACGGCTATGACAAGACTTCAAAATCCAATGCTTAAGATCAGCCTAAGAGGAAACCGACACTCACCCCATCTTATTGTGGCCAAAAAGATGAAAAGACCCTCACTCACTCATAACCCTAGATTAGATGATCTTAGATGAACCAACTCACAAGAAGGCATATATCAGCCTTATACGTGTAATCTCGTACCTTCGTATAACCCTTACACATTTAAGCCACCATTTAGAGGTGAAAACCTAACTTTGAATGCCCCAACATTTAGTTGGCTTGAATGAAACATCATTAAGGTTCTACATCAATTTGGATGTGTTTTAGGTTGATTTAAGTGTTGGTTCACAACTTACATTGTCAGAGAAGCATACTCAAAGAAGAAACTACTTGACCTTGGCAAAATATAGAGGCCCAAGGTAAGTTTCTCCAAGTGTGATGTGTTTTGCGTGTGAACAACCATCTAGGTATTCGTAGCTTTGAAATAAATAGAGTTACACTTTTGATTTCATATTATGATTCTTTCATGAGTATTTCTCTTCTCAATCTTTACCCGCATAGTCAAATTTCTATTTCCCTCTTTTTTTTATGGTAAATATTCTTCTTATTTACCGTTGCCTCTTCTTCTTAGCCTTCATCTCATTTTAATAGATTAATTAAATAGAATACTAGTTAACTATTGCTCAATTCTCATTCCATATGGATTGACCTCAAACTTACCACAATACTCACTTGTTTTAGTATTTTAATTACGTAAATTCAGGATTCTAAATATTTCTGGTCAACTCATTTCAAAGCATTTCAACGACCTTTGATTTTGTTTTATCAAACAATTGTCACTCGACAGAGATAAGTTAGATGGAGGTGAGGTACGTCTTAAGGAGCTTCATCGTTAAGTTTGCACAATAAGATAATGTCTTCATCGCATCTAGTATGCTCTTAGGAGGTGATGAGTCATTTTTTGACATATCATTCTCTTTTTGACAATGACTCATTCATCGATCAATAAGAGATTATTACTTCAATTGATTCATGATCTTTTTATCTATAATTATTTGACAATTAGATACTCTGCAAATCACATTGACAATATTTTCGTTGATGATTGAGCAATTTTGACAACTTAATATTGAATAATGCTCTATGGAAAAATTATGATTTAATAAAATAAAAATAAAAATTTCAGCTATATTAGGATTTGAACCCTCACGGGTCATTTATTTGTATGAGAGAGAGTTAAATAAGTACACAAATACCATTGTCATATGAGGTCATAAAAGTATCTCCATCTTATATGATAAGGGTAATTTAGATATTAAAATTATCGAAAACCTATTAGTGAGTAATAACACGAGTTTAGTCCCACATCAATTATTTTTCAAGTTTTGAGATGAATATATCTATGGTTAATATAGTCCTTTCACATGTGTACGACCACTCTTTGCCCTATGTACGATTGATCATCGATGATGTGGAATAAGATTGACGCACACATGTTCCATCTACTATTTCTTAGCCACTTGAGCCCCCTACTCGTGGCTTTGTCCTACAATGCTTCTGACCTAGTTGCACGTCTAGTTAGCCAATGGGTTCCTCCTTTTTTAATATGTATTTATTCTATTTTATTTCTCTTTACTTTATTTTAAAACATGAGTGTAAAAATTATATAAAATGAAATAAAATCACACAATCAATCAAAAATTCATATTAACTAACTAAAAATCATTCTTCTCAATCTAACATAAATATAAGTATATTTATCATGAATTAAGTCTTAAAATATATTATTAATAAATTATTAACTCATGATAAGGAAGAATTATTTACAAGCATATGCCTCATGTGCTCTTTGTATTCCTCTAGACTTGAGTGGTAGATCAAGATATCATTGAATAGAATGAGAACAAAACTACAAAGGTAACTGGTGAAGGTCTAGTTAATTAAAGTTTGAAAGGTGGGTGGTGCATTAGAGAACTCAAACGACATGACCAACAACTCAATGACCATTATATATGCAAAATGTCATCTTGGGGATGTCTTCACTCTTAATATTTATATGGTGGCAGCCCGAGCATAAGTTCTACTTGAGAAAGTCATAGTACTATGAAGTTTGTCTAGAACCTTTTTCAATAAGGATATAGAAAACTTATAAGACATGCTACTCTATTGAGGGTGTGGTAGTTGATAAGTCTTCATTATCATGAGTTAATAATTAGTAAATAATATAGTTTTAGCCTTAACTCGTGATAAATAGACTTATATTTGTGTTAAAGTGTGAAAAGTGGTTTCCAGTTGATTAATGTGATTTTTTTGGGTAATTATGTGATTTTATATGAATTTATATGATTTTTACAGTCTTACTTTTGAGATAAATGAAGAAAAAGAAATAAAATATTGCAAAATGAGGTGACCCGCCGGCCAACCGGGCCCGCAAGCGGGTCGGAAGCGCAATCGGGGAGTAGCCGCGAGCAAGGGCTTGAGCGGCTTGAACCGATGATGTGAGCACGTGTGCGCCACTCCCCTTCCACGTCACCGATGGCCAGCCGGCTGTGGGGCAAGGAGTGGTCGTACACGTGCGCTTGATCAGGAATGTAACATTACTATATATTTGCCCAAAAAATCGACGCACAATCGATGTGGGACTAAACTCGCGTCACACCTTCCTCAGAAGGGGCGGACAACTGGTGCGGGTTCGAGTCCTTCTAGAGTCAAAAGTCATATATTTTTATCTGATTATCACGACTTTCCTACAAATCGCCGGTGAAGGATTAAGCAACGAGAATCACTGGATCATTGGCGAAAATCTCATCAACGCGATTTGCAGAGCATTGCTACTAAAATTGTTGAATGATTCGCGATAAAAAGATCGCGAATCTATCGAGTAAATCATCTCCGATTGATCGACGAACAAGCCGTCGTCAGGAAGAGGACGATCCGCCGGGAGACGAGTCGCCACCTCTTGAGAGCGTACCAAATGCGATGAAGAGCCTCATCTTGCTGCGCGGACATGAGGATGAAGCTCCTTGACACGCGCCCCACCTCCATCCAGCTCCTCTCCATCGGGTGACAGCCACCAGAGAGCCGTAAAGTCACCATTTTTTCGCTCCGCCGGGTGACAACCGCCGGAGACGATTTGACGACCCATTTCATTAATCTCTAGACTTCGCAAGAAGATCTAGAGATTGCCCACATCGTCCTTGTCCAAGGAGAGCCTTCGAGGCCGTGGACACTGCACGATGATCCTCCCGAACACTCAGAATTCCGGTGCATCACCGACGCATCGTCGCCGCGATGCCGGAACTCTGTTTTCCTGCTTTCAACTTAATTTATGCTTCATTTAGTGATACTTTGTGTGATTTTAATTTACCAAAATATACTTTGTTCAATTACGATTCTTCCGGCTTTTACAGATCTTAATTTGATTAATTAAATCATCTATAATCGTTTACGTAAAAATCGTCGGGTGGAACAGATTCGCGTTCGCCAGGCGCTGACGTCATCCTGACGTCTGCACCCTTATTTTCTTTTTTCACAAATTTTAAATATATTTCCTTTTCATTTCCTTTTCATATAAAATAGTATTCTCAGAAGAAAATTCTGAATAATTACCAGATATTATATTACATCCCTGTGATTGACTTGGAAAATTATCGCTATTTTTGGAAGTTTTATTGAATTATAATTGATATATTTGTTCATAAATACTTCTAAATATCTGAAAAATCATATTTTTTAGTTTTATAAATTTTATATTTGCATGATTTAATATACAACGACTGAGTCACGTCAGTAGTCTACGTAAAAATGTCATAATTTATTCTTCTTATTCATCAATAGAGTTAGAATGGGTTTGTGCTAGTCAAGTGTAGGATGATTTAGATGGTGAGTATTTTATGATTTAGTTTCTTCAATTCTATTTTCTAAAAATGAGAGTATTTGAAGGGTCTACTATTGACGGATTCCACATCGAGCTCTCTAGTGAGATCACATGATCAACTTCATAGACTAGAGGCAATTCATTTTCTAGGTCAAAGATAGTCGGAGACTTTTGTCAAATGTAGTTTTTGAAACCTACATCGGTGGCTGCCTCTAGTTGATGATCCATTTGAAAGAGTTTAATGACTAAATTATTGGTTATAAAGATCTTGGACAGCTCTTTGGAGGAATTGTTACTCTTGATTTAACTATGAATAAAATTGTGTATTAGTTGAAGTCCACCACTTTTTCTCTTAGCATCTACATCAACATTGGCTAGTGGAAGAAAGAATCAAGAGGTCATCCTATATCGTCAATATCTATAACTCAATTGTTGTGGCTTGATAGGGGGTGGTGTTGGAAATCACCTTAAACTAACATGTTTGTGTCACTTGAAGGTTTAGTTCGAGTGCCTTCTTGGAAACAAAGTTGTGGATGGTGTTGATGTTGATTAGGATGAAGATTTATTGATTCTAAATAATTATTTTGAACTTTAGAGCTTTGGCTGACCCATTGTCATCAAGAGACTAGAGAGAGACATCCAAGTTGGTCAATGCTTTTGTTTGGTAACTATGTCAACCAACAAAGTCACTTCATTGTTGGATGGTTATTCTTCTTCTTCTATGATCATGATTTGGAGCTCTCAACTACAATAGGGTATCGAGATGTACATCTTATTACATGAGAAACATAAACTCTAAACATATTTGCATTGTATCTCCAAGATAGTCAACTACATGCATTAGTATTGAGGCAATGGTGGTGCATCGAATAAATCTTGAACGGAGGCCTCTTTCTCCATCTTACAATGTGATCAAACTCTACAATTGTTAGTAGATCAGCCTCAAAAACTTTCATAGAGTTTTTGAAGTCACTCATGATCAATAGCTTCATTTCGACCTTTTAGGTAGTGCACATGATGTTGATGCGCCCAGAGTTGTCGTTAATTTAAGTACTTAAACTTAATATTTATAACTAAAAACTCAAATAAGCTCTCTATAACTATAGGGATTTTAGGTCAATTCTTAGGAAAATTAGAAAGTTGAAAATAGCATTATTTAACTCTAAATGTTAAGAAAATCTTAGAATATATAGATGACTAACTCTAATTTAATATGTTTAAAAATTATCTCATAATAATATGTCATTCTCTGAGCAACAATATTATTAGAGGTCAAAATTAGAAATCAAGTAAGAAAATTAGAGAAATCAATAATGGTAAAATCTGGAAACCTAACCTAAACTTATTCTAAAATCACAAAAAAATTACAGAAGATAAAAAAATTAACTTTGCTATGTTTTCTCAAATACATTAACCTAATTCCATGTGGCGCTTGTGAAATCGAATTCGTTTCAAAGAATGGTGGAAAATATAGAAATTTTAGGAAATGATATTTGTAAAATCTAAAAACTTATATTATACATTTGATAAAATTTTGAAACAATTACATAAGATAATAAACTAATTATGCTAAGTTTTTCCAAAATATCTTGACTTAATTCTATGTGAAACTTGTGAAATCAGATTCGATCCAAGGAAAGGTCAAAATACAAAACCCAAAAAATAATTTTTGATAATTTATTGATGATTTTGTCACCAAATCACCAAAACATGATCGTTCAAGGAGATAAAATATTTATTAGATTGATAAAGAAGTAAGGTATTCAAGAAAAATCATAAATCTAAGAGAAACTACACGTTTGAATATAAATATCATTTTCTACCTAGAAAATGATTTTCGACTATATGCTTGATAATTGTGTCACCAAATCATCAAAATATGATTGTTTGAAGAGATAAAATATTCATTGGATTCGTAAGAAAGTAAGATATTTGAGAAAAGTTATAAACCTAAAAGAAATTGCACAAGTCAATACAGATTTCCCTTCTCTTGCCTTGGTGTCACCATCAAGACGTGAGAAGGGATAGAAAAGAATAACTCGTTAGAAGTTCAATAAATGTCATCTATTAAATGATATTCGTCATCTATAAAATAGAAGGGGGTTTAAAGAGTTAAGTAAAGAGAGAAAAAGGTGGAGAGCTCATTCTTGCAACCTTGAGGTCTCCGTTATATATCTCACCTAGCCGCCACCTCTTGTTTGAGTGTGAAAAAAAAAATCCATTTTCATTTGCCCTCTCTTAGGTTTATATACCCACACCCATTTAGGCCTTCTTTCTCCATCTTTTGCTTGGTCTGATTGAGTCCAATCTTTTGGGAGCTATGTTTAATTTTTTTTTATTCCTCAATTTATTCTTTCTCATGTTTAGAGTCTTTGAGCCTTGACATTCCATGTTAATTCTTCTCACTTCAATAAATTTGAAAATTCATCTCCTTAGAATAAAATTTCAAAATTTTAAATCCTTATTTCTGATAAATTTAGGCACATTCTCAAGGTGATAAACTTTGGAAAAAGGTTAGAAAATGTTAGTAATTAAATCTATAACTTGTATGATGCAAATATAGTTGTTTAAAGTCATTTATATATATCTCTTGACTTTTGCTCTAATATGATGAGATATAATAATTTATGCTTATTATGATTTATTAATGTAAAATCCAAAGATAAAATTAATGAATTGTTAGTGATAAATAAATATTTATCAGATGCCCCTCATGCTCATGGGCTTAAGGAGGAAAACGTCAGCCCGAATATCCTTTCATAAGCCTTTGAGGAATGTATTTTCTAAGATATTTTCTAGAAGATCATCAAGGATGACCACCTTCAACTCAATACCCCATGACTATGCCCCATTATTTTATGTTGATAAAGTATTAGCTAAGAGCTCCATAGTGATTGGGCTAAAATGCTCTAAAAATTACTAGTGAAAATCTTCATATTTGTAGAAAGACTCATAAATGTTCATTCACTTGAACCACACAAATACACTCCCTTTGAGATTGAGACATGTCATGGAGAGTTTATCTCTTGAGGAAAGTTTGCACATGTTGATATAAAGTTTTGCATAGAACACCCAGCCTTCTAAGTCATGCTCATCGAACAAAGGCATTTTTAGTTTGTGTATGTGATGCTAGCATTCCCTTTGATTTTGTGGAAATCAGAATGCTCGCATAGGTGGAGATATTCTACCTAGTGTTGGGTTTATCCAATCGTAAAGTTCACATCATTATTATTCGCATGAATGTGGCTGGTTTCTCTCCATCCCTAATAGGATAGAGAAAGGGCATAATTGCTGGTTCGTGGCATAGCCTCTAGTCTTTGAGAAGGACGGTATTGTATGTCAAAACTTTGAGTAATATATTATAGTTGCTATTTGATGGCTGCCATGCTGATGTGATTTGACTTATCATTGTCAAGGAGATACACAACTCTTTTAGGTCTGCAGGAAAGTCTATGTTGAGTTTTTCCTATTACTTTTCGACAAGCTTGATCTAAGTATCGTTGATTTTCAGAGGCATAATGGTGCTCTAATATTAATTTGATAGAGTCCCCCTTCTATGGACTGTGGTTGGTCAGTTGATGAGATCCCATCAAAGGAGTTAAGACAAGAAGGGGAATTATCTACAAAATACAATATGTCTATTGAGTTCAGTCTTGTAAACATGGACCACGTTGACAAGTACAAAATAAAACATATGAAAATTGGAAAGAAAATAATAAAAAGATTCTAACATAGAGAAGCATGAGATAAGGGGGAAAGGCACCAGACCTCCCAAATTTTGGTGCAGCCAATGTGAGATGGTTAATCTACATCTCTTATTAGAGTTCACTCAGTTTCTCTTCTTATGAGGATGTGACGGGCTTCCTAGTAGCCCATCAAGGTATCCAATAACTTAGGAGGTTGGGGCACTCGAAGTCCTATGTTAAGGTTAATTTCCTATCTTCTCCCATCCTCTCCTCCTCTCTTACTCTCATTCTTCCTTCTTGATAGTACTCTCCTTATTTCTCTCCCTTTGATCATACTTTTGCTCTTATAAATCCTCTATTTTTGACATCACTATGTTGGGCACCTTATATCTAGTAGTAGAGTTAGGAATGGCTATTGTAACACCAAATGACTTACTCAAGCAACTAGGGTATGATGTCACCATTGTCTGTTAGGATCTAGGGGGTCTCCACCAAAATGTAGGTCAAATTGAATAGAATTTAAAGCATATGCTTACTCAAGTATTTTAATTGTTATATCTTCTTGAGCGTCAATCACCATCCCCTTAACTAGGAGACTCTTTTTGCCCCCCAATCAAGGAATCAACCACAACACATGTTACACCTCTTAATCATACGGAAGTACCCACCTTTGTTGATGAGGAATTAACTCAATGACTATATTAACTGAAATTCTACTTCATAGTGAACTAAGTTCTAGAAGAGAAGAAAATTCAAGTAACAATTATGAAAATAAAAATTGATGTTCTCAAATGATATATTTAGATTATCGAAAAATGTCCCTTTAGTGGTTTGTCAGATTTTTACATCCAACTATTGAATTATTTTTGACGACCCTTACTCTAACAATTTCTATCATCAATTATTCAACCCCAATAACTTGACACAATGGTCAAATTCACTTAGAGTTTGAGGCAATTACAACATTTCTATCATGACTACCCTTAATTGTGCTCTATGGCTTAAAGCTTAAGATAACAACAAAAATCAAAATATTCAAGGTTATAGGAATAAAGGAGATAATGAAGTTAAACTAAATAATAGAGTGTTGACTCATACATCTATAGTCAGCTTAGGCAATGAGACTTACTAAATTCCCTTACGACCAACTTATACCTCTTAGGTGAGAACATTGTATAATTAACCAACCCCTTAAATGTCAAGTGGACAGCCACCAACACATATACCTACCCCAAGATCACCCTCCTTTCACTAATAACATAATTGGTGGATAGATCATGGGCAATAACAAAAGATTATTAAAGCTCATTAATGTAGAGTTGTTAAAAACCATAGGGCAAAGAAGCTAGACCAATCATGTGAAAAATTCATAACAATGAGAGTGTCACTCAAAAAAAATTAAATGATTTCTCCATCACAAGTTGAGGTCTAACTTCTAAAAATCGAGTTGGGCATCTTTTCTCCTAATGTGCTTTAGATGAGAGTTAATAATACACACTTGATAAATTTCTCTATTAGTAGGTCAAGGAAATATAAATAATTTATTTATGTTATAAGTGACTTGTGAATTATATTTTTTTTCATGAGATTGATGTGACTTAGTTGTTGTATAATAAATTATGAAAATTAAATATTCATAAAACTATCAAATACTAATTTTTAGATCTTTAGAAGTATTTTTGAACAAATATATCAATTATAATTTAATAAAAGTTTTTAAAATAGTGAATATTTTTTGGTCAATTACAAAGATGTAAGATAATATTTGGTAATGTTTTAGAATTTTTTTAAAAAATATATAATAATTTTAATAATTTTTAGACTAAACGATGAATATAGAATATATTTAAAAATTCACGACAAAGAGAAATAAGGGTGAGGACTTTAGGATGACATCAATGCTTAATGAACATGAATCAAGTAAAAATTCACGTAAAATATATAATAATTTTAATAATTTTTAGACTAAACGATGAATATAGAATATATTTAAAAATTCACGACAAAGAGAAATAAGGGTGAGGACTTTAGGATGACATCAATGCTTAATGAACATGAATCAAGTAAAAATAAAGTTTCAACTAGTGATTCTTACGTAAACGATTACATACGATTTAATTAGTCAAATTAAGATTTGTAAAAGTTAGAAGAATCATAATTCAATTAAAAATAGTTACAAAACTTGAAATCACATAAAGTATCACTAAATGAAGTAAAAATTAAGTTAAAAGTAAGAAAGACAGTTTTAACTTCGCGACAGTGATCACTAAAATTCTGTGTGTTCGAGATGATTATCATGCAATGTTTACAGCCTTGAAAGCTCTTCTTGGACATAGATGATGTGGGCAATCTCTAGATCTTTTTGTGAAGTCTAAAAATCAATGAAATGAGTTGTCGAATCATCACCGACAACTGTCGTCCCGTGGAGTAAAAAAAATTATGACTTTTAGATCTTCAATGGCTATCACCCGATGGAAATAAATTCGATGGAGGTGGGCGCATCTTAAGGAGCTTCATCCTCAAGTCCACATAACAGGAGAAGACTCTCTATTGCATCTAGTACGCTCTTATGAGGGGGTGACTCATCTCACGACATATCGTCCTCTCCCCAATGATAACTTATTCGTTGATCAATCGGAGATGACTTTCTCAATGAATTTATGATCCTTTTATTTAGAATCATTAGACAACTTTATTAATAATACTCTATTAATCGTGTTAACGAGATTTTTGTCAATGATTGAGTAATTATGGTAGCTTAATCGTTCACTGACAATCGATAGAAAAATTATGATTTAATTAGATAAGAATATAAGTTTTAGCTTTGGTAGGATTCGAACCCTCATTGGTCGCCTGCATGTATGATAGAGAGTGAAATAAATACACGGATACTTTTATAAAGTGATGTTATAAGGGTATCTCATTCTTATAAATGAAGAGTATTTTAGGTATTAAAATAATTAAAAACCTTTGGGAAGCCTCTCTCATGTATATATAATAACAAAAGATTTTACCATCATAAGCTTCTCTCTCGTGTGTGTACGACCACTCTTTGCCCCACATTCCATTGGCTACTAGTGATGTGGAAGGGCAATGATGCGCACATGTCTCCTATCGGTCCTTAGCTACTTAAGCCCATTGTTTGTGGCTTTGCCTGACTATGCTTCTGACTAGCTTGTGGGCTTGGCTGGTCAATGGGTCTACCTCTTTTTATATATGTTTTTATTTTATTTTATTTTTATTTATTTATCTCAAAAATATGATTATAAAAATTCACATAAAATCACATAATTAATTAAAAAATCACATTAACCAACTAAAAAGTATTTTTTTATAATTTAATATAAATATAAATCTATTTATCATGAGTTAATACTTTAAAGATATTATTAATTAATTAATAATTTATGATAATGAAGATTTATCAAAGACCTTAAAGTACATCATTATCCTAAGAAATAATTCATTACTTCACGAAAGTGACATTTGCCTCTAGGTCAGTGTAAAAGTATAAAGGTTGAGGATAGTAGAGTGCTTCTTCTTATTAGAAAGGTACAACCAAGACTTAATAATTGACATCAAATGATTCCAAACCTTAGGTTACACTAATTTATTGGAGGTATTGGTCATACACTTCTCAATGGGTGATCAAATAGTTACTCTACAAGAAAACTAAGGGTTGTTGAGTACAAGTATCTCATTGAAGATGATGACCATTAAAGAGAAATAGATGAAAATCAAGGGTGGATCTACACTCGAGCTCAATAAGCTGAATAGTGATGTGATGGATTGCCAAGATTAAATATTAAAACTATTTATTATAAGACAATTTATGATTGTGTTCAAGGTTTTGTAAGATACATCATCACAATGAATTTTTGACCACCTCATCCACCTCAAACTAGGTGCATAATCTAACAACATCCGTCATTTTTATTATCCCACTCAAAAAAAAATGTCTTAGATAAATTGATAAATGAGATGCATGTGGCTGAAGTCATCCATTCCTCAACCAACCCATTTTCTAGCCATACTTTATTGGTTGAAAAGAAAGAACTTGACAGCTATCTATAAATTATCATATATTGAATCAAGCAACTATTTCATATTGATTCTCAATTTTAACCATGAATGAGCTTTTAGATGAATTCCAAGAGATGTCAATCTTCTTCAAGTTAGATTTATAATCAGCATACCATCAGATCCACATGAGATGTTGCTCATGAAGATGATATTCATAACTCATGAAGGGCACTATGAGTTTACAGTGATACTTTTTAGATTAATAATGCATTGACAATATTTAAGTCTCTCATGAATCAAATTCTTTAACCTCACCTCTGTATGTTTGTTCTGATTTATCTTTTTTACAACATCTTTTATAACATGATAGAAGTAGAACATCAACTCTACCTGAAACAAAGTTTTTATGGTTGTAAGAAAATTAGATCCACCTGATTGCAAAAAAAGTTATTTCAATAGTCAAAGAATTGAATTCCTCATACATTAGATATCAAAGTAAGAACTTGAGGCATATGAGAGCAAAGAATAACTATGAGAGAATAACCAAGACCCAACTTTATCAAAGTTCTACACAAACTTTTTGAGTTTAACAAGATATTATTGTAATTTTATTACTAATTATGCCACCATTTCTCCTCTAATATATTAGTTACTCTAGAAAAATATATTTCTATTGATGAATAAAATTAATAATGATTTCTAATGCCTCAACGCAATCATGATTTCAGCACTCATATTAACATTTCCTAACTTCACACAACTCTTTAAACATGAGACATATCCCTTTGAACAGGGTATTGGGGCAGTATCAATGCATCAAAAGAAGCCAAATTCTTATTTCAATCAAGTATGAGCTCCCGAAAATCATGCTAAACCGAACTATGGAAAAAAAATAATAGCAAAGTACCAACAATCTAAAAATAACAACATTATTTAATTCACTAATGATTCCTCATTTACACAAATCATTATAGCTTAAAGTTTTTGTTGGAGCAGAATCAAACATCATCTCATTATCAAAAATGAGTTTTGAATCTCCTTCCACATGATTTTGAAATATTAGAAGCAGTCAACTAATGTAGCAATAGATGATCTCTTAAGGCCACCACCTACTTTAAACCTCTAGGTGATAATGGAAACACATTCTTCTTACTTAGATTTACAACAAATTAAGAACAAAATCTAGCTGAACCCCAAACTATCTAGTATTATGTCAAACTTGAGTAAGGGGGCGGAGACTTCACCCCATTATTTAATATTCAACATGTTGTTGCACTACAAGTAAAGAATTGTCATGGCACCAAGTTCAACCCTCATTTCAAAATTCCTTGAGGAGTATCATGTATGGGCGATGTGAGGCCACTATAGATTATTTTGCATCTACAAGATAATTTTTATATAAGTATTTTGGCAAGGAATGAAGAAGATAGTTCATGATTTCATCACCAAGTGTCATGTCAATCAACAATGCAAAGTAGACTCATTAGCTCTAGTTGGTTTATTGCAACCCTTATTTCAGACAAGGTTTGGGATAAGGTTAACATAGATTTCGTAGAAGGGCTGCCAAGCTATACTAGAAAAAAATGATATATTATAGTTGTAGACATACTAATGAGATATGCCCATTTTATCTTAGTGTGACATCCATTTTCAACTTCATAAATTGTTAACATCTTTGTCAAAAAGGTGATCTAAGTACATCAAATATTCAAGACTATTTTGTATCGTGATAAGGTCTTCCTCAATCTTTTGGTGAGTTCACTTCTTGTATGGCACAAATCTCAAACATAGTACCCAAAAATAGATGGTTGAACATAAAAGGTAAACATGTGTATGAAAACTTACCTTTAATGTTTTTCCTCTGGCATGCCAAATCAATGGAGTCAACAGATCATACAGTCTAAATTATGGTACAACACCTCATTTCATCAATCCTTACAGACAACACCCCTATCAGCCCTATATGAAAAATATCTGCCACCCATTATGTACTTCAGATCTCACCCAACTAAGTTGTAAACAATTTAATAGTAATTGCTAGAATGAGATGATAGCTTGAATGATTAAAAGGAGCAACTTTCAAAGACACAATCATGAATGAAGACTCTAAGTGGACAAACACTGGTGAGAGGTAGATTATGCATTCAATGATCAAGTTTATGTAAAATTAGAGTCATATCACATTCAGTCCCTAGTTAGGTGCCACAATCAGAAGCTCAGCCCACGCTTCTTCAGCCCCTATGAGATCATTGAAAAGATTGGCCCCCTGGCTTACTACCTCAACCTACGCTCTTCATCCAAAATTCATAACACTTTTCATGTTTCACAGCTCAAGAAAGTACTAAGAGCATGTCAACAAGGTCAAACCCTCTTGACAACATTAGATGCCAACATGACGTTGGGAATTCAACTAGTGAAAGTACTCGGTGTATGTCACACTTCTAAAGGTTCACAAGTGTTGGTGCATTAGAAAGACCTGCCTATATTCAAAGCTACTTAGGGGTTAGTACAAGACATCCAACACCTTTTCCCTAGCCTACACCTTGGGGTTACAAGCAATGGGGGTTAGTGTTAAGCCATTGGACCTAACTTACACTCATAAGAAGCTTGACCCACTAATGTCTATGTCATATATAAAAGTTGGATTGGGGAAGAGAACAGAGGGGGAATTTCAGAACTCTAAAGATTGGGGCACTTCAAAGTCTCATGCTAAGGTTAATCGCTCATCTTCTTGCTTCCTCTCCTACTCTCATTCTCCCTTCTTGACAGTACTCTCCTTACTTCTCCCCCCTTGAATCATACTTTTACTCCTTTCAATCCTTCATTTTTGCCATCGCCATGCTGGGTGCCTTACATTAATGGTTAACTCCATGAAGATGAGTCATTACTCAACTAAGTTGATTGGCTCTGCACATTATTACAACACATTTAATCATTGTATACAGTTTCAATGTAGTAGTGACTAATGCCTCTTGTGTTACTAAAGGTTATCAATGTTCACCTACTCCCATTCCTAGATATTTTCTTAGGGAATAGGTATCATTGTAGATGAAGCACCCCTTCTTGGGATAATATGTTGCCACTCACTCTTTTCATTGAGCTGGTCTAATCTTGGGTCCACCTTGACCCTCTCAAGTATCTTCCTATAATGGCTACCTCAATTCCCGTCTCAGTGCCCAATTTACCACCATCTTGATGCTTACCTCTTACATCTATCTCAGGGCGTCCTTCTAGTCCACCAATACATTTGTTGTTATCATAGCCAACTAAGTGTCTCTCACATTTTGGCAATGGAGTAGTCTCTTTAATTAAATCTGGAGACTTGGCATAAAATTACAGACCTTGTAATCTTCAGACACATTTTTGGCGTCTAAGAGCAGCAAAATAAAGTGCTTCACATACACTCACATTATTCTACTTTGATATAGTCAATTAAATGGGTCATTATCCATTTAATCATTATTCATTTGGAGGAATTAATCTTTCTACTCTTCTACGAACTCATCATATATGGTGATAAGAGCTCTAGTTAATTTTGTCATCTCGATCACTTACCACAACTTAGTGTCGACTTAGAGGTGCTGGTGAGCATGACATTCATCTCTGATTTGTATGTAACCCTGAATTATTGTTTGAGATCCTAAAAGAAATCCTAAACCTACACCACTTATCGCACCAATAGTCGTGCTCCTCTTGTGACAGCCAGACATAATATAAATGATATAATCCACTCAATTACATGGGCACTCGACCTCAAATGCCATTTAGTCTTACGCTTCACCTACCCCGCCGATGTTGAATACTCTTCTCATCATGTCTATGCGCCGCACGCATCCTTGATAGCCCAGATGAAACATCGGTGGAGACGAGGAAGACTCGGGTCGGCGGCGTTGTGTCGCTTCCGCCGGTTGGCCTCACATGCAGAGCCGCAGTCCCATCTGTGGTCCAGCTCGGGGCCAACCATCCCGAATTCTTCTTCTTCCTCTCTCTCTCTCTCTCTCTCTCTCTCTCTCTCTCTCTCTCTCTCTCTCTCTCTCTCCCACCCTCACGTCGGGCATTTGGAGGGGTAGATTAGCTCTTTTAGAGTGCGCAGTTGACGCTTGAATAAATGATCGAAGGGAACTGTGAGTTCGAGAGAACCCTGCGTCTGACCTGGACATGACGTCTTTATACGGAGTGAGAGAGAGAGAGAGAGAGAGAGCCACAATTTCGGGCGGGGCTACGCGAGCCTTACAGAGAGAGAGAGAGAGAGAGAGAGAGGTGGGGCTACGGGAGCCCTTCTCACGTCTTCTCGCCGGCCTCCTTGTAGTTGACCAGGTAAATGCCGACGACCGTCACGAGGGCACCGGCTAGCTGTAGTGGCGAGAACGTCTCGCCGAGGTATATGAATCTGCGGGGACAAACCACCGGGCTCAGAGAAAACAAGAACAGAGAGATCGGAAGCTGGAAGTCCCACCCATCTTCCCCCGTTTACCGAAACTCTGAACGATTCATGGCGCTTCTAAGCGTTTCAACACTACGTGGGGGAGCATCACACTTACCCAAAAACCGAAGCAAACATCGGAGTTAGGAACGTGAGCGAACTGAGCTTCGTCAGACTACCTGCATTCAAAGAGAGAGAGAGAGAGAGAGTCAGCGTTCTGAATGGTCACAAGCTAGCTGACCAAAGAAATCCCCAGAATAATGGCACAGAGCATCCTCGTCTAAACTTTGTAAAGAAGATAAAAATAGAGGACTCCGAAATGGCATTAATGCAGCTTACAATGGTGAATCATTGTGCGAGAGAGAGATAGAGAGAGAGAGAGAGAGAGAGAGTCAACGTTCTGAATGATCACAAGCTAGCTGACGAAAGAAATCCCCAGGATAATGGCACAAAGCATCCTCATCTACTCTAACATCGCATCAATGCAGCTTATAATGAATGGTGAGTCACTGTGAGAGAATGAAGAAGGGGAGAAAAAATGACCTCTGGTGGCGTTATAAAAATACACCCCATAGCTGACGGCGCTCCCGAAGACTGAGGTGTAGACGAGGGCTGCAACATCACTGGAAGTGAGCTCCTTGAGACCCCCGCTCACAGCGGGATCATGGTTAAGTACAGAGACGGCCAAAAGAGGGAGACCGCCGATGACCATGTGCTGAGATCAGAAGAACCCACCCCCCCATAGCGGTGAGATGGAAATCAATCGGAGGAGGAAGCTATTGATCACGTAATAATAATAAAATTATATTAAAAATAAATAAATGTGATCTCGTACCCATCCGGTCGCCATGATGGGGTCGGAGTACTTGGACACCCACCGGACCATGACGGTGCCAACCGCCATGCTTTGCGCCGCAAGGAACATCCACCACTCTCCACTCCCCCAAATAGTGAAGCCATTTTCTTGGAACGCAGGAACCTGTGAAGCGAAATCCAAAAATTTCCACAAATACCCATAAACTGGCCTTCCGTGGTCCCAAAGAGTCAACTAGAACATGAATGTAGTCGTGTGTTGGAGCGCCATTTAGAATATGAACTCAAATTTTTTTCTCACAAGGCTAGAACCCGTGGAGCGAAATCCAATGAATTTCTCAAATAATCATAAACAGGCCTTCAGTAGAGCCAGAGAATACACTAGAACATGAATGTAATCGGGCCCATAATCATCATGGATCAATGAGTCATTAAGAATATGGGATCAAAAATTTCCTGAAATATCTGGACCTGTGAAGCATAATTCAATACTAAAATTGTCATAACCAGAGCTTCAGTGGTGTTAGAGAGTATGTAAAAATATAAATGTAATAGGTCTCATTATCATCCTGTATGGTGGGGCCGATCACCAATTTGTAGGCCCACTCCTTACATATTTATATAGAGAGGAGAGGGGAGACTTCACAATGAGACCTAGTTGAATATTTCCCTTTTATTCTAACAAAGTGATTAATATAGTGGACCTAATTGACCAACCAAAGAAGTTCCTAGTGTTGAATTGATTTTTCAATTATTTAGATGGCAAGTTGACCTGCATATAGGCACAGGTTGGTTCTTCTCAGATACCTATGGAATCTAGCACTTATTCATGATGACAATCGAACTAATGGCCAGATTTTTAGTAGAATACCATCCCGAAGTTATCACTTTGATCAGATTTTGGATCCTAAGCTCCTGCAATCCAAGATTTTCTCAAATCGAGATTTTCAGAACACATTCAAATAAATTCAAAGAAATTTTTTGAGGGTTAACCTCAAGAAGCAGGAGCCCGATAAGACCAAGTGCAAGTCCAGCAGCTCCAACTAGACCAATAGATTCTCCAAAAAGCAATGCTGCAAGTATTGCAACCGTCAAAGGTTGAGAATCAATGATGACCTGGACATTAAGAAAAAAAAGGTTGAAGTGAAAAGCGGGCAATATCCTGACATCTTTCATACTCTTAAAGCTGAAAGAATTTCTAAACAAGGCATAGATGAATTTGCTCATTGAAGATCCAGTTTTATCACCCCAGATTCAGCACAAAGGATCGTATATTGAGTGAAATCATAGAGTGAAATGAAGGTTGAGAAATAATCAACTCAACCAATCATGTTGCCACACTTATGATAACCTAGGAGAAGCTAAAGAGTGTCATCGAACCTTCAACCCACAGTGAAATGAAGAGAGAAAAAATGAATCAGGGGACAAAAGCATGCCCTTACGCTGCTCCTTCATCTTTAAAAAAGAAGAGCTTTTGCTGGATCCCATCAAAAGAACTACTAATAGCAATTGTTAAAACAAAAGGAGATCCTAAAAAAGAGGAATATACTAACATTAGCCACAATAAAGGATCAACTAGAAGCCGCATGGCTAAATATTTTGGGCCTTCCTGGTTCCTGCCAGTTTTATTATGTATCATATATGCTGCCATTCTAGAGCATTAGGATGATATAAGGAGAATTCCACGAGGAACATCTAGGAATCCTATTTATACAATTGTAAGTAGATTGCAGTAACCAAAACGCAGGTAGACTGTGTGAGAGAGACATATATTATAAAAAAAAAAGGAAATGCCGTGAGGGGTAGCCAAACAATTAAACGAATATAATTAAAGTTTGACACTTGTTATGCACGAGAGAACTGTCTTCAAGCTGTTAAATTATAGTGTAAAGGAAAGAATAGGTAAGAAGACAAAATTAGGATCTGAAATGACAACCTAGAAAAAGATTGATCGTAAATGGAAATTAACGGGGAGCGAAACGATCTTGGCAACTCAACAAGTCGCAGTCTGCTCTACTGGTGATATTATCATTTAATTTGCATCTCGCATCCTGCAGAACTAAAATCTTGTTTTTGAAGAACCGTTAGCAAGGGTGTTTTTCTGAGGCAATTAAGCAGATCTTTCAAAAGAGGAATTTTGACTTACATCAAACATATATTCCAAGGAAAGCTTAGGTCAAAGAAATAGAGGACACTCTGGATGGTCCAAGGGACAACCATTTATGGTTCCTCTTCCTCAGGTGAAATTAATTAAATATATTTAAATAAGTATCATTTTACCTCGGAGTACCCAATAGAGAATGGCCAACTTGATTTGTAGAATGTGTGATGATGGTTCAATATTGCAGACATAATCAGGTCATTTCAAAGAGTTAAATAAGAGGCTCAAGAGTACTACTCTCGACTGTCCAAATATAGAACAAACCTGTAACTACGGTTTCACTGCGTTAAACGAGACTATTTAAATTAATTATTAGATGCATTCGTAGGTTCACTCACATGTGCTCCTGAGTCATGATGCGCCAACAAATATAGATAAATTTCTCCCTTAATAAAGAAATTCAGGTTCAACGCGTAGTTCGTCGGTCTGAAAGAAAGCTCTCCATAACTTAATTCAACGGCGGCACGAGCTCGAGCTCAAACGAGTTATGAACCAGGCATTCATCAGATTATAGGATATGAACGTACGCTACCCAATCCGGCCGAGGTCTTCTGCAAACCCTCTGCGAGAAAACCCTGCGATTTCATACAAAGAGAAGAAGAATCTCCACTTAGATACGAGTAATATGATCTCATGAAAAATTAAATGGAAACAAATGCAAGGTCGGATGCATGCTAATGTGATGGATCAGGATACCTGAAAGCACGTGGCATCAACCACGCCGAAGAGAAGGATAGATAGCCATGCGAGGTTCCCAGATGGCTGTTTCCTCCCCCTGATTCCGGCAAACCCGATGAGCATAAACCCCGCCGGTATCAGCCGGAACGCAGAAACGAAGAATGGGCCGGCCCTGAGTATCACTTCCTTCATGGCGACCATCGCCGTTCCCCAGAAAAAAAACGGCGACACCAGCACCGCCCACTCGACGATCCCCTGAGCCAAAGCCGAATCGGCTCCCGTGCCGCTCTCTTCATCGACAACCTTGATGTTCTTCGCCTTCAACAGATCATCGGCTGCGGAGGAGCTGTCGGAGACCAGGCACTCCACGCTGGACCCAGTCCCTATGCAATCCACTGCCGGACTGACCATTTCTGTTTCCGGCGTGACGGCGGCCGTCCTACTCCGGTCCTCACCGCTGCCTCCGCCGCCGCGGGTGCTGCCGCAAGTGAATGATCCCGGGGTCCTCACCGTAGCCCTAAATCGGGGCCGGTGAGAAGAAAACGCACAATCCAGGCGTCTGCCATGGTCAGCTGCCGGCCATGGAGTCGACAATAAACCAGGAACTAGGTGGGCAGCGACCATGGCTTCCTCCACACTATCTCCCCCCTGACGTGTAAGGCAGCAGTGTCAGACACCCTTTCCTCCTTTCTACCTCTTCTCGTGGTCCCTTATTGCAAAACATGTCTATAGCGCAATAAACTCTCATTGCCATACATTTATTCATATATCCATTTTCCAAAAGAAAATTAAATACTTTGAAGGCATAGGTAAAATTTCACGCATTCTGTGGTGAATTTGTTCAATTTTCTCCTTCGAAGGTATTTTAGGTGTAAAAATATAAATGGAAAGATGACCCACGAACGTAATTTTGTATTTCTCGGTTGTCATGTGAATTTTTCTCCGTTAGATTATTAATGGCTATTTAAAAAAATATCCGTAATTTATCCCTCTATACCTCAAAACGCCCGACTGAGATTGTAATTGTATAGGTGCACTATTTCCGTGTCGCGATGAACGGTGGTGAGAGAGCCTTTATTCCGATGAGCTACGAACGTAATCTTATTTTTTTCTGGTCGTCATATTAATGCATATTTAATGAAACACCCATAATTTATATTTATAGTGAATACATCCAAATGATGTTGTAATTGTACAAGTGCACTATTTCTGTGGCGCGATGAACGGTGATTATTGCGATGAGCCATGAACGTAATTCTATGTTATATTGTTGTTATAAGAAATTTTATCCATGTGATTCCTGATGCTTATTTAATCAAATACCCACAATTTATCCCTTTATAGCGAAGACATCCGACCAACATTGTAATTGTACAAGTACGCCGTTTCTGCGGCGCAATGAACACAGAGAGAGAGAGAGAGAGAGAGAGAGAGAGAGCCTTTATTACTTCACTTAACGGGGGGAAATAAACGCATACGCACGTGCATGAACTCACACACACGTGAAAGAGGGGAAGACAAAGGAGGGGGGAAGGGGCTAGTAGTCCTCGGGCGCGAGGGGCTGGTGGGCGTGAGGGGTCTCGGCGGGGATGAGGAGGAACTCGTAGATGAGGGCGGCAACGGCGGCGCCGGCGAAGGGCCCGAGCCAGTAGACCCAGTGGTTCCTCCACCGCCAGCCGACGAGGGCTGGCCCGAAGGCCCGAGCCGGGTTCATGGCGGCGCCGTCGAAGGGCCCGCCGGCGAGCATGTTGGCCCCGAGGATGAAGCCGATCGCCAGCGGCGCGATGGTGCCTAAGTGGCCCCTCTTCGGGTCGATCGCCGTCGCGTACACCGTGTACACCAGCCCGAAGGTCATTGCAGCCTCCAGCAGCACCGCATGCCATACCCCCTCTCCCGCCGCTACCACAAAGCCCAGCGGCCTCTGCCGGCAAAACCCTCAAGATCAGCATGCATGCAACAGGAGCAGCAGTAGGAAGAAGACGACGACAATGGAGCAGGAGGAAGAAGACGACGGAGGAGGAAGAAGATGATGATGATGGAGCAGGAGGAAGAAGACGACGGAGGAGGAAGAAGATGATGATGATGGAGCAGGAGGAAGAAGACGACGGAGGAGGAAGAAGAAGCTGAAGGAGGAGGAGGTTTTACCATTCCGCCGGTGGCGAGGCGGAGGAGAAGGGAGGCGATGACGGCGCCGAGGAGCTGAGCGACCCAGTAGAAGACGGCGCGGACGAGGGAGATCCGCCCGCCGAGGAGGGCTCCGAAGGTGACGGCGGGGTTGACGTGCCCGCCGGAGAGGTTATACGACACGGAGACGGCGGCGAAGAGCGCGAGCGCATGGGCCACCGCCACCGCCACCAGCCCCGACGCCGTCGACGTGTCCCTGTACATCTTCCCTGCATGAAAACAAAAGGGGGCAAAAACCATGCATTATCCCGCCGGCGAACTGCCGGAGAAGTTGACGGAAGCTGGTGAGGCTTTTACCGAGGGAGAGGACGGAGCCCTCGGCAGCGAAGACGAAGATGGCGGTGGCGATGAACTCGGCCAGGGCGGCGCGTATGGTGTCCGGGTGGACCGCGTCCTCCGTCCTTCCAATGGCGAACCTTCGCGGCGGCATGGCTGCAGCTCCTGTGAATGATCTCTCTTCTTCTTCTTCTTCTTCCTTCTCCAGCGACGGCGACGGCGACGGCGGAGGCGGCGGCGGCGGCGGCGAGGGGAAGGGAAGGGGATTGAAATAGGGAAGGTGGCAAGGGGTAGCAGACACGTGGGAGAGGGAGGGCTGAGAGGAGTGGCACGTCGATGGAGGTGGCTCTTCTCCCTCGGAGCTTATCTCCGACGAGCCGCCGATGTCGAATCCGGGGACTCGCGGGTTAAGGTGCTCCGCGTCGAGGTGGCTCACGCCGTCGAGTTGCCACATTGCCGACGGGAGCTTCCACGCGTCCTCCTCTCAGACTAGAGCCGCCCCCTGGTCCAGAACCGGAATATCGATAATTATTTATTATTTTTTTACGGAGCGGGCCGGAACAACTGTTTTTAAAGTAGTCCGGTACTGGACGGCCCATTGGCAATCAAATAAAAGTCAACTCTCTATCTCTCTCTATCTATCTATCTCTCTATGTCTCTATCTATCTATCTATCTATCTCTCTATGTCTCTATTTATCTATCTATCTCTCTACCTCTCTATCTATCTATCTATCTATCTATCTATCTATCTCTCTCTATCTCTCTCTCTCTCTCGCTCCCTATCTATCTACCTATCTCTCTCTATTTGTCTATCTATATCCATTTATAGATTTGTCTATCTATTTTTCCTGTTGTTTACGCTGGAGCCTTGTGGGGCAGCCCAGAGTCCTCTCTATGGGCAGCCACGGTGGCGTACCCACCACGTCTACACTCCATTGAGTTCCTCCACAACATAGTTTCCATTTTTTATTACCCACTAACTTCACGTGGTGGAAGTCGCATGAAGAAGAATTTATCTTTAAAGAATCTACGAAACATAATTTCAATGAATAAAATCAGGCCACGGATCCATGTAACTTAGAACTTTCAATCTTTGACTCCTCAACGATATGTTGGATTGACCTTTTACCCTACAAAGATCAAAAAATTCACTTGAATCTACAAGGAGTTGATTAAATCTAATAATAAAGAGAAGATAATTTTGGTTGGGCTCTCTCTAGGAAGACAGGTCAATTTTTTAACAGTATTTTCAAACAGATTCAAAGCTCAATTTGAAATTGATTTATTTATAAATAAAACGTAATAAAAGCGATAATAATAACTTACTTAATGCATGACATGTTTACCACGTATTGTCATCGTCGCCCGTCCTTCAGGCTTTCAAGCCCTCTGATCCCCTAATATTAGACTAATTTTTGTTTCCATGCATGCTCTGATGTCGTCATATGATGAAGCTCTCTCTCTCTCTCTCTCTCCCCACATCTGATGACGGCGGGGCCCCGTGAGGAGTCGTCTCCCCGGGCAACGAACGCGGTGGCTGGCGAGACACGTTCAAGAGCCCCCGTGGTCCGCCACGAGGTCAATGAAGACGGAGATGAACGACATCACGAGTGCAACCCACGCGCGAAAGAATAAGTCCACGACACAGGCATTCCCTCTCGCCGACTCCAGCGATCCCCTCACAGCCGTCCGTCGCAGATCGAAGTCGGCGTTCCCTAAAAAGTCAAAATGTGGCGTCATACTCTTATAATTCTCCGGCGGGGGCTGCTACACTGTTTCGGAAAGTTATCATTCTTTAAAAGATTAAGGCAAAATAATACTACTCTGTGACGCAGAAGCCATTATATCCATTATATTCTTTACGGCATTATCGGGAATGATGACTTCTAGAAGACATTGACCCCCTCCCTCTCTCTCTTCCCCCGTTTCACATTTGACTTTTTAGTGTCCGCATCAGAGCAACCCGCTTCGGTTCTCTATCAGCTATCGCTGCAGCTAAATATTCAACCTGATCGTTTTCTCCTCGTCTTTATTATAATGTTTGCATCCGGGGAGTCTCATCAAGCAGTGATTTTTGAAGGGTTTAATTACTAAACGAGGGTGCTTCAGGGAGGCTATATTCATCAAGAATTAATGGATCAGCTGGTTCAAAACCGCGTGTTTTTTTGAGTTGACCTGCCCGTCATCAGCGGCGTAAATATCGTCGGGAGCTTTCCGAAAGAAAGCGTGTTTCGCTGAACCAGCGCGCAGATGAGGAGTAGGTGACGGTGGAGGAGAAGACGACGACTGACTCCCCGCCTTTCCCTTCAGACTGACTGAAACAAGAGAAAGGAAGCAAGAAGGAAGAAGACGTCTCAGGAGTCTATAAACACACGCAGGGAAGCCCTGATTTGGATCCTCCCCGAACTCGGAACAGGAAGAGGATAGGAGAGCTGTAAAACCAGAGACAGTCCATGGCGGCGCACCAGAAGATCCACCCGGCGGACCTGGAGACCGGCTCCCAGGAGGCGCCGCTGGTCTCCCGCGACTCCGTCCACTCAGAGAAGGGCGACGCGGCGTCGCCGGCGACTCGCCCTCCTTTGTACCCGCGCCGCCGCCGCGCCATCCCCGTCGCCCACTCCGAGCCCCCCAAGAAGAGGAGATCCCGCTGCTGCCGCTGCCTCTGCTGGACCTTCTGCATGCTCTTGCTCTTCATCGTCCTCGTCGCCGCCACCGCCGGCATCCTCTACCTCGTCTTCCAGCCCAAGGCCCCCAAGTACTCCGTTGACCGCCTCCGCATCTCGTCGTTCAACGTAAACAACTCCGCCAGCGGCAGCTTCGACGTCAGCGCTGCCTTCAGCGTCGTCGTGACGGCGACCAACCCCAACAAGAAGATCGGCATCTTCTACGAGGAGAAGAGCCACCTTAGCGTCTGGTACGACGGCACAAACCTCTGCACCGGCAGCCTGCCGGCGTTCTACCAGGGCCACCGCAACACCACCGTCCTCACGGTGGCGCTGACCGGGCAGACAGCGGTGGATACCAACATGATCAGATCCCTGGAGGCGCAGCGGCAGGCCGGCACCATCCCCTTGCTCTTCCGAGGCTCCGTCCCCGTGAGGGTAAAGTTTGGCGCCCTGAAGCTGTGGAAGGTCAGATTCCTGGTCAGCTGCGACATCGTGGTAAACAATCTGTCCGTCACCAACAACATCAGCATCCGGTCCAGTAGATGCGGGTTCAAGTTCAGGATGTGATTGATCACTTAGATATCACCTCTGAGCTCTTTTTTTTCTTTTTTTCTTTTTTATTTTTGTAAATTTATCTCCGCCTACATTCTTCCAGGAGACCCATTTCCTGTTCTGCTTTGTTCTAGCATCATATACGGCGATAATTTTCGGGAATTTTCTCGGGCGTTTCTCTGGTTTTCTACCGTCATATACGATCGATAATCGGCGGGAATTTGGTTATCATAAATCCGTTCTTAGTAGATATTATACGGAACCTTTAGTTCTCCCGTGAGAGATTAATTTGTGATGGATGTCAGACCCTGAAAAGAAGCAGGTCAGCTTCGGGCTTCAACAAAATCCAATTCTGGAAACCATGAGCCTTTCTCTCCCGATCCTCCATTGAAAATCGTATGGCGAAGAGACGGGGACGTCTTGCCATGGCATACTCGTAGAGATTCTCTCTCTCTGTGTCTTAGGTTATAGCTGCGGGCGAGGGCAGGAGAGGCACAGAAAAGGAGGGGGAGGGGGGAGGGTAAAAGAAGATATTTACAGCCCTAACGACCTTTCGCTGCGCACAAGTAAACCACCCACGAGAGAGAAACCCACCCAGAAAGAACTCTGACCACCAGACAGGGTCGCTGCACAGCGCCTCCCCCGAACAAACTCCGCCACCGGGTGCTTAAAAACGGCCAGCTTCTCGGCCACAATAACCTCCTCCCGCCGAATCCTCACGGTTATCTGTGTCGACGATGCTCGCCCTCCTCCCCCCAGGCGGGGTCCGGCGGCGGAAGCTGGTATTCGTCAGGCGTCAGCGCCGGCACGAAGTCGGGCAGCAGCGGCGGCGCCTTCTCCGGACACCTGCGCCGGCGAAACACATCAGAGGCTTTCGCAGGACCCGGGACGACAGAGGAGGGTAATCGGAGACCGATTGCTCGGCAAAACAATTTGGTTCCAGGAATCAGAAGAACCATAACAGGAAACCAGCACCAAGACCGAGTATTCCTTCCTCAAACCCTTCATTTCCTTGCGCTCCCATCATTAGAGCACGCATTCAATATATATGAATATATATGTACTGCTTTAGAAAGAGTTGTACATAGTTCATGTGGCTTACTTGTGGAGAACACGGAGGCCGGCGGCAGTCTGCAACGCGCGGGAAGCATCCTCGGTGATTTTCTCTGCTAAATGCTTCATAAATGGCAACGAAGGAGGCGTCCTGCAGGGTCAATAGCATGCTTACCTCCCAGGATATGTAGAAGAACATCAATGTCTGACTTATGAAAATGGGAAATCTTTGCTAGCTAGCTGGGTCGTCGAGATTTATTTCCCTAAATGTGAGGGAATACTGGGGCCACCATATGAAGACGGCTTATGATCTGGGTTTCTCTTCCTTATTTAGGTAACCTTGACATCGGAGGTGCCGAGTTGAATGCTTCACAGGCCCTTTTGCTTTCTCTGAGGAACCCCTCCGCTGTCTGCAGGGCGGCCACAGCTAATCCGTGGGACTTCACTTCGCTCCCCTCGTTGAGGATAAGACCATGGTAGTAGTAAGCGGCCGCCTGCCAGATAGAAGCCATGTTTGGTGAGTAGATATATATTCCCATCATTTCTATACTCTCATTGCTTCTTCTTCTTCTTCTTCTTCTTCTTCTTCTTCTTCTTCTTCTGCTTCTTCTTCTTTTGCTTCCAGGACTTTTATTTGATTCCGAAGATTCATGCAAATTAGAGTTGACTTTGATGATGATAGTTTTTGTTTCCATATGACGTAGAATGAGATATGGATATATATATATAGATATATATATATATATATATATAGATATTAGATGGCTTGATCGTTTATATTTTTCCTCATTAAGATAGTGCATGCTAAAAATAGAGAGTGGAAAGTTCTACCTTGGCCTCAACATATTTCCACCTGATATACAGCCGTTGTTTTACTCCCCAGCCATTAGTAGATGGGATCTGCGTCACACTATCAAGAGCCTGTGATAAAATAATTTCAGGTGAAGGGAGAGACATTTTTCTTGGTAAAATCGGATTTAAAGCCCATTATTAGGAGCGGATAAAGAAAATATGGAGTTAGTGAGCTATGATACCTGATTCCAATACTTCACCATTTCGCATGCAAACCTCCGTTTCACTGCCAGAGTAGCCTTCGGGCTGTCGATGGCCATTCCCAGTTGGATGTCAACACCCTTCATCAAGAATCATCGGAGAGGGAAAGTCAACGACTGGCTGGAAAGTGTTCATCTTGCTGTTTCAGAGGGGAAGGGTGGACTTTTTTCTATTTGCATCTTGACCCAGTGCCGGATTTCTGCTTTTCATTTCTTCTTTAACGATAATAACTTTCAGGAAAATTGAACATGTCAATAAGAGAGGGAAATATTTTTCATGATTAATTGTTTATTCATGCTCTTAATATCTGTGTGCATTCATTCGAATTATTTTAGTGAGCATGTCTTATGCATCTTTTAGAGAGAGAAAAAGGGATGTAATCTCATAGAGTTAGAGAGAGAAAATGATGAAAAGCCCGTGGTAGCACATTGCATATCGTCCAGTAAATTGATTGACAGAGGGAAACGGGGTACCTGTCCCAGGGCCTGTTGGCAGAGCGCTCTTAGCATCACCTCTGCTAGATCAAGAGGAAGATCTCCCCTGAATAATTGGCATTTAAGAAAATGTAAGAATATTGAAATCGGAAATTCCATGACATAAAATAAATAAATAAATAAACTTATTTGGAGGGGTAGATGGTTGACCTGAGTTGAAGAGGTAGACGAGGGAGGACGTGCTGGATAGCAAAATCCAGGTACCCAGCTGCCTTCAAGAAGACATCAATGGAAGTCCGTCTGTTTTCTGCGAGAATTGGCCCCACGTATTTGGCTAGAATAATAATAATAACAACAATTATTAATATTATTACAAAAATTAAAATTATTGTTATTCTGATAAATGATCCCCACCTTCTAATATCTTTGGCTGGATGCGGTCAGCGCCTGGTCTAGGGAGAAGCAGCCGATTGGCCTCCAGTAGGCACAGCATGGCCATCAGATGGAGAACTGATAGCACTTCGTACCAGGCATTTGCCATGGCGGTCTCCTGCAAAGTTCATAGCTTGCGTCAACCCAGAGAAGAAATTCACCACGAATAAAGCGAGCGAGCGAGCGAGAGAGAGAGAGAGAGAGATTTGGGGGGGTGGAGGGGTGAGGGGAGCGCAGCTTGGTTGACCAGGATGACCTCGGCATCATCAACCTGGTTGACCCACGAGAATTCCACCTGGTGCACAATCTCGGTTCCTGTAAGAAGAACAAAATTCAAGCGACCATCGAGAATCAAAGAAAGGAGCTGAGAAACCTACAAAAGGTATAATTGATCGTGTCCTGAAATATCGGAGCTCACCATCTTTAGCTAAACCCAGAAGAACCGGTAGATATTCCTCGAGAGCTTGGAGGATGTCAGCCTGCGGAAAACCAGCGCCTGCATTCAGAATTCGCTCTTGTATCAGATTTCACGTCTCCTATCCGTCGTGGTCTGTAAGAAACTTTTTACTCTTCCCGGCAAGCAACCTTGTCTTGTGGCAGTTTTCCGGCTCGGCTTGATGGCGGCCGGAGCTTCCTGTGCGACCATGACGGCGACCCGAGTTCGCAGATCGGAAAGGCGATCCACCAAGCTCTTGGGGACGCCATGTTGAAGCAGGGGTGAGAAGTCAACGCCCTTGGGGATGCGCAGCCCTGAGAAGAACACCGCCACCTCCCCCATATTCTTTAGCCTTCTCCTGCGAGCTCCGGCGTCAGCCGGGGTCGATACCAGGCAACCCATGGCAGATTCAGAAGTTGATTTCTGGGTGAACAGATCCGGAGCGACGATCAGATCCTTCGGGAGCAGGAGGCAGTAAATTCCCTGCAGAATGGCGGAACAAGAAGAGTGATAGCGATCAAACGGCAGGCGGATGGGGTTAACGTGGAGGGGAAGCGGCCTCCACCAAGAAAGGGAGCCGTAGTTCTTGAGGAAGAACACCTGACGAGTCGATGCTGAAGGTATTGATCTCCGGAGTTACAGACATGGCGGCATCGATAGAGAGAGAGGGAGGGAGAGAGAGAGAGAGGACTTACTTCCTGATATCTCACTGGCGGGAAGAAATGGGATCCACAGATCTGTCCCAGCGGGGAAATTGGAGCTTCGCCCGCCCCAAGAGAACTCGAATTGGCCCTCAAGTTGGAGTTACGAATATCCGTCTCCGTCTCAGAAGAAGAAGAAGAAGACGAAGACGAAGACGATGATAGAAAAGAAGGTTGGGGGATGGCGAATGGAAGTGGGGCCGTAATGGCGACTCCACCTAATGGCGGGCAAAAGGGAGCTTTTTGAAGAGATGGGTGGGGAGCACGACGGAGGCTTCGAGCTCTCAGGCTGAGAGGGAATAACCGCCGCGGATCTGTCGGCTTCTGGGGTCTTGTCTCCCCCAACCCCCACCCCCCCCCTCCCCCACGCCGTCGTCTCCGCCGGCGGGAAAGAAACCCGCAGAGGATTCCCAGAGCCGCCTTTTCCCCCCTCAAAGCCGTTTGCATTCGCTTTTCAGGAAGCGCTTCCTCCTCCAGCGGCAGCCGAGCCGGCCACGAGAGCTGCTACATTATGCTCGCCACGTGTTCTCCAGTGCCTACGTCACCCGAGGTGGGTCTTGCTTACGTTTTCTACGTGGCGGGCTCCCATTGGCCCTGCTCGCGGTCGGCGCCTCCCACGTGATCCCCTCCGCACATCTCCTGGGCCTGCGACTTCGGGCCGTTATCGAAGCGGCCCACCGCGCCAATTAGCACCCACCCCCCCACCCCCGCCTTTAACTTCCCGGATGGCCCCACTGGGTGGCCTAAGCCGCTGTCAACGGTCAATTAACAAAAAGGCCGCGGCCGTTGGATCCCCATCGATCCAATCAATCAGCCGACAACCTAATTCTTTACCCAATCCAGTCAACTCAGACATTTAAGGGACGGCTTGACGACACGAAGATTCCCGCAGTGGCTGTCCGTAGGCTCAGACCTACTAAAAGTATATAAATATATTCCAATAAAGGCAATTAAATTAAAAAAACCAGGATAAGACGTTCTGCATAAGAAATTTACGATCATTAAAGTGTATAAGTTTAAATATAATTTATAAATAAAAACTTTCGGCCGCAGAAAATGACGTTTTCCTAAAATATTTAAAATATCAGGGCCGTGATAAAAATATCAGAGTTCTATTTTCAACATTTTATATAGTCTTAGTTAAAATTAGGTGATTATAAAATGACAAATTTTCTACGCTGATAATGATTTATTGAAAATACGCGTTTTCCTGGGTCTATTGCATTTTTATTTTTTAATTAATTTTGGAATATAATTCTTCACAGGCCATCTCGTGGGCAGCCCGCGCAGATGTCAGCGAGGAAAACGACGTGTTTATTAAAGTATTAAATTATTTTAAAAATTATTTAAATTATTAAAACATCGGCGGTGTGATCGAACCGTCTCGTCCGTACAATTACATTATATTTCCATCAAATTTTCGTTTTAATAAATACCAGAGGCGAGAAAAATGGCCACTCATTGATGCTGTGATTGAACCACTCCTTCGTACACCAGTATTTCTTTATATAATATCATGATAGTTATTATTTCCCACGGGGAATGTATTTTTTTATTTTATAATTCATTTCGTTATCGAATGAACTGTAGGAGCAATTATTTATGTTCTAAGATGATATGTCCAGCCCTTCGTGTGGAATTGTACAAGAGAGTGAAATAGTCATAAGCTTGTAGGTATGAATATATATATATATATATAGATAGAGAGAGAGAGAGAGAGAGAGAGAGAGAGAGAAGAGATTGAGAAAATAAAAATGAACAATACAAACTTGTGACATTTTTTGAGTATTTAAATGCGGCAAGAAAGGCAAAAGGTTTCACGTGCATGAATATAAAATATTTTTACTGTAGATAAGCTCCAGAACCGGAGTTGCCTTCTTGTCCGACCGTCCGACCACGCATGCTCCGCCCCTGGCTCCTCCCCCAACACCGGCTCTCCCCCGCCGTGTCCCGCGGAGGGCGGCACGGCACCCAGAGGCCCTCTCTCTCTCTCTCTCTCTCTCTCTCTCTCTTTCTATCTATCTCTACTCTCTCACAGTGGTCTTTTGATCCCCTCGTGTCTCTCCAGTTAACGTTGGTCACTTCGAATGTCCTCACGTCCACAGTTACCACGTGACCACTTGCTCCCATTTCCTGTGGCTCTGAAGCCATTCACCGCTGGTTCAGCGCAGTGCATCAATCTCTCACTTGCGGTAGATAGAGATAGAAATGGAGATAGAGATAGATAGATAGACAGGTAGAGAGAGATAGAGAGAGAGAGGATGGGAGCATGTTGCTACCGTCCCGTCCAGTGTCAGCCCCGAGAATGCGATAGATCGGCCCTGCAGGGAGAACCAAAACCCATCTTCACTTGAAAACTTCCGCCCCACTTCCTCCTCTTTCTCACTCTAAAAAGCGATACTCTCAGGGCAGCTCTTCCGGGCTTCCATCTTTCTCACTCATTGGTTATCGTCTTCGTGGGGGCGATGGCACCGGCAGTGGTGGCGGGGTTGGCGGGGTGGCGGCCGTGTTCTGTGCTAGATAAAGGGAAGAGGGGCCTCCAGAGGCTGTTCCGGCGAGTTCGGGCGGAGATACGGCGGCAGGTGAGCGATGGCTGTTCCGGCAAGCGCCGCTTCAGCTCCCACTACGACGCCTTCAGCTATTCCCTCAACTTCGACAACGGCGACTCCGTCTTCTTCCGCTGACCCTCGCTTCTCCTACCTCTCTCCCTCTCTCTCTCTAGAATTCTAGATTCCGGTTTCTCTCCTTCTACATGCTGCACTTTTCTCCCTCCTCTTGTTTGCTCATCCGCCGGTGTAATTAAGCCTGCGTCAGTTCTTTCTGTTTCTGTCTCTCTATCTCTCTCTGTCTCTCTCTGTCTGTCTGTCTCTCTCGCTCTCTCTCTCTATCTCTTTCTCTCTCTCTCGCCCTTCGCTGGGGCTCTGCTGGAACAGCTAAGATATTGCTCATGGGATCTGCTGCAAATGGTCCTTCCCCTCGTCTCTGCCCGACAGCCATGGGGGGATCGCAGGAGATCACGTGGCGGGAGAGGAGGGTCCTCCGGCGTTGACTTCTCTGGTCTTCTCTCCTCCGGACAAGACAGTAGGGGCGGAGCGTCTTTCTTACCGTAAATAGATAGACCCGTTATGTGGCGACAGAGCCTCGATTCGGATCCATTTATCGACATAAAAGTAAATATATTAGAGTCTTAACGTATTCTGTCGATGATTTTATACCAAGGGGGTTTCGGAAAAGACCCAAGCCTTACCCATCTTCAAATGGTTGCGTTATAGAATCTGAACCGTCCGTTTAATTCATTCGGTAAATCAACGGCTGGATGTGGGGGCTCTTGATCTGTGCGGCGAATTGGTGCCACTTAAGAAAGCGCGGGAAATGGGAGATCGGTCCTCCTCCTCTTTCTCTGGTATTTCCGATCGGTCCTCCCTCGGAAAGATCCCCCTCTCCCGCCGCTCTACTGGACGATGGGCGGCGGTGCTTCGATTGAGAGCCACCGGAGGGCGAGCACAAGCGAGGAGCCTAGTTCTGAGTTCGGATCCAGCCTCATCTCTCTGTTATTTTTGCTGCTTTTTCCATCACGGCGAATCTAAACGATTACATTCGAAATGAGCTACGCCTAGCCGTCATCCCCAACCCCTTTTCTGTGTGTCGATTGGGGCTTGCAACTGATATGTCCTGGAAAGTTTCATCGAGATATGCAGGGACTGGCGGATTCATTTCAAGATCGAGATGAAAGTAGATTCTTCTTTTACATTCTTCCTTGCTCCGTGGATCGTGCACTATCGATTAGGTTGTTTGCACACCTATGAGCTATTGGACGTGATAATTAGGCCTTAACATTTTATCAGAATCATCCGCCGCCGATTGATTTTCAAGCTTTAAGTTCGGGGATTGGTGGGATGTTGAATGAGATCAATTTTTATATACTCATTGATCGAGCGAATCCCTTCCCCTTCCTGTCCTGTGCTTTTCACCCGCTGAGGATTGAATCACTGACCGTTGAATGCCATGAGAGTCGGAAGGTTATCAACCTTTGGATGAGAACCCTCAGTTGTAAGAAATCGTTTTCTTTGCCAATTGAAATTTAAGTGTTTTATATATTCTGACTTCTGCCAGACTATCCAGTGTTTTAAAGCCAATTGAAAATTCGGTATTTTCTCATCTTCATCAGATATTCTGACATCTGACAGACACTCTAGCGTAAATTTGTCTGATTATTGGACATAATGCAGGATCTAAAGATTTCTACATGCATCTTTCTATAGAGAAGTCATTCTTTTGGTGCAACTTTGATCAAGCTGTTTTGAAGTGACGTCTAATTTTATAATTTAAATTTTCTAGACATTTTTTAAAGTAGGAAATGAAAATCAATTATCAGTACATCGTTTTAAATTAAGGTGAAAAATCCAGGGTAAATAGATTATCGCGCCTTGATTTCGATTATTTTATTAGAAACTCGCTGTTGAAGATTTGAATTGGGAAAGCAGATTGACCGACTTGCACCATCCGATCCAAGTTCTCATGAATGGTCTCAGCAGCTATTATTGGAAGCTATTGCCCAGTCGTTTGGACTGGGAGAAGTAAGCTCTCAAGGGCAGTTCATATGGATCAGATTCTGCGACTCATAATGGATTCACCTTGAATATCCCCTTGGAATATATCAGCCCTAGTTCGGTTTTATTATAATAAATGATCTGTTCTGCTCAGATTATCAGTTTCCTCGCTGAAAGAATTAGCAAATGTTGGTCTTTGTGGAGTTGTGAGGTATTACAATTTAACCTTCATTTGAGAGATATAGATAGATAGAAAGAGAGAGAGAGAGAGGGAGAGAGAGAGAGCACGAGGGCGTCAGACCGGGCATCTACACATCAAGTCACTTGCATAACCTCGGAGAAGATCATTCGTCTTCTCTAGGCTTTTAAAATCAACGAGGTCGTAGAAAGAGACTATGGACCATCTCATTATCTCTCTCTCTCTCTCTCTCTCTCTCTCTCTCGCTGTCTCTCTCTCTATCATTGAGGAGATCCATGGGGATGGATGCGTGTTAAAAGAGGGCGTCCATACGTCGTTAATTAGCATTTAAACACCAACCATCAATCTCCCACCTTTCATCCTCAATTTCTTCTCTTCGACCCCTTCCACTGCCATCAACTGAACCACAGTGGGTATTTGTCTTCGGTTCACCGGTCAACTCTTTGTCGACGTGACGGGGAGGTAACTGTACCGATCTCCGAAGCGGTGTCGAGACTTCGGGTCTTTGGACGGCCCCCTTGGCTACTCATCCTCCCCTCTTCGCCGCCGTGGGCGACGATTCGAAACCCTCGAGACCCCTGGAAGGCGAGATCGGCTCTTCCACCACAACCAGCTCTCCTTGGGGGAGATTATGATCCTTAGAAGAAGAAGAAGAATGGGGAGAAGAGTTAGTCGCTTCGGCTTTTCCTATAATTTGCTTGGAGAAAAGCTGGGTTCAAATGTGTTGAATTGTTCCCCGTTACGTGCATTTTGTTCTTTCTAGGTATTGTTTCTTCCAGTCTCGAGAAGACTCATCGCCTGCTGCAATCAACCCGAGTAATTTGATCCCCGCCGCACCAAATTTTGTTTCGGTGCTCTGGGTGTCTGCAGCATTGCTTTTTGTGTCGTTTCTGGTGAAATATCCGTTAAAATATATTTCTATCCCTCACTGGTGCACTCCTTGTGTCACGTTAGCGTGTACAAGTCGTTTAAAACGCGTCATGTTGTGGTCGGTTCATATTCTGACTATCTGTTCATCTAGAACCCAGTTTTTTTTTTAATGCCTATCAGTTGTTCAATTTTTACCAAAATTCACACCCATAAATCATTCAGTTGAAGGTGATGGATTTTGTTTTTTGCAAATTTACGTGTACCTCTGTCATGAAGAGATGGGGATGCCCTACTGACATGATGCTTGGCTTCCTCCTCTCAGGCATCAGCTGAATTAGGCGAGAAATTTTAAGAATGGGCGCCTGTTGTGAACAGGTGTATTCTCAAAAGAATTGGTGAATGAAGAAGCCTCTGAAACCGAGGTTATGCAACATCCATGTCAAATTCCAGGTTTAAAGCTCATAGAATCATAATACAATACCTATAATTTTAATCTTTAATGGTATATTACACAAATTTAATGATATTTCTCACAATTATTACTTTTTTTGTGTTATAGTGGACTATTTATTTAAGATGAAGGCTGAAAATTTTTAGAAAGTGCTATGATCGAAGAGACATTGAAGTATCAGAAAAAAATCCATTTTCAGGTGGACTTGTCCTGTTGCTTTCCTGATCTTTAATTGCAACGCAGAACGATAGCATCACAAAAATCTCTTATAGTGCAAGTGACAGAACCCTTATCAAGCTAGAGGCTGCATTATTGCGTATGGGCTTTCTCATTCCTTTTCTTTCTTTCTTACCAAGGTACATCTTCTATATATGTTTGACTATATGTACTACGGACATTACACACAATAGTGTCAAGATATGTTTGGCTTTAGAAGAATGTATTGTTGTCAAGATCATCTTTGTCACTGCCGTCAGACTACTCTTTTCTATTTTATACGACTGGAACACCCTGTGGAAATCCACATGTATACTATACAGCATGCATGCTTATTTTCTGATGTTATTTCATTGTAGGTTGTGTGAAAGTAAACAAGAATTTTTAAAATTTATTGCAGAGAAGTTTTGTATTTATATCCTTGGATATGGAGGTTATTGATATCAGTTCCTCAGATACCGAAGATTACATATGGGAGAATAATGCAGAATATCCTCTTGGTGGCTCTGAGCTTCATCTTCAGGATACTGGGAATGCTATTGGAGAGGACGATGTAACACCTTCAACAGAATCTACAGATACACCTTCACCTTCACCTTTAAAAGAATCTGATCCAACACAGCTAGGTCCAACCTCAACAGAAGAAGTTTATAACAATGATGCCACATCTTTTGAGCAACTTGTGTACCCTGGTGGTCGTTTTGAAAAAATAATTGAGGATGCTGGAAAAGACAGGGTAAACAGTGCTCTGGAACCTTTGACAGAAAAAAATGGCAAGAGAGATGATCTACCTTTTGAGCAAATTGTGCGCCCTGACAATGGTTCTATGAAAAATGATGGTGATACCACAAATAATGTGTCGAGGAGTGACACGAAGACATTGAAAGAACACATATTCACAAGGATTTTTCCTCCAATTCTGCCGATGGTGCACCCTAAAGATGCCTTTCATCTGAAAGCTAACGAGAGCAGTAGTAATACATGGCAGGGTGAGGGAGGAACTTCGAAAAATTATGCTGCCATAGATGCTCAACATACCTTGTCTGTTCACTCTGACTCACAATATGGTAATGGTGTCTCTGGCACTTGGGAGAGCAAGGCAAAACCTTTCATGGCTAACATGCAAAAGAAAATTCTTCCTCCTCTTCGGCCAACCGTCTATAAAAATGTTCTCAATTCATCTTTATTGAATGATGAGGATATCCAAATTCTGGATTCTCATGGGAAATTGGATAGCTTCGCTGGAGTGGATGTCAATATTCCTCAGTATAATATTAAAGATAATATGGATGCGAATAATAATGGATTTTACAAAAGTGCAGAACATCGAAGGCATCTGCCCCCATGGATGAGTGTAGGGTCGGCTGCTGGACAACTGGCTGTTAGTTCTTCTCACAGTTCTTTGTCAACTTATCCAAAAAGTTCTGGAAATCATTTAGGTATGGGAGAGAAGACAATAGACGAAGATGAAAGATTGATTTTTCAAGCAGCACTGCAGGTACACAAAGAAGGTGCATCTTCGTTTTTTTCTTTTCCGTGATATACACATTAGCATAAATTGAAACATATGTGAGATTTTGCCATTTCTATGACATGTATACTAAGAAACATTTTTTCAAATTTTTCTCCAGGATCTTAATCAGCCGAAATATGAAGGGGATTTACCTGCTGATCTATTGTCTATTTCTCTCATGAGGCACCAGGTATGGTTTTCACTTGGCTTGTAACTTTAATGGGTATATTTGTTTCTGCATAGAACAACCTTGCATGAATTTTATCACGTCCTTCAGAGAATAGCCTTGGCATGGATGCTGAAGAAGGAGAAGAGTTTGTATTGTTCGGGTGGAATTCTTGCGGATGATCAGGTCTTCTGTTTCTTCAGTGGTCTTTTTGAACTTACATCTCTGTGTGCTGTTCTGAAGTCATCCCAACTGTCGTTTTCTAAATCATGCTGTTTTTCGCAGGGCCTTGGTAAAACCATATCAATCATTGCTCTTATCCAAATGGAGAGACCACACCAAGTTGAGTTTTCGTCTGGTGTTTCTGGTTACATTAAATCTGATGCTCTGAACCTAGATGAGGCTGATAATGCGCTTCCTGAAGATAAAAAACCAAAGTGCTCTGAAGAATATTTGAGAGGAGGACCGCAAAAGTCTACACTTTCGTCTGATCATTCTTGTGGTCCCACATCTAAGCTTCAGGATTTCGTGGAAATTGATGATGAAAATCGTGAATTGGTTACGGATTTCGAAGAACATTCAAAAACACAAGGTATTAAATATGAAATTTCATGTTCAGTGAAGCCTGATCCTTCTTTCCCTGAAATTAAAAAGGCTGATGATTCTGGCGAATGTAATTCATCAAATAAGGATAGCGCTAAGTGTACAATGTATAAGGGAAGGCCAGCAGGTGGCACGCTGGTTGTCTGTCCAGCGAGTATTCTTCGACAATGGGCTCATGAGATTGAGGAGAAAGTTCCAGAGAGTAAGAAACTATCTGTTTTGATCTACCATGGAAGTACAAGGTCAAAAGATCCGAGTTATCTTGCAAAATATGATGTGGTTCTGACGACATATTCTATTGTTTCCAATGAAGTACCAAAACAGCGTGTTGATGATGATGGGGAACAGAGGACTACGGAAAACTATGCATTATCCTCGGAATTTTCCCTTAAGAAGAAGAAGAAAAGAACCTCAGATGAAGAAAGAGGAGGAAAGGGTAAAAGGAAGAGGGCTTGTGATTCTGGCTTTGATCATGATAGCGGTCCACTTGCGAGGGTGCGTTGGTTTAGGGTAGTGTTAGATGAGGCTCAAACTATAAAAAATTTTAGAACTCAAGTTTCTAAAGCCTGTTGTGGACTTCGGGCCAAAAGAAGATGGTGCTTATCAGGAACACCTTTACAGAATTCACTGGATGACTTGTATAGTTACTTTAGATTTCTGAAGTACGATCCTTACGCGGTTTATAGTTCTTTCTGCTCCTCGATAAAGAACCCCATTGCTACTAATCCGACCGCAGGGTATAAGAAACTCCAAGCAATCCTGCGGACTATAATGCTTCGTCGTACGAAAGGTCAGTTGCCCTATTGATAGTTATCTGTTCTTATTGTTTGCCGCATACTGATGAATGCTAAATGTCGTGTTATTCTCTTTGGCATCGTGATACTTTTGCCCTGGGTGCTTCGTATAGGAATCAACTGTTTCGTCTTTCGCCTCTCATCAACGATGACAGATGTGGTAGTATTGATATTTAGGCTATTATCAATCATTACTATGTTGATATCATCTATGCGAAGCTTGGCTGTTTCCTTGGCTGGAAACTTTTTGACTGTAATATCACTCGACCCTACCATCCATAGAACATATAAATTCGAAACTTAATGCACACTCCATACGTATGGGGTACAAGCATGAATTTGTCAGGCCATTAGTTCAGACCAGGATTGAGACTTGTTAGAGAGTTTCGAAGAAATTTTAAAGTGGGTTTGAGAAGATTTTGGAATCATCAAACTTAAATTGATTCACGCTAAAAAATTGTAATGTTTCTGTGCTGTTGACATACTGTCACCCCTTCACATCTGCCTGTATTACCCAGGGCATGCGCCATTGCTTAGCTGCCTTCCGTATGCGGATGCCATGCATCCTCAGACTCACGCTGCAGCCTGAAAGATCGTATCTGTAAGAATCCCTTGAAACATCTCGGCTCCTCTGATGTCCTGCCAGGTCACCAATCCCGTCTGGCTTGTGTGCCTATTAACTGTTGAGCTTCTGGGCCACTTCGCAATTGATAGGATCCTGCTAATTAGGCAGATGTTGAAGGGCACAGTGTCCGTGTCAATGGTTTTTTGGTTCTGTTGTTAGGGATCAATTATTCTGAGTGTACAATTGTAAATCTATTGTCCAGATTATGATTGGTTATTCAATAACATCAATTTCTTCATTCATAGCCTTCATCAAATCTCCATCCGTTGCTGCCTTTTCTAATGTTTGAGGCTCTACATGTGCAAAACTACGTACTTTGTAAATTTCATTCAGGCATGTTCTCTTACTTGGTAAAATACTAGATAATGTTATCCTCGAACTTGAGGGAGAGGTTGAGTGGTGTGTCTATATGCGACTGGATTATGACTTGGTTCGCCAAGTTGGCTGAGTCTTCTTAAATCCTGTTCTACCTGTCATTTGGGCCAGATGGACTGCCTTGTGCCATCCAATTCTATGATGAGTCGGACTCTAAATTAGCTAACTCTAACCTGATTTTTAGTATTGGGAAGTGATTTCAGTTATGTGACTTGGAAGTAGTATATTTTAGATCATCAACATTCCCATCATCAAGTCTATACTATTATTTTTTATTCTTTTGTCTCGTCTTCGAGTTATTACTTTAGCGCCACTTCAACATTATTGTAATGGACTCAGGCAAAGATGAGAATGGGTACTTCCATACAAAGGATATGTGCCGTTATCATCATGTACTCCTGGATTTGTGATGCGCACTATAGGAAATTCTTGAAGGTTATTCTATAGCCAAAAACTGTCATTTGGTAGTTTTAGTATTTTGGAATAAAATGCATTGAGAAGATTATTCCTTCTAATTAATTTTTCGGAGGTCTTTTAATCAGCAGCTGAGTAAAATTATATTTTATAGGTTCTTATGGAGCTTTTTCCTCTCGTTGATTATTAAAAGCATCGGTTATAGTTTAACTTTTCTGGCCTATTGTACTTTTATTTGGTTAGGAACATTGATTGATGGAGAGGCTATCATTAAATTGCCTCCTAAACTGATAAATTTGAAGAAGATATACTTCTCTCCAGAAGAACGAGAATTTTATTCTAGCCTAGAAGCTGACTCACGGCAAAAATTCAAGGTAATGCTCATAATTCTTGAAATTATTTTTCAGTCATTAAAAAGGTGTTTATCTTGAGATTTGGCTACTAGTTCATTAATGAATGTTATCTATCCCTTGTGGTTGATCTTCACTTCCATTATTAGAAGTGTTATCAGCTTACTTCAATGCCAAATTGTTGACAATTCTACTTATGAGTTCTGAGGGCATTTTTTTAGTATGAAATATTATATCATTGCCATCAATAAAATCTTCAGGTGATGGAACTATTTATAACTTCAATTTATGTTAATTTTTCATCAAGTAAATTTTATTAAAACCGAAGATAAATTGCAGTTATCTTGCTGGTGGAGAAGACTTCTGGGAGACTACAAATTTCTTATCTTTTTTCAGTTACATCGCTAAATAGAGTGGTAGAAACACAATTGAAGTAGTATCTTAGTGGAATCTTATGCCTGGGTCATAGGTGTAAGTATTTACTATCAGTTTGCGAATTTGTGGCACCATAGTAGAATCGTCACTAATAGCTCAATGTACACTTCTACACCTATGTGCGGAAAGACTATGCAAGATTTTGTAACCTAAATGTTAAATCAACAACATTTTAAAGTGTCACCACTTCCCGTCAGACATACGTCTGTCTTTGGGACATTGTAGTCTCCGGTTTTCTCTTCTCCGTGAGTGAAAGATTTGTCCCCGGTTTTATGTTAAAAGCTTCTATCACATTTACTCATTTGAGTCAGTTATAGGCTTATATATATAAAACTAGCATTGGGAGAAAAAAAGTTGCAAGATTATCATTTATATGCAAAAAACTGTAACGGGGAAATTTAAAGAAAAATTTTCGGGTGTAATAGATATGTCGATAATTGTCGATCCAAATAGTGTGTTAGTGTCAATGATGGTGATCATAATGGGCAGATGGAGTCGGATAAAGGATTTCAATTCGTATGATGGGTATAGGTGTTGTGGGAGGTGGAGTGGAGGAAATACAATCCTCTGCAGTCGACATCTTCCAGGGCTGTCAAAAACACAGAGAAGTTTGTGGATGCATTCAGACACCCAGATGAAAAGATAACCTGGAATAATCCTCCTTTGCCTTGCATGAGAAGAAAGAGCATGAGATGCCTGGATGAAGTTTCTGAATGATGAGCAAGACTCGATCATCTCCTAGTGGAGCTTTCATTATGTGGGGGGGTCTTAATGCTGAACCGACTGATGGTGGAAATGAGGCAGATGAGCACCGCGAGAGTGGTAGAGAGTTTTGAGGGTGGCGTGAAGAATTTCCCATGGAGGGGTTCAAGACTTATCTTCTACATGAATATGATATCGCAAGGAGTCTTTTTTTCAATTGTGATGATGGATGTGTTGTGGTAAAGACTGCTAGACCAAGTCTTAAACGAGATATATCTTGGACACGGATCGCTTATTGGTTGCGAGATTGTCTGGGGGATGGGTAGATGCGATCCTTCTTTTTGAAATCATGTAGAGCAAATTCTACCAGATGCGCATGGAGAGTCCACGAAGATGAGGTATGCTTTTGGTTACTCAAATGCCTACCATCATATGAGTTCAAACTTAGATAGTTCCACGTCTCCTCTGTTTGACAACGAAATGCGAGCATCTATCGTCCATATAAATGCACGACGTCTTCTGAGATGGTTTTATCTGTTGGCAGATGTTCACATAAGCAAGTATTTACACGTCGCATCACAGTGAGGCTTCATGTTTCAGGCCTTCGCTGCTGCTGGCACCGTGAATCAAAACTATGCAAGCATACTGTTATTACTTTTGCGTCTCCGCCAAGCATGTGATCATCCTCTTCTTGTGAAAGAGCATCATTCATGCCCTGCTGCAAAATCATCTTCGAAGATGGCACAACGGCTTCCTAGAGAGGTGCTGATCTATCTACTGAATCGTTTGGAAGCTTCGCTGGCAATTTGTGGTGTCTGCAGCGTATGTTCTCTCTTTCTCTGGCTTGTTCTTGTTTTTTGTGAGGCACGGCATCCCTCGGTGCATTGATTTGTATCATATCAGCGTCTTAACATGTACGGATCATGTTTTTGTCAATTCAGTTAGTATCAAGGGCATCAATATGAAAGAGTGATGACAGGAAAATCCATACAGTAAAGGGAGATAATTTTCAACAATTCATTTCACATGTGGTCTTCTGGCTCTTCTCCTTTCATCCATCTAATCCTTCTTCTATTTCATCCCATCCCACCCCATCCCATCCCATCCCATCCCATCCCATCTTCTGTCACACTGTTTTATGTGTGGTTGATTCATCTTGGATAGAACAAATCCTCACTCGCCACATGGTTAGTGGAGGAATTAAATATACTAACAGAACATTCGTGAGATCCAGAACGCCTGAAATCCTTGTTCATGCTTCGGTCCTGACAATGGGCAGACGCTAACCATTGCCTCTGAGATCAACACTTCACTCAGGAAATGAAACGACATTGCACAATCTTGGATTCGTTGCTTGTCTACATTCCCTGTTAACCGTTCAAGCAGACATCTTTAACCTTCAAAACCCACACGATTTTATTGTTTTGCATTTTAAAGAAATCTTACCGTGTGGTTTTTGTTGCTCAAGTATCCAAAATAATGCTGTTAAGACAAATTTATTCACTGGGAACGGCCCCTGTTTCAGGATCCACCAGAGGAGGCTGTGGTCACCATGTGTGGCCATGTGTTCTGCTATCAATGCATATCCGGTTATCTAACTGGGGACGTCAGTTCATGCCCTGCAGCTGGCTGCAAAGACATCATTGGTGCCGATTCTGTATTTTCTGGATCGACCTTGAGAAACTGCTTGTCTGGTGAATCGGTGGAAGGTTCCTCTGGAGTTGCCGACCGCCCAGAGGGAACTTTCCACAGTTCATGTAAAATCGACGCAGCAATGGATATCCTGAGGTCAATATGTAAGATTCAATGCCCGGAGCCCGCTGGAGAGCAGCATTATGAAAGCGTCCCTCCACGTGAAGACCACACTAAGGCCTCTGAATCTGAACCTCCAGTGAAGGCCATAGTTTTCTCCCAGTGGACAGGCATGCTGGACTTTCTAGAGGTTTCTTTGAATCATTCCCTTCTTCAGTACAGAAGGTTGGATGGAAGCATGTCTCTGGCATCAAGAGAAAGAGCTGTGAAAGATTTTAACACGGACCCTGAGGTTTGACTATATCCTCGAAGATTACTGCTTTCATTTTTGTCTAACGTCCAATCTACTCTGCCTCCCCCTCAAAATGGGGTCTGGCCCTCCCCTCCCTTTCTGTAAGCTCTTAATCCTAGAGAGAGAGAGTGAAAGGGGAGGGTGGAGTAGTTTGTGGGGCAACCATATGTCGAGAAAAATGGGCTCGGGCCTTCTCGATCAGACCCTATAGCAACCACTGACACTCAAGGATCCAATTCTTCTTTATTTGGTTTTTTTAATAATAATAATTATTATTATTATTATTATTATTTTCATTTCATCAGCGAAGAGCAATTTGTGATTGAATCTTGTCTTGTTGCAGGTTTCTGTCATGATTATGTCCCTGAAAGCGGGAAACCTTGGCCTCAACATGGTCGCCGCTTGCCACGTCATTCTTCTGGATCCCTGGTGGAATCCCACCACTGAAGACCAAGCAATTGACAGGGCTCATAGGATCGGACAGGTTCGCCCTGTGACAGTTTCCCGGCTGACTGTCTGTGATACAGTGGAGGATCGCATACTGGCTCTTCAGGTAATTATCCGCCCCTCAACGTTGACTTTTCTCTGTGTTTGTCTCTATCAGTCGCATGGGTTTCCGTTATTGTCAGGAGAGGGAAATCAATATCTAACCCACTATGTCCATTTTATTCTATATCTAGAAGATGATATGCTCACTTCTCCATAATCCCTCTTCCCCTGTTCTTAGCGGCTGGCCTCCGCGGAAGGAAATAAAACCGATTATTTTACTCATCGTCATCGTCCATCTTTTACTCCTTTTTTGCCATGAAACCAATCTTCTTGCTGAGAATGCTCCTCATAAAGAAACCCCAAGTTTCTCCCCCACTGATTTTTTATTTTTTTTCCTCCCATTTTTCTAAAATAAACCCACATATAAATGGTTCTATCTTGGGAAAATTTCCGCCGAAACCATGCCAAGGACGAACCATGCAGAGGATGTTCCTGTTGTGATCGCATACTTGTTTGGGATCCAACCCATGAGCCCATTTTCTGAGCTGTTGTTTGAACCATGCGATCTCTTCTCCCGCATAGATATGTTTCATTCAAGTAAGCATATGGATTCCTGGAACTAACCCGTACCTCACAACTCAATACTTTGATACCAGCCCTAGGAGTTCTTTACTTGGGTATATATATAGACATAAAGTTTTTGGCCATCAGATCATCAGAGGGCAATATTCTTCAGGCAAGCATCTTTGGAATGATTTCTTCCAGGCAATATCTTAGGGGATCCTCTCGGATACCCTGTTTAACCCATGCAACGCCGCCATCCTCATCTGCAGGAGAAGAAGAGGGAGATGGTCTCTTCGGCCTTTGGAGAAGACCAGACCGTCGGTCGCTCGACTCGCCTCACCGTCGAAGACCTACAATACCTCTTCAGGGTTTAGGCTTCGCCAGACTGTACATAATTCGGTCCCCCCCCCTTTCTTCCCTTTTTGTGGAGGGAGGTCAACGGCACCCCCATTTTACTGTATTTAATTTATTAAAAAAGCCTCTGTAAATGTTGGGGGGGGGGGGGGGAGGGGATTGTTATTATTTTTGGGTGAGGATGAGTGGAGTGGGGGAGAATTCTGGCCCCACTCCCCTTCCTCCCTGTGAAGCCTCTGATGAACACACTTTCTAGGGTTTTGCAAAGATGCAGGAGGCCCGGTTGTGCTCAGTTTTCAGTGAGACGAATGGATGGGGATACCACAACAACGAAGAAAGAATCAGATCCAGCATCTCGAGTTTCCCCGTCAAGAAGACTCGCCCAACACCCGCCTTGGGGGGCGCGCAGTTCTTCCCATGGCGGCAGGGATCGTAGCAGCAGGTCCCCGAATCTCACCCATGGTTAGCAGCAGCAGGAAAGATATAAAGCATCAGTGGGGAGGGGCCTGTGACTGCCTTGCTGCTCAGAAGGAGCCTACCTACTTTATATCTCACCAGCCCAGAAGGTAAGATCATCGGCCAGCCATGAATGGAAAAATCACAGGTGGGCCTCAGAATCATCAAGGTATCAACGCCCTCCTGGGTAAGGCTGTTGGTTCTACAGATTAATTAACCAGAGTTATTGAGGCATTGACCGGAGCCTGCGAGCCTGCCATCTCTGCAATCCGCCGCCTGTAAGCTTCTCGTTTGAATTCCGCCGGCGGGGGCAAGCCAGGAATCACCTCATGACGGACTCCTTCACGTAGGATCGCCCGCCAGATCTGCGACAGCAAGTCATAGAAGAAACCCAGCACACCACGGGGATCCCCCATCACTTCTCAGACAGAAAACAGGAAAGAAGACTGGAATGGTGCTTGGGGATAATCGAATACTCACGCGTACTCGAGGTGAATGTTCAAGAACCTCGAGTTCTCTTTGCTCTGGGAGATGGTTATGGAGCCTTCTATGATCTGATCTTGCTGGACCTCAATCGGGTCGTAGAAATAGATCAAGGTCTGGAGCAATGCGGGGAGCGGGGGCCGCCGTGATTAGAGAGCAATAGAGAATCGGTAGGAGGAGAAACGGAGGGGGCGTACCTGTTGCCAGTGTGTGGGGGCATCCTCGGGAGCCGTGGACAGGATCAACGCCTCGTCGGACTTCGCTCTCTTCTTCCTCTGATCCGAGCCGTTGAGGTTGGGGTCGGCGGAGGAGCTTTGAGAGGGGTATGGCAAGTGGTTGCTCGCGAAAATGGCCGGGCCATTGAATTCCACGTCGAACCAGAAAGCAAACCCGTGAAGAGGAGCTGGGAGAAGAAACACAAGAGCATGGAAACCGATGATGCTTCCTCAGTCACCGGTGGCATCACAAAAAAACTAGAAGCTCTAAAGAGCCAAGTCCAGCCAAGGCTGACCGCATGAACATAAACCATAATATAGTTTATACTCAGGAAGATTTCATGATGAGAGAGAGCGAGAGAGCGCATATGGGTAACATTGGGCTTTCAATTTTACCATATGGGTTTTGAAACAATCTCACCCTATGTGGTTTTGCAATGGGCATCACAAGGTATGGTTTACAAAGAAAGTCACCTCGGAGAGGGAAAATCGGCCAGAAGTAATGAAGAACCTTTGTAAAAAGGGAGCTATCGTCAAGTTCCTAATTAGGACTAAATGACAGGTGATAATAAGCCCCGGTCATCCTCGAGATTCCGAAAAAACTAGAGCTACCCTTTATCAGTTCTAACATGCACATTAAGCAATATAGCTCCCATTGCAGCAAAGGTCAAACATCAAGCTTTAACACAAGGGTGCGGGTACATAAACTATAAGACGATGAACAGGCCCATACCTCGCATCATGGACTCAAATCTGTACTTGGATGTAACAGACTCCAACTCTTTTATTGTGACAGTGTAGCAATCCACGTACTTCACCTGCTCATGAATCGAAATTATAACTTTCACTTTAGAAAGCATAGTGAAAAATTGTGGAAGACATTAGGCAGATAGAAGAACATGTAAATCTGCTAAGGATGATTTTTTTCGAATGAGATTCAAACAATTTCACTATTTTTCTGTCTATGTTATTATCCGCAATAATTCCTCCCTTCATCTTCTACATTTGGTTCTATATTTGCTTCTCTTCGTTTCAGTAATTTAAAAGTCAACAACTGTTAGGGTTCCTTTCAAAGAAGAGATCATCTATTTCTGTAATCCACTGGGCATGCAATGGCCAGATGATGCCAGAAAAAGTCTTGCATTCTGCTCAGTACTCATTTCATAACATATGAGAGTAAATTAATAATAATAATTATAATATGACATTTAAATTGAGAGTCTCATGTTGGAAGCATCATGCAAAGAATCAAGGGACTCACCACAAAAGGCCAAGTGAGAACATTCTCGCCCGTTATTGTCTCAACGCACGGCTCTTCGAATGCGCACTGTTTTGCGAGTGGTAACATAGCAGACACTGAAACCAACCAAGGACGATCACCAATTCAAGTCAACTCAGTATTTGGAAAACACGTGTCAATTCAGGGAAATATAACCAAGGAAATATATATCAGAAAGGTCTCTCGCAGTTTTCCCCAAACATACAAGAATATCGCTTTTTTTCCTATCTTTTTTTTTTTTTTTTAAAAGTTCACTTGTCAATTAGTAGGAAGTAGTGTTCTCTGCCCGAAAAAAGAATCAGGTGATTCCAGGCTAACTCTGACATCTTAATTCTGGGCAGGCTAACACTGCCCCCCTGACCACAACATCACCATCTGGCAAAGGAAGAAACAAAAAGACTGGGTACTGCTGATCCTCAATACTCTGTTTTCTGCAGCCTTCAGTTCAGAACTTGCCATGAGATAGCACGTATTTTGTTAGCAGCTTACTGGTTATGAATCTCTTTTACAAGGAGACAGTAATTTGTGATCAATGGGCCTCTTTCCTTCGCAACGCTGACTCATTCATGTCAGAATTCATGTCATGGCGATAATGTAGCATATGCTCACTCATTCACAGTTAAAGCGTCAAAATATTGGTTGATTACTTACTATCAATGCCATAAACGTTGCGCCAGAAGTCAATGCTTTCACGGTATCTGTCTGGATGGGTAACTGGTGCCATGTACAACTGCAACAGCAGAGCGGTCATTAACCACTACTTAAGATTTGAATATGAAGTATGAACGTAGAAAGCTCACCAGTCATCAACATTTCAAATGAGTGAACTACAAAGAGAATCATGACATGATTCCTTGGAAGATTGGCACAAGACTTCATTGGCCATATTAAAGAAGCATATTGTTGTGAAAGATTCAGAATCGCAGTTCAACTCTCAAATCCAAATCCTCCTTATAAGTCATGGGATAAACATTTATAACAGTTGAGACAATAAAAACCTTTCCATGAAGAAACTCTTACCAATTGGTGGTTGCAGAAGTATAAAAATATTATCAGTAATTTGTTAATCGTGACGCTCAGATGTAAAAACAACAACATCATACGTTAGGGAATCCTTTATGGAAGCATTAGGTTAACCAACATCAGAATGCAGAACATATTCTGCCCACCAAGCTCAATTAATGACCAAAAACCTGCTTAAGCAGTTCGTGAATAAAACTTAACAGGGATTCCAAAGTGAAATGAAGCACTTATCTAATTGTGTCTGTTTAGGAATTCCACAGTGAAATTTCCACCGCATACCATAATCATGCATGCGTAGAGGGTTGGATCCTGCCTTTTTTAATATTAACAGTTGTAACGCGTAGAAGTGTTGCCCTGTCCATCTTTGTTGTATGTAAATGCACAAAAATATTAACAGGATGAGAATCTTTACTGTGGCATGTGACGGAAGAATAAGCCCTCCTGCTTTGAGCCAGCGATCCCTTGCAGTAATTACACTACCAAGCATACTCTGTAGCCAAAACAAAGGAAACACCGTGGGAAATAAGTAGACCGATTAAAGAAGAGTCTCATCGATTTCTGGCTTAATAATCTTTTTGGATAAAAAGAATCATAAAAGAAGAAAGAGAATGTATTCACCTCATATAAAAGCATGTACCCCATCCATTCAGAAATTATGACATCAACTTCTTCCTCTATGTTAACATCCTGAATTCATCAGAGATTCAAATCATGTTACGAAATGAAAAGCATTCATGTCCGATAAATAAAGGGAAGCAACATTTAGAAATTATGTGCATAGCAATATTAATAAATTGCACCATCTTAACATTCTTAATGTATGTTGATGTAGAGTGGGTATCCATATGTTAATATATAGACAAAAAAGTACATATAATGAGAGAGAGAGGGAGGGAGGGAGAGAGAGGCTACGCATTTTCATGCAGCATGCCACACATTAGCAGCAACCACTAGATGGAAATCCAGTGACCACTTACCATGGACTACCAGGGAAGTGCACATGGATACCATGAATAGCACGTGATATGGAGTCAACATTCAACACGATTGCAATATGTGACACATATTCACGAACGAATGAACACATCCACATTGACAGGGACGTTTGTATCTAGAATACGTGCAAATATAAATGGCAACTGTTTGGCTGTGGTTTCCCATGCCATAGGATTGGCAATTGCAGCTAGAATCGTGTACCTAGCACGCCTAAGCAAGTTGGTGTTCAAGGAATGACCACCTCCTTAACTTCCTTTTTGGGACCATTACACCAACTAAAAGAGGTGATTCATGAAAGCAAGCACAACAGCAAGCTGCACGTCAATATCCCACAGTATTGTCACGAATTATCACCCCTTGCTTTCGTCTAAAGCGATCAGCAAAATTGGACAACATGAAAAATAAGTTGGCAAAAGACATGCCCAAAGTCAATTTTATAAATCCTGACCTCACTTGAGATTCCAAAGTCAATGTCGTAAGCACTATTTTAAATGTTTTTCCGTTTTACAGCAAAAAACTTTTGGAACTGATTAACAAATTCTAAAAATCGAAACTTAGGCAAAAAGCAACAGAAAGTAATGATAAATGCTAAAAACAGGATAAACTCATGGAAAAAAGCGGTCAAATGATTTACCTCTACCCGGCCATGCAAAACAATGACCTTGTCAGTTAGATTATTTGCCTTTACGACTTCACTGGCCTATCAAAAACATCTCAGAAACAACGCTTGAAAGTTAGTATTTTATTTGCAATATCAAATCTTCCCATGGACAACAACGAAATTGTATAAAAAAGTTCCGATTTGATAGGTGAATTACTAGGCATTTTCCTTTTCCAAGAAAAAATATCTCAGCAAGCTCTTAAATTGTTCCTTTGAATAACGACAAAGGAGATGAAAGTCAAAATGTCGCTTCCATATGACAAATATTTAACTGTAGACACTGAAATCGAATCCATAACCATCAGGCAATAGAGTGGAAATTGTCTGGAATACTTGCATTCAGCAGTATTCTCGTGTAATAATTGTATTGATCATAAAAAGCTCGGATGGAATGAGGAAAGGGAAAGAACTGACCAAGGAGAGAGTGCGAGGCGTTCTGTACTTATCTTTAATTTTGTAAACATTTAAAGAAAATAGCCAGCAGGTATTTTTGAGGGCTTCCGGAATGGATATGGCATGATTTACAGGAGGCAGATATGAGAGAAGGGCGAGTAAATTTATTAGCAGAGTAGACATTTCTTCAAACGCGGAAAAGTGTATTTCAGCATCGCCACATAAGTAGATACTAAACAAAATCAAGCACCAATAGCTCTTCCCTCCATTAAAAAAAGAAAAAAAAAAAAGACGAGCACTTAAATGTGTCCTGGAAAAGTGGTCGCTCAGAAACGGAAAAAAATCGAAAATGTGGACAAGACCTACAAAAAATAAAAGAAGATACCAAGACAATCATGCAGAAGAAACTAATCAAGTAAAAAATGAAGTTAGAAACGATCAATACTTATAGAAATTTAAGTAAGTCAATAATCGTTATAAACAGAATTAAGAGATAGGCTTATTGTTATGAGATTTGCACTCTTGTGGACAGGTTGGAACCGGAATTGAGCAATCAAAGAAAACACTACCACGAAGTATAGTAAATTATCTTGAATGAAATCATCTACGTATAGGAACAAAAAATACACAACCGCAAATCACACAGAATAATCAACAGAAACAATCAAACCCAGATCAACAGAAAATACCAAAAAAGAAATAGCTTTAAAGTGGCGTGTCCCACTCTGAAAGCTTCTAGATCATAGTATTTCGGATGCAAAGCATAATTACCTGAACAGCAATCTCACTTGCATCTACTGCGTAAACCTGCAGACCAATTTCATGTCTATAAGAATAAGGTTGAAGTAGCACCAAATCCTCTATTCTAAGTGCCCCATTCTGTAGTGCCAAAAGCGTGGAGACAGGAAAAGTTCATTTTTTATTCACTATTACCAAATGACAACAAGATTTACATGTAATCACTATCTTGATGTGTCACTATAAACATTAAGGTACAAGCTAAAGCGGCAAAGTGGTCAGATCAATCTCAAGAGTGCATCAATGATATCAGAAGTAAATTGAAACCAAACGCAGGTTTTGTTTACCAAAAATTTTGATTCCTCAGCATTCCTACATGATTTGAAAAGAGTGCACTCATAGATTCACTGTATTCCTTACAAGGGTTATACTGCTTGATAGAAAAGTATGTTCATCATAGCAGGCCTTTCTAACAATACGAAGTGACTTTGGCACTAGTAACTGAATCGAGGAAGTGATTTCAGCAGTGTGCTTCTAAACGGGGGCACCATTCAAAAGATTCCCACAGTGATTATGATTATGTGTTAGGATTCATATGACTCTCGGTGTCAGTTCCAAAAGGACAGCATAGCTAGTTTCCTAAAAGCAGCTCCATACCTACTTTATAAATTCTACCTAAAGTGGATTCCCCAGCACTGGCTAGCATTCAAGCTATTTAATCATTAAAAGACAACGAGCCAAATACCAATCCCAATCTTTACTTCAACGGTTAAATCATAAAATATCTAGCATAGTTCTCACAGACGTTTCCAATATTCATGGGTTGATAACGAACAGAAGTACCGACGAAACTATGGCACAGTGGATATATAAATCTCAAACAACTCATTGTTAAGATAAAAAATCCACCTACGCAGGGGCAGCCACAGAAATAGATGCAACAGATGATTCTTGAAAATCGTAAAACGCTCATATATAATGCTGTAACTTGTTTTCCCTCTTACCCGCTTCGCACCAGCAAGTGCACAGAAAATAGAAAGAATGCCTGTCCCGCAACCAACATCAACAACAACCTACAGATACATATTAAACTACATGTAAGGCCGAGTAAGATGCAAAGAGTATCTTTCAGATATTAAATAATATGTACACGAAAGCAGCAGAATATAAAAGAGACGTAGTACCTTGCCTGCGATATAGTTTTGATGTCTCATGATAGCAGCCCTATAAGTTTCAGTTCTCACATTATCCTGCAATAATAAACAAAGAGTCAACTATATCTTTTGTTCCAAACAGGAGAAATGTCATTCACAAAGCCATGTCTTCTCATGACATGCAAACAAACACGAATGAAAAGTGGAGGGAGAGAGAGAGAGGGGCAAACTCCCGGTGAATCAAAGATACTCAATAGTTGATGCACACAAGCCTAATATTCTCACAACTTCAACTTCTCTACTATGTGCCACCTGAGAATTTCCTATTACTGGGGTATCCCCTATACATTCATGTAAAATTTCAAGTTCCCTCTACCCAACCAATCACAAAACAGGAAGTCCACTGTACTGCTGATATTGTTGGCAACGTCTCCTGAAGATCATCCACTACCCCTTCCAGTCCACTTCCAATCCCCATTAGAATATAAAGTCCAACGTATTCCAGAAAGGACCAGACACCCACACGACAGGGAGACACTCAAGCAACACACATATTATCCACTTGAATCAGCAGATGTGGCAAACTGGGGGTCGTATCGTATTCTAAAAACTTGACTTCCTCTCCCCTTCCTAAAGCCATGAAAGTTGGTCAGAAAGACGTCCTCATACTCCACTACTCCACCTTCTACATTAAGGGGAGAAAAAAAAAAATCATATTATCTACAGTAGAGTGCTTACTGGCTATAAATAACTTTAATCGAGACAAAGCTTTTAAGGAACAGATACCGAGCTACTTCTTAAACCCTAATCAACACACATTTCAAAGTTACTAGGACAGCTAAGACTGTTTTCCGTTTTAAGTCCATTTTTTTATTTTAGAACATCATTAACCAAAATATGTATTTATATAACATAAAAAAGACACTCCATAAAACACAAAAAAGGACCATTAACATCAGAAAATCATGTCCCAGTCTAATGCATGAAACGGCAATCATTTGCTCCTAACAGCATTTCTATTGTGATAATAATCTTCGTATGGTAAAACAAGGCACTGTTACAGTATTGATTGAATCTTTACCACAATAATACCGCTACATTAAAAGTGACGTGGATAAAGATGCAATAAAACTTCGAAAGAAGAATCCATGTATCTTAACTTAAGATTTTCGTTATATAGAATCCAAGTATCGAACACCACTATAACCATGAGTTGCCTAAGATGAATATTTGGAAAGCAAAGAACCAGGAGAACTATAGATAAATGTGCATCCATTAATGTATGAAGAAGGGCAAGTCCTACTAGATCGTACCAGAGATTTTGAAAGACTGTGACTGTTGATTTTTCCGAACAACTCAGAGTAAGTTCTAAGAAATCTCTGACCCAATTACAAGTTTGCCTATATTGAATAAGGAACATTACTTCTATTTATAAAAAAACCGTAGAATATTTGGCATATTCAAGATGTACTGGTGTTGAAATGGTCTGCTTAGCCTTACTGTTTCATAAACGCCTACAAAATATTTTCTGAAGGAAGAACTGTGTCGCTCAAATGACCTTATGCAGTGTAACTACATTCCAACATTTTTAATATAAACTATCAGAACGAGAATTCAATATACAATCCACGAGGAATGTACTACAAACTAATTTAAACGTCAACACAGACTGATTCGGACTAATATTCTTACGCCAGAGAATACAAATTAATCATTTAATCCGATTAGTGAATCGAGACAGCGAATTTTCGAACAGAAAAAAAGAAGACGGCTTATTTATGAGAAAAGAAGGGAGAATAAAATGAAGATTACCTTTATCATCTCCTCGTGGATGCCAACATGGGAATATGACTGGAAGTAGGCCATGTCGAACTCTGTACAGCGGGGAACTGCCTTCTCTTCATATTGCTGCTGTAAATAAGAAGGTGAAGAGGAACTGGCCCTAAATGGGTGGCGACCCAATCCTCTTCCTCGGCGGTACCGGGACTTCTCCGGCTTACCGAAGACAACCGGCTCGTGGACGTATCCGTTGCCACCGAAGCCAGGGTTCCCTGGCTGCATCTCTAAGGTACACAGAGGGGAACTTTGGGCAGACTAAATCTCAAAACTACTGCTCTCGTCACTCAGGCGACTCTTTCAAACCCTATTTTTTAGGTAAGCTAAAACTTCTCTGACCCTCTTCACTCTTTCTCATATGCAGCTCCCTCTTCGCTCATTTGCCTTTCGCCCCCTGAGTTGGTTTTACTCAGCTTGCCTACTTGCGCACTGCTGGCCTCAAAACATCTGTGCACCAATTGCAACCCCACTGAGCAGAGAAAACTGAAGAGAGAGGATCGACTTCAGTCTGAGAGAAACTTCTCCACATTCAACTCCTCCACTCGAGCCTTCAAAAGCCGACGGCCGTGGGCAAAACAAAGTCGGCAGAGGTCCACCGATCGCCGTCCCCGACCCCAACGTGCATTGCAAGTCGATGCCGACCGGGGAGAGAGTGGGAAAGAGAGACGGAGAAAAAATAAACCAGGTACGGCGATGGATTATCGCTTCTCCGCCTCTGGCAGTCCTCTCGGAGCTCCCAAAGCTCGTCACCACCACACAGAGAGAGGCGGAGCCCTGCGCCGTTGGCCTGCTTCCCAATGGGGGAAGCTGCTGCTGCCGCCTTCGCCGGACAACACTGGAAAAGGCGAGTGACGGCTCACCAGCACCTCCAAGAACCAGGGAACCTTCTGCGGTCCAGCTCGGAGGTCGCTAGGGTTGCCCTTGCCGGCCGTGGCGGCCCGTCCTCGGGTTGCGGCCTCGACGGGAATCCAGGGAGCTCCACTGACCGCAGCAACTCCCGAAGCTCATAAATTAATACCCCCTCTAATTTTTAACTCCCATATGCTTCATTATAATAAAGAATATAATTCGTGCCCGTTACTGTATATATATCATATTTATTATTCTCAACCTTTTTCGGATTTTTTAATATTTTTTATTAACTCATTTTATTCTTCGAATTGATGATAAATCCTCACAAAATATTTTTTATAATTATAAATTTAACTTTTTCGTATTTATGTTTCTTTAAAACCCCACTAATATCTGATATCGGAATATTTTTAGGGCACAGAAAATACAACTTAAACTATAAAACACTTTATATTATGAATTTATTTTATCGAACTCCAAGACTCAAATAATATCGCAAAAAGGAAATAACTTCGATAATCTATAACTGAGAAATAATACTCTCTCTCTCTCTAAATGACTGAAAAATACACCTAAATGTACGACATTATAACCACCTTAATCCAGCATAGGAGCCTTGCAAATATCAAAACCTTGTCTCAAAATCAAACAAAAATAGAAAAAAGTTGATCCTACCTTCCCCCCTTCTCTCTCTCTCTCTCTCTCTCTAGATATATATATCGATTTACATGGAGGATATTTATATTTTATTTTTAAAAAAAATAAGCATGCTCCTCGAACTTCTCTAGCGCACCCCTGCCGTTTCATTATTTATTAATTACAGCTCTAAAAAACATAAAAATCAATAGAAAATAGAAACCTGCTCGACCTAGCTCTCTCTCTCTTTATGTATATATATACTTTGGAGAGGTAAGGGATTAAAAAGAAAGTCTCCCATGCATGTTATGAAGACGGTACGGCAGAGGTGAGGACACAGTCATCGAGGAAGGCGGTGAGGTGAGAGGTGTAGAGAGAAGGGTGGGTCCTGAAGTGGTCAACGTGGGGGGAGGAGACGAAGTTGTGGGCCCTCACCTCGTGTCCGGCCTTCTTCTGCGCCTCCATAAACGACTCCACCGAACTCGCTGGGATGACCCTGTCTGAGGAGCTGTACACGTACAGCTGCGGGCATCTCGGCTGCCTCGACGACAGCACCTCGAACACGTCGGCCAGCCTCCTGATCCAAGAACAAGATCGATTATTTTCTTGAGATTTCCCCCCACCCTTCAAAAAAAATACGAAGAATTCGATCGGAAGAAGGTCATCGGAGGCCTGTTTACCTGTTCACGGGAGGAAGATTCAGAACGACCTTGAAGACCCTCTCCAAGATCTCCAGCAGAACGACTTCGGCCAGGAACGGAGGATCGTCGACGGACGGCTCCGGCGATGAGCCGCTCTTCCCGGGCGCCGCCGTGGCTTTCGAGGAGGAGCTCTGCTTCTTCAAGATCGCAGCGGAGAAACCGGAGGCCCAGACCTGAGGGGAGATGAAGGACCTGAGAGGAGGCGATCGAATGAGAAGATTCTCAAGCGGATGATCGAGGTTTACCTGAGGATCGGGAGCCGCAACGGGGGCCGAATCCACGACGCAACACTTGATCTTCTCCATCAACGAGGGATCCTGTTTCTGAAAATTCTCGAGGATGACCCCATACCTGCAACAAAAACCAGGGGCACCCTGATCTCGGAACACTTAAATCAGAATTCTCAGGAGCTAAGGGGAAACTGCAGGCAGTTCTCACATCATCCAGCCCGTATTGCTAAACGTGTGAAAGATCAGGTTCTTCCCATGATCCTCCCCCACACAATCAGTGAGATGCCTCGCAAGCATGGCAATATCTCGTTCAGCTTTCTCCCCGACCTTGTAGCTCAGGATATCCGCCATTGGAAGGGTGAAGGTGACCACATGGAACCCCCTCGAAGTGTACCAATCTGCATATTTCTTGAGATGCTTTTGCTTGGCCCCCAACCAACCCAGCAGAACGACCACCGTCTGCGATCGGATTGTGGGGCAATCGAGACGTCCGGATTCTCCTTGATTACCAGGGTCTGGGAGGTGCCAGCGGTAGGAGACTTCCTCCGAGGAAGAAGAAGAAGGAGAAGAAGGGTTCGTGGAGATGATTCTGATGGCCTGTGTCCTGGATAAATTGGTGTATTGATGAAGGTTAGGAAGAGGGTGGGGAGAAGCAGATGGCCAGGAAGATGAGGTGAAAAGAGACTTGGGTCTGACAACTGAGCTCAGACTTGACGGGGGATCTGTAAATTCACGAACTGGATTCTGAGTACTGGACATGAACGAGAGGTTAGAGAAGGAGATACGGGGAACCCACGACGAATCCAAGCTCTCTGCAGAACCAGAACTCGACTCCTTGGGCAGTGGGTGAAAGAAGGCCGAGTCTGTGGACTTCGGGTGGGAGAATATGTCAGAGAGATCCGAGGACACAGCAGCTACAACAACAGCAGTTGCTGCTGATAATGGGCGATGGAGGATTCCAGAGAGGGAAGCCATCCTCACTCGGGTCGAAGAGGAACACAAAGCTGATCACTCTTTGGTTGTGAGAAGAAATGGGCCAAGACCTGTTACACAGAACAAGCAAAATATATTTAAGATCAGTATCGGTCGCTTGAGGCAGCAAGGGATGAACAATATTCCACATCCAATCCGTCGGTCTGTCTGTCTCTGTCTCTGTTTCTGTCTCTCTTAAGGCTCACGTAGACTAAATTGGGAATTCTATGAGATAAACTCGGAGTAGGGAGGGAAGCTGAGATGAACATCAGTTAGAGCTCCCTTGACTAGAATAATAGCTTCAGTAGGGGTCTATGACCTTCTTTCGGGATGGAACCTCGTCCTCAGGACGCCTTCAAGATGCTGCCGCTTTTTCACGAATGAGCTGCAAGGAAAATGACGGGGATATACAAAACAAATTTATCAGAGTTAGTGAGCATGGAAGATTCGAAGTTTTGACAAAAATTGGGTGAGATTTTCCTTTCTATTTTCTCTTTTCCTCTAATGATGCACGATCGACAGAAAATCTTATTCGGTGGTAAAAAAATAGAACCAAATCTGCTCTTAGAACGATCGAAAAGGGAAGAAAATAGTAATGTGCAGAGTAATACGGGAGAAATCACGAATCCAGAATTACATGAAATACATGAAGCCTAGCGCCACAAAGGATTTTTCCAGCGGAATCAAGCGACCAAGTGCATCGTCCGTTGCAACTTTATAAACCTTGGATCTCCCGCTTAGTGGGAATTGACTTCTGGAGAAATCAGATTCCCCTCTCGTTCCCTCAGGGGCCCAAACTCACCGTCCACAGACCATAGGCGTAGGCAGAGCCCAAACTCACCGCTTAGTGGGAAACCGAAGGCGTTGTGCATTCAGAAAGAACAGCAATCTCACCTCGAGAGCACATCAGAGAAAAACTCGAAATCTGACCCATTCGCGACAGAAAGAATTCCCGAAATTGAACGGCTCGTCCCGGCACGCGGCCCTCCTCTTCCTCTCCCCCCTTCCCCGATCAATGGAAACAGTTGGAGGGAGGTAGCGGAAGGGAAGAGGGGATTAATGGGAAGAAGGAAGGACGAGGAAGGCAGGAGGCCAATGATATCTTCTTCCTCCCTCCTCCGTGCTCTTGCTTCTCCGCCGTCTTGGGAATCCCAGAATGCCGCTGATGGAATATTCTAGAATGTGGGGCATGAAGACGCGTCCCACGACGGCTGCGGCCGTTGGAAACAATGACGTGGCTCAACCGTGGGATTCGATTCAACCGCGCCACGTTAGTAGGCAGACGGTGCTTTCCACGTGGCAAGCCACCTTCCCCCTCGTGTTAATCGACCGCCAAGCTTTTTAAAGTTAAATATTTTTTTTGTAAAACCCCTTACATGTATTTAATTTGACACATGTGCTATTGTTCTTTTGGAAATAAATTCCTCTGAAAATCAAATTATTCTAAAATACATAGACTATCGAATTATATAGTGAAAAGCTTGAAAAGGATATAAAACATATATTTTAAACTAATATCTGTCCTGTAGGGAGCAATAATAGATATATTATTTAAATTATGGTGTTAAAAAATATTATTATTTCCTACAGTTTTAATTACTTTCCCGCCTTTTCTGGGAAACCTCCTCCTCATCCATCCTCTTCTCCCTCGCCTCGTCTCATCACCACCGAATCGAGTTTCCTCCTCCCGGAAAGTCGGAGAACCGCGTGATCTCCTTCCCCGATCTATGGATCCTTTGCAGAGACTAAAGCAAAAGTCAACTCATCCTCTATGGACCTTAGATTTTGACCCCATTTGGAATAATTACCATTTTACGATATCATTTTAACATGGTTTGGTGGATAATATATGGAGCCAACCCATCTGGGCAATAATTACTCGCAGTAATCACAGGTAAATGAATCACATAGCGCATCAGAATCCATGATATTTTTATTTACTTGCAGTATTTATACGAGAATATAATAAAGAGATAAATATATGGTATTTAAATGATATTGACGAAGTAACTTAGAGGTAGCATTGCTCCCATATATAATCGAAATGTACAGAAAGGGGCAAAGTCAGAGCGAGAATCAGAAAGCTGATCGAGAGCAAAGTCAGATTAAATATCAAGGAGGATGCGAATAAAACCTAGTAGAGTACAGAGGCGGGGACCTACTGGTCAGGGTGGTGTGGACGCTTGCCTGAACCTCGCTTGCAGCAGTGCCCCGACTTCATCGGCCACGGCCTTCTTCTTGGAAGCCACCTGCGAAGAACGCGAAGCCGTTGAGGGAGAGGAGAATGTATGCGAACCAGAAGAACATTAGATAAATGAAAGGGAATGAGAGCGAAGTGAACAGCGTTCCTGCAAAAATGGAGGGCCTGGTCCTTGACGAAGGCTAAAAATTATTGCCCTTCTTGGTTAGTTCTTGCCCACCCGGCAGAAAGGAGCTGCCACCAAACCTGAATTATGTTGATGTGGAATGAAAAGGGGATCATACGAGAGTCAACCATGTTGATCTCTCTCTCTCTGTCTCTGTGTGTGTGTGTGTGTGTGTGTGTGTGTGTCTCTCTCTCTCTCTCTCTCTCTCTCTCTCTCTCTCTCTCTCTAATTTTCACATAATTCATGAAGTGAATGCTGCGATGCCGAGTAGATATATCATAAAATGGGCCCACTAGCATCAGTAGCTACATATGGGGCTCAGGTACTTGGCCATTGCACCATGTTCAAGGCAAAACCAAGCTTCGATGCTTGTGACAAAATAAATTGACGCATTTAGTTACTTGTCCATACACAGAAGCACGATATCTTGCAATATTAGTTCCTCCAGAGAGAGGAATATACAGATTATTCAATCTCAAGGAAAGCTACGGTATCAGAGAAAGGAAACTGAAAGCATAATATGGTCTCGTGCTTGGATACATACCTCTACAAGTTCATCATAATTTGACTTTAGCAGGTTGATTTTCCGTTCACAGTAATCTTTGCCTTCAGCCATTGTTTTCTGCTCCACGAAATGATTGAGGAAACAGAATCGATAACTAATATCAAGATTATAGAAAAACTAAGAGATGAGAAATGATGAAATATTTTACATATTTTCTTTATAATGAAAGTATTTTCTTCTCAACAAGGTTGTTCTTCTTCCACAAATAAAGTCCACAAGTGCACATTTCAAAACAGCATAACATCTGATAAGCATGTAAAATATGAATTGATGAAATCGTCCAAGCATCAAAACTCTTCAACGTTCCACAAAACTAGAAATGAAAACAAAAGTTATACATTGAAGAAAGTATTGATTCCATTTTCTTTAGCTTTTCTTGAGTTCATTGTGTGGGATAGAACAGGTCCAAATTTGACTCACTTCTGTGGTGGCTAATACTCAAGCACAAAACCTACTCTCTTCATCGTAGGAGCCATGTTAGTGCATTTAGCATACCAATCGTGATGCTTTCCTGTCACATTTCCCCAAGAAAGAAGAAAAAAGAAAGCACATATATATATTGAATGCCAGCCCTTCTCTGTCCCTGCACTGCACATCTTAAGACATCTGCTAGCACAAATGAGTTATGTCCAGAGTCCCAAAATATGCACAGCACGACTATATAATTTTGTTCAGGAGACCATAAACGGGAACCATGGGACACAGACCTGTTGAGAACAAATGCCGTTTTCTTTAGTTATTCTGGAATTTCCTACGCAGTGTATGAGAATGACTCGGCTTTGAAGAAAACTATAGCACCGTGATGCGGCTGATAGACAAGCGAATAAACCAACTCTGAACGAATTACGGAACTATATATAATCGAGAATAAGGCAACTCTGCCTTATTACCTGAGGGAACGTAGTTAATTACCATTAGTGCCGATTAATATTTGATATGTCAATATTCGTAGAGAATAACGGTAATATAAACAGTAACAGCAATGAAAATGATTGTAACGACCTAAAATTCTCCCAAAACATGCTTCCTACATGAACTAATTCAGAAGCCTGGTCATAGACGAATTTTCAGGTAATGGTTCAATTAGGCGAAGTATGCTTAGTCATTGTGTCAATTACAGAGTACAAAAAAACCTACCAACAACACACCCTGACCCTCGCCAGCACCCCTAAAATAAGATTCGGGTGCGCAGTATTCTGCATACCCGTGAAATCGGTCGTCAAATCATAGAATGACTAGGCACCGTGATAAGAATGCAACAACGCGACAGCGACTAGCAGAGCCACCATGCTCTACCCGTCAAGTGTGGATCCAATCGAAGGAGGCCTGACATGCCGAGGACATAGACTGAAGAGAATGAAAAGAAACCTCTATGAAGTAGCCGGTGCCGACGTCGACCAGGACCTTGTTCGCGTCGTCAAGCGTGCCAGGGACGTAGAGTGAAGCCGTGAGCGGCACAAGCATCTTCTTCCCTGCACACGCAAAGAACAGGAAAACAACACCCCCCGATGAGTTAGACGGAAATAATAATCCGTCGAGCAGACATTGGAGGGCGATGAAGAGATCGAGACAGATTCACAGAGAGAAACAGAGAGACGAGCAGATGCCTTGTGGACGAAGGGAGAGGTCCTGAAGGGCGTTGGAGGCAATCTCGAGCCGAGTGGCAGCCGTCCTGATCTTGTTGAGGCTGTCCTGCAGCAGATTGACCTCCAGATCCGACTGCTCCTTGATGACCTTCAGCTGCTCCAAGCTCATCTTCTCCACGGGGACGGGGCTCCCCGCCGCGCCTCTCAACGCCATCTCCCCTGCACAAGGCAGCAACTGCAGCGGCCTTCCTCTTCCCTGCTCCCCGAGAGAAAAGGAAACAAATTACCCTCCCCCAACTCAATACCTCGCTTTTTCAACCTCAATATTTAAATGGCCGAAAATGGGCCCACTTTCTGGGCTCGATTCAGCCCACATCAAGAAAAAAAACTTCGGGACCATCCTAGGCCCAATGACCCAATCCCTAGTGGCGGGCCCCACTTGTTCCTAAACACCGAGAGAGAGAGTAGTATTATGGGCCAATTTAAATTAATGGGCTTGATATTAGCCAAAGCTCGAAAAAAGTATGACCCACTTTGACTTATAAAAACAAAAATATTTATAATTTATGATCTACCCATTAAACCTCCCCTATTTTAGATATTATCTTTTTTTAAAATGTAGATATTAATATTAATAACTGTAAAATAGCTCGGCGTGGCTTTACGATGTACGCGAGGGAATGATAAGAACCACGTTAACAGCGGGGACGTTCCCGTTCTACGACGCTCTCCGCAGATGGCTTTCGTGCACGGGGAGTTAATTTTACCCCCCGGAGGAAGTATAAAAATGCGGAAGAAGGGAGAAGAAGCAAGAAGGGTTCCATGATCCGTCTTCTTCTTCCTCACTGCTCCTCTTGGAAAGGAAAGGAAGGGAAAGAAGGAAGAGGAGGAGGAGGAGGTTCGTAGTTACTGTGGTCTCCATCGGAAATGTCGGCCGCCGAGGGGACCGGCGGTCCCGGTGGTGGTGGTGGTTTTGGCGCTTACCAGCAGTACTACTGCCACGAGTGTGAGCGGCCGGTGCTCCAGCCGAGGCCGCCGCCGTTGTCCGACGTCGCCTGCCCGCTCTGCTACAGCGGATTCTTGGAGGAGCATGAGCCAGGTGATCCGTATCCCGAGTCTGATCCTTTCTGGCCACAGACGGGCAGGGAAATACTCATCTGGTTCCGGATCCTCGTGAACCGCCTCGGCCCCCGCGCCCCCGCCATCTCAAGGCTCCGGGAAGTGTTTCACCGGCGAGATAGCGGCGACTGGGTGGCGCCGCCGGCGGCGAGATCGGCCGTGGAGGCGCTGCCGGACGTGGAGGTCGCGGCGGCGGCGCCGTGCGCTATCTGCAAGGAGACGCTCGAGGCCGGGGACACCGCGAAGGAGATGCCATGCGGACACGCTTACCATGCCGGCTGCCTCCTCCCCTGGCTCGACCTCCACAACACCTGCCCTACCTGCCGGTACGAGCTCCCCACCGATGATCGAGACGACGATTTTTTCAATGAGATCTTGAGGCGGATGGATCCCGCCTACCGCCGCCACCTCCGCCGGGATGAGGACACAAATTACTATCCCGCGCGGAATCAAGAAGATTCAGGGCAGGAGATCCGGCAGGAGGAGAACAACGACGGCGCACCAGAGTGAGCTCTCTCCGCCATTGAGTCTAATTCGTTGGGGCCAAGATTTAGATAAAAAATAATAATAATTGGCTTTTTCTTTTTTCCTTTTATATTTTTCGCTCCGAAAATTCGAGGAAGATTCTCCATTGCACCAAAATACTCCTTGCCCCGTCGTCTTCGTAGTGTGTGGACATGTATGCTAAAACGTATCGAGGATAGTGGGTAACTAAGTAATTATAAAAAATATAGGAATATCTTACAAGATGTAGAGGCCACGTTGTCGATGTGCGTCTAGTGGACCTTTATGTAACTACATTTATCACGATTATGGGCAGTAAAGTAATTATAAAAAAGTATATATGGCTAATTTTGCAAGTGGGCGGTCATTGATGCAAAACATTGTGGAGGTTACTGGGAGAGAAAGCGATTATAAGAAATATATGAGCAATATTACAAGTGATAAGGGCCGAGTTTGAAAATGTGTATTTGGTGGATATTTAAGCAAAAAATTATTGAGGATTATAGACAATAAAGTAATTTAAAAAAGTATTTGAATAATATTAATTGACGTAGGGGCCAAGTTTCAAAGTGTGAGGTCATCAAATATATAGAAATATATATCGAATATATGTTCTAAATTTTTATTAAATTTAATTTATAAGTGAAGTGATTAGTTGAGAACTAAATATTTAGAAATTATGTGGGATATATGTCATTATACACTAACTATGACTTAAATACTAATAATCTCTTGACTATTTGAGAAGTAATCGTCCTCACATCACACGTGTCGAGATTTAGTCACTTCGAGAGCATCTCATAATTCACAGATATAAAAAGTTATTTCTGTCAGTGGTGTGGATGCATGCCTCCTAATTACCCTATATTATTTATATTATATTTTCTTCATAATTCAATACTAGATCTAAAATAGCTATCAACCACGAGCTCTAGAGGTTCTAAACCTACACCAAGTCGGTTGTATCATACTCGAGCTAAGGGCCTTTGTCGTCAGCTCATTAGCCTTGTTGCCACTCAGGGTAATGCACTGCTTGTCTTGCGCCAACACTATCACACATGTTTGTTGATGCCAGAGGAAGAACTCGTAGTCATGGAGTTTGTTGAAAGATACGTGGCCACCGCCATCAGCCGCCACGAGGCATCATTGACTTTACTATTAATGGAAACTTCATCTCTAGCACCTAGTAGCTCTCATCCATCACCCAGAGGGTGATCCATCTGGCACTCTGAACCAACCTTCTCCGTGTAGGATTACCCTAGTCCGGTAGAAAGGAGCAACTAGAGACGATGAATGGACAATAGAGGAGAGAGAGAGAGAGAGAGAGAGAGAGAGAGAGAGAGAGAGAGAGAGAGAGAGTCTACATGGTCAACCTCACCTTATTTTGGTCAATTAAAATCAGTAGGCTTGATATTGGGACCAAACCTTCCAGAGCTCTTGGGACCCACTTGGACTCGGGTTTTATTATTTCCTTTAAGAGAGAAAAAACCTAAATATTTATAATTTACATTCAGTAATTAAATATTTCATATTTTAGAGGATAAATAAGTAATATTAATAAGTTATGTTAATATTAATAAGTAAAAAGAAATAGCTTGGCGTCGCGTTCGCAGCGGGGATGTTCCCGCTCTACGTGCTCCGCAGTCAACCAACACGGGGTTTCTTGGGGACGGAGGTAAGTTTACTGCCAGAGTGAGTATAAAAAACCGCGGATGGAAGCAGAAGAGGTTGGGCTGCTCCTTCTGCTCGATCTTGTCTTTGTCTTCCTCGCCGTTCCTCTGTTGGTTAGGGAAGGAGGGAAAGGAGGAGGAGATTCGTAGAGTTCTTGAGGTCTCCTGCGGATGGCGACCGCCAGAGGGACCGGCTGTCCCTGGTGTGATGCTGACGTCGATTACTACGTTTCCCAGCAGTACTACTGCCACCAGTGCGAGCGGCCGGTGCTCCAGACGCCGCCGCCGCCGTCGTACGACGTCGTCTGCCCTCTCTGCTTCGGCGGATTCTTGGAGGAGGAACAGCCAGGTAATCCCGAGTTCGAGGCCGAACCCCAACCTCATCCCGAGCCTGAACCTGACTCTGAGCCCGAAGCTGATTCCAGCCTGCCACCGCGTGACGGAGAAATCCGCATCTGGCTCCGGATCGTCGTGATCCCCCCCCGGCCGGCCCGCCCCGCCGGCCCCCCCGTCCCAGCCCCCCCCCCCGCCCCCGACTTCCCCACCACGGTCTTGGATCTGTTTCGCCGGCCACATACTGATGATTTGACGGCGCCACCGGCGGCGAGATCGGCCGTGGAGGCGCTGCCGGACGTGGAGGTCGCGGCGGAGGCGCCGTGCGCTGTCTGCAAGGAGACGCTCGAGGCCGGGGAGACCGCGAAGGAGATGCCGTGCGGGCACGCGTACCACGCCGGCTGCCTCCTCCCCTGGCTCGACCTCCACAACTCTTGCCCCGTGTGCCGGTACGAGCTCCCCACCGACAATCCGGACCAAGACCTCTGGAGGTTGGCGCTTCGCGTCACCGGCGGTCGCGCCATCGCCATTCTCGAGGAGGACCCGGATTTCGATTTCGAGGGGTTTGAAGAGGCAGCAGAGCAGGAGATCCGGCTGGCGGAGGAGGAGGCACCACAGTGAGCTCCCTCCGCCATGGACTGGTCGATTCTTGAGACCGGGAATTTAGATAAAAAAATACCCGGATTTTTCCTTTTTCTCATGATAAATCCGGAATCGAAGAAGATTCTCGTCAAATCTTGACGAATGTTCTCAGGTTGGATTTAATGGGCCAAACAACGAGCCCATTACCGTCATACTGCGCACTGCATGGGAGTTTTACGTGGGGGTAATGAAGCCGCCAAATGTGGATCATGCAAGAAAGTAATCATCTCTGATTTTGGGTAAAAATAAATTATAAAACGTTGTGGATAATATTGCAAGTGGCAGGGGAAGCCAGGTTTCGATGTGCATATGGATGGCATTTATGCAAAATATTCCCTGAGTATGGGTAAGAAAGCAATTATGGAACGTATGTGGATAATATTGCAACTGGCGGGGGGGCTGGTTTCGATGCGCATTTGGAGGACACTTATGCAAGTAGTCATCTCTGTTTTTGGGCAAAAAACAATTATAAACAGCATACGGATAATATTGCAAGTTTGGGGGCGGGGGGGCGGGGGAGGTTACGATGTGCGCAATCAGAAGCGGCGGCGGGGGCCATCTATCGCGCCGCCCTCGATCCTCCCGCCTCACCGTCGAGTCGCTTCACTCAGATCAGCTCCTCCTCTAACGGCTCTGTTATATATATATAAAAAAGAACAACGGCGATCATACCCCTTCGCGCGAGTCGCACCACGTAGTAGAATAACACCGACTGCATTTCACGGCGATGGCGCCGCCGTCGACGCCGGAGCTGGCCGCCGGAGAAGTGACGTCGGCGGCGTGGATGGTGGAACGGGCGGCGGAGGAGCTGCGGGCTCTGGAGGATCACCACCCGCACCGCTTCGGCTGCATCAAGCTCGAGCTCATGGCCTTCATCGCCGGTTCCTCCCCTCCCTCCGCCGCCCCCGTCGCCACCCAAGGTGAATGCGCCGCCCGTTATTTCTTCTTCTATTTATCGCCTCGGTGACCCACTTCATGGACCGCAGAGTCGTCCAACCGGAAGAGGAAGGCAGCGCCGGGGACGCCGCCGCCGAGGCGGTGGAGGGCCGCCGGCGGCGGGGCGCAGGCGGCGCTGGCGAGGGCGGAGGAGTGTCTGAGGAAGATACGACGGGTGAAGGAGCTCCTCATCGCCGGTGGGTGAAGAACTCGTAGTCGGGGTGGTGTCTGTTGCCGCCGCTGGTGGCGGGCACCGTTGACCTCGCTATCAACGACGCCGTCCTCTCCAGCACCCTCAGCCTCTCCTCCGCCACCCCTCTAAACCAGCCTTCCCCCTGCGGGGTTAAACTTGTTAGGCAGAGAGAGAGGGAGAGGCTTCGACGACGCTTACCTCTCTCTGTGTCTCTGTCTCTGTCTCTCTATTACCTCCCTCCCATTTACGTGGAGAATGAAGAAGAAGAAGAATGTGAGTGAGATTCTGCGCGTGTACCTTTGCATTGTAGCTCAGCAAGCCGACCACAGGGGAGATTACTACGCGGCTGGATGTTCCACTAGCGAAGACTCCAAGAGAGTGAAAGGTGAGGAACGCGGCGCGGAGGGCGCCGTCAGGTATCCGGTAAATGGGGTACCACGCCACGGAAAACCTGCAAGAACCGGGGTCAGCGCCGAACCAGGGGAAGGAAATCGATGGGGTTGGAAGTCAAAGGGCGTGGGTCAAGTCAACCGACCATGACCCGCTGTGAAGGTCGTGCAGATTCAGACGCTCTAGCTTCGAGGGGTCCCCGGACATCCGGGGGTCTGAAGATGCGCCGCCGCCGCCCAGCAGCTCCTTTATCCTAGTTAGAATCAGATGGTGAACAATCGCGTGAAAAATAATTTATATATATTTATGTCAAGGTAAAAATGAAGATTTTTCTTACTTTTGGTAAAGCGGCGGCCGTAGCTGGGGTGGGTCAGACTCGAAGTATTCGAATAAGACGTTGCAGGAGTCAACGGCTGGATCGGTCGCTTTTTTACGGGGAGAGGGCAGAAGAACTGAGAAGATGGGGGAATGGCCCACCTGGGGAGATCCGCCACCGGAGGACCGTCCGATTAACTGCACCGCTGAGAGGTACGGAACGAAGTAGGCGCGGAAGTTGGATCGATCACCGTCCGATCTTGTTGGGGTCATCGGACGGCCATCGACCTTCACCTCCAACCCGTAGTTCCCGGGTCTCTGGTACCATTCCCAGAGCCTCCGCAGTGGGATGTTGGGAATTGGGCGTTGACCCAATATCTCGTTCCCCGGCTCGAGTACGTTGACATCTGAGAGTTGACCAAGGTCTGGGGTGGCGGAATGAAGGAATCGCTCGAATTCGGTCAGCGGGCGCCCGGCCATTCGATGAAGCGCTTCTGGTGCAGTCTCAAGTCTCCACCCTTCTTCAACGGCGCGGATTATCTCGTCCAGATCCGTCTCACTGCTTGACTTCCCCCGATCTCCTGCGGCCACTGAGCTTCCAACTTCGTCGTTCTCGGTGGTTGACCTATCAAAAGTCAGCGAATCTGTGAGTCTTGCTTTTGAAGGGTCGTCGTCTCCTTGGCCGACAGGGAACCACTGGGAACCCCTAGCAGCTCCAGGCCGCCATCCAGAAGTTTCCTTATTAGGAAGGTGCGTCTCCTCGGCTGATGTTCTTTCTCCCACCTGAACAACGGATGACTCCGAGGAACTAATATCATCTGATATCTGAGGATATGATTCAGGAGCAGAGAAACAGCCAACCTCATAGATGCTGTTACTCTTTGAGGGAGGATGGGTTGACTTTTCCGTGTTTCCTTTTCGAGAGCCATTCCCGGATGAGTGCTTGTGGCCCTGCCCTGGGGTTGACTTATCGGGGATTATGCTCATCAATTTTCCACCAAATTTGCTAGGAATTCTGGCCAGGTCAGCAACACTTGTCGCGGAATCGCTAGCCACTTCTCCTTTCCCCATGCAATCGGAATCGGCGTACTTACACTCATCTGTGGTTTCCTCATCTGGGTTATTTCTCTGAACTCTCTTCCAGACAGCATGGTTGACTTCCTTTCTCGTCCGCCAGTATTCGCCTCCTCTAGAAGGCCTGAGAGCTCCACTGGAACTCGCAGCTGTCTTTCTACTGCATCTGTCTCTCTTAACAGAAGGGGAAGCATTTGCTGCACCGCTGCTACAGGATTTGGAGCTGACTTGTGATCTGTTGGTCGCACCAACAAAACGGGAAGCACATTGCGGTGCTGTGCTCTTCTGGAAGGTGTAAGCTGCCTCATCCTCCCCACGGCTGTATACACTTCCAGTTTCATCGTTGACTCCACTGCAGGCAGCGTTACCTATGTTACAATGGTCCAGAACTTGATCCACCATTACGGCCCGAGTAGAGATACTCCTGCTAGAAGTAGAAATAGCTGTCTCTGGATTCTTTTCTGCCCTTGAGATATCACATAATCTGATGGAACATCTATCTATAGCTGGTTGGGTGCAGATGGAGACTTCGGGAGGAAAATTGCCAGGAATAGAAGAGCTTTCTACACTGTCACTGTGGTCTCGGTAGTACAGAGGCCACCCATTTTGCTTGCCTTTCTTTCTTGTCTTCCTCGTTGACTTTCTGCTCTTGGGCTCAGATGTTGGGAGATTACCGCTATCAGAAGTCAAACCCAGAGAAACCACGGGTAGTAGACTGTTCTGGAGACAGGAACCCAAAATGTTCTTCCTTCGTTTACTACTGTTGTTCGCCCAGTGGCAATGGCTGGTTGCATCTTCCCAGAGAAGAGACCTGGTTATAAAACCCTTTGGAGAAATCACTTCTTCAAGCATCTGGATCATCCATTTCTTCTGCAGGTCAACCTTATAAAGTACGGATGTTGTTGGAGAATCTTGAACTTGTCTATCCAAGCCTCCACGATCTCCATTCCCCACACGTCTTCTCCCATCATTCTCATCCACAGGCAGAGGAGGTAGTAGAAGCTTTCGGCAAGCACCAGCTCCAAGAGTGAGCACCTGGAAAACGATGAACCTGGAACAAAGGAGAAGGGGGGTTGAGAGAAACATAATGAGAAAGTATGCCAAAACTGGAAAAGGGAAGAAGTTAAAAATCATTGAAATAAAATTTGCCTGCTTAATGGAAAAAAAAGGCACCAAAACTGACAGGTTTTCTCATCATCATTAAAGGGAAGGTAAGAAAGAAACCTAAACCTTTTTTGAACTCCATCAATCTTCTTCGTCTAATATGTCAGCAGCCCAAGAAGTTAACGTGGAAATAACTCAAAAGGAAGCATCTGCATCATAGCAGGAAAATAACCTCCAAATCCTTCGTCATAACACTTGGGGTTTATCACTTGATTAGTGCACAGAAAGTTCAGGAGGCCATGACACTTATTTACTTCAAGAGATCGCATTTTTAAAACAGAGATCACTCTAAAAATGGAAAAGAACGGCTGGGCGGTAATAAGCAGGGAAAATGCTGAACTGGAAAGAAAAAAAACTTAAGAAAATCCACAATCTGTAGATGAAGAAAATTAATGTTCCTCTCTATGGAAAAGCACATAAAAAACCTCCCAACTGATAGATTGATATTTTATGGTCATTGAAGAGGGATGACAAATTCAAGACGTCTTTCAAGTTGATCTCCTATTTTAGAGCACCTTCCCAATTGTAGCAGGCGATCTAAAGAGTGAGGTACAGTCAAAAGTGTACTTAACTCCATCCACTTCTGAGCAAGTATATTTAAACTTTGAATCATGAGGTAAAGTATGCATCTCACATACAAAGTTATGATATTCTCCAAATTCATCCAAAACAGAGAAATAGTTATTATCACACGTAGGTTCTTAATAATAGGACGACATAATCTAGTGAACAATGAATATAGGCAGAATCTGTACCCCTAAGCGTTCCTCTCGTATGCTGTGAGAAAGCTACCAACAGACGACTGGCATTGGACCTCCATTACTTCATATTTTTCATGAAATTTCTCTATCTTTAAATCATAGGTCTCACAAATGAAGTCGATAGCAGTGATGCCATTTCAGTTTCTCTTCTGCAGGCGATCTATGAACGTTTAGGATATAAAAAAAGTTAGCACTCTCACAGATTATGCACCGGCCGATAGTCTACAACAAATCGGAGATGAGGTGATTTATTTTGCGCTTTTTAAATTTATGTCTCCAAATAATGACATCTGTTTATTTCATCGGTCGAGCATCAGAAAAATGACACATTTCAGGCATCGGTGCCCCCTACTTTTGCTGTGTTCAACCCTGGGGTTGCTCACCAGAGTTCGTGACTTCCAGATCCTATGGAAACAAAACGTTGTCTGCACTTGAACCACAAACCTTCCCCTCCCTGATTTTCTTAAGTAAAGACTTCAGGATTCTCTTCAGGAAGAAATATTTATCTTTCAGGAAGACATTTAATGTCAGAAATGATATAGTTATACCTCTCTTGGGAACCCGTCAAGACAAGAGCAGTTCTTGCGCTTTCCTGAAGAACATATTGTCAACTTCAAACAGGAATTGGAAACTAATATTCGTTAGACTTAAAGGAGGGAATTCAGATAAGCTAGCGAACTTTTGAGGTAAAGAGGAGAATGGCCTTTGAACAGACCTCGTGACCATTTGGTTCAGAGGAACTTCTCGACCAAGCACACTTGCCTCCCTCTGCAATGTCCTCGGCAACGATGGCATTTTTTCTGTGAGAACATGCCATTATGTTTCCTGCCTGCCAATGGAAACGAAGTGATTTGGGGATTGTACAAAATTTAGCACATAGCATAACAACTACATAACAAGGAAAGCAATTAAATACCAACCAAAGCTTTCAAAAATTAGATAACAACCAAGACATTATAGTAAATCCATTCATCTACATAAACCGCCGTAGAATATCTTTGTTAAAAAAGTATGACCTAAAATCTTCGAACTTATCAATGCGTGTCCCGAGTACATTCTTGGCGTGGACATAAAGCACAATAAAGAAGATTGAGTCCAGTGATCCAGCGGAACATCCGAGGAAACTTCCGCTTAAGGTATAAATTGATTACATTACAAGAAGTAACTTCATATATCATAAAAATTGAAAAAGCGCTATTTCATGCACCATGCCAAGCTTAACTCCGGCCGAAGATGAATTCCAGGGACCTAACTAAGAAGGAAGCTATCCAAAAAGACATGCGTGAACATTCCTGCGTACGAAAATCCTTTAAATACGTGCTTAGCCACTGTGTCATCGGAAGCAACAGCGATTACAAAAAACAAGGATTATAAAAAGGAAGCCAGATTACAACCGTATCACGCTATTCAGTAACATATTCAAAATGCGGCACAAAATTTGTACGTTAAAGAGTTAAAAATCTGAAGGAAAGTGGTTCGAACCGTTTCGAATTAGGGCTCCTCGAATAAGCCGCGCCAAATTCCAGCAAGCGAAGTGGAAGCATTAGAGAGCGAAACGGCCAGAGAGTGTGACTACCTGTAGAAGTGAGAAGCGCGGCGGTTCTCCCTCCACCGATCTCCTTTCCTTCCTCCTGCTCTTCCCTTAGCTTCTCCTTCTCTCGCGGGATCACACCTCACAACCGCACTGTTGCTCCAGACTCTCTCGGCCTTTCCCTTACCCAGCAGAGGAGCAACCGTGACCCGGAAATATTCTAAAAAAGGATAATTAGTGAGTGAGGGAGGGAGAGAGATAGACCATTGGGCATGTGCAGCATGACATAATTGACGTCATAAGCTTTATCTTTACCCATACATTTCGCTGCGCATAGGAACGCTGCAAGCTGCCGAGTTGCTGTCTGAAGTTCTGTGCGCTCACTTGTCGTCGGCATCTGTAACTCCGGAGTTCTCCCTCTTCGTCGACGCGTACAGAGTCCGGACATACGTTACACGTACCCATGATTTGTACACGTTGGTTTTTGCGAAAGAATCCCAAATGCTGACTCAAACGTAGTTTGCTAATTTTTTATTCTATAAGATGATTATTATAATTCTTTAAAATAACGTACATTATTATAAAAAACAAATTTTGAGGAAGCCTCGGGCAGGATTTCGAGTGAAAAGAGCGTACCCATCGGACGGTCTAGATACGATCAGTAAATAGATCCACAGAAAGAGAGGATCTGTTGATGGTCGTCACAACTTGGTACAATTTGAATTGAACCCTATATTAATTCACAATTAGTTTATGGGCTCCCCCTCCTGTACGTTTATCACCTGTTTGACTTTCCAGGTCTGACGGGATGACGTTCTTCTATTATCGGATTGCCACGTGTCTTCTGTCTAGAAGATTTCAACCTGGTCCGATCTCGAACTCGCGACGTCCGGAAAGCACGAACGAAGCGCTACGCACCGAAGAAAATTCTCTACGAGTCGGCCGGTGGGGAGACCGTGCTTACGAGTAATTAAAAACTATTGAAGGACTTTTTTGCGATTAATTAAAAGTATTCGACTTGATATTGTCAGAAAGTCGTCTCTTAATTACTCGGCCGGTGGTCCCTTGGATGGTTCTGTAGCTGAGAAACTCCGCGAGGCCTAGTCGCCGTGTGAGACCTTCCTTGAGGAGTAGGGTTCGTTCGTCCAGTCGATCCAGGCAGGGGAGATTGAAGCCGCTCCCAATCTGGTCGTAGACTGGATCCTCGAGTTGCCGGGGGGTTGCGTTCCAGGATTTCTGTCGTGCGTCGTCTTCCGATCGGACGCATCGAAGCCGCTACCAATCTGGTCATAGATTGGGTCGTCGAGTTGGTGAGGGCTGCGTTCCAGGAGTTCTATCGTGCAACGTCTTCCGATCGGACGCATTGAAGCCTCTACCAATCTTGCCGTAGATTGGGTCGTCAAGTTGGCGGGGGTTGCGTTCCAGGAGTTCTATCGCGCATCGTCTTCCGATCGGACGCATCGAAGTCACTACCAATCTGTCCGTGATTGGATCGTCGAGTTGCCGGGGGTTGCGTTCCAGGAGTTCTATCACGCATCGTCTTCCGATCGGACGCATCGAAGCCGCTCCCAGTCTGGTCTTAGATTGGATCGTCGAGTTCCCCGGGGGTTGCGTTCCAGGAGTTCTATCACGCATCGTCTTCCGATCGGAGGCATCGAAGCCGCTCCCAGTCTGGTCTTAGATTGGATCGTCGAGTTCCCCGGGGGTTACGTTCCAGGATTTCTATTGCGTGTCATCTTCTGATCCCAGCCGATTTCGGTTGATTCTGTGTCCCGATCGGTTCCGAAGGTGCTGCAGATTTTGGATTTACCTGGAAAACTCATTCCGTGGCGGGGACGTGCAATGAGAGATGGGGATCGATAGAAGCACCGGGAACGGGAGTTCCCTTCTGTCGTCGCCGGACAGGGTGGTGGATGGAGGGACGATGCCGACGAGGGAGGGCGACGGTTTGGCCTCCCCCTCTGCTTCCTCGACATCGTCGTTTTCCTCTTCCTCTTCCATTTCGTCAGCGTCGGGTCTCAACTTCATAGAGCACCGGGTGTCGAAGATGGACACCCTCGCCGGCGTCGCAATAAAGTACGGAGTCGAGGTAATTTAGACCCTTCCTCAGTGTTGAATTAGCGCGATGGATTCTGAGTATTTGAGGAGTCCAAACGGTTTCCTGAGAGTTCTCGGTTGGAAGTATCAGTTTCATTTTTAATTATTCTAACGCCGAAATCCCCAATTATACCAAGCGGTTTATACCCCGCAACCCATCGAAACATGAAATCCATCTTGCTGTACGGCGGGATCTACGTCGGGGTCATGTTTATTGGATCTATCGCGGTCGATGCTGCTTCCTGTTCTTTCTTCTTGTCCTGTGCGGGGTCTCGGCCGTAGTTATATACCCAGACTCCCTCTTACAGTTTCTATTGGCGGGTGTTGACTGGATAGTCTCTGACTCACGATTTCTCTTGATATCATTCTACCCCCTGAGTCATTTCCAATTCTACTTTGTGCAGATCTTCAAATATATATATATATATATATATATATATATATTTCCGCGAGTGTTCATCTGGGTAACGCTTTTCCTTTCAGGTTGCAGATATTAAGAGGATGAATGGGCTGGTAACAGATATTCAGATGTTCGCTCACAGATCACTACACATTCCTCTACCGGGAAGACACCCGCCATCTCCCATCGTCTCAAACGGTTCTTCCTGTAACGGGTATTCTTCTGGTCTTCTATGCAGTTTAACGTTTTTGTTCTAGAGCATCCCCTAATGAAATATGAACTACTGGATAGCCCCTCCAGGTCCCAAATCGTGACTTTCCTCTATTGTCCTATCATTGTGAAACTATATAGTGTGCTTGGTTTCATTCGTCAGCAGGAGAGATGCAAGTCATGCTCATCAAAGAAAGGAAGAAAGAACCATTCTAATAAAGAAGGAAAGAATGAATGTTGTTCTAAGAAAGAACCCATGTATTCTGTCCCGAGTTCCCTGCTAAAACCCGCAATGCTAACCCGTGGCTTTATACTTTTAGCTTAGGGAAATAGTCCGTCACATGATGAACCATCATGTTTATTTGTGTGGAGGAATGATATCCAAGGAGCAGTCGTTACTACCGTGGAGTGATTCTGCCTCATCTCCGTATATTTGGGAAGTAATCTGTTGAACATCACAAACCTGATGAGGTCGAGAAGCCTGGCTATTAGTTTTGCTTTACATAACACGAAAACATGGACGCAGTGAAACTTTTTGAGAAACTTAATTGCCTAGGAACTCATGGGTTTGTGCACATTATTTGAGATCTTGATGGTCTTTGACCATCCAGTTCAGAAGAAAATGATATTCTTATATCATATATATCTGCTTGTATATATGATATATCAGGAAAATGAGTGATGGTTCTTTTGGGTGAACACCACCGTGAGTTTTTTTTTTTCCTTCTTATATCATATATATCTGCTTGATATTCTTATATCATATATATCACCCCTAAAGAAACACGCCAATGTCAAGGCTGTTGCTTTTATCATTCTTTTCTGGTAGGCCTCCTGCTCCCCCCTCCCCCCACCTCCATACCATTTCTTCTCCTTCGCCGAGGAGCATCAGTTCTCTTCATACTGTAATATTAGCATGGTTCCTCCTCCCTTCGATCAAGCTGACGGGTTATGAAGCTTTGTTTTTTCTTTTTTCGTCTTCTCTTTAGCGTTCAAAAATGGAAAGCGCGTGAGATCCATCTCCGAGCGTCTTCACTGATTCCTCCTCTCCTTTGAATAATGTTGCTAACAGGGAGCAGACCCCACAGCAACAGCGGCACAGGGACCTGCTCAAATCTTTTCAGACGCTCAGTGCGAGGCCTCCACAGCGAAGAGTCAGCCCCGCCATGAGGACCTTGCAGGGCTTCTACGGCCTCACCCCGCCCCGGCGGGCCCATCCGGCTACCGGGAGAGAGACAGAGATGTGCGTGGTCAACACCCCCGGAAGGTTCCTCAACTGGGGAGAAGAGGAGGAGGAGGCGCCGCCAGTCCGCGGCAGCCACCGGAAGTCAAGGAGCCTGGTCAACGGCTTCTCGATGGAAAATGGAGGGGAGGGGCAAACCCTGGAAGCTGTGAGGAGGCGACAGAAGAACGAGGTGGCGGCGCCGGAGCTGCTGCTGAAGGAGGACTCCGCGGGGGCCTTACCTGGTGGGAGGACCGGCAAAGGCCTGGCCTTGAGGCAGAAGGCCGGCGGGCGGCCGGACTTTGACTTCTCTGCCGCCGGCACAGCCCCTAGTTGGGGGCAATTGTCGGTGAGGAAGTCCTCCAGTGCTTCCAATCTTCAGGATCCGGACGGCAGCAGTGGCAGCGCCGCCCGGTGGCCGCCGTCGAGGTGGTCGCAGAGACCCGACGGCAGAGCAAAGCCAAGCCTCGACGGGCTTTCACGGCCGCCGATGGCAGTATGGAGGAACAAAGCAGCTCTGGATTAGCCCCTGCCGCCGCCGCCTATCCCTCCCCGGGTGAGGTACTACTAAACTCTTCCCCCCTGTTCAGAGCATTCAATACCCACCATTCATACCTTATAACACCATATGACTATCTACCAATATTTATATATATGTATATATATACATATATACACACACACATACTCCCTGTCTGTAGGAAGGAGATGGATAGAGAGAGAGAGAGAGAGAGAGAGAGAGAGCCAGAATCCCTTGGTCTCTACGGGGGTTTGGGGGGGGGGGGCTGGAAGCTTCCAATTTTGAGGTGGTGGCTCCGGCCCTGGGAAACATGGGTCTCTCCGGCGTGCAAATGGGCACAGGGTGGGGTCTTGTTGACTTGAATGCTCGTTGTTGTATCTGTGAATCGTTTATCTCCAGTCAAGAGGACAGCTACATTTTCACCGATACTCTCCATATCTCTCTCTCTCTCTCGCTATTTATTTATATATTTATTTATTTATTTATCTTACCTCTCTAATAATTTACATATACACACGTACCGGCGTGTTTAGCACCACTGTACCTATTTTCATAAAATTTAACAGAATTTTATCGAATATTTGAATTCTCTCTCTCTCTCGCGCGCACACATTTCTCGAGTGGGAGAGAATCCTACATTGTGACGTGCAGAAATAGGCTTCTGACTAAGAGCGACAGAGATCGCTCATCTACCCGTCAACAGAAACTAATGGTGGATTCGCGTTGACCTCGGGTTTTAGCGCAGAATGATCTGGCGCCGACCTAACATAACCGCCGATCGGACCGTTGACTAAATGGTTATCCCGCTTCCAGTATAAACTTTTCTGGTTCTGTTCAGCTGTCCATCTGCAATATACTCCTCCGCCGTCACATCAGCAGAAGCCACAGTTGACTTGTCCTAAATCAGGGTGGTGGGTTCTTTTGCGCAACCACGCCACGTCACCGACAAAAGAGAAAGGAAAAGGACAAAGCAGGGGCATCCAACAATTTACGTCACGATTCCCACGTGACGAAGTATGAGTCGTATTTACGTCACGATTCTCACGTGATGACGTTTAACCAAATTGACGTTGACTTCATGATTGTTTAATATATCCTTCCACTCGGGAGGGAAATACCCTCAATGCCACTATGAGACTCGGTTGGGCATCAAGACCAACCCAGCTTAGCAAGTCTTCAGGTATAACCAAAATCGGCCATTGACCTCCGGGATAGGGCGATGGGTTCAGCCTATTTTCGGTCAACTGTTGAAGTCGGAGCTTGCTGGTGGGGGATTTGCGGCTAAAATTAGTTTCCAAATATGGCATTCACGAGGAATAAAGCTGCTCAACGGTGAGGCTCCCCCAAGTACCTAAAACAGACCTCGTTTCCCCAGGAGATGCCTCGGAGAGACTGTCACCAGCTAAATTCATTGGCCGCAATGAATTCGCTGCCACCGGATTGGGTGGGCAAACACATCCCAAAGTGGCATTTTTTTCCAGCTCCCTCTTTTCGATTCCATTCCCAAATTGTTCATGAACGAGCTCGTGGGGAAGTTTCTGAACATGAAAGGTGAGTAAATACATCCCAAAGAGGCATTTTTTTCCAGCTCCATCTTTTGATTCCATTCCCAAATTTGTCATGACCGAGCTCGTGGGGCAGTTTCTGAGCATGAAAGGTGAGCAAATACATCCCAAAGAGGCATTTTTCCCAGCTCCATCTTTTGATTCAATGTCTAAAGTGCTCTGCTTGCCTCACTGGCCTTGAAAACACATGCATACATATATCTTTATATATATATATATATATATATATATATATATATATTTGTGTGTGTGTGTGTGTGTGTGTGTGTGTGTGTGTGTACATAATTACTAAAAGCATTCAAAAAAGGATGCAACTTCGAATCAAGAATGATGAGCATGCATGCCCACCCAACGATGAAGCAACTTTCCAGCACCGTCCATTAATTAAATGCCCAAGTATGCTCATACATATTGACAGGGGCAACGAGCTTGTGGCGCAGGGCCATCCTCCATACCCACTTTTGGAAATTTTCCTATTTTCCTCACTAGATTGATCGAGAAAATCAATAAATCATGACCACCATCAATGCAGGCATTTTAAACAGAGTTTTCCTTTCTTCATGTAGCCATATGTCCTGAGAAGATTAGATGGTTTAGAGAGTACCATGAGAGCAAGACACTTGGTCTGTACCACATTTCCGCCTCCCATGAGCCACAAGGCCGTCCAAAATCTCACGCTGTAGGCAACCACGAAGAAGAAAGAAAGAAAGAGAGAGAGAGAGAGAGAAAATGTCAATAGGGTAGTAGGGTCTTGAGCCCCTCACCAGAGGGGTGTACAGGTTATGTTGCAGGTATATTAAGCATCAATGTTTACCAAGAAAAAAATTTAAATAATCGAAGCTAAGGAAAGATGCTGTAATTAGAGGATACTAATCAAAGATTGTGCTCAAGACAAGGACTCTGTTCTCTGAGAAATTTACCATGGCAGAGAAACACAATCGTGTTCTATCTACTGCTAGAGAGTGGTCCAGAAATTGGCAACAAGCGTGCTTCGTTCCTAGAATATGGTTATCGGATGATCAGTAATATGAGGAAAATAAATTGCGAGATTACCAGATGCAAATCTAGCAATTTTACTTCTCTAGAATATAATTTCAATGAGATAGCATGATCAGGATACATGTCATGAAAACCAAAAAATTATCTCATTCTCAATTTGCATACAATCTGATAAATTATTATTATTTTTTTGTTTCCAATATCTCATTTTTTTTTCAAAAAAATGAACAACTTCGATTGATTAAGTTTTCAATGATGTTGTTATGACCTCAAAATCAAGTCTAGAAGAGATAAAACAGCAAATGACGTAACATGGGAGTGAGATAATTCCTCATACCCTTCATCTCAATGAACAAACTGGGATCAAGGATGTGAGCAACAGGTTGATCAAGCAAATGACCAGACTGCATAAGTCATTTGGGTGATAATCATTTAAGAATTAGGAAAAGACAAATAAAACAAAAACTCGCAGCTATTTTTGGGCAGTATGTAATCAAGAGACATGTCATAGATCAATGTTAAAAAACTTACCAAATCAAGTTCAAAATGGTAGGAGAAAGAGGCTAGGGATTATGGATGCTAATCGCATCATAGACAGGTCTGTAACAGAGTCATGCAATAAATAATAGGACTTCATGACGATCATTACATGATATGCAACAATAGACAGGTAGCGTAGCAAAACAGGATCATTAATCAGGGCATTTGGTCTCAGATATCTCGATCATTGAGCAGCCAAAAAATGCAACAGAAGATAATATACATTCGAAAGATGATGCGCACAATTTTTTTCCCTGGCATCGGATCAGACGAACAACTCAAAGAAAATGAGAATTTTTTCTTTTGCCCAGGAAGACCACGAATCTTCTAGCCAGAATTGGGCAAAAGAGCACATGTTTTTCTCCATTTGGCAAAAGACCAATGCGCGTTTAACTCGAAGAACCTCATTGCCCTAGCATTCCAAATCATTCATCCCCCATTATAATCGTCTCCAAACACAATATATAACTGGGATACATTCCGAGCCACCGAGAATCAACTTTGTTGAAACAAGATGTACAAATGGAAAAAAAGAAGATTTTGAAAAAAATAAATTTTCCTGTGATCAATTGGATAAAAATATTAGTGAGTCATGACAAGTAAGTACCATCGATGATGTAAAAAAATTGGCTTACACTTGGAAGCTTTAAGTCAGTGAATGTACAAGCAGAAATAATAGTACAATATCCAGCGTCCTGCCAACAGACCACCAGAAATCCCACTCCTTAATGAAAGAAATGACCCACGAAAGAGTGAAGATAGGATGGCTTTCTAAACAGCATATGGCAGGGCACCCTTTTAGCTTCGGCCTATCAACCAAGATAGCTGAAAAGAACATACAAGAAGTCATATCTTCCATGGTTTTCAAGCCTTTGGAACCAAAGATAGCTCACAACAACATACAGCTGAATGGAGAGCTGTCAGGAGGTGGAAACATTTACAAGAAGCCCAATGCAAACGGGCACTGGAATGCGATTCAGGATGGCCTCCAACAGTTAAGAGCAGGTGCATCTTGTCTGTAGGGGAAAACCTGGGGGCCACCGTGAGCCGGGGGAACTGAAAAGCCAGAAACGATACATCTTAAATGTCAGCTAAACTGAAAATAGCTTCACAGGAATCAAAACCTTCTCCATTGTATGCAGAGGTTACCTGCAACAGGTGCCATTGAAGCTACAGGAGGCTGAAAACCATGGGGTGGCCTTTCTAAATTTGAACTAAAACGTCCTGTAAAAACAAATAAGCGCAATCTATTAATCATTAAAAACTGAGTAAATCTAACTATCCAATAATGTATATATATATGCGCTGAACAAATCCTATGCATCACACATGCCTTGGAATGTGAGAGTGGGATTTTCCATGACTACATTTGGCCCGTCTGTCTCACAGAAATGCTTTCACTCGTAAAAATTCCAACCAAGATGTCGGCAAGCATGCACAATTGACTACTGGGTTGTCAATGACTGACCTCCATGTACAGAAAGGGGCAACGAGATTCAGGGATACGGGATTCGGATTCAAATCCATGTCAGCCAAGATGACCAAGGGTATTAAGACAGATCTTTCAAATTCAGCAGAGAACATAGACCAAAAACAAGGGAGCACATAAGCAGCATTGGCTTCACAAGACAACATCCACATCAGCTGCGACTCGAGGAAGATGCACCTGTGGGCCGCATAAAATAGAGGTAGGAGGAATGTACTAACTACTACCACGAGTGTACTAGTGACATTATAAGATACGAAGTGACTTTCATGAATCAGATCACATTAGAGAGAGAGAGAGAGAGAGCAGATGTTTCTCTGTTCTCTTTGGTTCATCTTCTTTTCCCTACCTTGTTCATGAACTGAGAAAGAAACCGAGATGAATATTTACCGTCATGAGAGATAACTCTCTCACAGAAAACCCTTCCCATATCAGTTTTTCACAGCAGTTCAGGTTTAAATCATTTTGGTGGGCTAAGATGAACAAAAGCACCGACACATAAACATGTCAGCAACATCCGAAAATCCAAAAACTTTCTAGATCTCTGTTTGTGTCCATTATAGCTGTTATAGAAAACGCTAGGCGTCAATCATATCGTGAATCCCACCCAGATTCAAAACCTCAGAAAAACGATACTTGTATAGCAGTTCGTTGCCTCGTTACTTTGCCTGGATGAGCATGTCCTCCATTAGATAGAAAGAAACTACAGTTTCTTAGTAGTTCGCAACAGGATCAAGTGCCGATCAGATGTGAATTAGGAATTAGATAGGTCATATCAGGACCAACCAGTAACTGATGTAAGAATTGACATCAGGACAAGACACTAGGGACCAAGAATGAGATCAATTTTCCAGACAGATTCCACAACCAGTTCCAAGGTTCCGTTGATTCAAAAAGGTTGTGATGTAATCATACGAGAACACCCCCAGTGTGATCACATGCAACAGAATGCAAGCCAATCCCAAGTTATGATGATGCTGATGATGATGGCCCCTCAAGAATTTACCTTGACTTAGCCCCAATATGAGTCATTAATAAAGGTTGGGGAAAGAATCAGATCAGGTGCGAGGAGTGTCGATGGGATTGCATAGGCATTGGACATAGTCGACAGGATAAGATCTGTAAGATAGACAGCATGGGCGATACAAAGAAAGAAACAAAAGCAACTGAATATCACGTCTCCCGGTCAGTTTACATTAAAAACGTAAAGAATCGCCTACCATCTTGGACAAGAGGTGCTCCAGAAGATGTTCCTGGCCTCCATCCAGGCACCCAAGAGTTGTGCTGGCCATCTGAATTAATATTGCTCGGATATGTCCCCCACTGCCCTTCAGCGATGTATGGCCTCTCAACATTAGGACGGGGTGGCAAAAAAGAAGGATTATGTCCTTGAGAATGGTGCTGAACCACAGGTTTTGAAAATGAAAAATTATTTGGTGGTGGTTGAGAAGTAAGGTTGGCGTGATGCAAGGGCGGTTGTGCGGGAACAACAGGAAGACTTGGTGGAGTCTGACCAGCTGGGGCAGCAGCAAAGGACATATGACTAAAAGATTGGACAGCTGGCTGAAACTGCATTGACATATGACAACCTCGGGGAGCTAAGTGCATGTCCTTCTGCCCAAATTCACATGACCTGGCATTGGCAGGCGCAACTTGGCCGCTGCGTACACCAGCCATCACAAAATTAGGAATCGGTTGTGCAACTGTGTCGGTCGTCAACGAAGCATTATGGCCCTACACAGTGACACACGAAGCAGTTAATCGACGAATTAATTTCCGGGCAAAGAAAGCATATGAAAATGAACCATATCATATTCTTTCATCAACTAAAATTGATAAAAACAGGATACTTACATTGGGGGACCTAAAATGATCTTGATTCATGGAAGAAAGATATGCCAAGTGTGGAGAAGCATACGGAACAGATGGTGGTGGAGGAAGTGGAGGCACAAACGATGGTTGAGGTGGGGGTGGTGGCGGAGGCAAGGGGAAAGGTGACGATGGAGGTGGAGGTGGAGGCGATGGAGGAGGGTAGGAAGGTAGAGGTGGAGGAGAAGGCTGTAAAGGTAAGTGGGGAGAACAATTTGATAAAGCAAGGGCGTCAGCTTCACCGACTAACTTATTTTTTTCAGAAACTGGTACTCTGTTCTCCAACTTGCAGGAATCTCGGACATCTTTGGATGATGCAGAAACCTCTTCCATTTCCAGTACACCATCCACATCTTCTAGAACATGGTGTTGTCTCTTACTTGGACTGTCCAAAACGGCATTTAGTTCATCCAGAGGATTGCCAACGTCCACACCTGACTCATTGATAGCATCCTCGCCTAAATCATGAGGAAGGTCCTCTTCATCTTCAGAATCATGGATGGATAATAAGCCAGGCAACTGAAACGCAACATTGCTGGGAGGAGGAAGATTAGACAAGGAAAATGTTAGAACCTGAAGATAACTAGCTCAAAAATGTCAAAAAACTGCTAAAAGTAAAAATAATGATGGAATGCCTAAATAACTTCAAACTCTTCAAAGAGAGGAAATATGCAGAATCTGCCGTTATAACTTGCTCAGATTTATCACATGATGAAAACGCATAACAAACATACCACATTATCGGTAGTGTCACATAAGAATTCTGAAAATTATCTCTGATATTTTTGATACAGGCAGCAGCGTAGGTACGTGAAACATAGTCCCTTTTTCTCAATGGTATAGAATATGTTCAGAGCTCTACATACATTGAATCAAGAAATAATATACTTGCTTTTATGGTGTATCTCAATTTTTCATCCCTTTTATGACGTATCGCATTAGCACAAGCAGAAATAGAAAACCATGGCAAAAACATAAATAACCTTCTAGATATATCTATCAATCGTTATTTATTTTAAGTCAAGACAATAAACCAAACCAGTACACAATCAGAGAACGAAACTTTAACAGATGGAATAACCGAAGGAAAAATGCATGGTAGACAAGGTTGTCAACAAACTGTCTAAAATAGACCACAACGGAATAAATATTGTTTTTCGAAATATATAATATTTAAGATATATCGGAGAAGGTAAGCAGAGTACAAGAACTGTCCCTTGGCATGCTGGGACAACAAAGCCCAAGGTGTAGACATCCTCCAAACACGATTAAATTCATGGTAGCTACACGAAATGGAGGTACATCCTTGGCATCAAATGAATTCATGTTTTTAATTAAACATGAAAGGTACATCATCGTTATCGAAGATAAAAATAAAATCTCTACACTCTGGTGGATTCAAATCATATCCTAAGTAATGCCATGAGAACAAGCAATATAGTACTACAATAAATGCATGTGTACTCTATAATTGTCAAGATATTGTTAACCAGCTCAAGATAAAAACAGTGTGTTGTATATAAAAATATATCAAACCAACTTTTGGTGCATGGACAATGCTATCACCAAACCGCTCTGCTAACCGAGAACTAGACAAATCATTAAAGGCCAAAATATTATCAACAATCTAAAGTATTAAGAGTCATTATACTACCTCCCGTATTCATCAACAAGCATTCCCTCCATTTCCCTAATGGGATCGTCTATAGAGCGTTCCACACGCGATCGGCGTCTAAGATATAGCACAGAACTCGGATCATCCTTGGGAACTTCTATACCATCCATGATAGGACGAAGAACAGATTCAGGGAAGATCTTCCTCTCAAGCCAAAGTCTCAGAACCTGACATTAATCATTAGAATTAGTACATAAATGCTATCCTGGCTACAGAAGATTAAGCCATCAGGTACATGTACCTTTAAACATTGGTGCCGGTTTTCACAAGCACCAGCTCCAGGTGGAGCAGCAGCGCTTAAAAGACGTGACAGAGCTGCTTGCACAGAAGGAATATAAGATGCTCCTGCAATGCCTATAGAGGAATAAGATGATAATTGAGAAACATAAACACTAGTTTCGAATATTAATTGTGCATAAAAACAGTGTCATCAAACCAACATTATGCAAAGAAGAATATCCATGTAGTTTTTGCCACCATATCAAACAATTTTTCATATTTATAAAACAGGATAAACTAAATGCAGGAAAATATATTCGTTGTTTTCAATGTCTGAAGGATACAAGATAAAATAGTTACGATGATTCATGCATCAGCATACCTTTCCGACTGTGTGAGCACTGGGTAATAGAATCTACCAGAAAAAATAGGTCAACCCTACGACGAAAGCTGATTTCGCTTTCCAATTTCCGAATCAGAAGGTCGACAACCTGCACTTATTCAAAATAAGTAGGTGTGAAGATTTTTGTAAGAAAAAACTACAAAATAAAAAGTATATAAATTTTAAGCTTCAATAAGGTATTCATGACGAGGCACTGGAATCTCTTTTTTATGGGAACATTAAAGGAAAAGAGAGCATAGAACATGAAAATCAACCAACCTAATACTACTTGCTACATAAACACATGTACAACATCAAACCCTATACGCACAAGATTAATCAGGAAGACGTTGATTACAATGATGGTCATTTATCTGTGGCATATTTCCAAAGTAAGCTTACTATATCAATTTACATCAATGAATAACTGGAACTATGGCAGTGGAGGTCACTAAGTACATAATCACAAACTGCATAAACATAAAGAAATTGGAGGGCTGATAGCTGCATGCTAAAAAAATGAAACAAAAGATAGGAAAGTCAGCCAAAAACCAAAATGATACACGCAAGGCCATGTTGTAAAAAAGGGGAAAATGTAACAATAATTCAAGATGCAAAATTATGTCGAAAATTTTCTTCCAGTAAAAGTGCATTCTCATTCCACTATTGATGAACAATGCCATATGTGACAGATATCCAAACGATGAGGACCCAATGGAACTGGGAAAATGAAACCACCTTGCGGAGATCTGAGTACTATCAAAGAAAATAGTGAAAAATTCCTAGAAGTAAGTATCACCCACCTCACTGGCCATGTTAAGCTTGGCACACTCAATAGCTTGATGCGTTGCACGCCCAATACTCTCTTTTGTTCTAGATAATGTTTCTATCATTCCTTCAAAAGCATCACGAGCAGTAGCAGCCTCAGTACCATCACTACTGGTGAACCCAGGTGGCTGACCTCCAGTAAAAATAACCTGCTCATGCTTCTCAGATACCACAGGATTCAACAAAGAATTGTTTGCTCCCGTGTTATCTGGAGAGGGAAAAGATGTCGACGTATAAGCTTCCTTGCAATCGTTCTGAGTATCGTTTACAGCAGGGATAGTTGTGGAAGTGAGAAGGGGACTAGGGCTTCTCTCTCGTATGACAGTTTGGGAGGGCACTGAAGTGACACTGACGTAGTCATGAAAAAGACTTAGAGAATGAGTCTCTTTTCTCTTGGCCTGTGCAACTGCAATAAGATCTTTCATAGATGTAACAGAGTCTACAAATTTAGACTTAGTCACAGACACGCTTGCACTGTCACGAATAGGATCAAATCTGCATGTCAGATGGGAATTATTGTGAGATGACAAGAGCAAATAAAGAACAAAATAAACTGCGGAAATAACTTACACCATACCGTTTGGTTGATAAACGGTCCTTCATCTGCAAATTTTCCTTCTGCTTCTCATTATCTGATGAAGATGGCTTCAACTTTTGTCTCGTGGCTAAATTAGATGAGGTTACACTTGAACGTTTAGAGACAATATCCTTAGTCCTTGCAGAACCGGAGGTAGATGTCTTAACTTCTGGCTTGGGTGTTTTATGTTCAACCATCCCATCAGAATTTTTGGTCCCACTGTGTAAATTGGAAGCCAGATGTGTACTGTTATCATCCAGAGAGGATGACTTTTGATTCTCATATTTTTCCAGATGCTTTTCAGGCTTTATTTCCTCAGTTTGACATGGATTTTGGCATGGAGAATCATTTTCAAACTTTCTAGATGATGTACCATCTGCAGTACATCTGTTGTCCAATTTCGCCAAAACTATCCTGTCTGACCTCATATCTCCAGTACTCAACATGTGGGCATTGGGGTTCTTAGCTTGAGCCTGAGAATCACTGTCTGCAAGTGGCTCATTTGAAACTGTTGCTATTGATTTATCTCGTGACTTTCTATGAATGGGCGTTCTCTGTGCTTCTTCATCAACTTCATCATCGTCAATCCGGAGTAATCTGCGTCGAGTACGAACAGGAGATTTTTTACAATGCGAAGCTGCCACATCCTTTGTGGGCAAGACGTGGCTTTTTTCATCTTCCACGCTTTTTGTAGCCTTTATGCTTGAATCCACCAGCAAAGATTCAGCTGGTGACGACGACTGCTTACCACGTTTTGTAGGCACAGCATCTTTGTCCTTCCTAAAATGTTTGTCAGCCTTCCTTTTAGATATCCGTCCTGATATCTTGACCTCCTTGTCAGAGACATCGGCATGTCTCTGCCTTTTCTTAGCCTGTGCCTTGGGTTCGGAGACATACAACTTGTGCTTTCTTCTGCGGATTTGAACTATCTTTTCTTCCAGGAGATCTTTACCTGTTTCATCTTTGATGGATGAAATCATGGATGGTAATTGGGACATCACAGCTTTTCCTTCTTTAACATCATCCGGGCAATTATTCGAGTACTTATTACTGCTCTCAACAGAAAAAACGGAAGTCTCTGCTCTGAAATTTATGTCCGCATCATTCAGTTTTATATCAGCAGAAAAAGTCCCGTCATAATCGAGTGAAATATCCTCTGAACCAGGCAATCCACCACTGGTGCATTTATCTTTGGTTCCTTCCTTTCGTTTGGACGTCTGATTGTGCTCTTCCGAAGTAGCGACTACAGTTAGATCATTATTCTCGACAGAGACATCAGGCCTTTTAAGGTCTTCTCCAGACTTATCTGAACTCTTGCCCTGTAACTCTTCAAAAGCCTGACAAATCTCGTCCACAGCACGAGCAAAGTCTTTTGAATGCTTGATCCGAGGACGACCAATCAACTCACTTTTCAAGTCAATTGTAAATACTTGAATATTAGACGGTGCAACAAAACCACTTCCAGAGAGGAAAAAAAGAAAACAATGACGAAGGTCAGTTAAACAGAACATAGGTATTGGCATCTGAAAAATCAGCAAACGATCATCAACTACAAAGGAATATGGAACAAACCCATAAAGCTTTGACGAATAAAATTGGGCACAAACTCAATTCAGGTTAACTAAAAATTCATGTAGATTCCAGAGCATTAATTACTTTACGGAAAAACGTTTTAAAGCTCAATGAAGCAGTCCGAAGATTCACTCAATTTGAATGCGAATTCTCTACCAAGAAACTGAACACCTATTCTCTTTAACCCAGAGTAAAATCACAGAAGGTTTTGCGAAAAGAGTTAGATGATGTACTTAAAAGAACCCCAAAACAGAACATGTCAAATAGAGAAAATATAGCATTAGACTGTAAAAGTAGGCCTTCATATTTATTTATTTCAAATCCAGCTAAAAACAATATGTTGACTAAACTACAGATGCAAGTCAACATCCCTTATAGGCCCTGGATATGACAACGAAAATATTCTAAAAAAAAATTGTACCCCAAGTTTTGAATAAGCAGAGAACTTGCATAACACTTTAGAGAGCGACTTAATATCGCGGGACTAACAAGCTTATGATCTCAAACAGCGATTTGCGCAGAAATGCACAACTTATTTTGACTCACACTGCAGTAAATTCCAAGAAGCAATGAGATCCATCTCAGAAAAAAAAAAAGAAAGTAGGATTAACTAATGAGCACACAAAACAATAATTACATCCACGCGGAACTACCAAGACAGTCCCCACAAGGAGCACACCAGGGACTAGTTTTATAACTGGTCAGAATTATCTAGGTTAATCAAGGTTCAGTTCTGAATTCTAGTTCATCCAATTTTCAGTTTGATAGCATCATTATTCCTGTCATGGGATAACCTATATTAACTTGGCTTTCAGTTAAGCGACCGAATTGAAATTCGTAATTGGGCTGGTTCCCGCTATTTGACTCTTCTGGTCGAGTAAGTTAAGCGATTTATCCGAGTTTATTATACCCGGGCCGCACATGACTTACTCAGCCATCCGAGTTTGATAAGCTAAGATAACCCAGCCTTTTCCAGTTCCGACCAGTCATCATATCGCTACTAGGTGCCTAAAGGAAATATTGAGTCCTTGCCATTTAAAACACTGCAGCTCCCTATTATTTTCACTTTCTTAAAAATTTACCTAATATTGAAGATCTATAACTTCTCCATTTTGTCATCAATATTGAACTACGGAACAGACAGAAGGAATGAAAAATATTTTGGGGCTAGCAGAAAAAGTAGGCACTCACATTTCAGACGTCCCAAAGAATCGAACAAAATATTTCTTCGGGTCAGGTAATCGTTTCCAATCTTCAGGTCTGCTGATCTGCGGAAAAAATCATCAACGAAAGAGGTTTCGTGTCAACAGAAAATACATACGGATTATTACAAACCCCACGAATCGTAAATATGTGGCTATGCAGAACAGAACATGACATTATTTTAAAAAACGGAAAGAAAATGGAAAAATAACGAAACCCTAAAATTCAAAGACTCGGACCAGAAGACCAATTAATGGAGTGTCATCTATGAGAATAAAAAAATAAATGATAACACAAATATTCACAACGATAGCAGTGAATCCCGCGTCTGATTATTCCCCGCTCCCAACTATGCGCCCGCGAAAAATAACGTAGAAAACGAAATGTAAAAAGAAACACGACTAGAGCCTCCCGCCACAAAAATTCGAGCCCACATCCAATTGGAAAGGTTACAAAGGCACACACCTTAGCCGGCCACGCAGCGAAGCCCTTGACCTTTGCCAGAACCAAATCTCCGACGCGGAACCGCTCCTTTTCATTGCCCCGGTTTCCTACCTTCCTCCGGCGCGGCGCCATTGCAGCGGCACGACCACACAAACCCTAATCCACGGCACCCTGTACCTGGCAAACTGCCCTCCGCAGGCGTGATCAGGAAGCGCAGAGAGGAATAGAGACTCGCATAGAAGAGGCAGAGAGGGTTCACTACCCCCCCTCCTCCCCCGCGTCCTTCGCTTTAAACCTCTCGTGTGCTCCTGCCTTGTCGACGCCGGAGACGGTGAATCCCCGGCGCCGACGCGGCCACGGAGATAAAACCTGGCGCTCGGGGAGCGTTGATGCCTGAGAGAACGAGCTCAGCTAAACAAGAACGCCGATGGCGACGACGAAGGACACGGGCAAGTGCGAGTACTATCTTAGAGAGAGAAAGAGCGAGCGAGCGAGCGACAGAGAAGAGAGAAGAGAGGAGAGAGAAGGACAGAGAGAGAGATTTTTGGGTGGGAGACGGACTGTGCCTTCTCGGAGGACGATGATAGCTCTCTGTCAATGAGCCTCCACGCCTATTCGTGATCCACGGTAAAACGGGCCGCGTATTTATACGTCACGTCGAGGCGGCGTATCCGGTCGTTTGGGACCGTCTGATGGGCCTTGAGCAGTTGGATGGACGGTTAATGATCTTCTTTATGGCTCAACACCTCAGATACCCTGAACTGAACTGATCTCATCTCCTCATGGGCACGTCACCCGCTGTGCCATCAAATGGTTTACACCCATTATTGGTCGCCGGAGAGGAGACCGGCGGCGGGCTCTCGCCGGAGTATGGGAGGGCAACGGGAGGCGACGGCGGCGGCGGATTGGGTACGGAGGGATGATATTCTCTACCCCCTCAAATACTGTTTCTGATAAAAATCTCAGCTTTTCGCGGCGACAATTCAGATCATACTGCGAGATGACGAGAGAGAGAGAGAGAGAGAGAGAGAGAGAGAGAGATTTTAGATTTATCATCTCAAATTCTTTGTACAGATCACAAGCGCCGGAGAGGTGATGGCGACAAATAAACATTTTTCAAAAAAATCGGCGGATCTCAGGTCAACACCTCTCCGCCAATCTGGCGGTGACGGATCGGAGCTTGGAGTAGACCTTCCCCGCCGGGGAGCCCAAGATCAGACTGCAGAGGGAGTCCCTGGCAACCTTGATGTTGACGAAGGAGCCGAGGATGTGGATTTTCCTGTCCGCGATGACAATCCTGGTGCGGGTGCAGTTCTCGATGGTGAACTTGGTCTTCCCCCCCTTGCCCGAGAGCCTGCCGATGGCCCTCTTCTCGTGCTCGCCGCGCAGCGTCTTCACGTCCTGGATCTCGAAGGACTCGACGTAGAGGTCGTCCAGGCGGAGGAGGGCGACGGCGTCCGCAACGTCGAAGCCGAGCATGAAGGCGTGCACGAAGTCAGCGCACTTCTGCAGGTTGCCCACCTCCGGCGTGTCCCGTCTGGTCTTCAGCTCGATCTTCCGAGCCTGAGAGAGTTCAGAAATCCATGAACATCGATCAACATAGCTCGAGATTCGGGCTAGAACATTCACTGAAGAACACCAGAGACACTGGCTGGTCGATTGACAGAGAGTCGATCAGAAGAGATCACCTTGAGGTTCATGCGGATATCGATCTTCATCTGTTCGTAGACGGGGGTGTACATCTCCATCCAGTTCTTCTTCAGCGGAGAGTACCGATGGGGAGGGACCGGAATTCTTCGAAACTCCACCTTCCCATCCATCTCTTGCGCCGAGAGAGCAGCGAATTCTGGCTTAGGAGGAAGCTTATCGACGCCGGCTCCCGCAGAGGAGTCGAGTTCCATGGAGGTTGGCGCTGCCGAAGACTGTCGATCACTGGTCACCTCCATGAACGACGGCAGACGGCGATACTCCTGCAAGGAACGTTTGAAACCCGCGCATTTCCGAGATTCTGAGAACAGGAGAAGAATCCCAAGGAAACTGAACCACAAACTAGACGACCGCTGGTTCCTTCAGGGCGGAATGATCGTCATTCCCGGTGTCCATCGACGGAGAAATCTCGTACAGCAGAGGGAGAGAGGGAGGGAGAGGAGGGCGAACCTGTTCTGAAAAGGATAGATTGGGAAGCAGCAAGCGGCGACGGAGACTGAGCAGCAGCACGCGGAGAGACGCCCGACGAAAGGGAAGCAAGAGCAAGAGGACTTCAGAACCCTGAAGTAGGGCCGTTGGAGGGGAAGAGGACTCGAAGGTGTTAGGGTTTTGAATCGATTCCCACCCTTCGATGTGATCACCGGCCAATGTTTACCGTAGGATCAAGTGCCGCCGTCCTCGACGGCGACCCCCCAATGGGCTCGCGGAGACCGAAAGCGGGTTAAGCCCAAACCGGGCCGGCCCAGGCCTTGTCGAGCCCCGACCCGACCCAACGGACTGGAGCCCTGAAGATTATTTTGAGAGAAGGGAAGGTTAGATCGATAATTTATTCTTAATTTTTTTACAGGTGAACAATATTAATAATTTCTTACCCATATAAATATCAATTTCAACCTCATAAATATTATTTATAACTTCACCAGCTAAACATAGTTGAAAAATAATAATCTTTTTTTTTAATAAAATGATGTCATAAAAAATTAATTAATTGTCCTTTCAAATCTAATTAATGTTTTACCTCTTCTTCTTTTCTCAAAATCATGAAAACCTCCACTTGAAACATCTAACTTCAATCCCCACGAAGCTTCATGAAATCCTTGATTTCGATATTATGACAAATGTTTAGGACTATTTCACAAAACTCTTAGAGTCTAATGGAAGGTAAATGATCCTCTTTATCTCTCTACCTGATGTTAGAAATAAAAGTTTTTAATAATTTATATAATTTAAAAAATGAAATGCTGGTTCTGAATTGTCGTTAATTATGAGCATAAAAAGCCCATAATTTCTGAAAGTTTGTGTTGATTTTTTATAAATTACGTCCCTCCAGGGACTGATATTTTTCTGGTATTTATCTAAGTAGAAATGATAAATATGCGAGCCCCAAAAAAATGGACCAAACATGAATTAATTTCGATGACTAGTTTTTTTTTTTTTTCTTTTTTTTGGGGGAGGGGGTGGGTTTGGTTAGTGGGCTGGTACCTGGGCTTTCCTGGGCGGGCTGTGTAGCCCGGACCCTGGACGGCAGCCCGGCCCGAAAAAAAAAGCTCTGGTTGGATTTGTAGAAGCCAAAGCCGATAAAGAAGTGGGTCGACTTGAGGTACGAGCCGGTTTTTCGGTCCAGCCCGGTTTCTCGCGGCCCGTTCGCGTCGGATCTTGGTAGGTAAACGAATTCGACCGTTAGTGGCGGCACGAATCGTTGGCGTTCCATTATCGAGCCCGCGCGTTATCGTTCCTCCCATTTTTTTTCCCTTTCGCATATTGTTCTCCCTCTAGGGTTTCAGAGCTCGCCTTCCCGGAGAAGGTAGAACCAGTCGAGGGGTGCGCTTGTTTGTCTTCGGTAAGTTGGGCCTCCATTTCTCTCACGGTTGGTGCCATCGCCTCCCCGGCACGACCCGTCTCCCTCGTTTCTCTATCGTTGTTTAATTCGAGTTGCGATAGCTTCACGAACTCGTCTCCGTTATCGATGGCGAGAGAACGGTGTTTGATTAATCTTTAATTTGTTCCTTCCGCCTAATCGTGATGGTCCCGTGGTTGTTTGGGTTTATAATTTTTGCAGGAAGGATGAGAACCCCCAGGTCTGGAGGAAACAAGAAAACTCCTCCAGCCAAGAAGGCCACTTCCAACGCCGCAGCATCTTCGGGAAGCACTCCGGAGATGGTGCCAGGACCGGAAACGAAAACCACGCCGCCCAAGCCTGGTTCCGGAACTAGAGGAGCGAGAAACACGGGGAAAAGGTCCAACCGTAAAGCAGCCACGGTCTACTCTGGCGCTTCTTCCGCGACAAGTGATCCGCCTCTTCCTGCGGCTGCACCAGAAGTAGTGCTTGTCTCGGACATGAAGCCCGAGCAGAAAGGTAGTCCTACGATCGCTGAGAAGGGGTAAGAGTCACCGTTCTAATCGCTGGTTCGGTCTTTGTATTGATTAAACCCCTTTTTGGTGTCATATTTTTTCATAGAAGAAGAAGCAGCTGTGTTGGGGGATTTGAATACGGCGCCCACTTCCACATCTCCGGAGAAGAAGCCGGCAGCAGCAAAGAAGTCGTCCCCGTCTTTAGTTAAGGCAAAGACATCCACGATGGAACTGCAGGGTGTCAAGAATGAATCAGTGCCAAAGACTGGCGAAACGGAAACACCTGTTCGAACGGAAGTCGATGAACAGGGGAGACCCCTTGTTGGGAAGAAACCTGAGATGGAACAAAAAACTGTTATCCCTGATGAAGAACCAGAGAAACCTTCTGTTGAGGAGAAAGGAGAGGAACCAGTGGATGAAATGAAGAGAGAGGAAGGCGACAGCATAGCAGATTCTTATGAGTCAAAGAGTGGGCTCATCGTAAATCTCAAGAAGGAAGAAGAATCCAGTATGAAGGCTGTGGTAACTGAAGATGAAGACCGCACTATGGAAGAATACGTGGGCCAAGAGGGAGTTGACGTACCTGGGGACGAGGAAACAACAGCTGAGGAGAAGGAAAACGAAATTGTGGGGGAAGCAGAGCAAGCAGGTAGATTGGGTGAGGATGAGCAGGTTGAGATGTTGGATATAATCAAGGAGAGGAAAAAGAAAAAGGAGCAAGAGATATTTGTCGGTGGTTTGGATCGTGATGCTACAGAAGAGGATGTGAGGAAGGTATTTGAGAAGATTGGGGTTGTGGAGGATATTCGGCTTCACAAGGACTTCACGACCAACAAGAACAAGGGTTTCGCCTTTGTGAAGTTTGCAGATAAAGAGCAGGCCAACAGGGCTATACTAGAGTTGAAAAACCCCATTGTAAGTTGGTCAGTTTTTCAGCGTGCATTCCCCAAGCCATCCCTAAAACAAAGAAAGAAGAAAAGAAAAGTTGGAACTATATAAAAAACTCCTTTTTTCCCGTTTGTGATGTCTGTGGTCTCTCTTTTCCCACAACCTGGTTTAATGGTTTATTGAACCATTTGATTTGAGAAAGACACATTGCTTTAGATTTATCTTCTGTTTACTTTTCCTAAACATTCTGCATTCTGCAGTAAAATAATTCGGTAATCTCCTGATTATCTACTCATGATCGGCGATTTTTTTTTACTTACCATTTGATATTTTTCAAAAAAAATTATTTTCAATATCGTGAATGTGGTGTACCATGAACATCTGGTGATTTTCTTGCCAATTATGTTACTTTACACAGATTCATGTTCTTTATTTTTCCCTGTGCCATTCCTGATTCAGCCATATATTGTACTCGCTGCTTCTATATTATCTACTGCCAGGTTTGATAAAAAGCTAATATTTTTGTTGAATATTGGTGTAATATTCCCAAATTCTTCTTTTTGTTTCCAGATTAATGGAAAGAGGTGTGGTATTGCGCGTAGCGAGGATAACGACACATTGTTTTTGGGTAACATATGCAATACATGGACAAAGGAGGCTGTATGGTTTTATCTTTCGTATCCCACACTCCCAAAGAAAAATCGATTTTATGTGACTTATCTATGAATTTCGATTTATTTTGATTTCAGATCAAGCAGAGGCTAAAGGATTATGGTGTTGAAGGAGTTGAGAACATTACTCTTGTTGGTGATACCCAAAATGAGGGGTTGAGTCGGGGTTTTGCTTTTGTGGAATTTTCATGCCATGAATATGCAATGAATGCCTACAAACGTCTCCAAAAGCCGGATGTTGTTTTTGGCCATGCTGAATGGACTGCAAAGGTGGCTTTTGCCGAACCATTACGTGAGCCAGATCCAGAAGTAATGGCCCAGGTCTGTAGAGATTTTGTTATTGTTTTCTTTTCTTCTGGAATTACATATTTTGCCCAGAGGGATCATGTTCTCTATGCTTAATGTAGGTTAAATCTGTTTTCGTGGATGGGATGCCTCCATTTTGGGACGAGGATCGTGTAAAAGAGCACTTTAAAGACTACGGGGAGATTGAGGGTATTGTGCTGGCCCGTAATATGCCAACTGCCAAGAGGATGGATTTTGGTTTCGTGAACTATACAACTCATGAAGCTGCTGTTGCTTGTGCTGAAGCTGTAAATAATACAGAACTAGGTGATGGCAAATCAAAGGTAACACATCATTTTGATCAGTTGAATTGTTGCGAGTTCCTACTTGTAGGTAAACTTGTTGTAGCCGTTCCTGTTTCTCTACCACAATGAATGTCTCGATGAAGGTGAAATGGTGATGTAATCTTATTTTGCAAAGAACTACTTGTTAGTATGAGGAGAAGAACTTGATGTGTTTATTCAAAGCACCCACCAAACTGAGATTCACCACTTCTATGCTTGCAAACTAGTTGGATAGAAAATCAACTGATACCAATTACAAAATTGGTCCACTCCCATCAGTTAAAACTCATAATTGTCCTTGCTCGTCAAATATTTGGCACTTTCTTTTGTAGCATTGGTGCTTGCAAATCCCATCTTCCCACGAGATATTACAAAGTCATAGCTGACAACAGTGCATTGGTTCTGGGCTCAGCCTTTGGTGGTTGGGACAAACCTCCATTGAAAAAAGCGTCCCATAGTCGTATCATTGGTGGTTCTGGAGGCGTCGTAATGATGACTTTCTCTGCATGCCTATCTTATATGATTACTGTTGAAGAATTTATAGATCTTCGTCGAAAAGTGTTGATATATGATGATGAGGGTGATTTTTTTTTTTCTATTGATGGTTATCTAAGGTTAAGTTTATATGCAGTCATTTGTAAAGATTTACAATGAACGGGGACCCAAAATCTGTCAAAAAATGGAAAAGGATCTCCCTTACAAAAAGAAAAATCTTGATATGACACGTGATAGAATGAACAAGCTTAGAATGAATATCAATGCCAAGTATATACTTTGTAAGAGTAGGAGAGATACCGTCATTGTTATCTTAGTTGTTGAGTATGGCATTATTGATATTATTCTGAAATTCTGGTCCAGAACCACTGTGGTCAAGTTTTGAAGCAGTCCTTGTTCTAATGTAATAATAGAAGGCAGTTTCCCGTCATTCTGTCCTTAACTTGGAAGGGAATGTCGAACGTCATTCCTCCTGTATTGCTATGGGACGTTTGGTGGGAGAGAGAGCTCGAAAAATTTCAAGGTGTCTTTAAGGAGATTGAAGAATCGTCGTCTGAGCTGTTTAATCGATCAAAGACTGATGTGTTGAAAGGAAATGTTGAACGGTATTACTTCCTGCGCTACTATGGGTCATTTGGCCGTGAGAGAGAGCTCGAAAATTTTCAAGATACTTTAAGGGGATTGAAGATTGTCGGCTGAGCTGTTGAAGTGTTGTAAACTTCAAGAGGCTCTTCGCAGAAGTCAGTGCTTTCAGAATCTCTATTGGGGGAAAGTTTATTTAATTTAGTGTTTTCATTCCTTAAAATAGCTGTCCTTCATAATTGTAATCTAAGTTACTTGCTAGTTTACCAACCGAGTCCCCTTTCTTATCAATGCATCTGGCCTTTGGGTGGGAATTTAGATCATCTTTTCTTCCTCTCTTTGATATTTTGTGGATGATCATTACTCATTTCAAAGCAAAAACTATTTTTGTCATCCTTTTTGAGTATCCTCATTTTACATGAACAATTGATGGTGAGCTTCTGGTTTCCTTTCATTGTCTAATATCTTGTGCTTTAATCATGGTATAATTTTAAATGCATAATCCTTGAAGAATGGAAAGTACACGATATTTTGTTTCTTTTCAATTACCATGTAATTTGTGCTTCATTTGTTGCATAATGGCACCAGATGAAGGTACGAGCTAGGCTTGCCAATCCACTGCCTAAAACTCAGGCTGTGAAAGGTGGAATGCGTGGTGGATTCCGAATTGGGCATGCTGGAATGGGTGGTTTCTCAAGGTTTGGTAAGTCTATCCATCTGAGGTGCTTACATGTTTCTATGTGTACCGTACACCTTTACGATTTTCTCTTCTTTTTTCCCAGCAGGTAGAGGATATGGCAGGGGGAGGGTTCCCTTTGCCCGAGGAGGGTTCCAAGGTGGCCGAGGGTTCCACATTCGTGGACATGGCCGAGGTGGAAGATTTCCCTTCTTTGCCGAAGGCAACATGGACAACTCCCATTTCAGGTTCCGCGGTCGGCAGCCATTTGGAGCGCGAGGTCCAACTTTACTTGGACTTAGAAATCTCAGTTTTAACGAGTGATCTTTTTTTAGTTCATGGAAATTGAATAAGTGACGAGATATTCATGCATTCTGATCAGGTTTTCTTCTTTTCTTCTTCTTCTCACGTTTTTTGTTGGTAAACAGGTGGACGAGGATCTTTCAGGGGGGACTATGAAGGAGTAAATGAAGAATTTCCTCCAAGGCTCGATACCAGCAGGTCTAGGCATGGGGGTTTTGTAAGAGGCCGTGGCAGGCCCCTTCATCTGAGAGGGGAGCCATTTTCTTTTGATGGTGATTTTGGCGGGCCTTCTGATGGTGGACACTATGCTGAAGATCCGTACTATTATGGTGATGTTGGCCATGGTGTCAAAAGACCATTCTCTATGATTGTAAGATTCATAGACGTGCCACTGAAGTTATGTCTTTCTCAATGATTATTTTCATATTTTTATCGGTTAAAGATGTGTGGTACTGGATCAGGATGAGTCTAGGTTCTTGGAGCCTGGGAGCAGGGTACGTCCTCGCTACAATCCTGCTGATCCGTTGGCTGGTGAAGCTCGTTATCAAGGTTTGGACCTGGAACTTCTATAAACATTGTGCATAGCTGAAATGTTCATTTAATTACCATCCCGGATGTTTAGTGGCCGTCTCTCAGGCACAATAGATTCTCAGACGCCTAGATTATTGATGACTTTCCTTAGTTCAATTTTTTGTTAGCAATGTTAATTGATGATGCTTTTACATTGTAACTATGGTTCAAACTTTTAATTGTCTATCATTTCGTGTTTAGGTCATAGGATATTTTTGCCTTCATTACTAATTGGCCTTAATTTTTTAATTGAACTTTTTTTCTTTACAATCCAAACACAGTGATGCTTAGAATTTGCATCAATGCATCAGAGCATTAGTCAGCACGAAACGGATATATCAAGCGTATATATTTAAATTTAGAGTATAGGAACGAAATAGATAGAGGGAAGATTGTGATGTGAGGCAGCTAGCGATCTGTGTTTTTGGTTTCTAGGCTCTGCTAGTTAATAATGCTCACTTTGCTCTGACTGTGTTTTTATTACTTCCATTATTTTCTTCTACTAAGTCCTTCCATGAACTGTATTTTCTCTTTTTTTTTGTAGATCGTATGCGAGGTTCTGGCAGTATGTATTCTCATGACTACTATGGTTCAGATGTAAGTAAATGAATTTGATTATCTTTGCATGTTGTCACCTAGGTTCTAATGTACTTTATCGCTGTATCTCTCGCAGTATGGGGGTTCAGGATATTCATCTCTATATGGAGGTGAAGGTTCTGGAAGCAGATATTATTATTAGACAGCGAATGAACTGAACTCCTTGAACGTAAGACTTCTTGCATTGGCATGGTCACTCTTTATTCCTCTTCCAAGTTCGTTTAGTTTTATATTCTCCTTCCATCTGTCTTGCAGGTATAGGAAATTTCCATGGCTTCATCATGGCTTTGGCATCTGGCTCCTTCATTCTTCTTTTATAGTTTAACAGATGTCTGGCTTTTCGTTTGGAGAAGTATGTCTTTTCATCAATTTTTTTTTTTTTTTCAAAGACGTCAATAGGATTCTTAAGTGCTAGGTATGACCCAAGACGTGAGATTCTAGATAATTTCTGTATGCTGCATTTGGAGGAAGCAGAAATTTTTATTTGCCTGTGATATATAAGCTGGTTGATGATGAAATCTTGAGGTCATTGTGGAGGGTGAATCTTTGATTGGGTAATGGATTTTCAATCACAATGGTGGTTTTAATTAAAGGTCTGATCATTTTATGGAAAAGATGTGGGAGATCGATTTTGCTGACTCTGTATTTGGAGTAACGGATCTAACTTTATGATGGGCATTCCTGCTGAAAGATTATCCAATTTCTAATGTTCTATTTCATTGGATCTTAGACAAGTTGTTAATATGATTGATGATCAGCCTGCTGAATTTGCTGAAGGAGGTCCAGATTGTAAAGTGGATTTTGGGTGGTATGGCTTCTATGATGGTGAGCTTATAGTTTAAAACTCGGTATTCGTGCCAAAATTTTACCTTGCAGAAACATATTTGAATCGTCATACTCATCATATAGCCTGGAGATACAAGATCTCTACGAGTTTATGGGTTTTAATTTGGATGATTCTCTAAGATGAAGCGCCGAATGATTCATGGAACAGTACGTTTGTTATTTACTGTAGCCATCTAATTCCTGGTCTGTGTGAGTATCGGTTGGGAGTACTGTTGGTGGACATGGTGGATTTGTTTCGTTTGGGTAGGCAAATCTGTGTTTTTTTCCCTTCCTTGAAATGATTGATGCGTCTATTAATTGGAGGTAATGAACAAGTATCTCAAATGTTTTACTGCTCGCAAGGATTTTGCTAGGGTTTGGTTGGTAGTTCATCCCCACTATTAATTGGATCTGTTTGAAGGTGTTTTTCTCCTCACATATATTACATTATCATTGACGCTGTTTTAATTCGATTGTATTTATATCCGATCAAATCAGCTTTTAGGTTATCCATAATCCTCAATACATTGCTTATACTGTGTTATTGCTTTGGTCTCTGTATGTGTTCCATGCTCTACAGCATTAGAGAAGTTTTTTTTTTTTTTTTTGACTTTGCTTTCAACCTCAGGTAAAGTCAGATTTTAGTATGATGCATATTTTTTTTCTCCGAAAATCATTCAATTGAAATCACCGATTTCTCATCCAACAATGGTTGTAAGTATTTAGAAAAAGGCCTGGCTCAGATTCAGTTTTGCCCGGGTTGAAGTTATGCTGGGACAAGTCTCTCTCTCTCTCTCTCTCTCTCTCTTCCAGCCTCCCCCCTCCGTACCCACTAACAGTAACTCTGTTGCAGGCATAATCTCTCTCTCTCTCTCTCTCTCTCTTCCAGCCTCCCCCCTCCGTACCCACTAACAGTAACTCTGTTGCAGGCATAATCTCTCTCTCTCTCTCTCTCTCTCTCTCTCTTCCAGCCTCCCCCCTCCGTACCCACTAACAGTAACTCTGTTGCAGGCATAATCACTGATCTTACAGCATTTGTTTTAATAGGAGAGGAGGGGGGAGGATGAAGTTGTTTGATTTGTGTCTGAGATTTGTTAGTTGTAGAATGATTTTCTACTAAATGGCTACACAAGTCTACGCCATGAACCTCATAGCGGTTGAATGATACATCCGAGGTAGCTCTGCGTTTCCTTCTCTTGCGATGATGTTAGATAACCTTTTTTCTATTTACGGTATTACTTGATGTGAAAATACAAAGAAAAGGAATGACTCGGATTTGGGTTCCTCTCTCTCTCTCTCTCTCTCTCTCTCTCTCTCTCTCTCTCTCTGACTCCTTCCCTCCTGAAGATCAGTGCATTAAGAAGACCGAGCAGGATGTACAATGAGATCAAGCCTAATGAATCAAGAGCGCCTCCAGTGTAACTCCCTCTCTCTCTCTCTCTCTCTCTCTCTCTAAATATGTGCATAAAGAGGGCCAGCCATGAGGCCCGGATCTCCTCTGGAATGCAGCTGCAGACAATAATATGAATACAGGAGATACTCTTTTAACTAAAGCTGATGGCTTTGCCGAAAATAACTGGAGAGATGGTGTACATAAACTAATCAGGGGATTATACTCTCTGAAGTGAAAATAAATTCGATAAAAAATTGAGGGTGATGTGGATCAGATCCAATATATCTGATCTTGTCAACGCTGGAATAAGTGGCGTGAGCAATGACCGGCTTGTCCCCACCACTAAAGGCCACGTATACACATCAGCACCATTGGTCTTAGCTCCTTTGGCATGACCCACTGCCGCAATCAGCACTTGAAAAATAATAATAATAATAAAAGTCAGAAATGAGCCCACTTTCACATGTTTTTGTCCTATGATGACCCATTTGACAACCTTCTCTCTCTCTCTCTCTCTCTCTCTCTCTCTTTGTCTCGCTGGTGGAGATGGGGTTCAGAGCAATCTGGCCCGAGCCGATTTCTTGGGCTCTACAAAAGCTTGCATCCGGCCCAATTCAATGAGGGTCACAGTAGATAAAATTAAACAGTGGATTGTAGTCTCTGAAGTGGAAGGGTGATGAACGCCGGAATAAGTGGCTAGCTAAGACACTTTCTCATGTTTTTGTTCTATGATCACCCGTTTGACAACCTTCTCTCTCTCTCTCTCTCTCTCTCTCTCTCTCTCTCATTGGTGGAGCTGGGTTCAGAGCAATCTGGCCCAGAGCCCATTCCCTGGGCCTTACAAAAGCTTGCACCCGGCCCAATTCATTAGTGCCCCTAATTGGGATTAATGTAGAATATTGTTCTCGAATAAGAAAAAACAGGCCACATTGATAAGGAAATGGCTCAGTTATCCCTCACAAAGTTTGGCCCATTTTGACTGAACTGTGCAAACCGATCTACACTCAGAGAACTCGGGAAGTACCAAAAGGGTGGGCGCCGCAATGAGAGAACCCTGAGCTAAGATGGGCCCACTGCTTAAGGTAGATACTCCAAGAGATACCAAAAATATGATGAGCAATTCAATAAAGGTGAGGCGTGTAGAGCCCTTTTGGGTGTGAATGAAGAGGGTGGTACCTTTCAAGATGCTAGTCGACCCAACAAGATTCCACTGAAGACGAAAGCTCCAAACCATTTGTTGGAGACAAATCTGAAAATAAACAGGCCAAAGCTCAGATTTTTTCTGATTTTCCCCATTCAGTTGGAGAAAATAATGAGTTGAAAAAAACGCTGCAAATGTTATGTTCATCCCACAATGGATTTATGAAAATAATAAAACTGAAAATTTTATGCAGAGATAGTTGAGACCATCGCCATTGAAGGTAATAGTAGAATGAAGAACATACTTCTATTTGGGGTGTAAAGTGGAGGCGAAGCCATCTAAACCCTAATGGAAGATCTCGAGTGTAGCCAAGCGAGAAGCACGCACAGGCAAAGGTGTCGGCAGAGATTGGGGAATATAAACGCCATGTGCTCCTTTTAAGAGTGAGATTGAGCTGATTGATGCAAGTCAACGAGCAATTCTCAAATGCCTCATCCTACGTCTGAATTCAGCTTCAGATAGTCAACTTGAAACTCTTCACAATTTGCTAATCCGCAATGATGGGTTCGCGGTTTCCATTCATAGAACAGGAAGCTGACTGATGCAAGTCAACGAGCAATCAACTCTTCACAATTTGCTAATCCGCAATGATGGGTTCGCGGTTTCCATTCATAGAACAGGAAGCTGACTGATGCAAGTCAACGAGCAATCAACTCTTCACAATTTGCTAATCCGCAATGATGGGTTCGCAGTTTCCATTCATAGAACAGGAAGCGGGCCTAAAATTTCTCACTGACAAAGAACAAAGGCTAAAAAAAGGATGATGATGGGACTCCAATACCAGATGAAGATCAAGAAATAGTTGAATGGAATTCAACAATGTAAGGGGACAAGAAAGCAAGGAAGGGGGTCCGAGATGGAACACTACACACGGGGGATAAGCTTTCGAGCTAGGAATTTTATTAATAACCCCCCTAAAAATTGAGACTTTACCGTTTCCCCCCGGCTAGCATAAGAAAATTGGATTGGTGGACTATCAGATGACAGCCAGCCTGTGTTTGAACTGATTTATAAGGGAAGTGAGGGTGTATAGATAACAATGAGGCAGACCCTACTTTGGTCTAATCAATCAAAAGATGTTTAAAAAAATGGCGATGCAGCAAAAATATTGAGATGAAGAGAATCCCTTGAAAATGCGTACTTTCGGTTGCAATCTGCACGACTAGATAAGTCAACAGACCATATCTGCCATCCTAACTGTCCAGCTGCAAGAGTCAAACATGTGTAATACGGCCACTCTGTTCTACAAGAGAAAGCAAGCAGTTAATTACTTCAGCATGATAGCTAATGAAAGGCTTCATGCCAGCCGGCAAAGGAAACTAATACGAACCAAGCTCTGCGTTGTATCCAGAGAGGGCAAGGCTACTAACACAGGAAACCCCAAATCCAGAAATCCAGTTCTTGGTTAGATGACCGAATCTCAATGCCGTTGACTTGACGCCTACTTTCAGGTCATCTTCCTTATCCTGGGGATTACCTTTGTCAGCATTTCTTAAAGAAGGAAGGAAAATTTTGCTAGCTACTTGTGCAGTGAGAGAGAGAGAGAGAGAGAGAGAGAGGATGAAGGAAAATGAGATGGTAAGTGATTGCAATGCTGGAGCATAGTCAATGTACCTGATGTGCATAGATAGTATCATATACGAGTGTCCAGAAGACCCCTGCACTGTACAATGGGATGACAACTGCAGGATCTAGGCTTCCTCTAATAGCAGCCCAGCCAAGTAAAGCTCCCCAGTTAAAGGTTAGACCTAAATATGCTTGGGGCTGCAGAATCAGGGGCCAATTTAATTACATAGCTTCTTTTTTTTTTTCCAGAAAATCCATAATTCATCGTAGTATAATCTGTCACATACCCAAAATGTGAATCTCTTCATGAGGGGGTAGGAGAAAACCAGCAGCAATGATGATGCACCTAAGACACGGCTTTTGGAAAGAATGAAATGGCGTTACATACCCCAAATTCTTGCACACTATTTTAGTATATGAGAAGAGAATGGCGCCTTCGTTGCAAAGAGAGCCAATTCATAAAAGAAATGTGCAGACAATTGAAGGAACCAGGAGACCGCATTTTATGAATAAAATTAGTAAGAAATAATCAACGGATTTGTCTCAGTCAATGAAGAGAAATCGCACCTAACATGCTGGTGCGAAGGTGCAAAACATCGGATGCAGAGGAAAGAAGGATCTCCATCACTCTTCTATTAGATTAGTCATTATTGATATTTATCAATTCCAAAAATAATAGAACAGTAAATGATGAACATGACCCATAAAGTCTGCACGATTAATTTACACTACATGCAGTATCCATTCATATGCTGAGGACCTCGAAGTGTAACAAACAGTTATATTTTCTTTAATGATTGATGCATGAAATTCTTAGACCACATGGAGACAGCGGATTTGCGAGTAACTCAAAAGAATAGGTGAACTTCAAAGTTGAATAATGACGTTTAATAACTCTCAAGAAGAAGATAACTAGCACGCTGATGATAATCATGATAAACAAAGAAAACTCTTCTGGGGTTTTCACACTTCCCATGAGATGTATGTCTGGTCTAAAATACACAAGCAGAAAATATGCTAAATGACTTCTCTTTTGTTTCTTCCTACATGATACTGATAAACATGAGTTGCAAACTTATTCCTATTAGTTCTTCCATCCATCTGAGCCAACATCATCATCTGTCGTCTCTCTCTCTCTCTCTCAGAGGTACTCCGACAAGATATCCACCCGATATTGGGGTATCTTATTAACATTCAAACAAACGAAACTCAACGAAAAGTTTTAAAACAAAGTGCCTCCTCATAAAAGTAGTTACAAGTTACCTGAAATCATTCAATTGAAGAAGGATTCCAAGTCCCAACAAAAGCTGAAACCCAAGAAACGAAAGCCCTTGGAATGGTGTCAAAAGACCAGATGCAATTGGTCTAGACTTTGTTCGCTCCACCTATAGCAACCAAGAAAAAACAAGCAGTGAGTGTAATAAATCGTTAGGAAATATTAGTGAAGATCAATCAACAATACTCATGTCAGCCATCAGAGTTTTTCTACTAGTTATGGCCGCAAAAGATGTGTAGCACGTGAAATTCTTTTTTATCGTATTTTCATGCGAACGGATCTTTCCCCTTGACAGGAACCTAAAATGAACTGTTAATTCCTGCGAACACAGTCTTGCTATGGTTTTCTTCCTGGAAATCCTCTGACCTAGAACTAGTCTTTTTTTCACCACCATCCAAGCGGCAAAACGAACAGCTGCACAATCTCCTTGAGACCAAATACATTAATCGTCCCTGCTGCTCTAATTCCCAGTTCAGCTGGATAACTGTAGATTTATTGAAGAGTAAGCCAACAAAAAAAAGAAGAGGGTATAATTTTTCAAACGCCGAATAAAACAAGCCGAAACCAATGCTGATAGAAAGCTTCTATTTCTTATTTTTTTCGTAGGGGTAATACACCACTTCGCTGAGAATAAAGTTAAAGCAGTGCGCATCAATGCACATACAAAATACTAAGTCAATACACGAAAGAAGGTGTTGGGATAGAACGAGAAAGAGCTTCTCAAAGTAGGAATAAGTCGTCTAAAGTAAAATTGGCAGCATCAATCCATGCCAAAGTTGGAATATGTTTTCTTATCCAAGTCAACAAGATTCTTTGATATTTGGCTAGCAGATGAAATCACATTCAGTGAGGTTGTTTGGATGAATCTTACGCATTCATGATCTGATGTTACTCCAGGGTACGGCATTGAATGCCAATTTTCTGATTACAATAATAATCATTTGCAAGCCACAAGATTGCATAAAAAAACATATCTTATTATCACTGATGGGAATGCGGCATTGGCATTCGGGAGTACCTTGTTGTCAATGTCTCGATCTAGGAGATCATTGACTGTGCAGCCAGCCCCTCTCAGAAGCACGGCACCGCATCCAAACAGAGCAAGCATCTTAAGGTCGGGAAGATTTCCAGGGCGTGCAGCAAATGTAATTGACCTACATTGACGAACCTGAATATCAGTCATCTTACTGGTCACCCATTTTTGGTGGACATTTTTCAAAATACCCTTCCTCGTTTTGCAAGATCACATGTTCCAGGTAAGGTTTGTGTGAAGAATAAAAAATATAAATGATACTTGACCGATCAAGGAAATGCTCCTATCACCTAAATCTCATCGTCTTCATCGAAAAAATTGTCATCTGAATATCTAGGTACAGATGAGAGGACAATAAGCCTAATACCATGCGCAAGGCCAAGCCAGCAACCACGTCCCGATGGGCTTGTCCAGACGAGCGAGTAGTGCATAAGGTTCAAGAAACCTGGGGACGTATTTCTCCACCCACGACGCATCAGTAACCGGAGCCTCGTGCTGCCGATCGTCACCGCCGTCCTGCTGCCGCTCCCCCTTCTCCGAAGAACTGGATAAGGTCGCCGAGAACAAGAGACTCCGGGGGCAACTGTCCACCAATTCAAAGTGCCTTTGTTGCCATAACCGATGGTCAGTAGCCGCAGTCCAGGATGATCTCGAGCGATGGAACGAAGGAGACTCCGCCGTTTGAACACCACGCAGGTGACTGGCTTCAGAAGAGCCAGAATCCTCGGCGTAGGAGAAAATCACGGAAGGTGATTCAATGAGTGGCGTGAAGAAAGGGTAGCGCCGAACCAATATGCGCCGGGAGGCTCGCACAAGCCCTAAAACCATCTTCCTCACTTCCTCTGCGTCTCTGTCCCTCAGATAACTTAGCAGGACCCCAGATTTATGATCATAAGGAAGAAACAAGAAGCGGCCGCCGTTCTCATCTGCTCCTAGGTCATCTTCCACGGCGGAAGATCTCGTCTCCTTAGAATCACCGAGGCTCAGGACAATCCGCCGCCGCCTCCGCCATCAAAGCTGCTTCGCACCATTAGAAGTTCAATTCCTAGATGCAGATACCAGAATGAGGTCGGAAACGGACCTGCAGTCTCCTCCCTCATTCTACCAATTCCTAGAATGCCTTCCACATCAAGAATCGTGGCGCGTGTTCATTTGCCTGTTAATGAGCCCGCTAAAGTGACAGCCCAAAAGGCCCATATATTCTCTCAGTTCTGGTCTTTCCACCTAAATTAAACGATTATTTTTCATATTTTCATTAATTGAATTATTTTTAATTTTTTAAAGGGAAATTAACCAAGCGAGACGGACGTTTTGAGTCACATGTAAGTGTATATTAAATTAATTTGTGTGCATAAATTTTATAAAAAATATAATAATGAGAAATCGGGCATATAATGACGTCAGATGGATAAACCCTAGTTGGTTTGTGGGCAGCCCAATTGGTCACCGCTCCCGCCCGACAATAAAAACCCGTTCGCCCCCCTTTCTCCGGAATCCCTACTTCAGTTGCTTCGTCTCCGTTCTTCTTTGTCTTCTGGTAGGGATCTGGTGTCGCAGAGCTTTCCATGGCTTCAGGGGCGGTGGCGGCGCCGAGGACCCGCGAGGGAGGGATGCAGCACAGGCTGGACGACTCGAACCTGGTCTTCGAGACGTCCGCCGATGTGGAGGCCATCACCAGCTTCGACCAGATGGGTATTCGGGATGACCTACTCCGGGGCATCTACGCCTACGGGTTCGAGAAACCCTCCGCCATCCAGCAGAGGGCCGTCCTGCCCATAGTGAGCGGCCGCGATGTCATTGCGCAGGCCCAGTCCGGAACTGGAAAGACTTCCATGATCGCACTATCCGTCTGCCAGATGGTCGACACAAGCTCCCGGGAGTACGAACTATATACTGCATTTGTATTTTTTTCCTATTTTTTGGGCTTTGGCATAATTTCTCGGTTTGACCCACGTACTAATCCCATAACCGAGGGCTTCGTTCGTTTTCGGACTCATTGACCAAATTTATTTCCACAATTTGCCTGATATGGGAATGTGATAACCGAGTTTTTTCTCTCTATAACGTTATTTGTTTCATCGATACATTCTTTCACCTAATTTCTCCTTCTCTCTCTCCCTCTGCGTCAAGATTTGCTTATTTGATTTTGGCCCATCAGAATCGACCCTGGAGAGTGCTGGCTGTGTTGGAACGGGTGTGATTTTCTTTTGCTAACTTTCTTTTGAGTCCCATATGCCCATGATCGGCCTCACCCAATTCATAGACACCTCGTGAGAAAACTACAAGTTTTGGAAGATTAAGCAGAAAGTTAAACAGAAAGTTAAACAGAATGAAGGAGGGATTTTCGCCGTCATGCATGTGATCTCCGAATGATAGATAAACCAGGGATTGAATAACAACAAAAGCGGTCGTGAACGAATTCTTTTCTCAACAAAGTTTGTTTTTGGGCTCGTGTAGTTTCTTTGTTTAACCCATGTACTGCTTCAGTAACCGAGGGTTTCGTCAATTGTAGGATCGATTGGCTGAATACATGTATATTTCATAAACTGGTTATCTGATTTGGGACTATGAAAATCAAGTTTTGGTTTGGTGCAACGTCATTCGATTCGTGGATTTATTCTTCACCTAATCTCCTTTTGCGTCAACTTTGTTATTTTTCCTCTCGTTCTATGCTTAGTGTTGTTTTTACGGAAAACCCAGTATGTGAATCCAGTGGACGACTGGAAAGGCGTTTTCTATTCACATGAACAACTCGCGCTATCTGCAATACCCTGTGTTCTTTTATGCCGCAGAAATGGCCTCTAAACTTTTAGGGAGAAAACAGAGGGTATTGACGGCATAACAGTCATTTGTCGTAAGTACTAATCTAAAAGAAGATTGACCCGCCATAATTCTTATAAATATTGCGCCTTACTCACGGTTGCATCCTTGTATTTCGTTGTCGTACTTGACCCTAAGGTTTTATGGCGTTCTATTCGTTAAGTCATTTTTTTGTGATTAATTACTTTTTTAGGCATCTCGGGTCTGGATCTATTTCAACATAGTGCTTGCTTTGCCTATTTTTCTGTATCTACTTCCTGAATGCTCGTTTTTTTTCTAAACAAGTCCCTAAACGTTTTTGTGCTCTTGTAAAAAATGTCACACGCTATTTAACTTAATACTTTCTCTCTTGGCCTCTTTCTCCCAAGTTTGTGTGTTTTTTCTTTTCGTGAATATTTGGATTTAAGGCTTGACTAAATTGGATGACATCGCTGTGGTAATTACTGTGCAGTCCGTAATTACTACTTATGAGGGCTGACGTTTACTCGGGCTCGTGTCATGCATTCTTCGAGGGAACAATGTTTTGATGTAGTTTGAACATGATCTCTGCCCCCATTTTGAAGAGAGAATAGAATAACCTAAGTGTCGGTATGTTGATGTTGGATGATAGGACTTTAGGATCCTTTTCTGAGAACGGCCATTTTTTGGTTTTTTCTGAATTCAGTCGTAACTCCATAATACGTGGCTAGAACCATGGCTAAGTGTGCCTTTTCTTTCAATTTTTCCTTTTCAGTTTGTTGTTACTTATTGCTTTTTTCCCTATTTTAATGTGTGCTTAAAGAGCTAGCGTTTTGCTTGACAATTATCTATCTTTCCAATGCCTTTTCCTCTTTCAGAGTGCAGGCACTGATTCTATCTCCAACGAGAGAACTTGCTGGACAAACTGAGAAAGTGATCTTGGCTATTGGCGATTACATAAACATACAGGTTCACGCCTGTATTGGAGGCAAGAGTATAGGCGAGGATATTAGGAAATTGGAATACGGTGTTCATGTGGTATCTGGAACGCCTGGCAGAGTCTGTGACATGATCAAAAGGAGGACACTGCGAACCAGAGCAATAAAAATATTAGTTCTTGTTAGTTTTCTATTAATTTCCTGTGATTCCGAATTGCAGATTCCTGCCTTTAAGTATATCCTGACAGACGGGTTATCTGTGTGATGACAGGATGAAGCTGATGAGATGTTGAGCAGAGGTTTTAAGGATCAGATATATGATGTATACAGATACCTTCCACCCGATCTTCAGGTATGTATCAGCAATGACTAATCTAGTTCTTTAATGTACATTTCCGTCAACAGATGTATACCTTTAAACCGCATTTTTTCCATTTCCTTGCCTTTCTCAAGTATGTAAGTATATTGACAATTTGGAATATTCTGCATTGCTCTCATAGGTTGTTCTCATTTCGGCTACATTGCCCCACGAAATATTGGAGATGACCAACAAATTTATGACTGATCCAGTGCGGATTCTCGTCAAGCGTGATGAGTTGACTTTGGAGGTTTGTTGCTATCATGCTTACTTTTTCTGCACGTTAATTATCAACTCTGCTAGTATTGTTACCTCACTTTTCTATTCTTGCTGTTTTAGGGTATAAAGCAATTCTTCGTAGCTGTTGAAAGGGAAGAGTGGAAATTTGACACCTTGTGTGACCTCTACGACACCCTTACGATCACCCAAGCTGTTATCTTTTGCAACACAAAAAGAAAGGTGTTTTGACTTTTCATCCGATAATTTTCTCACTTCAGTTTGATCATTGCTTTCTTGTTATGGTATTCCTTACTTTCTGCTATGGGCATCGAATTTCCAAGAAAAAACATATATTTTCCTTTTTGAATGAACTGGGGATATCAGCCATATAACTAGATGATAGGTTCCCAATGTTGTGTTTCACCTCGAGTATGGGATTTGAGGTCAGTAGTCAACGTTGAGGCTAGCTATCCACCTTTTACGCCCATTATTTTATGATCTGGTCTGACTTATTTTTCCGTTGACAATCACAGTAGATGCCCTCATCCTCTTCTTTGTATGAAACGAGAAAGGCTTTTCGGCATGTTCTCATCCTATGGGTCTCCATTAGATCCCCTCCCCAAGAACAGGCCATGCCGAGATTTTCTGTTCTTGCCTTGGGATGGTGTACTATGAGTGAGAAACATAGTATAAGCTGATCATGACGGTGAAACAGGGTGGATTTTTTATTTTTTTTAATCATACTATTAAGTGCCCTATACTTACTATATTCTTATCCATCCGTCTTATTTTTTATTTTTTTTTATTTTTATTTTTTTTTGTGCTTTTAGCTTTCATTAATATCTCTTAATGGCTTCCAATTGACAGGTAGACTGGTTGACCGAGAAGATGCGCAGTAATAACTTCACAGTCTCTTCTATGCACGGGGATATGCCCCAGAAAGAGCGAGATGCGATCATGGGAGAGTTCCGCTCAGGCACCACCCGTGTTCTCATTACAACTGATGTGTGGGCTCGTGGGCTTGACGTCCAACAGGCACGTGGTTAAACCGACTTATTTTTCATGGCTTTGATTTTTTTCTCTTCTTATTATATTTTTTGTTTTTGTTTTTGTTTTTTTTTTTTTTTGGCATCTTAAAATTTTCTATAATCATCCATTAGGTTTCCCTGGTGATAAACTACGATCTTCCAAACAACCGAGAGCTCTACATCCACAGAATCGGCCGGTCTGGGCGATTTGGAAGAAAGGTACCTGCCGATTTCTACCGAGACCCACTAATATCTGCTAGTAGAGTTCATCCGTTTGTTCATCATTATCCTCAAAAGATATCCAGAAATGGCAGAAAATGGCACCAATAATTCACCTTTTTATTTTTTTCCCTCCCCGTCGATTAGATCCAACTAATGGGTCTCTGACGTTGACTAGACCCACTAGAAGATATCTGCTAGTAGAATTCATCCGTTTTTTTAATCATTATTTGCAAAAATTATCCAGAAATGGCAGAAAATGGCACCAATTTTCACCTTTTAATATTTTCCCCCCCCCTCCGTCGATTAGATCCAACTAATGGGTCTCTGACGTTGACTAGACCCACTAGATATCTGCTAGTAGAGTTCATCCGTTTTTTTATCATTATCTGCAGAAAATTATCCAGAAATGGCGGAAAATGGCACGAATTTTTCACCTTTCTTTTCGCCCCCGTCTATTAGTTCCAACTAATGGGTCACTCTGACGTTGACTTACTTCTCCAGGGTGTGGCGATAAATTTCGTCCGCAGCGACGACATCAAGATTCTGCGAGATATAGAGCAATACTACAGCACCCAGATTGACGAAATGCCGATGAATGTGGCCGATCTGATCTGATGCAGATCTTGGAGCGGGTGGGATTTGGCGAGGGATCGTTCACAGACTGTCTGTCATTTAAAAAGGGTTTTGCTTTTATGAGCTGTTTCTCTTGTAAAATTTGATCCGATGAACCTTATAACCTGGGGAAGTAGAGCGTTGTATGGGTTTCTGATTGTTTATGGTTGACATGTTCATAGTTTCCTACGTCATCTCTGGACTTGGCCCACGAGATCGAAGCTGTGTTTCTGCCATCAGTTTACTAATATCTCATCGTCTACCTCATCTCGCTTTATTTTCTGGTGCTCCATGAGAGGAGTCTCAAGCCAGGTACTTGCTGCCTTTGGAGCTGCCCCCGTTGGTGAACTAATTATTTTTCCACTTGGGTGGGAAAAAAATAGCAATTATACATCAAAGGAATCCGAAAATGGCCATGGCTAATAAATAAATAAATAATTTTATGATGAATAAATAATTGAACAGAGAAAAATCCCAGCAGGAAGTTATTCATTTATCCACTTTGGGTAGAGGAATAATTAATATCTGTACAATAAGTAAATCCGAAAATGGCAATGGATATGTGAGAATTTACATATGGTAAGCGCCGGGTCAAGCTGAGAGCAGGGCCGCCCTGGCCCCTTCAAATCTCTCCTAAAATCTTTGTTATCTGGAGTAAGCGAGCTCTTCTGGGTAACCCCAGTGAGAAGAAAGAAAGAAAGAGAGGGCCTCTTCCCGAGCCGAGCCCCTTCACGGGCCTCCTGGGTTAAGCGGAGGGCCTCTTCCCGAGCCGAGCCCCTTCACGGGCCTTCTGGGTTAAGTGGAGGGCCTCTTCGTATCTCTGAAGGTGGAGTCCTTCTTCTAATCCGGGACCATTCATCTCCGGGGGAAGAGCGACTGCCGGATCAAGATCTGAATATGGGTAACATGGGAGGATCTTTCATGAATAAATCAAGGAGGGTAGAGTGGCTGATGATGATGACGGCATAAATCAACCGACATCAATAATAAATAAATAAAATCATTTATTTTTTTTGGGCTACTGCAGAGCTCTAGAAGAGGAAATACCTTAGAGTTCTGGAGAATTGCTCCAGTGGGAATATGTCAAGAAGTGAAGAAGCTTGACCCGGTCAGCTTGATAGAAATCAATGTAGCTATGCCGGTGATCAAAGCAGACCATATCAATACCTTCTCTGTAGGAAAACAAGAGATTCACCTGCATTAGAAAAGGCTAATTTGGGTAATCTTGGCAGGTTAAGTACGGTAGAACAATGGAGAATGATTACCAGCAAAACCTCCTGGAATAGTATTATTAGTGTCGGCAATAGAGAATTCAGAGTTACTACCAAAGGATCTTGACAGGGATCGCCCCAAGTTCACAGAATCCACGGGAAACTTGGAGTTCCCAGCTTCAGACGCCACAATGGCTTGGAACTCTTTGCTCACAATCAATGCTGCCAGCAAGTCCATGAAGGGTTCTTGCCCTTTCCCAGACCCAGATCCTCTTTCACCCTGCTCAGGTGAAGCATCTGGTTCATCGGAGCTCGTCTCATCATCTGAAGGATCGACGTCCATGAACTCCATCCGATGTGGGTCGTCCTCCTCATCCTCCACATAGGCTTTATAAGTGAGGCGCAGTAGTATCTGTCCAGAGGAGCCCTTTCCGAAAGAGCCCCACCCTCGTTGGAGAACAACCACTCTATCTGCCGGCACGGTGTCTTGAAGAGAACCCAATTCAACCTGTAAAAAAAAAAAAAGGACAATTTTTTTGACCGAAAAGGAAAGCAATGCACTTGAAACACAGACATGTTCGTGACCAAGAATGGGGATTTTTGTGACAGAAAGTCAAACAAGAGAAGTAATGACCCAGTTCACATCCACTGGTTTACCTCTCCTGTGCCGACAGTGAAGTATGTGAAGCCGAAGGAGTCTCTCACTTGGATGTGGAGCTTCTCCTTTCTAGGGTCAGTAACCAGCATATGGAAATCCTGCTCCAAAGGAAGGAAGATACCCAGGAAGATCAGCATTCAGAAAGAAGTGGGCAAGAGGGAGGGAGGAAGAGTAGGTCAAGAACACAGAACCCCACTTGATTCCATATCGGCTTCCCAGGCGGCCCAATCACGGTGGTCTGGCTATTTCTTTTGCTACGGATCACTTGATCTCCCAGCCTCAGGACAACGTACGGATCGGTCTTTGCTGAAAATGAACGAGCATATGCATAAAAATAGCCACAAGAACCTTTTTTATGATGGAAATGGTGCATTAATTATCCTTCAAGATGCTATTTTTAGGATGGCAATAGGAGAAAACCCTTTACAAAGAAAGCATTAATAGGAAGGAAGGAAGCAAGGAAGATACCGAAGGAAACATAAGGAACACTCCGAGCATCCACAAGAGTGACTGATAGCTCCCCCATAAAGTCTTTGTTGCCTTCGTGAATCGGGTGACTTCTGCTATCAACTGTGACGGGGCCATGGGCTTCTCCCTTCTGGAAATCAAGAACGATCTTCTTTGGCCGAACAAATAACTGAGGCAAGTCCTCAGTCAACAGCTTGGTCAGGAACCTGGAGCAGACGCGAAATAAGTTTAAGGTAATTGTTTCGAGACACAGCGCTGTTTGAAATTTGAAGAATTTCTCTTTTCTTCTTGAGCGGTTAAGATGAAATTGGTGCATCTATGGTAGAATATTAATAGAAACATGAAGGCAGCCTTGTCCTTCCCAAAATAATGCCTTTCTATGAAAGATACTAAAAATAACCACGGAATAGATTTTGACTTACATTGACAGGACAGGGATTGCTGATGATGAATGATCCATTCCATGCCCAAAAAAAGGGAGTAAACTCACATCAGCATCATAGTCAAGACTTGGAAATAATCGATAAATGTGCGGAAAGAAAAATAAATTATTTGGCCTGATTTCAATCATGTTAGATCAATATATAAGAAGAACAGGTCCCACGTTCCTAGCTGGATCATGCCATAGCCTGACAATGGACGAACCAATTTAAGCTAAAAAAAATGACAATATAACCTTTGAGCAAGGCTATTTGGGTACATAAGCATGCAATTTGAAATCCAAAGCTAGTTAAAAAACTGCAAGTCCAATAGGGGAACCCACCCATCAGGTTGAACAGACGAAATGGTGACAACTCGAACTTGATCTTTGGAAGGGACACAAAAGCCCAGGATACAGCTCCAATCCATGGCTCTGATGGTATCAGCCGCAACTTGACCCATAATTCCCCATCTATATCAAAGTTGCGGACGCCAATGGGCACAACAATGGGAATGATACCAAACTTCAGAGACAGAGACAGCAGCATGCGAGCTCCCCCTGTGTAACGGAGGCCTATCTGGTACCTGCGATGAACAAGGAAGAAAATATCTTGTTTCCACTCAAGCGTTTCAATTGGCACAGCCAACCATGAAGTTGATCAAGACAGAAAGCAGGAAACTACATAGGCGTTCCTAATCTTCCCTTTCAACTCTCCTAAACTGAAGGCCAGAAAATGTCTACTTCTAGGTTGAAATATAAAAAAGGTTTCCTTTTTTTATTATTATTATTATTTTATTTGGGGGGGGGGGGGGGGGGCTTCTCTGTTACAGAAAAAAACCCACCAGCGCCCCTGCCAGATCAGGGTTTGCAAGAAGTAGGCGTTTGGGGTGGACTTTGACGTAGAACAACCAAATAGGAAGCCGCTGTGAACATGAATGCCTAAAGATCAAAATGAAACAGAGAACTTACTGCAAATCATTGGCTCGACGAGAAGTTCTGCGTTCAACATTCCTAACAGATAGGGGTTCGTCGCCCATGGAGAACTGTTTTATCTCAACTCTCTGCACGTAATCAGGCTTCTCGAGGTCATCTATGACAGGCTGAAGCAGCCCAATGATCCAGTTCTCCAAACCCGCCGGGTAAACCTTCCATAGCTTCCCCAATACCATGTTGACCCACTCGACCGACTCTTTCCTCTGCAAATTCTTTTCGAGAAACAGAGAGAAGCTAGTGGGCACTTGAGACCAGATACCAGACTGGGCGTCCGTGGTCGGTTGATTCCTCTTCCACCAAGTCCAAAGCCTGTCGCAGATGACCCCAAAGAAGAAGAAAGAAGCCACCAAACCTGCAACATTCTGGTTGGCTGGCAGCACAGGGATGGGATGGATGGCACCGACGTGACTCCTGAGCTTCTCCAGCGCGAGGTCTTCTTGGAAGGTGGTGATATTCGAGGCCATTTGAATTGGCTGCCGAGATAATTCTTCGTAATCCAGATCGTCAGAAACACTTTTGTCAATGACCAGCTTCTGGGCTTTGATTCTTTGCCTGACGGAATCGGACAAATCAAAGCTAGGGTTGATTTTCCCCGGCGAAACCTGGCACTTCCATCCCAGCCCTCGTGGCTTCCTTGAAAGGAACGCAGAAGCACCACACGGGCATCCACCAGACAAGAACCAGCATATTGGCTGGTACCCCCCGCAGTCCTTCAATGTTAAAAGCATTGAAGAACGAGAATCCACCAGTTCTGGATTGAATTGGCCACCGGATTGAATTCACCAGACATAGACTAGGATACGGAGCCGCGCCCAGTATTTCCGAAGAAGGCCATTCAACCTGTGGCAGCGTAAAATCACCTCAGTATACACAAAATCCAATGGATAACCAATTTAAACCCCGCATTCGCTGTCAGCAACGGAAAAGTCCCCATTCTCGTGCGGCAGGTCCACCCGCCGCCTCGAGAATTTCGGCCGCCGAATTCCCAACTCTACCGGCGTGAAAAACGCGGAGGCGGTCATCAAGATGCGCGCAGCAAAACCAGAAAAGCGAACTTCCGAGCCGACCGCTGACCTAGAGATTGATATGAACCTGGAAAGCGTCTCCGATTGTATCGTGCAAATCAGACGCCTCGATCTACGTCATGAAAACCCTACGTTCCGACGTGGAGAGCCCCAGCGGAGAGGAGAAGAGAACGGCTCAAGGATGACGATGGCGACGTCGGCGATGGCGACGGCTGGAGATTGGAAATGGGACGAAGAGGGAGGGGGAGGACCGCCATGCCTCGCCGCGTTTGGTCGGTACGTGGGCGGTGGATCGAAGAAAATCGCGAGGAGCCTCCCTGGCCTCGTCCCATCGGCACGCGTGGATAAAGTATTTTGGAGGGTTGTACACGTCACCCGTTCGATCCTTTACTAGGATTAATGGGCCGAGTCTTTTTTAGGCTTGTACACGTCACCCGACGTCGTCCGGCCCAACCTCATTGGCCTACTACTAATTTTATACCCGCCCAGCCGGGATGGATATATGGCCCATTTAGACCCATACGTGGTAGTATGTAATTTCCAGGAATTATCATGGGCAAAAGGGATAGGCTCATCCCCACACTGACTCGTACCAGGATTAATGGGCCGATTCTTGACTAGTCAATATACGGCCTACCATTATGGCCCACTAACTCGATAATCCCCGGCCCGGATCTTCCCAACTCTCTCTCTCTCTCTCTCGCGGCCCATTTTGGCCCAAAAGTCGATAACCTGTAATTTTGAGGATTATAATGGACTGTGGCAGCCGTCCGTGTCCAAGTACATTTGGTCGGCCCGGGCCGGGCCTCAGTAACCGGCCTTGGCCCGGCCCGTTAGAGGCCCTACAGATTATCGGAAAATCTATAAAACACTCATAAGCAATAAGGATCTTCCAGATACTTCCGAGGAACTGCGTTGGGGAACGTTCTCCCATGTTTCCCGCCAAAACATCCGACTTCCTGCAGCTTTACCAGTGATCGGCCTCCTCTCTGAGCTCCTTCATCTGCGCTGGGGGAGGGAGGGGGGAAGGAGGGGGGAGGGAGGGGAGGCAGAGGGGGAGAAGGACGATGGCTTCTGCGTCGCCGAAAACTCTGCTCGATTTCCTGCAGCCTACGAAGCGCTTGAAGACTGCGGCTTCTGCGGGTGATCTGATGTCGAAGTCCTCCGTTTCCTCCCTCTGCATGGTCTCAACTAACGGCGTTGACGCGAGCGGGCTACAGATCGAGTCCCCGTCCGATCTGAGCCCCGAGCAGAAGAAGAGGATCGAGATTAATAAGTTCCTCGCGAGGTCGAGGAGAAACCTAAGGATCTGTGCCGAGAGGATCGAGAAATCCAAAGGTACGTATATAGGTGGTTGTTGGTTTTCAGCCCATGGCTTTCAGTATCTCGGCAGGATGTCTTCTGATGCTAGTGCCCGTTGGCTGTGTGAGTCAGAGGGGGGTATGAGGTACGTCAAGTTGGAGGAGCTTTTGGTGGAGGAAACCTGGACGGATGCGCTTCCCGGGGAATTCCAGAAGCCTTATGCCAAGAATCTGTGTAGGTTTCTCGAGAAGGAGTTGCAAGGAACGGTTCCTATCTATCCCCCTCAGCACCTTATATTTAATGCTCTGAACTCGACAGCATTTGATCGAGTGAAGGCAGTAATCATTGGGCAGGTATGCGCTCATCCGTTTACCTGATTCACCACACCCTCTTAAGATTCATTGCAAAGGTTTCTTCCCTGAGACGTACTCAGGCCACATTTGTCTGCATCTTTCTTTCGAGACTTGAAACGCGCCTGTGGAGCTTTTTTTTTTTTGGCATTTTTTATTTATTTATTCTCACAATCGATGTTATCATTTTCCATCAAATTTCCGTTTGAAAAGATCTCTTTTTTAGTTATTTTTCGAGATGAAAACAATTTCATTTAATAATTTCCCATTGAAATGGCTGTCGGTGTAAACTCCGTGCTCTTCTTATTTTCTGTGTGAATAGCGTGCCGGGTGATGTTAATGCGAACCTTTTCTCCCCGTTATTACCCGGCGTTAGCCAATTTTCTGAAAATTGGTTTAGAAAATTTTAGCATCTCAACCTGGGCCTGTTTTCTGTATCCCAGTTAACTTGGGTGTCTAATCCACTATCATGGCAACTTTAGGCGAGGTAGTTTCTTGCATCAACACGGCAGGCCATCAGATGGAGATCCACCTTGCTGATTATCTTGTTCTCATCTTTGCTGCCACGCACGGGCACAATCAACTGTATAACATTCCTACGATTTGGTCTAACTTGGAAGATGACAATGGTTCGCATAGAATTACATTATCTCATTCGTACATAAACCTGATACATTTTGAGGAATTTTAATATCGACCTTGACAAGCTAAGACTTAACTCATCTTTGTTGTAATGACCAACGTTTTATTGCCAGTTCTCTACGTGGTAGATGGGAAAAGGATGCAAAAAGACTCCGACTTGTGAAACGAAGGGTGTTCTCAATTCTCCAAGTTGAGGGAATGGCTGCATTATATGGATATCTTTTTACCTTAAAATGCATTCCGAGGCTTATGCAGTAAACTAAGGGGCACGTTCCAGAGTCGTTTGAATGAAATGTTGTTCATAAGTTTTAGGTTGGAATTCTCCCTGAATAATCAGTTCTCTCCATCATGTAGGCCTGAAAATGCTCGAATTTACCGATTATCTGGGTGGTTTCTGCAGTATATAATTCCATATGAACGAGATGTATGTATTTTCTCCCCTATGTTTGCGTCGATGCCTTCTGCATTTTCTGTTGAATATCCCGAAGTCATATTTTGCCTCTTCTGTTCTTCTGACTTTTGCCTGCTTTGTTGTGGTACAATGATGAGAAAAATGTACGGGTCTATTTTCTCCATTTCCATGTGATAGTTGAAGGAGCTGAACATCACGGTGTGCCCTGTTCTCAGGATCCTTACCATGGGCCAGGCCAGGCAATGGGTCTTGCTTTCTCAGTGCCAGAAGGAATAAAGGTCCCTTCCAGTCTGGTGAACATATTTAAGGAGCTTAAACAAGATCTTGGTTGTTCCATCCCCGCGCATGGGAACCTGGAACGATGGGCCGTACAGGTGGGCAAAGTTTAACAGCATGTAGTAATCTTATTGGTCGCATTATCTCCTATCTTGGCATCCATTGGGGTTCTTACACTGTCATTCTCCCAATCGTCGTATTTTCAAGGAGATCAACGCACAAAAGGCATGATTATTTTTTTTGTGCTTTTCTTTCCGCATCTCCTATCTATCTGATTTTTATGATATTCACAGAGGAGCTTTGTTTACTCTCTCATCCGATTCTAGCTGGATTTCGATAAGTGTGGACGTTTTTCTGGAAGCTGTGCTTCGTAGTGAGCACTGTGAGTCAATTAACCAGGGCAGTTGCTTCTTGAAGAACACATTTTCCTGTTGCAGAGGAAGATTTTACCCGATAAAAATTCATTATTCACTATGTTCACATGACACAATTAGTATGTGATTACCTTGGAACTTGGGTAAATTCATGATGAAAAAAAGGTGATATTTCGTACTGCAGCTCATCTGATTTGGCATGTTCTTGATGAAAAATTTCGCAGTCTTATTTGAATGTGAATGAATGATTTGCGAGAGTTTGAATAAGAGAGAGAGAGAGAGAGAGAGAGAGAGAGAGAGTATTGTAATGGTGGTGCGCTGTATTCTTTGTTGCAGTTCCTCTGTCTTACTCTCGCAGTGTTGCCTTTTTTTTTTTCTCTTGTGATTTAGTCTCATGTGAATAACGGAGGGTTAGTATGATTTTTTTTGTAGTATGCAGATGGTAAGATATGTTTTCGCGAGCATAATCTCTTAATAATTGTGAGTGCCAAGGTTCATCCTCAGGAAGAGGCATCTCACACTTTCCATCTCTCTGTAGGGAGTTCTTCTGCTCAACACCGTTCTGACTGGTAACTTCGGCTCCCTCCCTTGGAGAGGCGTTTCTGTTCAGTCTTTTCGAGTTTTGCCCCGCCGTGGTAGAACCGGTGACGTGACTGTGATGATGCAATCCCAGTGAGGAATCATCAGGCAAACTCCCACGCGAGGAAAGGCTGGGAGCAACTCACTGACGCTGTCATCAGCACGATCTCGCAGAAGAAGTCGGGAATCGTGTTCCTTCTATGGGGAAACTCTGCTCAAGAGAAGACGAGGTATTTTATTTCATCCACGTTCCCTCATTTTCTGCCCGCATTTATTTATTCTAAAACTGCTCGTCCTTTGTTGCTTGCGATTTGTATGTGATCTGTATGGTGCTAACCACCCACGCGATCGTCGTGTGTACTCTGATATCTTAACCCCAGATAGAGAGAGAGAGAGAGAGAGAGAGAGGTGTGCCATCAAACTGACCTCTCTCTCTCTCTCTCTCTCTATATATATATATATATATATATATATGTCTCTCTCTCTCTCTATATATATATATATATCTTTCCCTCTCTCTCTCTCTCTATATATATCTTTCTCTCTCTCTCTCTCTTTCCCTCTCTCTCCTATATATATTTCTTTCTCTCTCTCACTCTCTCTCTTCAGTCATGCGGAACCCAAGGCCAAGTTAACCCAGTTAATCCAAACCGTTCGTCAAAAACCGGGGCCTAAGCGACTCTCCGATTATTAACATTACGATTCTTTCTTCCAAAGAAATCGGCTGACGGGTGCTGTTATTAATAGGCTGATCGACGGGGCGAAGCACCACATATTGAAAGCGGCTCATCCGTCGGGGCTATCCGCCAACAGAGGCTTCTTCGGGTGCAGGTTAGCCCCTTCGCCACTCTCTCTTCTGCCGCCGTTTCTTCTCCCCGAAATTACGAATCTCCTGTGCACGCGCGCAGGCACTTTTCCAAGACCAATGCGATCCTGGACGGACTGGGACTCGCCCCAATTGATTGGCAGCTGTGAGCCCCCATCTTATATGCCGTGCCTGACTGATTGTCTAGGATCATCACTCCGGACCGAGAGGGATCGGTTAGGCGCCTTGTTTTTGTAGCATCCGAGTAGGTAGGATGCTGGTGGGGCATTTTTGGTCGGAAAACGACGGGAAAGATGCGTTTCCAAATCTCTTTCGTACAAAATCGTCTCCTCAACACGTTTCTCACGACAAAATTCTGCTCACTCTCTCTCTCTATGAATTCACTCTTGTCGAGCTTTTTACACCGCTCTTCGCTGTGTTAGGCAGAATCTGGTTCGATGGCCGACCTCATCCCGTTTCGCACCATCATCTGCGCGTAGAACTCCGCGTGCTCCTGTAGGCGCAACGATACGAACGGCGTAGCAGATGAGCTCACCCTCCATAGAGAGAGAGAGAGAGAGAGAGAGAGGGCCGCAGGGTTGGAGTGGTGCGGTGTGTACCTTCACAGTCACGAGAACAACGGTGACGCCTTGCTGACGCGATTCGTAGAACAGTTTCCTGGCCTCGTCGGGGGTGACGGAGGGAACCACTTGGGGCAGCGCCTTCTCAACTGCAACAGTCGTGGAGGATACATAGAACATAAATTTACGGAGATTCTATTGTAAACATGCCCGAAAGCGTCGACGACCAGCCCACCACGTGCACTTTAATGCTGAGCGGTAGAGAGAGAGAGAGAGAGAGCGGGGAGTGTCTGACTGTCTTTTCTGTAACTTTTTTCTACCTCCGGTGGCCTACCAAGTCCATCAATATAAATGTTCGTTTTAGGAATAATGAACAGAAGATTAGGAAGGTGGAAGCGGATAGTCTGTGAGAACAGCGGCGATGAACCAGTTTTTTGTTTCCTTACCTAATGCCACAGTATGACGTGCGTCGTCGATCAGCAGAACTCTGAAGCTGTCGCCGCTTCCAAGCCCTTTCTCTCCCTTCAGCTTACCGATATCCCCTCCTGTACGCATAATGGGGAGAGAGAGAGAGAGAGAGAGGAGAAATGGTCAACTCCTTGGAGATAGCGAGAGGAATTGGAGTTCATGCTATGCGTTCATTAGATGGATTGGGTAAAAAAAAAAACTCTGGCAATGGCAGCTATTGGGTTAGACGAATGAGAATCAGGATGCCTTTGACCCGATTCGGAACTGTGATTACGGTGTGTGTACGCAGATTGGAACCGGTTGTGAGCCCAACTTCACAAGCCTGGTGTGAAGGTCTGAAGTACTTTAACAGGTAGAGTCATTTCGATTGGAAATCCTTGGGACCATGGCTCCTGACGAAGCTAAGGCTTCAGTGCCCCTCCAACTGAATGAATCAGCATTCCCCTTCCGGGATGTTTCACGTAAAGTTTACCTTAATTCAATGGAACGAACTGAATGAACTCCCCTGTCGTCGCGGTTGGAGTGGCCTTCCGATTTCTAAGGACCGTCCCGTCTGATTTGTTTTTAGTACGAACTACATAAAAATTCGATCCAGCTCAAATTAATCCAGATCAGATTCATATCATCAGAGTTGAAAAAACCAGAGGATTTTTTTCTCTCCTATTAACATGGAAGTATGGACGGTGTCATTTCTGCATGCGTCAGTTCTTCAAAGGAACTGGAAGATGGAAAAGGATAGAGAGGGCATATGAACTACGGGAAGGCCAATTAAATCACACAAACGAAGTAAAAGAGAAAAAAAAAGCCTGGACAACTTAATAGCAGGTGTTGACAAACGTTGTCAAAGAAAATACACACAAATCCTTGTCGTCAATTTTATTAGGAAAATCGAGATCAAGCCCACGCCAAGCAAGGTATGGAAGTGAAGATGGAACTTGGAGTTGTGGTTGGCCGTGCTACATTGGGTATTGTGGGACCGCTAAGGTAAATGTAAGAAAGTAAAACAAATTTTTCAAAGTGAAATGTACGTTTTAGGTTGAAATTTGACCAACATTGCAAATCAAACCAATCTCTACCTCGTCCTGTTCATCATCCAACCTCACTAAGCTAAAGTTATTGTCATACCAGGATAAGAAACGAAAAGGATAATGTTGAGGTAGAGGAACATATCTACCTTCTTGGACCTGGAGAAGCGGATCGAACTGGGACTGGTCGAAGCTGGGGCGCTCCAGAAGACCGGCTCCGCCCCCTCTCAGAGAGCCGAGGTTCCAATTCCCGGCGGCCCGCACCCGCACGGTTTCACTCCCTGTCCTCCTCTCCTCAATGTGAAGAGCTCTCGCCACGGCCCGGCGTTGATTCGAGCGCACCAGCACAACAGGGGACGAAAGGGGACAACACGAAGCGATGGCGCTGGAGAGATCGACGCATGGCAGTGAAGCTCTAGTACTGATCATCGCCATCCCCCGATCTTATCCGCGCGACAAGATGAAGTTGAAGAGATCTTCCTAGGTTTCTCCCGGAAGGTACAGAGAGAGAGAGGAGAGAGAGACCGCCGGTGGCCTGAGTGTTGTTCGTGTTATCTTCTCCTCCTCGGCTGTGGAGTGGACGACGAGGAGAACCCTCGATCCAAACGCCGCTGTATATATATCCGCCTCCTAGGTCGTGCCCCGCGTGTCGGTACTCGCCATAAGGTTACCGCCCTCCATTTTTTGCGGACAGAGCAAGTTGCTTGCCGCATCAACGTTCTTTGTGGACCACAACCTCTGTTCTCCCCCTTAATGATATTTACAACCGACCCTACAGGCTCTTCGGGAATTATGCAGAAGCTTCTGGAACGGATCTCAAACAATTTTAAAAACCAAAATTAATACTCAATCTAGGGTCGAAAAGCCGGGCCGTGCTCTTTCGGGCCGAACCGGGTAGACCAGACCGGCCCAATACAGAACGCGAGAGAGAGAGAGAGAACAAATTTAGGCAATCACATCATTTTCCCAATTAGGAAATAATCTCCCATCGAGGCCCAGCCCATTAACAGAACCGTAAATACGACGAACCCCTCTCTCTCTCTCTCTCTCTCTCTCTCTCTCTATATATATATATATATATATTTATATGTATAGATGCAAATTTTTCATGGCATATATAAGCCATGAAATTTCTATATCTGGGTCGCTAACCGAAGCGCATATGATGGCTGGAGGAGAAGCATTCACTACACCCAGAATTTATTACTGAAAGACGAGTCGTACCAAATACGAGCCAGGAATCCAGATCGAAGGGAAGAGAAAGCGCGGAATCGCAAAGCAAACAGTGGGGTTCTTCAAGAGGAGCGTTCGGCTACTTTCTGTGGAAATATCTGCAGTCACTCCCCACCAACCCACAAGGGGACTGTTTGCTCTTTATGGTGTGTTCTTCTTCAAAGAATTCGCCGGTTCCTTTCCACTTGTATCTGATGAAGATCAGGATCGGGCTCGGTGCTGGGGAAATCCGACGAGTTGATCCAATCTGATCAGCCACGCCTGAGATGAATCACAGAAATTCTACCCACAGACTGGTTGTTGTAGAAACATCTCCCAGAAGAATGATGAAAAGAGTTCTGAAATCGAATCCCCATATTCGTCTTTTTTTCTGAAATCAGTACCTCCCACTTCAGTGGGCAAAGGAAAGAGGAAAGTGAGTCCCAAATGGCTCCCAGATTTGGCAATTTCTCAGCCACAATCAATCCCCGAGCTCTCTGATGGCATTTTTAGCGGTTCAGAAAAAGGAATGGCCAGGTTTCTAAGCTCTCTGATGGGGGAAAGAGGAATCGGAAGTTCCCCTCTCTGGATGAAGCTTTCCAGGCAAGGACGGTCCCAGAAAATATGCTCATCTCTGCAAAGAAAGTAAGAAGGCATGCAAGAGAAAGGAACACGAACATGCCAGATTCATCTCCATAGCCAGACGCTTCACAAAAAAATAAAAGTGCATGAGATCACATATATAGCAAACGATGATGCCGATGATGACAACCATGATGGTAGTTGAATGGACAGATCCATCAGATCAGAGATCGGATTCACGCTGGCACGTTCACGGAAAAAAAGAGAAGGAGATAGTCGTATATACAAGGAAGTTTTTCAGATGTCATGTTCTAATTCCCACCGTACCCTTCCTTGAGAGGCGTGACCGGAGTTGCAGGTGCGGCAGGGAGATCGGTGTAGCCCCTCTTCTTGGGACTCTCCACGCCATCCTCCACATCGTCGTCGTAGTCGTAGTCGTGGAAACCACACACCTCATTGCGGTTGCTGATCAGATACCACGCGAGGTAGATCATGGCGGAGGTGAGGGCTCCGCATCCGACGCCAAACACGAGAGCGGCCACAACTACCAGGATGTCGCGGGTGCGCTCCCGCAGAGAACTGACGGCTAGAGACGGTTCAAAGCGAGGCCTAGGGCGTTCGATCCCTGCAGGGAGACGAATGGCAGTAGCAAAGAGCTCTGTGGCCGCCGCCGGGCGGAGATGGGAACGACTGTGGTAGTACCGCAGAGGAATCACGCGGTAGAAGGTGACGAATCTCGTTCTAGCCTGCTCCCTCGCGGTAGAGATCTGAGAAACCTCGATGCCGGATTGGGAGGAAGAATCGGCAGATTCAGATGAAAAAGTGTAGGAGATGAACAGCGTCTTACAGGGCCTGCCGACCGCTCCGACGGCAAGGAGGGAGAACACAGCGAGGAAGACGATGGCAGCTGAAGCCGACGGAACCGCCATCGACGGCGGAGGGAGCGAGGATGGGTCCTGAAAGAGGAGATGGCTTGCCTCTCCGAGGATGACGATAACATAAAGGGTGCCAATTCCTTTTCCTCTCCGTTTAACGTGTCCCTCATTTACGTTTTAAGTTAAACTGGTTTTCGCGAGGAAGGGGAATCGGCCTTCAGTGGTGGCCGCGGCAAGGGGGGACAGGGACACCTAACCGGACCCATCAATGAGAGACACGTGGCAAACAAACTTTTCGTCCTATTAAGACGAGAAAATCAGCAAGCCGTTTGGGAGAGATTCTGCTTCCCATCGATTGTGAGGCAACGGTTTTAGGCAATCACTCCCACATTTTACATATAATTCAAAGAATAGTATCCGAACGTGGCACGTGGCAATCGGGCCCGGTCTTCCTAATTGTCGGCCTCGGCACGTATCACTTTGACTGGTTTTCTGACGAGACACGTGATGTTGCACTATTGCAGAAAAGCTCTCAACGGAAGGGCTTGTGTATCTAACGGCACTCATTTCCATTTATATGTCTAGATCATCCTCCAGAGCTTTGAATTGTGGACTGCTTGGGTCGCCGGCATTACTCCTCTGACGTGGCATGGCAAGGTTCCCATTTGCGAAAATGCTTCGCCTTTAACCTTTCCCACTTTCCGCTAAGTTCCAACGGGTTGAATAAGACACCAGTCTCACGGGAAATGCGTTACCACGTCAGAAAAATAGAACCAGGAGTTTCGGCCACGTGGCGATGAGCGCCAGGTACGCAAGGTGGGCCAGGGGAGCCGGACTGTTGGGTAAGGAGAAGCGGGGCCGGGATCCCGGTGGTGGAGTGGTTGTATCGTAATTGTAACATAAAATCAGACTGTTTTCTGTTCTCATCGATAAAAAGGTCACCGCGGATCCAGGGATGCGCAGCAGCGTCGTCGGCTTCAGATTAGGCCAGAGAGAGAGAGAGGTGATAATAATTGGGAACTACAAGGAGAGAGATAGGGTGGGGGGAGAGGGAGGCGATAGGTTTCAGAAGAATTGACAATCCAATGCTTGGTGATGGAATCGCGCTGTTCATCGCAGAATTCCAAAGTTGCGCCGAATTCTTTCGCTTTTTTCTGATTAATATATTGATTGATTGATAGATATGTCTTGAAGAGATGAGCACGGGAGACTCCGGAGAAGCCCCAATCTGTTTTTCGCTCCTGTTCCGCGCGATGCTCCCATTGGTCGGGAGGAACAACGGTTTGAGATAGGGTCGCCGGAGGTAGGGGTTGGCGAAGGTGGCAGCAGAGGTCAGCGGAAGCAGGTATCCCGCTTCTGTTTCAGGTGCGCTTGCGATCTCTTTGACATGGATGGGGTGAAATTTGATCCGAGTGGTGAAGTCGGTGCTCCGGTTTGGCCGGGGGGAGGACGACGGAAGAGTTTAATATAGTCGTCCTTCGTCGTCTGACGACCATCTGTCGGTGGCGTGGGGTCCTACCTGAACGGGGAAGCGGTGATGCTGGAAAAGTCATGGAGACGGAGTTCTTAAGGGTTTTCGGAAGTCCACTGTAATGGAAAGGTCCGCGGTCTTTGAGGTCCGTGCGGTCTCTCAGAAGCGGTAACGAGAAACAATCACTTGAGTGCTGTTCTGCGCAAGACGAAGCACTCGGCGTATATTGCCGCTTAGGATCTCACGTTGGATCATCCTTGTGCCGCTGAGGATTTTTGTGAAATTCTCCATTTGAATTGTGAAGATCTAGGACAGCCTGCTGCGCAGACAGTTGCGGCCGTTTGGTGTCGCACGATGGAATAGAATTCCATTGTAATTGGAAGATGTGGGCGGCGAGCGATCCAAACATGTCTTTCCATCACAGGACAGCATCGCCATCTTCTCATAATCATCAGATGCTTTGCTTCCAGCCCGTAGATATCGAGATGCGTTTTCCTTGCACAGGTGGTGTATGTAGCACAACAGGAATGGCTTTTGCCGGGGATACTGGTTGTGTAAGCAGCAGGTCAGTGTTGATTCCAATGGGGAGTGCTGACCGCTCTCCCCAACTTCACCCCGTTCCAGGACTCCTCAAGTATGATACAGGATTGACTGCGGATTGGTCCTTTGAAGAGCAGTCACTTTTGGAGGAAGGCCTTGTCAAGTACGTAGTCCTAGATTGCTCTCATATTTCATCACTCCTGGAAGCTCTTTTGATTACCAATTGCTTAAAACAATCAAAATCTTTGCCAATATCTCGAGTTAATCTGGTAGAAGCATTCAACGTCAGACTAGCTTAACCACTCGTGTAGGGTATACTCTGAGATGCTGCTATGTTAGAAACTCTTCCAAGGATTTCGGTTCTGCACAGAATTGGGGATGTTTCGCTCCAGTTGGTTTGGCAGATTGCTGGCTGTTTTTGATGGATTTCTGCATCTTGCTCATAAGCGTTTTGTTGCATTGTTGTGAGAAGAGTTAATCTGTACTAATTTCTCCTACGTTTTTTTCCAGCACAAATGATTTAACTTGTCTGAGAGTTGAGAGTTTCAGGTATGGCCATGAACCTAACATCATGAAGTACATCAAGATAGCAGCAGGGTTGCAGGGTAAAACCGTGAGGGACGTCGCTTTAAGATGCCAGTGGATGGCTGTGAGTCTCTTTACTTGTTTTCAGCTACCTCTAAATATCGTCTCCATCTCCCCTTTCAGAACATATATGAACACTGTTGAGTGGCTTCTATGATTCTCTCGCGTTCGTCGCATGCTACCCAGAAGAGCTCCTTGATCTGATGTTTCTGGCGAGAAATTTGCAGAAAAATAGAGCATTTGGCGTCTTTCTCTGAGTAATTAAAGCAAAAAAAGAGGAGATAACACAAGAAATAACTCTTTCTCTGCCATCATCTGCCGCTTTTTCTTAGAAACGCGGATTTGGTTAATGAGATTTGTTCTCTGCAGAGGAAGGAGAATGGGAAACGATGCAAGCAGGAAAAAATCTACACTTGGAGGAAGATGAAAGACAAGAAGGTGACTTTCTCGTCGTTTCCTTTTTCTTTCTTTTTTTTTTTTTTTTTTGGTGCCTCCCATCCATTTATGATTACTTTGAAATATTCGTAGATTCTTATTTGGAAATGGGGACCCAGCTTCTGCGCAGACTTGTTGCATATAATAAAAAATAGCGAATATGCCTTTAAAAAAATTGTGGATATTAATCATGCCCTTCTCTTCAGGACAAGCAAGTAGATTACTCCTCAGGAGTCAACTCATTTTCAAGTCAACTACCTTCTGTGGCCTCGACTTCCTTAATAATGTATGGTCCCGACAGCGGCGGCGGCATGCCACATAATGGTCAGCGGGCTTTCTTTATCTTCAGATTTTATTTTTTTTCGTGAAAGAAAGAGTTTATGTGGCTTTCTATTTTGAGAAATAGCTATTTTCCCTTTTTTCAACGTGGGGTTCATCCGGCTGTGCCCCCTCTTACGTGGCATTTTCTTTGGGTTTCAGATCCAATAGTCGGCGATGCCGCACAGTATCTCTTGGAGGAGAATGCTAGAATTTTGGACCGGATCACGCATAATCTAGACGATTTGAAGGTAGTTCAAGTTCCTCCGACGGGAAGCTGACCCTGCGGGCTGCTCCCACCTTATGACGTCCCTTCTGCAAATTTTATAGCAATGGAAAATTTTGATCTGGTCCCCGCCTTTGCCCTATATGGTATACCTCGAAGTATTTCTTCTGCTTCCTGCAATGACTGAGGGGCATAAATCAAACAAAAAAACCTGTTCCATCATCTTGTACGTCTTTATTTTCTTTTTGTGGGGCTCAATTTTATTTATTTATTTATTTATTTTTTGTGTGCTTGCAGCTGCAGGACAACGTGGACCTGTTCTTCCACGCGAAGAATAACCTCGTCTCCATCCTCAACAGGTGCGCTTCACTGACGGCGTGCTTTCAGCAGCCGTGAGACTTTTACCTGAAACGGTCGTGTTTCTGCTGCAGGATGAGTGAGACGCGCGCGATGAGCCAGATGGCGCGGTTGCCTGTCTCAATAGACAACAAGACTTTCAGCGCTCTTCTCCTTGGTGTAGCCATGCCCCAGGTAGTATATAATATCCCCCCGATTTTGTACCAGCATATACGTACATACGTACGCGCGTGTACATATATATACGTAAATGTACCTATGCCCTCTCGTAAAGGAATTCCCATGCCGTGGTGCCGTTGTAGGGTCTGACGTTGGACGCGGCGGAGGGGGGCCGCTCGACGCAGGAGCGCGACTTCCCGTGGGCCTCGAAACTGGGGCGATCTTATCCGTAGTTTTCTCAGGACGTGTACACGTCAGCAGGTGCTCTCTGGGGATCTGAGGTGAATCCTGGCCGTCCGTGTCATCAGGTACCACGGGCTTATCAATTCTCTGGACGTTATATTTGCCCCCTCCGACCATTCTTCATGGGGAGATTTGACTGTCAGAGGATCCCATTATTTCTAGAGTCCATTCTTTCCATCGTTTTTCTCTCTCACTCTCTCTCTCCCTCACTCCCATTCATCATCGTTATCATCATCGTCCCTACGCGGGGCATCGACGGACCATGAACGCCTGACAAATCCTTTTGGCGTGACCTTTTGGGTTGCTTTTGCGATCTCTTCCATAACCGTGTATCGCTTCTTTCCCTCTCCATAGGAGGAAAAGCGAGGGAGACCGAGGAGGCTGTGGTCTAGTCCGAATGGAACATCACCGGCGCCACCTCCTGCAGTGCCACCGCAGAGCAGAGGTGGCAGTCCTGCGCCCGACGAAGGCTTTGACTCCTGAGAGCGCGACCGAGCAAGGAGAGAGAGAGAGAGAGAGATGTTCAGAGAGACCTTAACAGACAGAAGCCCGAACTCATTACTTGGAATCGTGAAAAAAGCTCGACATGATGAGAAGCTCATTCTAGACTTGCAGTAGGCCTGGACTAGAAGTCGTCTAGAAAAAGCGATCGTTAAATCGGTTGTTCTTCGGTGAGTAATCAGCCAGAAGCCGGAGAAAAAACCTTCGCTATGCAATGAGACAGAAAGAGGAATTGGTTGAGACGACTCACTATCCGGTCCCACCGTCGAGGAATGTACACAATGACTATGTGTGGCGTTGAGGCGTACCTCGTCGACGCGATGGAAGAGGCCGCCGGCGAGCGCGGCGATGGACTGCCTGAGATCGTCGTCCCCCCTTCAGCCATGTCCTCCTCTATCTTCCGCACCAGCTCCTTCACGCGTTTCCTGAGCCGCTCCATCCTCTCCCTGCACTCCATCGTCTTCTCCATTCCCTCCTCTCAACCTTCTTCTCTCTCTCTCTCTCTCCCTCTCTAGACTCTCTCTCCAGAAGTTGATCTCGATCGAGAACGATGGCCAGGCGAGAGCTTGGGACGACGACGCGCGGATTAGAAAGCCGCTCAAGTGGCGGGAAAAACGGCGTGGGTGGGAGAGTCCAACGGGGCTCACACGCTCCCACGACCATGGTGGAAGCAGTTGGGGAGCTTCGCTTGGTGATGTGGGCCCCATAATTACTCGTGATATGAAGTTTTGGGCTTGGGCCTCATTTCCTGGGCCGAACAGTAAATAATAGCATCGTGGCCCAACTGGGCCCACTTTCTGAATTAATTAGTCCAAGAATAATACTTTTTTTTTCCTTCTGGAAAAAGGTGGCGGGTAAAGTAGTGAAAAAGACGGAAGGAGGGGGGTGGATCTTATGGGACAGGCGGAGCAGAGAGGAAGGAATCCGCCCCAGCGAGAGAGAGAGAGAGAGAGAGAGAGAGAGAGAGAGAGAGAGGAAGGGAGTTCGGTGGCGGCTGGCTTCGTCCTGTGCGACGTCCTCCTTTGATTTTTCCTGCTTCTCGGCTGTTCTGGATGCCGGAGAAAGTCTGCGTCTCTTCGCATCTGGTTTGCTTTCTCGGATGGCCGGTAATTATTTTGCGATGGCGTGATCGATCTCCTTCGTTTTTGCTCGGTTTCGGCTTTCAGGTGATGTCTGAGGAGGCGAGAGGGGGCGGGGACGCGGCGGGGCCCTCCGGCGGGAAGAATCCGTCGTCGTCGTCCGCTCCGAGGAAGGGCTTCCTATCCCGGATGTGGAACGCGATTTTCAGGAGGAGAGGTGACGACTACGAGAAGAAGCTGCAGTACCTGTCCAAGGAGGAGGCCTCCGTTCATGCACGGATGAAGAAGAGGGCTCACCGGTGGCGGACGACTGCCAGGAACATCGTTCTCTTTTCTGTAGCCTTCGAGGTGAGTCCTCTAACTTATGCTTTTTGCCTTCTTTTTGAAGAGAAATTGAGTGAGTGTACGACAATCCTTTGAGAGTTAGAACAATGGGATGTTCTCGAGAACAACGGAAATTGGCTCAATTTAGCGTGATTTGTCTGGTTGGATGACGACTTTTGTTTCATCATCTGATCCTTCACATGGCTTGCGTCATAGAACCATCACAGCATTTCCAGTAGAATTTGGCTGATAAAGGGATTTTTTGGATTTTTTGAAGGTTGGAGTGTTAATAACATTGCATGTTAACTGTTTGCATTAGCTTAAAAATTTCTTGTAGCATTTTCTAAATCTGTCCTGTCATGCTAAATTATTTTCTAAGATTCTATTAATCCCCCATAAATTGATACACGGTGGAGCTGTTAAACGCCTTATTAATTGCACTCCATTATTGATTCTTCGGTAGTTAGGTACTTATCGTTGATCAAAGCAAATTGCAGGCCACTTGCCATTTTATGTTTTAGTATGATCTTTGTCGAACCATAGCATGCTAGCTGAAATATTTGATTAATAGTGTGAGGTGTGCTTGATTAGCACTTTTTGTTTATGTGGCGTTGACCTGTACACCTTCCATTTTTCGTTCATTATTAATCACTCCGTTGTACAGTGAAAACCGATTCTCCCTCCTCTCCCAGGTATGATTGCGCCATTCGCATTCGATCATGTCGGTCTTATGATTTGCTAATAGAACAGTTAATCTGCATCAAGTCATGGTGAATAACCTTGTTTAGCAATGTTACAAATGACGAGACTGTCAGCTTCCTTTTCCCTTCACAAGCCGCTAGACTGACAGCTTGTGTATGTTTTTGCTACTAGTGCCGAGCTCTTCATCTATTGTGTATCCATCATTGTTGTTCCAGGTAGCGGCAATTGCATATGCTGTGATTAAAACAAGGCCACCAGGTTTAAGTTGGCAAATGAGGGCAACGTGTGTCTTGCCTATTTTTGCCTTACCCGCATTATCCTTTGCTCTTTACTCGATTCTCGGGAGCCTCACAAGGATGCGTAAGTTTTCAAGTTCATTAAGCATTTCAAATTATTTATCTATTTATCTGATAAATTGCCTTAAAAATTCGTGGACCTTTTTTTTTTCTCCCACGCAAACGAAAGTTGCCAACAATAGAAAATATTTCTTTTCTTTGATGGAGAGAAACTAACCTTGCAGACCCTCTCAGAGGCCTAGTACTTTCCTGATGGGGCTTGATAATATGCTGGGTCGCACTGGGGCCGAGGTTCTAAACTGCAGCCTCTACCTGATTGGGACAGGGAGAAGGATATGGATGCCTAGGCAATGAAACCAGTGCATACAAAACCCTGTGGGTGGCTAAATCATACTCCTTGTTAAAATAATACTCTGTAACGTTAGCATTAGAATCTCACTCGGGTAAAATTCGCAGTTATGAAAATTCATCAACAAGCAATCCTCAAGACGATCCGCAGATTTTTTTTACCCCTTATAGGTCCGTGCTCTTGCCCTTTCTTGTGTAGCACTTGCTGATTCCCTTCCGACCTTTTTGGTTGTCCCCACAAGGATGATACATCTTTGGCTGACTGATGGATCTGTGCTCTTTGTGATAAGTTTGAATAAATTTTATGCGCAGTAATTCTGTGATACTCGTGGTATTCATCAAATGTAATACATTACTGGTGCATAATCTCATAATCTACGGGTGGGTCAACTTTTTGTGGAAAGTTCAGAAATCCGAAAGTTCATAGTACATGTTCTGACTGATGAAGTCGGTCTGCTTTCAAGGGATTAGTGGTGTCAAACATCCAGTTCTGTGATATATGGCGACTGTGGATCATTTTTAAAAGAATCGAGTGATAGCACAGCTAATGTCAGTAATTCTGAGATGCGGTGATCCAGTTCAATTTTAAAAACATTATACTGTTTCATTCTGACGATCCATTTGAAAATTCCAACTGCTAATACCACACTCACTAGTTTTCCAAAGCATGAACAATACAACACTAGGCCCCTGCCTGCTACCATGAATTTTAGAGGACATTATGGGAAATTTTATCTAGTTTTTCGTGCTTTGACTCCAACTTTATTGTCTCAATGAACAGATGAGTACACCAAGGAGTCAACGTTACAGGCAACATTCAAGTAGAGATAGAAACATGGGGGGTTTAAATCCCAGCACTGCAACCCAAGAATTTGGGTTCATATGCTGCCGGCCGCAAGTGTGAGGAAGAAATTGTGGTGCGTGGGAGGGTAGGCTAGGGTAGGGTTTCACTCTTGGTCTCTAGAGGAGAGACATGAGATGGGGAAGAGAGAGAAGAAGGAACTCTAGTTGATTGGTGGGTTAACATCTTGTTAATGACAGGAGATGCAAGGGGTTAGATCTTATGAGTGTGGGTTGTGAGTAGTTGCTCCCAAAATTTAAATGACCGGATTTTTTTTAATTATGTATTTGCATGGGTGAAAAACGTAAAAACCTTCCTATGATATGATAGTATTAGTAATGATATAAAATTATTTGTAGTTCTAATTAAAAATAGTAACAAGCAACGAAAATTGTGTGCATATTGGTACTGTTGCTTTGAGAGAGGGAAATGGGGCATTAGCCCTATTAATTACACAGTTGAATCTTTGAGTTTTGGCTTCCTAAAAGATCAGCATCTCTCTCTCTCTCTCTCTCTCTCTTACTCGCTCTATCTTGTTTTAATTTTTTATGAATTGTGTTGACTTTTTTCATGTGTGAACTCTTCTCGTATGGGTGTTTACTTTGATACATGTCCATGAAAGTGCAGTTGACCGCAAGGATCAGAAGACACTCGAGAGGCTGAGGATCGAGAGGCAAGCGAAGATCGACGAGCTCAAAGAGAGAACCAACTTCTACGCCACACAAGAGCTCATCCAGGTACTCTCTCTCTCTCTCTCTCTCTCTCTCTCTCTCTCTGTGCCCCTCTCTCTCTCTCTCTTGTTTCTTTACCCAGTTATCCCTTTTACGTCCAGAGGTACGACCTCGATCCCGCAGCCAAGGCGGCCGCCGCAACGGTCTTGGCATCGAAGTTGGGGGCGGATACCGGGTTGAAGGTCTATGTAGAGGACGATTCTAAGGACAAAGCCTCGCAGAGGGGAGGCCACAGGGATCACAAAGCGGTTCAATCCGACGGGCTGAGGAACAGGAAACGTCCCCACACGAGAAGTCAAAGCCAAGGCGGCGGCGGCACGGTGGAGCAGTCCACGGGCGAGACCTCCCCCGCCGCCGCCGCTGCTGCCGGCGGCGGCGATGCCCCCACTCCGCCGCCGGGTCAGAGAGTCGTCGAGCACTATCGGAGCACTATCGGAGATAACGACGGAGGGTGGCTCGCTCGGATCGCCGCCATGCTGGTGGGCGAAGACCCGGCACAGAGCTACGCCCTCATCTGCGGCAACTGCCGTAGGCACAACGGTGAGGGATCCTCAGACCTCCTCCATTGATCGACTGTGTTCATTCGTGCTCTCTGAGGATGGTCGACCGTCTCTCTGCTCAGGGCTTGCCAGGAAGGAGGACTTCCCCTATATCACGTACTTCTGTCCGCACTGCCACGCGCTAAACAGGCCGAGACAGGCCGAGGAGCAGGAGCCTGGTGATCTTGTCTCGGCCGATGACGGAGTTGCTCGCAGTGCCGGCAGCGGCACCTCCATCATCAAGGGCGAGCCGCCGGCCGGCGAGGAGGAGAAGCCTGCCAGCGGTGCTGGCGGCAGTGGGGAGTCTGGTGAACAAGACAAATGAAACCCCTCTCTCTCTCTCTCTCTCTTTCCTTACCCTTTTATTTAGATTTACCCCCACCCTCACCTCCTCCCTCTTCTTATTGACCATCTTTACTCTCTCTCTCCTCCTGTAGACACATATTACCTCTCTTCTCTCTCTCTCTCTCTCTATTTACTATTCTATTTAGATTGACCAAATCCAATCTCTCTTTCTCTCTCTCTGTTGACTTTTTTTGAATGGCACAGTCAACCTCTCTCTCTCTCTCTCTCTCTCTCTCTCTCCTTATCCTTCCTATTTGGGTACATTCCCTCTATCTCTCTCTGTTGACTTTTTATGAATGGCACAATCGCCCTCTCTCTCTCCTTATTTATCCTTCTTATTTGAGTGCATTCTCTCTATCTCTCTCTTTACTCATTTTTGGTTTCCGTGTGCATTCTCTCTCTCTCTCTCTCTCTCTTTGTATTTAGCTCGTTGACCTTTATCGACCCTTTTTCAACTGGTTTGTAGACGAGTTGGGTTCTGTTATGCTTGCTGGAGAGGGCTTGGGCTGAGGAAGCGGGTGAACTCGAAGAGATTGGATTTGGTTACGTGTATGCCGCGAGAGCTGACGGATTTTATCAGAACATAAAATCGGCTTAATGCTGCTGCGCGTGGATCACGTGCTAGGCAGGCATCTTTCTATACCTCACACGTGCGTCCTTGACCGCGTTTCGTAGCTTCCCTGTCTACTTTTTTAATATTATTATTTACCGTTTAATGCTCACAAATTTCGACATTCATACTAATCACAAAGATTTAATGCGGAAGAGTTGTAAATTAGTAATGACGTGTAATTAGAGCGTGTGGCCCAGGTCTCATTAACCCCAATAAGGTCCAAAACTCGGCCATAGTTAACCAAGAGCTAACCTGGACGAACGAGAGTTTGGGCTGGATAAGTAGTCTTATCGGGCCATTCTTCAATTGGGCCTATGTTGGACGCATAGAGCCCATTTTTCACCTAACCCTCTCTCTCTGTGTGGGGATACTGATGATCGATCGACTGTTGATTTCCTTGGGGGCGCTGCTGACCGCACGATGAGTGTTACCTTTGAGGTCTCATTAGGGGGTCGTTAAAGTGAATACTATTTACTCGTTAAAATGAGAATGAGAATGAGAATAATAAAATGTTATAATAAAAGCGAATATTGTAGAATAATATGGAGGGCAATTGAAAGCTGTGCCCCCCCCCCCTTCGCTCTCTCTCTCCCAGACAACTTTCGTCGTGCGTCGGCCTGTGCTTTTCGTTTGAGGGTCGAGTGTGAAGGAGGGACCTGGAGATGGCGGATTACGTGACGGAGCAGGTCGGAAATCTGGTGAAGAAGCTGTCGGTGCACCTGCATCGCAAGGCCTCCGAGGTCGTCATGCTCCTCTTCAGCAACAAGGTCTTCTGCCTCGTCGTCCCCCTTCTACACCCTCCGTTTTTTGTTAATTGTTTCCCGCTGAGGTAGAGTCTGCTCGTCTTCCCACATCGTAGGATCTTCCTTTTCCTGCTCCTGAATTTTTTCTGCCGCTAATCCGTGGCGTCTCGATTAGCTCCTCTTCGAAACCCCTCGTCGTATGCAAGTGAATTTTTATTTATCTGAAGGGATTTCGAAGTGAGATGGCAAATTGTTCCTTGGAAGGCAGCGTCTGATAGATTTGTAGTAGGCTTTTCCGCCGACTGCCTTATCTTTTTTTTTTGTTTTGGTGTTGGTTGGACATTCAGGGTGCTGGATCACTTGGGGCATTAGCTGGGTTCGCCATTGCGATAGTTTTTACTTGGAAGTTCTTGAGATCGCCGACCGGCAGGTCCGGGAGGAATCGGCCTAAGCGGACAAATCCTGGGGCCACAAGCAGCGGCGTTAACGTAGCAAGGGAAGCTGCTCCAGATTCCGAGGTTCACTCATCCCAGCTAAGCTTAACGGACCTCCACGCAGTAGATTCCAAGGATCTCCCGGTTGAGGTGAGAATTATCAATCCATATTTACGTTTATGAATTTTTTTTTCTCTTATTTCATCGGTCGATGCCAGAACAACATTTTGAATTCGTGTTGTTGGTCACGATTTTGCTACAGCTCACACTTGGGCAGATGGTGAGGAAGAAACTAAATGGTGGTAGAAAGGTATGCATCCACGTTTTCTCGCTGCCTTTAGTCAAAGATTTATGGCATCGTTGAGGACATATGATTGAAGGCATTTACATCACAGCCTCTCTAATGGGGGGTTGTCAATCACACAACATGCAATGGGCTTTCCATTACTTCTCCAAAAGCTGCCATTGATTCTACTTCCTTCCTTTCCTACTTATCTTCCATTTTAAATGTGCCTCCCAGGCCACTGTGGCCTTCCTTCAAAGACAACCTTATGACCTTGGCGGGCAGATGAAAGCTGTGTGCCTAATCTCTGTCTGAGCTGTCCGAGCTCCTGTGGATCCCCCTTACGTCGTCCTCTTTACTGTGCAAACTTCTTCCTCTCCGAGTGACTGTGGAGCCTTCACTTGCAGTCGTAGTCTCCCATCTATCTTGAAGTAGTTAACCCACCCAATGGTGACCCGTGGCCTGTAACCAATTACTAGGCCTGAAGCCACGCAACCTGCTGGATCCGTGAGAACTCTAATTCAGAAATAATATGAAGGAGAGTGAGGTGAGGTTGGAATTGATTCTCCTTAGTAATTCATCACTGAAAGCCTCAGATTTCTCTTATTTAACGAACATACGTAAGTCAGAATGAATCAATTCATCCGCATCTGTTTACATCAGACTGTATCTGCGAGCCTCTTCTTCAGTAATTATGCTGATTTTGAGTAGTCACTGATTGTCACACCTGGAAATTGGAAAGATAGCCGTTTATGTAGAGAATCATTTTTTTATTTATCCAAAGTAATATGGATGAAAGCAACACGGGATACTAAATGGATGGTGAAACTGCATGATAGTGAGTATTTTAGACTTATTTTACCTCATTTCCTTGTTAATTATTGGATTGATAGTGAAAGCTAAATTCTGAGAAATTATATACTTCAGGGAACTTAATGTCTAATTTTTTATCAGCTTTTCGGCTGACTTTTATGGATAAAGCCTCTGCGCATCCGCTATCTTGGCTTAGCTTGTGCATTAAAGGTTCCGTTCTTTCATTTTCCTTTCTTCCATGGGTTAATACATGACACTATGGATAAATTCAACATTTTTTCTGAACCCATTCATCTCTCGAATTTTTTTTCGATGGGCCTCTTTATAGTCTTCATGCCAGCAGCCCTTCTCTTAGGCCTGTTTGCTGATTCACGGTGCGTTAGCAGCTCTCATTGTATATTAGAAGCTCCGACTGTCAGCTTGGCTGGCTTGTTTGATGCGTTTTCAGTACCTGATTCAGAATCAGGTCTAGAAGAATCCCACGAAAATTCTTTCCCTGTAGGAAAGTTACCTGCTCAGTTGCACTGTTTAAGCGCATGCATCCAGAGTACAGTCTTAACCAGTTTTACTCTGAAAAGAGCCTAGACAGCCTGGACAACAAGGGACGGGAGAGTGTCGTGTTTGGATTGCAATATTTGTCTGAGGAACTATCATCATAGGAGAAATTTGTAAAGAAAATATCATTTAATCGAAATCCTTGTACGAATGACAATAGAAAGCAAAGAATAACTGTAAAGTGAAGAGAAATACCCCATAAAAAATCGAGAATTCTAGGAGCTGAAGAGGATGGGAACTGAACTGATCTGTGGGACCAACTTCTTTTCTCTTCTCCATCAATTTCTTTCTTGTGATGCTTTCCCTCTCCTGCTTATTTTATAAACAGGTTCCTTCATGTATTGCACCAAATCGATCAGTTATCTCTCTTCTGGCTTGATTCCATTTTTTTTTTCTACGATGCGCATGGAGGAACCTACCTTGAATAGTTCTCTTTTATCTTATTTCCGACAGGTGCCACTGCCACATGCATTCAATATATATTTTCTATAGTCCACCCTTCACTCTATAATTCTTATCTTTGCCTCAGGTGATTTCTTCACGGACAACATTTTTCTATGTGCTAAGCAGCTCTTATAACCATCTTAACCTAGATTTCTGTTAATGCGAGAAATATTCTCCATTTTATTTGCCCTATCTTTATTCTTGACAAATAATTCTCCGTGTACATTCCTCTCTCTTTGCAGCACAATTTCCAGTGATACACACCCATAGTGATTGGATGCTTATTTAGACACGAGAACTTCTTATGCACGGAATTTCGTGATTCTTGAATGTGGCACATCATCTACTACAATCAATCCGCATGGTGAAGATTGATACGTGATTGGCATTGCTGTATGCACACGGAGATCATGCCATTGGTGTTAACTTGGATGGTCTTGACTAGCTTTGGAGATGACCACCCAACCCCTACCTCCGGAAAAATCATTAGACTCACTGACAAAAAGTGTGTTCTTAGCCTGTTTGATCGATCATACTTCTGTTCCATAATTGGTTTCTTTTTTTTTTTTTGGGGGGGGGGGGGGGGGTTAAATGGCATTGGTTGATGCAAGATGGCTATTAATTTTTTGTAGCAGCACATGCTCTTTAGAGAATAACGCATGCATCACATGAGATGGAACGACATATCTGGATATCAAAGCTACAGACATTTAAGATCCCTACCTGATCATTGGATTTCGTAACGCAGGTCACTTGCCAACTTCTTGGTGTGGTTCTAGAGGAGACAACTCCCGACGAGCTTCAGGTTTTTTCAGTAATATCTCTGATCTTTTAAGGCTCGTCTTGGGCAGGAGTCTGATGATGTAAACCTCCTGCAGATGCATGCCACTGTGAGACACTCTGTGAAGGAAGTTTTACTTGAAATAGCTAGATCCTGCGATGTTTATCTGATGGAAACCGTTAATGATGATGAAAGCGAGGTGATCACTGCTCATCTATTTATACCTTCATTAAGATAAATATTCTCTAATGTTACTTAAACTGTAACTATGTTATATCTCGTGAATTTTATTTTATTTTTACATTTTTTCTCCAACATAGTCCCTCTTGTGGGTCTGCTCCCCTTGCTCTGTACATGCAACGGGTTATTAAATTCATTCATTTCCCAGAAAAGGCATTTTGAATCTATCTGATCTCATGATCAGATACTGACAGCGACTGGCTATAAAGCTTCAGTATACTGGAAATAGAAGCTAATAGCAGGTGTTTTATGCCACAGGAGAGAGCCCTTGCAGCATTGAAGGGCGCCGGCTTGTTCGACTCTGGCCTGTTGATAAAAGAGAAGGTGAGTCGAAGGTTGACCAGAAAAAAATTATCACTCTCGTATATGTTCTTCTCAGTCTGTCATGTCAATCTTTTTGTGTGCATGATTATCTCATCGTCAATTTCTATTTATGAGTAGTTTTATGAGATTTAGTCTCCTTAGAATGCGGAGACGAGCTTTTTTAGCTATTTACAATTTGATGATGCTGAACGCATAAATTTAAGTCTTATTATGAATAAATTCGTTGACTGGGCCGTGCAGCTTATCTCCAAAGGGCCTGCTTATATATATATATATATATTTCTACATAGAAAATGTATATATAACGTAGATTATGTTTTTTTGTATTATCTTTCAGCTTTTTTTCCTTATAATGTAGATAAAGAAAACCAGCTATTTTGCTGGGCATTCCCTGATTCAAATCCTCTTGTTTATCTCGTGAGGATTAGTCTCCCGTTGACCTAAAAATATGACCAAGTGCTTTCCCGGCCGTCTCCTTGACTTCCGATTCCAGGTCCTCTTCTGTGGCACTGAGAATGGAAGGTCCTCTTTCGTCAGACAGCTGGAACCCGACTGGCACATCGACACGAACCCTGCTGTCATCCACAATCTCTCTGTGAGCCCCCTCCCTCACTCTCTCTCTCTATGATCGCATCAGGTGCGTTGATTTTCCTCACTAAGACCTCCCGGCCGTCTGCAGCGGTTCATCAGATTCCAGCTTCAAATTGGGCCGGCTGCGGCTTTGAGCACCGCCCCTACCAACATCTTCTCCTCTGCGAGCTTGGAGCGGTACTTCTCTCTCTAGCCACCTGAGGCCACACGAGTTTGCTCAACCCCCCTCCCCATAAAACTCTCTCTCTTCTCTCTCTCTCTCTTACTCACTCTCACCAGGTGAGTAGGAGCTGGTCTGTCTGAAGGCGGCCGGCAGCTCCTCCCGAGTGTGTATGTGTGCTGATGCTTTGTGGGGCCCCTCTTTGAAGGACTCTCTGTGGACCGGGGTTCCAATAGGTTTTTTATATTAGAATGTGTATAATTGCTGCCGTCACGTGTAAGTGGGCTGGGCTTTTCGGCCCATATTTGTTCACGGCCCATTATGGTGGACCGCACATACGTCCGTGGATGCGAATCAGGAAAGTTCGAGAGAATGTGTCACGCGGAGCTCAAGTGGGACCCTGGAGGTAGTTGGATTGGTCCAACAGTTGGTCCGTTGTTCGGTTTCCAGGGGCCGGTGAGCTTCCGCCTGTGCTTCTCCGCCCACCACGTGTGACTCTTCTTATGCCGACGTCCACTGCATGCGCCGCTGCTCTCGCGCACCGGCTGTCAGATTACCGACGAGCCCATTCGGTCCCTCTGTCCGCAGGAGAGATCTGATCGTCTCTGTCTGCCACGTGGCAAGTTCCTCTCCCTATCCTCGGTGGGCGTCAACACGTTGACAGACGAAGCCGTGAGTCGTGGACCGCGTAAGCACGCGGAGAGGGCGGGGTCAAGCCCATTGGCGGCAAATATTCGTGCGTCCGGGTTGACCGATCCGTTCCGATGAAATACTCTCTCTTGTGGGGAATAATTCCGTCATTTTTCTCCCACGTGTTTTACGTCACCCCTCGGATCTCTCTCATGCCCTTGTTAAGACCCCCAAACCCCCTTCCTCTCTCTCCAGGAAACAAAACGCCTCCTGCCCCTCTCTCTCTCTCTCTCTCTCTCTCTCTCTCTCGCTCTCTCTCTCCCCTTCGTCTTCTCTGGGCCGTTCTCTGGTCCTGTCCCGGGTCATACGGGAGTGATCGAGGGATGGTAAGCTCGGGAAAGGAGGGGGATCGCGAGGTTGTTCCCGTCCCAGTCCCCCCGGCGAACGACGAGCACGGCAAGCTCCCTCCGGCGGATTCTCCGGCGGAAGGTGGCGCGGAGGAGGAAGATCCCAGCGACGATGGCTTGAAGGTCGCCGGAGAGGTGTCGTGGGGGAGCGACGAGATCTCCAGGGAAGAGGATTCCGACGGCGGTACGCCGGCGTCGTGGAGTGGAGAGTCTGATAGCTCCGGCGTGGAGAGCATGATTCACCCCGAGGAGAAGCTCCTCTGTCCTCCGGCGCACCTTCCCCAGCCGGAGAAGCCCCTGGGGATCAGTACAATCATGTCCAGGAGTGGGGAGCTCTTCCGCCCCATGGAGCGGTCTCTCTCCGATGGCTCCGGCGGCGGATCCGCCATCGGGAAGTACCTCAGAAACAGGGGAAGCGTTCTCTCGGCAGCGCTCGCGAAGAGCATCTCTTCTCTCAAGGAATCCGACTCCGTCTCCGAGTTCCACCTCTCCGGTCTCAAGGTGACCGTCCGTCCCAAAGAAACGGAGGAGGACGCGCGGGACCCGAAGATCGTCGGTCGGATCAGCTTCTTCTCCCGATCCAACTGCCGTGACTGCACGGCCGTCCGCTCCTTCTTCCGGGAGAAGGCGCTCCCCTTCGTGGAGATCAACATCGACGTGTTTCCGGCGAGGAAGAAGGAGCTGATCGAGCGCACGGGGAGCGCCTCCGTGCCGCAGATCTTCTTCAACGAGAAGCTCGTCGGAGGCCTGGTGGCTCTCAACTCTCTCCGCAACAGCGGAGAGTTCGACCGGAGGCTCAGGGACATGGCCGGTTGGAAGTGCCCCGAGACCGCCCCTCGTGTGCCGCTCTACGGCTTCGACGACGCCGACGAAGAAGAAGAAGAGAAGGATCGCCAAGACGCCATGATCGGCATCGTTAAGGTCCTCCGCCACCGGCTTCCGATCCAGGATCGCTTGAGCAAGATGAAGCTCGTCAAGAATTGCTTCTCCGGCGGCGATCTGGTGGAGACCGTCATCAATCACCTCGACTGCGGCCGGAAAAGGGTACGCCCCAGACGAACCCCACCACCATCCCCCCCACCCCCTTACTTCTCTCTCTAAATCTTCACCGCACGATTCAATCTCTCCCCTCCAAAGGGGAAAATCCCAGCCCTTAATCAACTTCCCGTATTTTCCTTCTCTCGATCCGATCATTCCTTAATCGTGGAACGCATGATCCGGCGGTTTCCCCGTTCTTCCCACGAATCAAGGCCGTACATCATTTAAGCGGGCCCCACATCACCCGCCGGTTTTCACGCATGGCCCTTTCGTATCCCGAAACCTGGCCCACACTCGCCTAATATCGGCCCACTTTGAATATCCCTGGTCATGCTCCTGGCCCACGATCGTCATCACGTGCCTCAGGAGGCTCGGCCCCTTCTATTTTTGAGGTTGCACGTGTCGAAGGAGTCGTGGACACGGCACGGTCCCTTCGGCGACATCAATAGAGGCTACAACTTGTCGCTCTAGAAGTGATGAACCGGTTCCCCTGTTCTGACGGAAACAGAGAAGAAGATGTCTGAAAACAGTTGACTTTGTTAAAATCTTCAACCCGGTTGCCGTGTTTTATCTGTTATCTGCGAGTCGGACTGTGACCGCGGTGACGACGGCCGCCGCCAATTTCACACTCGCCATCTTATCGGTCCAATGGTGGCTTTCTATTTGGCTCTGGTATGTACTGTTGTCGGTTCGGGTTTGACTTTCTGTTCTCCTGATTTCAGGCGGTGGACATCGGGAAGGAGCTCTGCCGGAAGCACTTCATCCACCATATTTCCCGGTGAGTCCTCATAAGCTCACTGGTACCTCCCCCTCTCTGTTCGAGGACGTTGACTTAACGATGCTCCTTCGTTATGAACAGTGAGAAGGAATTTGAGGACGGGCACCACCTCTACCGGCTCCTGGAGCACGACCCCGTCATACTTCGGTGCTTCAATTTCAGGGCGTCAACGAGGGATAGCGAGCCGAAGTCAGCGGTAGCCGTTGGGCGGCACCTCACCAAGCTCATGTGGGCGATACTGGAGGCCTACGCCTCCGACGACCGACGCTATCTGGACTACGGCCGGATCAGCGCTAGCGAAGAGTTCAGGAGGTATTTCCCATCTTCATCTGTATAAACTCTGAGTTGACTGGGGATTTTTTTTTTCTCTGTGTTGACTGGGGGAATGATCTCAAAACAGATACGTGAACCTGGTGGAAGATCTCCAGCGCGTTGACCTCTCCGTGTTATCCGTGGACGAGTCAATGGCCTTCTTCCTGAACCTGTACAATGCCATGGTCATCCACGCCGTCATAAAGCTTGGGAGGCCAGAGGGGGTGATCGACAGGAGGGCCTTCTTCGGGGACTTCTACTACATGGTCGGCGGCTTTCCCTACTCCCTTACCGTCATCAAGAACGGCATCCTCAGGTCAAACAGGAGGCAACCTTACTCCCTAGTGAAGCCCTTCAATGCCGAAGACAAGCGCCTTCAGGTGCCCCACTACTCCCTCCCTTCTCTCCTATCGTTGACCGAGAGAGAAAATGTCTTTTGAGAAGATGACGATCCGACTCTCCTCATCAAACAAATGTGTTTCCAGCTGATGCTCCCGAAGGTCAACCCGCTGATCCATTTCGGGCTGTGCAACGGGACCCGCTCCAGCCCGACGGTCAGATTCTTCTCCGGGCAAGGAACCGAGATGGAGCTGAGGAACGCGGCCAGGGAGTTCTTCCATCGCGGCGGCCTGGAGGTGGACTTGGACAAGAGGACTGTCCGCCTCACCAGGATCGTCAAGTGGTAAGCTTTGACTTTTTTACCCGAATCAATCTCCTCCCTCCCTTCCTCCCTCCCTCCCCCGCCCCACCAACCCCAAGGAACCCGTCAGGACTCTTCCCTCTCATGGCGGTCAACAGGTACAGCGCTGACTTTGGGGACGAGAAGGAGATACTGAAGTGGGTCATCTCCTACTTGGACTCTACCAAGGCCGGCCTTCTGACTCACCTCCAGAGGGACGGAGGCCCCGTTCATATACTCTACCAGGACTTTGATTGGTCCTCGAATTCCTGAGCAGCACCATCATCACCATCATTCTCATGCTAGAGAGAGATTGGAACGTCGCCCTGCACGCTGGATCGAGAACAAGTCCAGGAGAGAGAAAGCGGAGGCAGATGCGATCATAGACACCCGGAGAAAGATTTTATACGTTATATACATTATATAAATCACCGTCGCATTGTATATGGTGGTCTTTGTGAATGTATATTTTACAAGAGGAAGTTCCACAGCAAGGTACACGTGGCACGTATGCGAAGGATACAGACTCTGGGGATGCTTCCACGTGGCTCCCCCTTCATCTTATTGCCACGTGGAAGACTTTACGTCAGCATGTCACGATAAAAGCCCCTTAACGTACTCTTCTGGGCCCACAACTAGAATTGGCAACGGCCAATGCATGATAAATAGGTTTTAAAATGATTTAAATATACAATGATACAAATATGATACATTTAATATTTATGATAAATATGTATGTGGGGAGATTTTACTAGTGGTTTCAAGAACCACTGCCTCCTACAGTTCTTCCTTCTTGGGTCAGAGTTCATTAGGTGATGACAAATGTCTAATCACTTGACGACATTATGTTCGTGACTTCAGCTCCATCGGCTGTTCACTTCCTCAAGACGAGTATGGGGCACCATCACTAAATAACCCATTCAAGAGTGACCTAACTTTTTGAAAGCTTTCGTAGTTCATACAAATGCTTCCAAGGTAGCCATTAGAGTCCTCCTGCAACAAGGACATTAGGTAACCTTTGAGAGTTGTAAGTTGAATGAGACATAATAGAGATTTTCTATCTATGAGAAAGAAATGACTACAATTGTACATTGTTTAATCGTGTGGAGTCATTATCTACTAGTGAGTACATTCGTGTTCTTCACAACAACATGACAACTAGTTACATCAACTCATATAAGAAGCTTTCACCTAAATAAATGTGATGGTAAGACATTTTGGTTGAATATGACTTCTCCCTCTAGTATAAATCAGTCCATTTCAATGTTGTTGTAGATATTTTGAATCACAAGGGGATGTTGGCGAACCTCACAATGGTATCAGCACACACCATGACCTGATGGATGAGATCCAAGTAGCTTACATGATGGATGCAATGACAAATCACTTCATATAGCAAGTAGAGGTGGGTGAAACATAATGCTTTTGGGTGGAGGATGAAGTGTTATATGTCGATGGTTGTAACCATATGTGCCATGGAGGAGGACTACAATACCACTTTCTGTAAGAGGTCTATGATGCATTATAGGCGAAGCATTTAGAGTCACTTATGACCAACATCTATTTTTGGCCTCACATGAAGAGGGATGTGAAAACTTATGTTTACCCATGTCTTATATGTCAATAGGAAAAGACAGAGTAAATGACAAAAGATGTGGGAATGTTGCTATTACTACTTAAACCTGAGCAACCTTAGAAGTCATTGCCAACATATTTCATCACTAGACTACCCAAGGTGGACAACCACGATGTAATTCTCATGGTGGTAGATCACTTCTCGAATACTTCATGTTTATTGCCACATGATCGGATTGTAAGGCAAAGGAAGTGGTCAAATTTTTTCGAACACACATTGTGAAGATATGGGGCATCTCATGCATCATTATCTTATATTGTACACATGATTCATGACACTTTTTTGGTCAGCTCTCTTCACCCTACTTGACACTAAACTAAACCTCTCCACATTATTTCATCCTCAAATAGATAAACAGACTAAGAAGACATATGACATGCTCAAAGAATACTTGTAGCACCGTGTGTTTGTCATAAAAGACAATTGAGTGGAGTTAACATCACTTAGTTCACCCACAACATACATAGAGCTCTTCAACTAGATATTCATTTTTAAATTGGTCATTGGGTGGCAACCTTTCACACCCCTAGAATTAGTGAAACAATATGATATATAGTACTTGCTGACAATATATCGATTTGTGAAACAGTGACAATAACTCATTGACGAAGCCAAAGAAACATTGATGTGGGCTCGTGATGTAGCCCAACACTAAAGAAGCCTGAAGCCCACTATTGATGTACTTAAAAGTTCATTACTATTGCAGCTTGAAGTCCTCTACTAGTAGACTCCAACACCCTTGTGGACTCAAGAAACCTTATTCTTGACTCAATGGATTTAAAATCACCCCCTTGTGAACTCAAGGGACATGTCCTCTTCAACTTGTGGATTCAGAGCAAAGGGACAACTATTGTAACATATTTTTCAAAGATTTAAGATGTGACTTCGACCCCCACAACACTAGATTTGATCACAACTCATTCAAGCCATTCCCTTCTCACATTTCACTACGTCAAGTGGTATGAGAGCAAGGTCAGCGTTCCAAATTTAGATTTATAAGATATCATGAGGTAAAATGATTCACATCAACAACAATGAAACTTATGAGGTATGTCCCATTTCAAAATCAGAGTTTGTTGATTTCAAGACATATGGAACAAAAATGGGAAGCTTTAAATGACATTTTGAAGCAAATCTTAGCACAAATCTCAATAGTGAAATGTCAATCTTGTGGTCAAATTGGTCAAAGATAAAATAATTTTTATAATCCTTTAAAGAAAAACTTATCAAATGATATAGGAAGCTCAAAAAGTAGATTAGATTATGATAATTATAGAGATTTTTGAATGAAAATTGATTTATCTAGTTTTATTGAACATTTGAAAATAGAAGAATTTTTAGATTGGATTTCTGAAGTTAAGAGATTGTTTGAATATATGAAGATTTCTAATGAGAAATATATGAAATTGGTTGACTCAGTGGGGCCTCAGCATGGTGGGATCAACTACAATCCACTTGTGCAAGATTATAAAAAGATAAAATTCAAAGTTGAGATAAGATGAAGAAATTATTAAAATCTAGATTTCTTCCTCTTGATTATAAACATATTTTATATTACCAATATCAAAGTTGTAAATAGGAAAGTAGATCTGTCACATAATATGTTGAGAAATTTTACAAACTTTCTTCAAGAGTCAATTTGACCGAATATGAATCTTATATGATATCTAGGTTTAAAAGTGAATTTCGATGAGATATTAAAGAAAAGATGGCTTTGCAATTATTTTTCAAATTAAATGATGTTGTTATGACATCAGAATGTGTTGAAGCTTTACTAGAGAAAAGAAAAATCAAAACTCAAAATTCTACTAATGTGTTAATATTTCAGTCAAACAAAACTAACACATATTTTATTTGCTACTAGTAATGAAAGATCAGCAACCTCAGTTGCACCAAATCTAAGTGGATCTATTCCTAATGATCTAAATTCTTCTTTGTTCCAAAATATTATAGATGTAATGAAGAAGGTCACAAGTCAAATACTTGTCCAAAATGTGGTGCTATGAATTTCTTAAAAGTTATAGATGAAGATGAGATTGAGGGTGAAGAAGATCATGAAGAAATTCAAGAGAATGTTATTGAAGATGAAGAAAAAGAGGACTTTGGTCACTCTCTAGTCATTCAAAGGCTTGATGTATGCACCAAAGAAGGAAGAACCTCCCCATCATTATAATATTTTTAGAACAAAATGTATTGTTGATGAGAAGATGTGATGTGATTATTGATTCTAATAGTAGTGAAAATATTTCTTATTCAATGGTACAGAAATTAGGGTTGAAAACTAAAAAACATCTACATCCACATAAAATTAGGCGGATAAAGAAGGATTATGAAATCAAAATTACAGAGACGTACAGTTAAGTTCTCAATGGAAAAAAATTATTTTGATGAAGTTTACTATGATGTTATTGAGATGGATGTCTGTGATTTAATTTTGGGTAGACCATGACAATATGATTTAGATGCAACTCACTTGGGCAAAGATAATCATTATGTTTTTTACAAAAATAGCGAGAAGTTTATTTTACGTCCAATAAAAGAAAATGAGTTTTTCAGCATAGTTAAATAAAAGAAGCAAGTTATGATGATGAAAAAAATGAACTTTTTAATACTTTGAAAGAAAATTATGGAGTATTTATGCTGGTTAAAAAAGATAATATTTCTTTAAATTATTCTGATGTTATACTTGAGGTAGCATAAAATATGTTAAATGAATTTTCTATCACACAAGATTTTCCTATACATTTAACTTTGCTCAAGGACATACAACATCATATAGATTTGATTCCTAGAGCAAGTTTGCCAAATTTACCTCATTACAAAATGAGTTATGAGGAGAATAAGATTCTATAAGAACAAGTTGAAGAGGTACTAGAAAAAGAATTAATTCATAAAAGTATGAGCCCATGTTCAATACTTGTATTATTAGTTTCAAAAAAAGATAAAACCTGGAGAATGTGTGTAGATATTCAAGTAACTAACAAAATCATAGTGAAATATAGATTTTCAATTTTAAGACTTGATGATATGCTTGACATTCTATCTAAAATCTTCTCCAAAAATTGATATTAAAAGTAGGTATCATCAAATTAAAATTTGTCTGAGTAATGAATGGAAGATCGCTTTCAAGACGAAAGCATGATTATATGAATGGTTGGTTATACCATTTGGCTTATCTAATTTCCCAAGTACTTTTATGCGAATGATGAATCATGTACTTAAGCTTTTCATTGAAAAATATGTTGTTTGATGATATTTGATATATAGTATCACAAAGGAAGAATATCATCATCATTTGAGATTTGTATTGACTATTTTAAAATATAATGAGTTATTTATAAATTTGAAGAAATATAAATTTCTTATTTTAAGTTTAGTTTTTCTAAGACATTCTAGGTACAAAAGGCATCAAAGTGAATGAAGAAAAGATTGAAGTTACTAGAGATTGACTAATTCTAAAAAATATACATGATATTCGTAGTTTTCATGACTTAGCATCCTTTTATAGAAAATTTATTCAAAATTTTAGTTCAATTGTGGTTCCCATCACTAAGTGCATGAAAAGATAAAACTTTTAGTGGACAAATATAGTAGATAGAAGTTTTATTCTAATCAAAGAAAAATTAAAGTCAAATGTGATGCCTCAATTACTAAAATTAGAGCTATATTGTCTCAAGAAGGTCATTCAGTTATTTTTTATAGTGCAAAATTAACAGAAGTCAGAAAAAAGTATACTATGTATGAATTAAAATTATGTTGTGTTTAGATCATTACATATTTAGAAACACTATTTGATTCAACGAGAGTTTATTTATTTACTGACCATCAAGCTTTGAAATCAATCAATAGTTAGACCACTATCAATAGAATGCATGCTAGATAGATTTCATTTATTCAAAAGTTTTCTTTTGTTATAAAACATAAATTAGGATAATCAAATAAAGTGGTTGATACGTTGAGTCAACAATTAGTATTTTTAGTTACAATGAGAGGTGAAGTTAGTGGTTTTGAATGCCTAATAAAACTCTATGTAAGAGATGAAGATTTTACTCAAATATGGTATATGTGTAAACAAGATAAACCATCCAAATGATTTCATATTTTTTAAGATTACTTCTTTTGAGAAAATTAATTATGTGTCCCTTGAACTTTTTTGCGTGAGAAGTTAATTCAAGAATTACATACAAAAAGACTTAGGGGACACTTAATCCATGACAAGACTTTAAAAATGATGAAAGAAGGTTATTATTGACCACAACTTAAAAAGAAAGTTGATTTTTTTATGCAAATATGTCAAATTTGTCAAGTTAATAAAGGATAGTGCTAGAACATACGTATGTACACTCCATTACCCATTCTAAATAAAGTATGAATTGACATTTTTATAGATTTTATTTTAGGATTATCATGTATTCAAAGAGTAACAGATTCTATTTTTGTGATTGTGGATAGACTTTCAAATATGACTCATTTTATTGCATGTAAAAAGACTAATGATGCCATTCAAATAGTATTTTTTTTTTTCAAGGAAATAATTCATTTGCATGGAATGCTTAAGATTATTACATCTAACACATACTCAAATTTAGTACTATGAGTCATCTACAAATTGATGGTCAAACATAAAAGGTTAAAATGATACTTGATAATTTAATTTGTTGTCTTTCAAGAGACAAATCAAGACAATATAATATTGCCTTAATTCAAATAGAATTTGCATACAATTTTATGATAAATCGGTCTACAAATTACTCTCTATTTTCTATTGTCTATTGTTTTCCACCAAAATTCTCTCTTGACTTTATTGAAGTACCAAAAAAACTTGGTACTAATGTAGCTGCAAATAATATGATAGAATACATCCAAACAATATATGAAAAATGTGGAGAAGCATTTTACAATCAATTATTCAAACTACAAGGAAATGGTAGATAAAAAAAAAGAAAAATCTTTGAAGTTAGTGATTTGGTTATAATATACTTGAGAAAAGAATGATTATCAATAGAAAATTATCACAAACTCTGTCCACAAAGTATGGTCTATTTAAAGTCCTTCAAAAGATTAATGATAATGCATGTCATTTACTTATGAAGGACAATAAGAATCTCATCTACATTCAATATTATGGATATCTATGAGTATTATCTAGAGCAAGTTAAAGACTCTAAGACAAGTCCTTTTCAAGAAGGAGAGACTAATGTAACCCAAAACCTGAAGCCCATTATTGAAAAAGCATGAAGCCCACTATTGATGCACATAGAAGTCTATTACTATTGCAACTTGAAGCTCATTTTTGTTAGCTAGCCCAATTAAGAAATTAGGCCAATATATCTATTTTCATTATTTTTCATTTCATCTGAAATTCAAATTCAAATTCAAAACTCAAATTTTCATCTAAAATTCAGATTAAATCCAAAATTCAAATTTTCATTTTAAATTCAAACTTCATCTAAAATTTAAATTTTCATTTGAAATTTCAATTTTATTTCTCATTTTAGAATTTATTTTTGAAACTCAAATTTCATTCAAAATTTGATTTTAAATTTTGATTTTATTTGAAATTCAAATCTTGGCATCAAATCGAGACTCTTTAGCCTATTTAAAAGCACCCCATGTAGACCTAGAGGCATATTACTTTCTGTCAAGATAATTTCATGAGTTTCTTCTCTTGAAGTTCTCTTCTTCTATTGGTGGACTCCAACACCCTTGTGGATTCAAGGAATCGTGTTCTTGATTTTGTGGGTTCATAATCAACCCCTTATGGACTCAAGAGACATGTCCTCCTCAACTTGTGGGTTCAGAGCAAAGGGACAACCACTATAGTACATTTTTTGAGGATTCAATACGTGTCTTCAACCTCTACAACACTAGAGTTGACCACAACTAGTTCAAGTCATTCCCTTCTCAAGTTTCGCTGCGTCAGCTTGTCATATGAAAAAAAATGACAACTGAAATTAGAGGGAAGTATAATATGTCGTTGACAATTGGGTGTTGTTTCAGACATACCCCCGTGCACAAGAGCTTCCATCAACAAAAAAGTCGAAATAGACTGGTTCTCTATTATGACACCATTTAAAATAGTGGCGAAAATTGGGTGGCTCGCCTACATTTCCAATTGCCTAAGAAAGTTGGGTGCATCCGGTTTTCCATATTTTGTTGCTAAAGCCTTACCATGCGGATTAAGAGGACCAAGAAAGGAATCATCTAAGGCGTCCACCACCTATGGTGCAGGCCCACTACATGGAGTAAGCTGATGATATACACGCCAACATACGACGAGGTCATCGAAGTTTGAAGGAGGGGGAGAATGTTACCATAATCGCCTTGCAGGGCGAGGCGCCCCGACTTCGGAACCTCACGTCCTGCTGTGGCCGGCGCACACGGCACAAAGGATTCTGCTGTGCCTATGAAATGGCTGTTTTGTTGATGCCTTCGTGTCTTCCCTTGTGCTTCTACGGGAAACAAAAACCCTAGTAATGCTGATCTTTTCCCCTCCATTATTGTACCGGCCTGGGAATGTCTACCTGACTCATGCTCTTCAATTCATCCTGTTAGATTTTGTCTGGTCTTGCATTCTGCGCAACATATAGCTATTTGTACTATTATCGGCAGAGATATATTATCTCCGAATTGTTCTTCTTGTCCGTCTTGTTCCAGTACCTGGTCCATATCTGCGAGTGTCTGGCTTTCTGGTGCTGTAAATGTATTCTCTGGGTGGAATCTATTCCAGGCTCATGTGCAGCCCATCCATGCCCTCGGGCTTAGAGTTTATTCAGAACAGTGGTAAGCCTCCGTTAATCTGTTGCTCACTAGTTCTCGCCATCGTATCTGGTCTGTATCATGCTGTGGCTGTTCTCCTTGACTGCGGATTAAATTATTCATCAGATAGTCTGGGGGACAGGTAAAGGCAACGTGGAATATCAGTGCATTCCTGTCTGTCTCATCTCTTCCATCTGGACTAAATAAAGGAAAATGAGTGATCCTCCTCCTCTCTCCTTGATAGACTGTGCAAATAATCAGTGAATATAAGATGCCATCCTTCTTCCGAAATTTAGGAAGGTTAGAGGTTCTTCATCCCTCTTGAATGTAAATATATGGTTATTCATCCGTATTATAGTGAATACACTTGTCATAAGTATATGCGGTCTCACTGTTGGATTATGTGAGAAATACTCCACCATGTGATGCGGTTCTCGTGTTAGTGAAACAAGCAGTTTTTCAGCGTTCTACGTATCTGCAGGCTTTCATGTCTTCCATGCCATCCCAGGCCTCTTTTCTTCCCCGGTGAGAGTCAACCTAGTGTTCGTGGAAATGAGCTAGTCTATGGCCATTTGTCAGGCCTTCAGTGTTATTCCTGCATGCTCCATTTTAAACATTAAATAATAAATTATAAAAAATACACGGAATTATACAATATGAAATATTTTAATCTCACGCAGCAGAGTTTTTATTCCAATTTTACCCACTCTCAAGAGTTCATCCAGTCCTTATCAAAGACGTGATTTTTTCAGTGATGATACCCTCCGCATTTAAGAGTGGGCCTGAACCCGAATTTCCAAACGAGTGCCCATTTCCATTCGGGGCTTGATTTCGGGGCCCGAGTTGGAAAAATGGTGGGCCCAAGCCCTGCTTACCTGGCCCATCCTCATCGTTTCCCGAACGTTTTGAAGTTATCCGGAAACAAATATGATATCACGCCATTGTAAGACCTTCAGAGCAGTTTCAGCCCAAAAACATAGGACGGCCGGCTTGAACGAAAATCACTCCCTGATCTTGAGAAAACAGCTGCCGGCCCAATCGAAGACCGACTGACTCCCATCTGGCCATCAGGCCAGCTAAGTATCTATGCTGGCCATTTATTCTGCAGATTTGGAGCAACTTGCGCGCCACCAGTCAATGGTTATCTGATCCAAGCGCCTGTCTTCACTGAGGGTAACTAACCCTTTCTTGTCTCCTCCGCCTTTCCTCCCTTGAAGTGGGCTGACCACTCGAAGCTGTCCCCACCGGGTTCGTCTTCTCCATCGACTGCTCCTCCACTCCTACTCTTCTGTCCCCGTCGGTCTCGTGTTCCTGCCGGCGCAGCCCACGTGCCCGCTGACCTTACGCGGCAGATGGGAACGAGGCACAGTCAAAGAGGTGAGACGCCCCAAGTGGTTCCATCTTCTTTGCCTTCGTCTATGACTGACTTCCATCTTCTTCGTGGTGAAAATCTGACCCACTTCTTGGTCCCCACAACACCCCGTCAAATGCTCGAACCGAGGGAGCTCCTCCGCCGCGCCACGTGGCGTCTCCGACCTTCAGATCAAGGTGCGCAGATTGGGCCGTCCTGATTTAATATTATTATTATTATTATTATTATTATTATTATTATTATTATTATTATTATTAATATTGGCAAAATTCAGGTTGCCCAGGTAGGGTTCGGAATTTAGACTATTTTGTAATATGGATTTTATTATTTTAGTCCTTGTGTACGATTCTAATTACCCAAAGTGTCTCTTCTCATTTTCTATTCCCATTGAGTACTTTCTGATTTAATACTCACCCGCATATACCACTGAACATGGAATGTTTTGCTATTTGGATTTTATTATTTTAGTCCCCATAGATGATTCTAGTTGCCCAGAGAAAGCCTTGTCATTTTTAATTGCCTTCAAGTACTTTCTCATTTATTACTGGCGAAATTCAGATCACCCGTGGATACTTCAAGATTAAAATTATTAATTATTTTTATTTAATTATTTTATTCCCTGTAAATGACTCTAATTACGAGAAATATCTCTTCCTATTTTCTATTCCCGTTAATATTAGCGAATTTTAGATCATCCTCGGATATTTCGGAATTTAGAATATTTTATTTTGTGGTTTTTATTTTTTTAGTAACTGTATATTTCTATAATTATCCGGAGCATCTCTTCTCTTTTTATATTGCTGTTCAGTACTTTCGGATAACTAGCGGAGTCGGCGAGGGCTGATGTGATAGAAAGCCATAAAATATACGCTTAAGCGAGTTCCATTAATCATGAGCCGAAGCAGACGCGCGCGTACGAAGGCGGGGGGCTGGAGGGTGTGGGGCCCGCGCGGTGTCTGGATCTCCTTTCTGCGTACGTCAGTCACTTCGCAGGTAAACAAACGGCTGTAGAGATGGAAGCGGGGTGGGGAGCGAGTAGGAAGTCGGATTTCACTTCCTGGTTCACGGCATCGGAAATGCTGCGGCGGCGGTGGCAGTGGCGGCGGCAGTGGAAGCAACAGTAGCGGAAGGAGAACCTGTGGCTGAGGGCTTCCGTCCCTTCTTCCTCATCCACCACCTGGTCGTCAGCGCAGGTTGTTGACGGACTCCGAAATATTGAGTAAGATGGATTTCGAGAGGATGCAGAGGCCGAACATTCAGGTGGGGATTGCGTTTCCCCTTTCTCATCTTCCTCCGTGGACGATGTTTTGCGGCGGTGGTGCGGTTTCTTCTCCTCGTCCTTGCACTCGTCTTCGTCCGCGAGGCCGACATTTCCCGGGGGATCTACCGGCGAAAATCTGACTCAGTTTTCCCGCAGTTATCTATCGTGTCCTGGATATTCGACTGTTCTGTTGTCCATTTGTCGACTACCTGTGCTGGGAAACGGCGTGGCAATTGTAAATTTTGTGTGGATGGGAGGGGGAGGGGTTTGGTAGAGGCCTGAGGTCTGACGATCTGATTCTTCAGTATGGAATGTTCTTGAGCGGTGCGAAGTTCGAGCCCCTCGTTGTTAGGCCGCTCGATTTATGTAGTTTTTGACTTGTCTTTCTCTGGTTCTTTTTTTTTTTTTTTTTGTATGTCATGTAGGAAGATGCGAGTGGCGGCGTCTCTCCGAGCAAGTTGCGTCGAGTACTCCTCGGAGTGGAGGGTAGGCGGAATGAAGAGGGAGAGCACGACTCCCGGTGCTCTCTGAGATCCGAGTATCCCGAGGTTGACGACACAAGTAAGAACATTCCCTGGCTTTCTCCTCTCATCTCATCGCCTTAGATTTGGGACTCTTTATGTCTCTGCTTTCGAGAGAAAGTTGAGGATCAGATTTGCAGGTGCGAGTTCGTCTGAGACCTTCAAGGATGTAGACATGCTTTTCTCGCTCCCTGATTTCTCCACCGTGACTGCGGATACGGCATACTATTATCAGCGGTCACAAGCCCTCAACCTGGGCAACGTGAGAGCCCCTGGATCCCACGAAGGTGACTTCCACGGACCTGACAATGCTTCTGCCTTCGAGTTCCAGAGGGTGGAGCGAGCTCAGCATCGTTCCTCCATGCCGTTATTTTCCAAATCCGCGCCATCTAAGTGGGATGACGCCCAGAAATGGATAGCGAGCCCCACTTCCAATCGCTCCACTAAGGTTACAGGGTCTCAGCTTAGGAAGACTGGTGGAGGAACGATGGGCCATGGAAGCAGGCTATTTGCTGCCAAGTTGCTGGAATTCTCAGAAGAGGCTGACTCTAAAGCTACTGATTCTGGTCAATTTAAAAAGGAACTTTCCATGCAGAGAACCATGGACTGGACGCCTGACCTTTTTCCTGCAGCAGATCCATATTCTAAGGCTAGCATTATCCTTGAGAATCCATTTGCTGATTCTGCTGGTGAGCTGGTGAATCTCTATATTATTTTCCTTGTGCATTTCTTGATGATGTTTCTTCGGACTTTTCTATTATTTTCATTTTATTTCTCCTAAGCCCTCCTCTTATTATTCATAAATCCTCTCAATTTTATGACTTTTTTAAAAAAAGTATCAAGTAATTAGCAATTGGAACGTTAAAATTTTGTACAAAACGGATATCAGAAAATACTTCATTTCACCGTCAATTTACCTACGAAATGGCATGCAAAAGGGAAGAGGGGATTGAGGGTGGAAGTGTCTAATTACGATCTTTTTGACTGCCTGATTTGTGTGAGTTTACTTGCTCTCACTATGCGAATTTTGCAAGAAGCAATGCTGCAGGATATCTCTCATCTGCACAAAATCGCTGAATGAAAAGTCAAATTGCGGTTTTAATTTTTTTATCTTCGAAATTTATATATTTTAAATAAAACTATAATCTGCCCGAGTGCGTCCTTGCCATTTTTTTCATCTTTACTTATTACTGACATTAATGTTTTGCGGATAATTTTATGGGAAGTTTTCCCCTTATTTTCTATTATTTGTGATTTCTCACCGTTCCATTTTTCAATGGTGATAATCTCCAAAAATCTCATTTAAGTTCAGATTTCACATGAAGGTTTTCAAAATTTCACAAAAAAATTGGCATAACATTGCGTACGTTTTTATTTTTGTATGTAAATTCTGGCAGTTGGTCAGAGTCAACAAGATTCGTCATCATTCATCCAAAGTTCTGCTCCATTCACAGCTCTTCCATCAACTGTCAGATCGGTGTCCATGAGAGATACGGGCACTGAGATGACACCCACTGCAAGCCAAGAGCCTTCAAGGACTGGAACACCCGCGAGAGATGCGACCCCAATTCGGGGTCCTACTTTATCAAGACCATCGAGTCCGGGCAGAACAGCACCTTGCTCTAGTCCCATTAACCCAATTGATCCTCTGGAGAATTCCAAGAACAAAGAGTTGTCTGATAACGAACTGCAAATGAAAACCAGGAGGGAAATCATGGCTCTTGGGACGCAACTTGGAAAACCCAATATTGCTGCGTGGGCGAGCAGAGAGGCGGATGACAGATCCACGTCGGATGGAATAAAATCTGTAGCTGTTGAACAATCTGTTCAAAGCATTATTGAGATCCGTGCAGCCGCTTGGGAGGAAGCAGAGAAAGCCAAGTACCTAGCAAGGTAAGCTAGAGTATGAGATCATCATACTTTGACCGGTTCACTCTGTCATTTCCGTCTACATCCCCCGAGGATTCAGACGCAATGTTGATTCTTTAAGGTTCAAACGCGAGGAGTTTCAGATCCAAGCGTGGGAAGATCATCAGAAAGCGAAGGTGGAAGCTGAAACAAGAAAAGTCGAGGTATTGCTCGTCACCTTTGGGGCATCATGCTCACCGATGCGGTTGCTTTGTGTTCAATCAACCTACTTTGAAAAGCCCAATGCATGCTGGTTTGACATCTCTACCTGGATTATGAGTCAAACTCCACTTTTTATAGTAACTGGTGACTGCTTGATTTAATTTAGCCACAAGACATCGGGCAACATACCCTCCTTCCCCAACCGTCAACCAGTCAGGATTCAGATATGAGATGCATTCTGCATATCTTGGAATTTGATACTCTGTTTAGACTACTGCTCTAGTATTCTAATGTGAGATGCGTTCTGCATATCTTGCATATCTTAGAATTTGATACTCTGCTTAGAATACTGTTCCAATAGAGGTATTGTTGCATGAACTTATCTTAACAAATATATATTAAAATATATGTGCTTTTAAAGACTATTATATTTTATTTTTTACGTTTACCCCAGATTAGGTTTCCAGTTCACAGATTCGGATTCATATCTTATTGTATGATACTATCTACAATACTGTACTGTTCCAGTGGAACTTTTCCTTTGCTTTTTTAAGAACTTATCTCGCCAAAGACGTAGATATACTTTTAAAGATGATATTTTTTTTCTTTTTCCATCTTACCCTAGATCAGATTTCCCACTTTCAGCCGTAGAATGCCCGTCTTAGATTCTGGTCAACCCCAATAAAAAACCCAGCTTCCACTGGATTGATTCCGGTTCCAATGTTAATGTGACACCAGGCGGTCTCCCGACTCATACGAACCAGGTTCCAAGAAACACACTATTCTAATCACATTCCTGTCACATCCAGCTTTCTCCGAGAACTGAACTTAGCGACGAAAAGATTAGGAATAATGAGATATAAACGGGTGGATCGAACTTAACTCGCTGCCCTGCTATTTACCATTTATTGGTGGTGGTGAATGAATTTTAAGCCTCTGCTGCTTCTTCCAGGTGAAGGTGGAGAGGTTGAGGGCGTCGGCACACGAGAGGCTCATGACCAGGCTAGCGGCGGCGAGGCACGAGGCCGAGGAGAGGCGGGCGGCGGCGGAGGCCCGCAGGAACCGGCGGGCCTCGAGAACCGCTCGCCAGGTGGAGTACATCAGACGGACCGGCCGCGTCCCCTCCGCCGCTGCTGCAGTCTTCTCCCGCTGCTGGGGCCGTTCCCCTTGACAGGTCCGCCTCCCTTCGCTTACTTCCTCTGCCGTCAATTGATTTGATTCCTCCATCTACGGTTGGCCAAGTGCTTCAGTGTGGTCCCGACCGGCCCCGCGATTAGCAGAGGCCGCTCGAGCCGCGCAGATGCCTGCCCAGCCCATCCCCTGGGTGGGCCCGCGCCAAGAGATCATATAGAGGCGTGTGTATATGTGTCCAGAAATAAAGCTTACAGTGTGTGTGACAGTGGTGGCCCCTCAACACTGAAGAGGACGTCCTTGTATGCAGGCAGATTCTTGAAGTAGATCCTGTAGGAAGAGTTGGGTGGGATCAGCGTCGATGATGGTTGTGTTAATCGTGCACCCAGTCATAGAAGGTGGCAAACCAATTCGCAAAATTGTGCATGAGCCTCTACGCCCATCATGGCCACATCGGACTTGAGCATGGGCGGCTCAGATGAGTAGAAGGGGAGGGGGAGGGTGTGAGGGACCTGAGAGCACTACCATTCCCTTGGGCGCTATAGAGGCTGCAGGAGAGCCACGTGCATGCAGCTGAATGGGATTCGACTGAGAGGTTAAGTGTCAAGATCCAAGTGACATAAGGGAAAACATGAAGTGCCAAGTGAGATATGGGAAGTTGGTAGTGCATGGGACTCTTCGGGTTCTCGTTCTCCCTTATGAAATGGGCAAACTTAACTCTGCATTTAGATCAGCTCACATCTCTTGTAACATCTCTTTTTGTGAAAGAGTCCACTTCGTTTGAAACTCTTGTGCAAGGTCAGCCAACGATGATCGCATGGATTGATGCTGTAGTTAAGTAGTTACCCATGTGACAAGCTGGTATCAGATTAGAGTTTGATGTTGTTGGGAAAATATGGCACATAAGGGCAAGGCCTCGCTAGTGTGAAGGGGTGCCTTTTCATTGTGTATGCTGTCACATAGGAGATTGGGAATTGTCTCCAACCCATGGAAAAACTGCTTCAGGATATGCAAGTGGTCACATTGGAGGTCATTGTACACATTGGTGATGCAGGCCTTCTTAATAGACATGACATTGATGGAGCGTATGATTGTGGGTGCATCTTCAATGAGCAAGGTGTTGTGCGTTAAGCTCTCTAAGTTTAAGGATGTTGAGAACTTCATTCAGGATCTCAAGTAATACTTTAAGGTGAGGCACACACCAAAGGCTGAGTATTTCATGCTTGCAAGCATATACCTCTCAAGAGACTCCAAGTTGTGGTGATGGTAGTTCCATACGAGGGACCTAGCCAAAGTTCTCATTGCCACATGGGAGGGAGGAGCTTGTGAATGAGCCAAAAGATCAGCTCATCCTCACAAACTACACTTAGATGACTGAGGGCACGTTCTATTGGCTCTGCCATACTAGCCAATAAGGAAATACGCAAAGTAACTCACTTTGTTGCTCATGGACATTAAGATCATATTAAAAGAAGACCATCTCTTAACCTTTATGTTCGATCTGGATATTTGATTGAGTGTAAAGATGTGTCGTCAAAGTCTACAAGATATCCAGTCACTTGTGGTGGTGGTTAACTATTAGTGGACTACTGCACATAGCCATGTGGCTAACACGACAAGGTGAGATTCCTCAAGCAGAACCTCATGGCCAATGATTATGTGGGCAAGCTAGGGGACCACAAGTGTGCATGACATGACATAGTGAATGTGCATAAATGGTACGGTATGAAGTCATATGTTACATCAATTAGGATTATTAGTGGGATTAACTATTAACCCTACATCACTTATTTCAATAATCAAGGGACCTAACCCTCTATAAAAAGGATTAGAAACTTAACACAAAGAGTACCTTAAATAATGTGATAAAATGAGTCATCTTTTGAGCTAAAAGTCTCAATATGAAAGTTTAGAATAGTTGTGTTGCAAGGATGTCCAATACCAGCACACACTCAAAGTATTTTGGTAAATAATTGTGTGACAAAGTGGTGTCAAAACACAATTTTGATTTTCCAAGTCAGGTAGCTACTTCTTATTATTTTTTTCCTTAAAAGAGGATGGGTAATATAGCATGGTTAAGGAGAATGGGACCAATAGTTAGCAAATTGTATGCTTTGAAGATAAGATGATGGAATCTGTTGCGACCATAGAGGCCTTGAACATCCAAATTCAAGAGATCAAGGCTCAATTCCAAACATCAGAGGAATGAGTCGAGGCTCTACAAAAAAACAAGTTATGAAGTCATTGCCTGCACTAACATGTCAAAGCATCACATAGAATTGAAGAGGTATATTTAAACCAGCAGATAACTTCACATGGAAGGTGACACAATCGAAGCATCAATAAAGCAATGCATCAGTAGGGGGAGACTATTAGTCACTAGTATACACTAATATGGCCATTGTATTAACCCTATTGACACATTATTTTGTTGGCACCTCACTTGTGGCATATCCTCTATGAGATTATCTACTATTTCACATAAACTTCTTCAATCCTCAAATTTTGTCCACATGTTTGTACATGCAATGACTTTACAAGCCATTGCTTGTAGGTCTTTTGACTCATTCCTTCGACACCTAGAATCAAGCCTTGATTTCTTGATTTTGGCCCCCCATGGCTTTTACAACATGCCCACAACAAATTATGCCACCTTTTCACAGTAGAGAATTTGTTGGTTCTTGGTTTCACCCTCTTTTCATGGTACATTATCTTTCTTCTTTATAAGAGAAAAAGGAATATAAAGTAGTGACCTGACCTACATAATGACACCGTGCTCTTATATTATTTTGTCACATATTTGCTTTCTAGAACGCTTCAATAGCATGCCTGCATTAAGCATACTTGAGACCCCCAACCAACGTAAAATTTCATGACCAAGAATTTTCAGCTAAAAGTACAAGTATTGGTATTGCCTACATTAGGCGTCAATTTTTTTTTTAGAGGATTTAAGCCTTTTCATTATTAGAATAAGTGAGGTGGGATAAGTATTTAATCATGTTGCTAATCATAACTGATGTCATATATGACGCCACCTCGTGTAATGAGTGCCTGCTATGTTAGGCCCATCGGACCTCACCTTCTCAAACTAACCATTGGTTGTAAGGTTTTGTTTGAGGAATCTCACCTCACCATGTTAGCCCCATGGCAGACAAACAATGAGGGAACTAATAGGATATTGGCAAGCAAGGCCACAAAAATGGTGACGGTTGTGGCTAGGGGTAGCAATAGCTGGGGGAACTGCAGCAAGATGTGCAAGAGCAGCCAAGGTTGACCCAAGACTAATGTAGACTTAATGATGAAGGAAAGTTGAGTGATCCTCCTAAAAAATGGTACTTCATTTGTAGTGGTGCGTATTGGGTGAAGGATTTTTTGGAGGAGCGGATAGGAATGGGGGCATGTACATGCTATGCACTTGGACCATGCATGAGGCATTAGCAATTGAGAGCAATACTCCTATGTTAAATCCATGGTTGAGTATTACTGCACACTCATTGTTGTAGGTTAAATGATGGACTCAATTTTAAATTTATAGTAGAACTCTTAAAATATCATTATGAAATATTAGGTGAATCTAGATAAAATCCAAAGGGATAATTTGATCTATTTTTAATACGAATCTCACGATCTAAAAAGATAAATAATTTAGAAAATAATAATAATAGAGATAAATTATCTATTGTCTAAAGAGATAAAAAAAGTTACAAAAAAATAAAAACAAAAGTTATGGTTTAAGATGAATCTCTATTATCTCTTACAAGTAGAAGACATTGTGTTGGATCCATAAGCCCATGAAGATACTCCTGTTGGAGAAAGCGAGAGAGAGAATAAAGAGAGAAGAGAGAAAGGAGACATAAGGGCAATCAAAGAGAGACGGTGAGGGGAGAGAGAGAGAGAGAGAAGAGATAAGGGTGTTTGGAAAGAGAGAAGAGCGAGGCAATTGGAGAGAGAGAAGAAAGGGAAAATGATGCATCATGAAAAGAAAAAAAGGTAGAGACAATTAGTCAAAGGAAGTTGACTAGTCAAAGATGTCATGTGAGAGAGAGGGAGAAAGACTAAAAATAAAAAAGTAATAATCGTGATCAAGGGAGAGTTCTCATTTGTGAAAGGGAGGTTCATTGGTGTGAGAGATTGTCAACAAAGGAGGGGGGAAAGAGTGAAAAAAGATAGCAACAAAGTCACAAAAATTAACTAAAAACTTAGAAACTAGAGACCTAAGATATTAAGAAAGATGTAGGGAATGATTTCCAGTCTATCAAACAAGAAAAGATTGAGAGAGAAGAGAGGTACACCAAGAAAAAGGGAGAGAGTTTGGAAAAGAAAAGGGAGAAGAGAAGAGGGGGAGATTGTTGGAGAGAAAAGATGCATGAAATATATATATATATATATATATATATATAGATAAATGTGTTTGTGTATGTAAAGTTGACAGTTGTGGAGGGAGACAATGACCTAGGGTTGGCTTATAAATGTATAAGACTAAACCACCCTTGTCTTATAGCCAAAGTATCTTTTGTATCTTAAGTATAGAAATAAATACTTAAATATTATACAGAAAAATATAATTATTAAATTTAAATATATATATATCTATATTGATATAAATTTTGTTTATATATTATTTATCTTGAAATAATGTTAATAATATACATTTTTATTATTTTTACTTTAGAATATCATATTATCAGGAACACTATAATAGAACATGGAAGATTCCACTCCATATGGGTGACAATTCATCCTTGTGGAGCTTTATGTCAAGAGTAAGTCTGCCTCTAATGATGTAGATATTGAGGGCAACTTACAGCTTTCTCTCTAAGAAATAGGCTATTGTCATGGAGAGATGAACACATCAAGACAAACAACTGAAAGTCACATATCCTAGTGAGTGTAGTATGTGGGGTCCTGATGTCAATCATAAGATGGGAGGGCCTAGAAGACTTTTTGGTCTTGCCCATAGATGAATGCAAAGTCATCTTGGGATAGACTTCCTCATATGGCACAAGTGGGCATCTTTGACAGAACATAGCAATGCTTTATTATGAGGATGAAAAGCGCAATGGTAGTGTAGGGGTCTAAGCTGATGTAAGTCCTACATGATTGACTAAAGCGGGATGCAATCACTTGCATTGTCATTATTAGGACCCAAATAATAAGATATTTTCTCCATATCAAACGTCCAAAGGACCCCATATGCACAGCACTCTACATCATCACGTGCATGGATGTGCGCACATGCAACTTTGAAGGGTGCAAGCAGCAGTATCACGAAGGATGCACTGCTTGTATCCACTACCATAGAAGATACGCTGCTATGCATGCGACAACCACAGTGGTATACTTCGAAGTGCACCCTCTAATAAAGATAGATTTTATAGGTGGGGGAGGACGTGACAACCCTAGTGTGAAGAAAGCCAATCCAAGGAACAAAATCACACCTAGAATCCAAGGGACATGGGCGCGGCGCGCAACCCATACAGGCATGTACCACTATGGGCGGGCATGCGTAGCATGCGTAGCATGCGTGGGGGTAGCGCAGCGGCAAGGACGCAAGCATGCACGGAGCAGTGAGGCTCGTGTATGGACACACAAGAGTCAGGTAGACAGTTCCGCCATAGTGAGAGCAAGGATCACAAGAGGTTGTGAACCTCAACAATGCAGCATGAGTGAATGGGGCATGGGGGATGACGCGGTACTTCCGAAGAATGCAAGCTCACGAGAATTGTGCCACGGGTAGACGGCTAGCGGGAACTTTGGCAGCCGTGGTATCGCGATGTGTATGTAGTGTCAACACGGGGACGGGTAGGTGCAGTGCACAACAGCACAGGAGTATACATGCACACAGATATAGGCTCGCTTATAAAAGGGGCAGAGTTCAACTTGATTGAGCAGACCAGTCATCCCACATCTTGTGTAATCCATATTTTTTTATGAAATAATGTGCAACCCTTTTATTTGGCACTCCTATGTAGGCTAGTTTGTACACAGGTAGATAAATGTGGCTAATGAGTTAACCCTGTGACAATCTATTTGTCTTTGCACCCCCCTACGTGCAGCTCGCCATCTCTCTCTCTCTCTCTCGCTCTACTTGCTCGCATTCTCTTTGTCCTGGCATCCCCCTAGTGCAGCTCGCCATCTCTCTCTCTCTCTCTCTCTCTACTTGCTCGCATTCTCTTTGTCCTGGCATCCCCCTACGTGCAGCTCGCCATCTCTCTCTCTCTCTCCACCCATCCATCAGCCTGCCCTTCGAAATCACCGCAAATCGAATGACACCGTCGCACATTAGAATCGGCTGTTCATGGTGTGGCCCCTATTCACTTCATAATATCATCATCAACAGTCCAGAAAACATACGAGACGGATTCACTACTTTTATTTAGTTTCACATACACAAAATACGAGGGAAGTGATGAATGATGAGCACACATCGCGGGAATCATTTACAGCTTCCGGAAATAGAGACCTGGGTTCACGGCTGACCTCGCCAAAGCAGGCGGGGAAGCCCACGAAGACGGACGGATACCCGCCTCCATTGACCTACGAGCAGCACGCGGAAGTCCTTGTCCTCTCCGCCTGTCTGTCGGCAAGAACCATACCCGTCGGATTCTGAGCGGGTTGAGCCCGGGGAAGCTTTCTTGCTGTACCCAAACAAGTATCCAGGACCATTTAAGCACGATGAGGGAGATCGAAGAACAACAGACCAGGATACTCAAACAAAAAGGAATGGAAAAATAAATAAATCTGACAGAGAATCAATAAGCGGAACGAATAAATGTTATACAAATTATGAAATCTTCACAAAAGAAAATCTTCCCACCGAGTAAGGGGTCGAGAAATCAACCGAAAAGGGTCGGATATGGTTGAGCTGGGCAGGAACAAGGGAATTCATTGATTCGAGACTGGTTCTGAAAAAGAGAGGCATTTATAGCGTTTTAAAAAGGTCTCCCAAGAACTAATTTCTTCTTTCAAGACAATATCATTTATGTTAAATAAATTAAATTTACTGAAAGAAAACCTACTGCCCATCTAGGCGGATTGGTCCGATTCCAATCCCTACCCGGAAAGGGATTGGTCCCTAGAGTCCATTGCGGGAAAATGATCCCCTTCTACCTCGGCTGCCCCGAATCTTAAATGCCCTACTGCAGCTAAGCGATACCGTCCATGAAACTACCATCCACTTGAGGCTCATCGTCGACAACGATTCAACTCTGAAACACAGGTAAGTAAAACTTTCCAAATCTATAGAGAAGGTATCCATAAGATGCTCCACCCAGTTCCACCCATGAGTGGACTGATAGTTGCTTCGTGACTGGCACGCCAAAAAAGCACTACGCTATGGCGATTCACTGAAGAAATGCACACGAGATTCAGAAAGAAGAGACCTTCCAAAAAGAAACTGAGAGAACAACGAGAATTTTTTAGTTTGTGGGATAGCGAGTGATGAGGCAGCAATAATAATAAAAGAAGACAGCAGTACCTACCTATCTCATAAAATATGTCATTGACGTTGATTGCAGTTTTTGCGGAGGTTTCCATGAAGAAAAGGTCATTCTCTTCAGCATAAGCACGCGCTTCCTGCAAGGACAATCATGAACCAGTAACTTTAGAAACTGACAACAATAGCAAAGGAAAGTGCACCTGCTCAAGTTCATAGCAATCTTTCTTAGGCATAAAATTCAAAACAATGCAGAAAATGAAATATAACACGCCAGAAATCGACCATGCAAGGATATGTAACAGAAAAAAATGTCGTATATGTTTCAGCATGACCCTCATTTCCCACACCGCATGGTGTTGTTGGTGATCATGATTTCCCCCACTAAAACAACCGGGATTTGAGGTTTAATAAGTTGGTAGAAGCACGTAATGCCATGAGAATATGAGGCCCCACAAAATCACAAGTTTAACAAGTTCTTATATGATCCACAAGAACCACGACTGTTCCACACATAACTGAGAACATGAGACCATCCGATCATGTCCTTGTCCAGGTTTAACAAAACATAAAGCATATGCCAAGAATTTTCAAATATGCATCCCAAATATACAGCCAATATGAAAACAAAAAGAAAGCCACAATTCACTAAGAAATGATGATGACTACAAATGGTCGCCCTGCTCTTGCACTTTTCCTATTTGTCAACCAAAAAACGAAATGCATAAAAGGATATTGAAATTAGGGCTAAAGTAGCCCAGGAATTCATACTATTCTAATAAGGTTAGAGATATTATGCCAAAATGGCGCCATTCCTTCCAGAACTTCCACAATCCGCAATGGCAAAGGCTGCTGAACTAAATTCCTCCTTGTTCTCTGCTATTCCCTACACAACCCACAGATGAACAATTGATGCAGTTGGAATCCCTCAAATGAGAACATTAAAAAAAAAAAACCAGAATTCACCTAAAAGGCATATTGATGACCATTAGTGGTCACCTTGCTCTTTCTTGAGTCTTCCTTTCCTTGAATCAAACTAACTAAAATGCATAAAGGAACAGACTCTTCCTTATTTTCTTTCTCTCCTCTATTTCTGTCCCGACCTGCAGGTTCTACTTCCATATTCTTACTTCTTCTTTTTTTTCCCCCTCAGAGTTCTTCTCTGTTTCTTTCTCCACGTTCAACGAGGAAGGATAGCCTTTCAGAAGGCTAGGTTAGGTCATCCGTCTAGACTAACCAATTAGAGTGAGCAGGGTAAAGGCTATCTGATTGCAAACACAGTGCCAATAAGGCCTAAAGAGCCAGATGCTATTCTGACGACAATTTTTTAAGGCTAAAGCCAAGAATTAACAACAAAAAACTAGAGAAAGTCTATCAAAGGACGGAATATCAACAGAACTCGTGCTTTTATAGATTCATTGCAATTGTAAAGATCATCGGAGATCAACATGTTTGCTCATTTCTCAGAGGATAATAAGAAGGAAATTAGAAATATGCCACAACTCTTTGATCCTATCAAGATTCCTCCTAGAAAGAGAAAAACACATTTTAGTAAGAGAGACGTAGTAATTTGGTAAGAAACAGGTAAGTAAAACCCTATTGTGGAGAGGAAGACTTTCACCAAAATGAAAAAGATAGAAAGAGCAGTCAATTAAAGAGGAGAAAGGCAATAACGTCACAGAGTTGAACACCCTAAAGCGTAAACCTCATAGTATTGGAGTGCTTTTGTGGAATCTTTCCAATAAATTCAAATGTATCTGAATCTCCGGATTGGGCCTCATGATTGGGTACAAAAAGATACGACCGAATACTATGGCAGTTGGCATCAACTAGAAGGAATTTTTTTCTCCAATTAGGAAGGAGAAAGGTAAAAAGTTATCAAGTAACAACGAATGAAAGTTATGTTATTGTCCCATCAAACGTGCCACAGTACTAAGTCATGATTTTCACCTCGTGAACACTCCTCCCTTAAATTGCACAATATTCGAGCGAAGACCTAAATGATCGTCGTATATAGAAGGACGCTCCAAATGGGGTAACGTCAGAAACTCGTTTTTTATCCCTTCACACATATCACTGACATCTTGTAGTCCCCGCAGCCCGAAATAACACGAAGCACACAAAATGTCATGTGCCTGATAAGTAAAATCCCAAAACAAATCTTCAAATATCTCCCATGATATTTGGTAGATGATGCCGTGGCCTCATTGAAGGCAAAAACTTGGCATCACTGTGCACCATTTCATGTTCTTAGTTTCAAGGGAATGATCCGGATGGGCAAAAACGTATATGCAATCAAACTTAAGGAGTAACAGTGCATCAGTCGAATATTAGTACAATAAAGTAATAAAGCAGAGACTTCTGTATTATAAATACACAACTGTCATCTTGTTAAGATAATACACATGAAATACGAAGCACCTAGTGGTCCAAATTTCTGTGATCCTCAGACCATAATAAAAAATGGAAAATTGAAACAAAAGGGAGACTAACATGAAGACTTGAATAAATCCAAAATTTCAGAAAATGGAAGACATGAAGAAAAGGAGTAGCAAATGCTAAGTTTCAAACATAATAGGATTTATCACCACTAAGGCAGTTTCGGAATAAGAATAAATCAGAAAATGGATAGTGAAGAAGAATGGGTCAAGGCACATGCCTCTGCTGTCACTTTTCTTTTGTCTTCTAAATCAGCCTTATTTCCGGCAAGAGCAGTCACCATATTTGGGTTACCTGCATCCAAAATTGTCAAATTTCCAATAGGCAACATTCGAAATACTCACATGCTCTAAAAGAAACACACAGCAGAAACGAGAAAAATATTTTGACAAACTTAACCTTGTTTTTGAAGCTCTAGTACCCATTTCTTTGCCCGGGCAAATGAATCCTGAAATGCAAAGAAAACTTTAGAGTGATTTTTTGGCACAAGGCCACACGAGTAATTTCCAAATTTTGGAGGAAACTGGTCGTACCGTGCTGGTGATGTCATACACGATGATGGCCGCCGCTGCGCCCCTGTAGTACATGGGAGCCAAGCTGTGGTACCTCTCCTGCCCAGCCGTGTCCCAAATTTCAAACTTAACGGTGGCATCGTTCACGGCCAACGTCTGCGAGAAGAACGCCGCCCCAATGGTCGACTCCTGCGGAAGAAAAGGAAAAAGATATGAGCCTAACTGCAAACACCCGATTCAAATCCCAAAACCGTACACAACATCGAGAAAACGGAAATCATCAGAAAGTAGAGCAAGGAAAATGACCTGGAATTCAAGGAACTGGCCCTTCACGAAGCGCAGAACGAGGCTGGACTTTCCAGCGCCCATGTCCCCCAGAAGCACCTGGTAAATTCTCCAAATAGGCAGGGAACCAAATAAATCGGCGATCACAAAGAGCCAACGGCATCTCTCAAAGAAACATAAAAACCTGAGATCCGATCGGAGGTTAGAAATAGAGAGGCGCAGAAATTTGACCACCCACCAGCTTCGCATTTATGTTGTTGTTTCCCATGGTAGCCATGGGAGACCCGCCGCCGGCGATGAGATCACAGCGCTCTCAGCCAAAGGGATCACCCGTTCCTCCCGCAGCGAAAAACTGGGCGACCGGCGAGGGGGGGGAGGGGAAAGGAGGCCGGGAAAATGTCGGAGTCAGCGAAGGCGGAAGGAAGATGATCCCCTCGACGAAGTTAGAGAATTAAAAGTCGTTGATTTTGTGGAAGCCTCTGGACGCCTGGTGCTTGATCCCTACGGGAAGCACCATTTCGACGGTTCTGATCTTCCCGAACTCCATCCCCACGATCCCACCGTCCGATCACGAGCACTCCGAACCCTTGGATGAGCCACGTGGAAGGAAGAGAACGGGTCAGTGCTCTTGATCGTTTCCATCCTTACGTCACTCACGCGCATTCACTCCCTTATTTAATTGATATTGTGTATATATACATAGATATTTATATATATCCTAGAAAACCGTCCATTAGAAACTACTATTTATTCCATAAGTGTACGTTTATTTAGTTTTAATCGCGTTAAAAATTAATTAAATTTCTAATGAGACTAGATATATTTCAATTTGGCCTAGTAAGCCTCTCTCTCTCTCTCTCTCTCTCTCTCTCTCTCTCACACACACACACACACACACACACTCACTCACTCACTCTCGGCCCCACCCACAGTAACCCCCAAATATTATATTGAGCCGAATGGGCCGAGTTATTTAATTGGACTGAAAGGAACATTTCTGAACGAGCGGGCCCAATAATGGAAACCCATTAAAAGAGGTCATGGCTTCCGGATATACCGAGTTTAGATAAATTTAATTATCTCGGTTGCTATTACGAAGCCGTCCTTTGGACTTTATTGGAAATCTTGTGGATTATGAACATGTGAATAGTAGAAGGGGAGTGGGGCAAGACGACCGCGATGGGGTCAACAGAAAAGTCAACGATGATCGACCTATAGTGTAGCTGATAATCCACCTCATCCGCCTTGGCTTGGAAGGAAGTCGGCGGGCTTCTTGGCAATTGGGCTCTGATTTGTCCCGGGGCATTAAATCAGCCCGTGCGTCTTCATGGGCTGGAGTAAAAAGAGAGCCCAATACAAGCCCATTAAAGCACGCTGGGGTCGTTGACCATAGAGAGGACTAAAAGCCGACTCCCACCATATCGGAGCTCGATTCACGTTCCTCTCTCTCTCTCTGTAGTCGTGTCCTAAAAAGGGGAAGAAACGAGAGGAACGTCTTTATGCATGGAGAACAAGATTCCCTCGAGCATGTCCACGTGCCCACTGTCAAGTCCGAGCGGCAGGCGGGGTTGACGGTGGTCCATTTGCCGGCGCTACCAGCTCAGCGCAGACAGCTCTCCTCTACAGGTTCACGTGCGAGCAACATCATACACACGTGTATCACACGAATTGCGCCCCTGGACATAGAGAGAGAGATATACATATACATAACGAGAGAGAGAGAGATTAGTAAGAAGGATATCGTCCGCGTGTAATGTTGATTAAACCTTTGCAGGGGATGGGATTGTTTCGACGTGACCTTCTCCGCTTCCTCTTAAACAGCGAAATCCTTACTGACTAAGGATTCATCTCTCTCTCTCTCTCTCTCTCCAGTGCATGGATTGAGAGGGAGAGAGGGAGGGGGGGTGGGGAATCTTTCTTTTGTAGCGTAGCCGAGAGCTGTTGCACCGGGTGTCCATCCCGTGGAGCAGTTTCCCCTCTGTCCGCTTTCCTTCATCGCCATGCGCCGCTCTCAATGGATCATCTCCTTCCTCTTAGTCTTTCCGATCCCCGCTTCATCACGGAGAACCCTCTCTCTCTCTCCTTCCCTCTCTCTCTCTCTCTCTCTCTATCTAGCTCTCTCCCTCTCTATCTCTCTCTAACGCGGCCTCTCCTTATTGCTCAGCTCCTTCCCATGTCCCCATCAGGACAGTCTAATAGTCTGCACCACATGCGGGGGGGGGGGGTCACAACTCACGTGTCTCCATCATCACGTGCAACCACTTGGGGGGGCTCACACGTGGGCCTCGCTGTCCCCGGACCTATTGCTGTTCCCCCGTCACGTGCCCCCACTCACGTGCAAACCAGATAGATTCGAGCCAAACGCCTGCGGTAAAAAAAACCTAGAGAGAGAGAGCACGGGGAAGAGAGAGAAAAGGCAAGGCTGAGTTGGGTTTGGTGTGCCTGAGTTGGGTTGACAGGACGGACGACCGCATGAAAAGCATCGAATTATAATTATTATTTAAATACGCGAATAGTGGGGCCCAGGCGTCTTCTGCGCAGTCGGCGGTGTCGCGGCTTCCGAGCCGGTGTCGTGGGCCCCAATAGCTGTCGCGGAATCTCCTCGCCGACCGCTTGGCGCCGCCGCCTACACGACGAGCGCAGCGGTCGGTCGTCTTACAACTTCCTTCAAGTAGTAACACGGTGAATTTTTTTTCTCTTCCCACAACTAAAATAAAATAAAATAATTCATGAACTAGACCAAGGTCCTACTAAGAGATAAGTGTATTAATAAAATATGAAATGCTCCTCTCCAAGGCCCAGAGTGTTTTGAGCTATGCTGGTTACCTAACGCAATACCCACGAGTCAAAATGAATACTTTAATGGGTATCATCGTATTGAAAACTAAAATATCATTACTATATCTGGAATTATGCATATCATCGATCAACTGCTTCTTCTTTTTTTAATGACCTAATCCATTGATCATATAAAGATAAGATTATAATATGTGAATGGGCAAATCTTTCGTTGTCTTCCTTATTCTAAGTAGGGTCCACATTGTGGCAAAAACTAGGCCTTTGTCTCCTACATCAACAAAGTTGAATTCAGTGTACCATCTACAGCCCATGTACGGTATAAAAGGAGGGAAGTTCATAATGGTTGTCGAGTTCCCTTGTCTTCGAGTGAGCACACCAATCTCGATGGCGTTTATCTAATTTCCTTCACATGGGTTGGTCTAAGATGGTGTATATTCTCTTATGGGTTCATTTATTCGAATCCATACATTATCTATAGAACCCTTTGATTGATTTTTATTTTTTATTTTATTTTATTTTATTTTGTGTGCTTTGACCTCAGGATTGGACGATTCATAGGAACGGTAACAAAGATAGACTGAAGAGATTTATGATAACGAAAGGTTTATCGGCGGAGCTGGAACTAATTAAGGATGGTATGCCTACAAGGTTGGAAGGATCTATTCTGAGATATTTTGAATCCAGGCGAGGGAAGACGTGACGTTGCAAAGTCAATGCCGGGGGGTGGGGGTGGGGGTGGGGGTGGGGGTGGGGTTGGTCCTTGGATTTGAGGTAAGTGCCTGAAAACGGCTCCGTGTTCGTCGTTTCCCGCGGATTCAGTCTACAGTGGCCACGTTGATGCCTATCATGTCAGACATGGAGGTCAAGGCGCTGTTAGATCGAGAAAGACCTTCGAGACACGACATGCTGTCCTCATACTTCCAAGCAAGTTGAACTGTGATCGTCAGTCCTAGAGAGAGAGAGAGAGAGAGAGCTGGGGGAATCCTTCCTCCTCTCGTGGTGCTCGGGAAGGTTGTGCTTCAGTTATTCTTCTATAAGAGAAGGGATTGAAAGCTCCTAAAGAAAGGACAACGGTTGCAGGTTACGGCGAGATGTGAGATTATCCAGAGGAAAACAATCATGTAGATGGCGGGCCGACTCGTTGTTGCAGGGATCGGCGTATAGATGTCTATATATGCACATATATTTTTCTCTCCATCTCTAGCCTCGTTCATAGGTGTCTTACTGTGCACCTATGCAGCTAAATTCCAGCGCTGCTGGCCTCCTATATCTCTCGATACGAAACCATCGCGTATTAAAGCTTAGCTTTTGATATCTGTTTGATTAAATTTCTAGCGACATGGATGGTAGTCACCACTGACCTCTCTCTCTCTCTCTCTCTCTTCCCCTCTCTCTCTCTCTCTCTATCCACTTCACCGTGGAAATCTGAACCGCAATCTACCGAAACCGTTCCAAGGGTTATCCTCCATGCGCTCAGATTTACCGGGCAAGTTCCCCTTCAAGTACGCCCACTTGCGAACGATCAGACGTCTGAGACTGATGTGACCAGCAGCGGCTAATAAACTCCTAGACCGCTGAACGAAACACACGACGGGGATGCCGACCAGATGGAGCTCTTCCCCCAGGAATCCATCCGTTGAATTCGGCTGAAATGGCTAAGTCATGCTAACATTTTCTAGCTGTATATATTTTATCAATTCATAAGATTGTCACACAAAATGAACAGTCTTTCTACGTACATTAGTCTTCACACTTATCACCAGTACTACGCCGTGCTCGACAAGCCTTCTGCTGTAACGTACTCATCCTGCGAGGGAGGTAGGGACGGTGAGAGAGAGGGGAGACAGTCAGCAGCAAACGCTGAAGGTGGCCTCAGCCGACGGTGACTGATGAGAGGTGTGGAAAGAGAGGGAGAGAGAGAGAATCCGTGGCGAACGGCGAAGCCGACGGTGAGTGGAGGGGAGGGAGGGGAGAAAGGGGGAGAGAGAGAGAGAGAGAGAGAGAGAGAGAGAGAGAGAGAGAGAGAGAGAGAGCATCCTTCCTCTCACGCAGCTCTGAAAGGTCGGGTTTCTCTTCTTCTGCCTTCACAGTATGTCCTGGCATAGGTCCAGATATCGTATCAAACTAGCTTCATCCTCTCTCTGTTCCGTTGTCCTTGTCCTTATCGTCTGTGATTCCCATTCACGTTGGCTCGCGAATCACTTCACTTTCATGCCATCACGAAACGCTGTACAGGGGGACCAGACAGATTGGACCGAGGCCATCTCAAAGTTACTGGGATCTCAGCTATAATAAGGTAAGAATCTACCTTACTAGAAAAGGATGTGATAATATATACACATAAAAATATCACATGACAAGAGATCAATTGGGTCTTGGATTTTTTGCCATGACTAAAATATAATGTTGACAGGGATTTGTTAATATTTTACGGGATAAAACATAACGTTTTGTTTGGTATTACGAGCACCTTTCTAGAGTGTCTTTAAGGAACTATGTTAAGTCCAACTCCATACAAAACATAACATTAGAACAAGTTGTTGAAAAATAAGTCTCGAATGTGGACGATGTAAGAGCATCTAGAAGACTATGTACATTAATATCTCCCAAGATCAGAAAATATTTGAATGTGGCATGAGAATGTGAGCATGATCCAAGTTGACGAGACCAAAATTATTTTGCTAGGTGTTACAGACTGATCAAAATTTGTTTGCCCATGGAAAAGTGACTGGGTACTCCCAAGAAATTCTTCAATCTCTCTCTCTCTCTCTCTCTCTCTCTCTCTCTCTCTCTCTCTCTCTCTCTCTCTCACTCACTCACTCACTCTCACTCACTCACTCACTCACTCACTCTCAATGGTTTAGGTAGAAAAAAAATCATAATTAAGAATCAGAAGAAAATGTGAAAGAATTGGATTATCGAACTCAAAATGAATGGTCGATGACTAGGGCAAGTAGACCTTTTATAAGCTATCCTATTTTATCCAACCAATGTAAAACTATTGTAACACGTACGTTAGACGCATAGTAACTCTTCTAAGCTCTGTATAATCATAATTTCAGGAAGAATACTCCAAGATACTATGCTGCGAAGAGAACCCAGTCTTAAAATAGGCATGAGTAAGAGAAAAGCACTCTGCTTTTTGGTTTTGAATGCAAGATACTACACACCGTTTGGCTACAAACTTCCCCCCAGAATAAAGACTGATGTTTTTGAGAAGACAAATGAAATAGAGCACATGTGGTAGAGTTTAGAGACACATTTCTAGTAGACTTGCCCCTTATTCTAGGAGATTCTTGAGGATATTAGTGGCATAATAGAGAATCAGTGTCGACGTAGGCAAAATTTATCTGAAAGAGCGATTCCTCTTACACTTCATAACACTCATGTAGTGGACTTGTGAAGAGAATATGTGCTGTTAGACAGGTTTCTCGCTCTCTTCTCTCAAGTTCATCGCCTCTGGCGGATCTAGAAGGTTTGTCCCTCCTAAAAATGTGGGCCCGCGTGCTGGCTCAACTCTGCCCAGTCATACCCAAAGACTAGGCGACTATTCTGTGGAATGTGAACACCAAGGTGCAACCGACACACCTAGCATGGAGACAAACCCTGGATATGAATACGTTTTGATTTCTAGCATCCATCTGCTTTCTGCCACCGCTCCGAGAGCCCTAGTGAGGACCATGCCTTCCCGAGAAGAAAGACACGGGGCATGTTAGCATCAGCGGAGAGAGCAGTCTGCTTGCTGTTTCGTCTCTTTAAGCCGTAAGCTGCGGAGGATATTCAGAAAGAGAGCCTCCGCCGGGAACATAACATCTTCGAAAAGATAACCTGCCAGGGGCTTTCTCAAAAGCGAAGTGTGGACAAAAATATGGAGATGCACTTTTCAAAGCGTCCGAACCAAAAAAATTGAATCGAGATAATTTGGCACGGGATCGTTGATGGTTTGTGATTTGGTGGGATTATGACTTTTTGCCCAAATGTGTTAGAAAGTGTATTTAATGTATATTCTTTCAGTGCTATTTTCCATGAGGATGTCTCTCTTTCCGAGTTGACTGCTCTCTCTCTCTCTCTCTCTCTCTCTCTCTCATCTGTATGTATATTTTATCATAAACAGCGATTCGCTGTCAATTGATGAAGCAACCAACATCCGTCTACCGATTTGAAAGGGAATATGATGAATAAAATTTAAACCTTAATTATTAATCTCTTTCTCTCTCATATTTCCTTCAAGGAAAATGAGTAATTTTAAAAATTCGATTCCGAAAGCAAGACGAATTTATGCATTTGTTAGAAGATGTTTTTTTCAGAAGTCGTTGCGGCAGTGAGACCCGTCTACACGCAGTCGAAAGAAAAACTCGCGAGTTGTAATTAAGAACTTACTTAATCTCTCTCTCTCTAAGCATATAGTAATTACAAACAGAAAGGCATCACGCCAAACCAAAAGAAATGAAAGAGAAAGGCGAGCCGTGGGTATCCAGTTCAGCGTAGGAATCGTTCCAACCACCCAATATTCCCTTAGTTTTCTCCCTTGTAATCTTTAACTCTGCATGTGAGAGGGACTTCAGCGCTCCCCTTTCGCCATGACGATACCCGATCAACCGTTCATAGGCGCGCAGAAAGGTGACATCTTTGTAGCTTTCCCATCCTCTCTGCCTTTCATGGACTTATTTAAGTGCTCGTGGGCCCACACTATATTCCCCATCAGACAGTGATACCTATACCAATAAAACCCTCGATTATCATTTTTAGAGCCATCTCACGCGCTATATTACGCCTCCACGCTGGTATTTGCACGAGGAATACCCCCGAGGGAATGTGTAGGCGCTGGTTTCGTTGTAGCTTTGCTCCCCCCGCTGTCTTTATCTTGCTCTCTGTCTAAACCTGCCGCCGGCGAAATTCCCCCGTTGGTGTGCGTATGATACGATGATTCAGAACATGCTCTATTATTTTAAGATAAGCCCAGCTTGCAGATGACGAACATTTTGACCGCCGGGCATCTTCGAGGAGAACGTGACTAAGAGAGAGGCTGGAGTATTATCCTCTCTTGGACGTAGACAAGTTCAGCATTTGATTACAATATAGGGACCTATCGCGATCGCCGTCCATTTGTTTTGACTTGAACGTTCTGATTATCTCACTTCATATCTAAACTGGGGTCTATGTTCCAGATTTGCGACACTCCTACTGCTGTCCGTGTGAATAAATACCGTAGAAGAATTCTACATCGAACGACGTTAGAACGACCACCGATCAGTTTCCAGTTGAAAGGCCTGTGTTCGCTTCCCAGACCAACCTAGCTGTCTTGACGATGTCGATTGGCTAGGGTTTTGGCGAACTGGGTTGCTGCGGTTTCTGATTTCCCCCCAGCCTTGGGTCCGAAGGCTGCTCGTCGAAAGCCCATACGGAGAGAACGGCGACCTCCGAGGATAATATTTCACGGAAAGTTTGGGCTTTGAAGGGAATCAATGGAGTACGGAGGGCTTTCGTCTTCGTGTTAGAAAGCAGCGAATTCTGCTTGTTGTGTTCTCGCGCGGTGGCAAGCTGCTATTGAATGAGCGAGATGGGAAGGGAGCTGCTCAACGAAAGGAGGGGCGGAACTCGCAAGCTTACAAAACCAAACGCCGCTTCTCTTGTCCTTTCTACTACTTATTCGTAGTGATTTAAGATGGAGGGAGGGAGGAAGTTGGGAGGATTGGAAGTAAGAGCCAACAAGGGGGACATGGCACGGAGCGAAGCCCTCATAGGTGTCATAGCGTTGGAAGTTTGCAGGAAAGAGTAGAGAAAGAAGGAGAAAAGGAATCACTGGACGCCAATTAGTGGATATGAAAACCTACAATGAAGAAAGAGAAACTTTCTTCGTTGATCAAAAACCCGCTGTAGGTTTATACTCCATCGTATTCAGTTTACATTGGATCGAGGTGAGGGGGAAGCGATGATCCAAACAGAGGGAAATCTGCCCAGCAGAGATCGACGCCAAGAGGTGATGCGATTGCCGACGACACGCAGATATACAAGGGTGCATTCCGGTGGCCTCTCTTCCAGTGAGCTTCTCCCCTCAGGGGGAAGCGTGCGAGAGTCTGGCGAGAGAAACTGGTGGATAACATCATCTAGTTGACGAGTCTTCTTTAAGTAGTATCCTACTTGATTTCATGTTCAAAAAATGTTTTTTTTTTTGCAAGAATATGTCCCAATGAAGTACAATCAATCCACGATCAGTGTGATCTAATGGGTTCGGTGGGTGTATTTGACTACACAGGAATATAAAAACTCGGTAAAAAATTTGGTTTTGATTTCACATCAAGTTAGTATTTCTTTTTCACAAGAGTTGATGTGGAGATGAGAATTGTGGGAGAGGGTAAGGCCTATAGGGGGTTGGTGGCCCCCATCCTTTGCCACATAGCGACATAGCTTGCCTGTGAGAGACGGCCGTCACGAGCCTTCTCTCTCTCTCTCTCTCTCTCTCTCTCTCTCTATCTATCTATCTATCTATCTTCCTTCCCTCTCTCTCTCTCCGTAATTTTTACGTAATTTTTTTATACTTTTTTACAGGGCTTGTGGGTACCACGGGTTTGGGGAAATGCCCCAAGAGTACTACAGTACCAGAGGGAGAAAGAGACTAATGATAATAAAATTGGAGGGAAACAAACAACCCTCACTCCCCACACTATCACCAGAGCCCCAATAATAAAGATTGTTAGGGCAAAGGGAGGTATAGAGGAGGGGGAGGAAGAAGAGAGAAAGAAGAGAAGCGCTCTGTGTCTTGACTTGTTTTTTTCTTTTCCATGTTTTGTTCTCTCCCTCCCTCCCTCTCTCTCTCTCTCTCTCTCTCTCTCTCTCTCTCTCTCTCTCTCTCTCTCTCTCTCTCTCTCTCTCTCTCTCTCTCTGCCTGTCTCCTTCTCTCTCTCCCTCTGCGATAGTTCTGAGTGCAACTGTGCGCTTGATTTTCCGCTTTCCTTTGTTTGTTTGTTGATCTCAGAGAACTCCTCGGATGGGGTTTGGAGGCTTTTGTGACGGCTCTTGTGCTCGGTAGATCTCTTGGGCCTTCGTTTTCCCCTTCCCGTGGTTTTTAGTTCTCTTCAGATTTCAGGAAACAGAAAGAGACAGATAGCTGAGAGAATCACAAAGTTTTAGGAAAAAAGTTAGGTGGCGGTGCGACCTCTACGAGTCCTGTGGTTCGATTTGGACTGAAGACAACAACATAGGGAAGAAGAAAGAAGAGAAGAAATAACGGAGTTGGAGATTTTGTTTTAGATCGAAGATGGCAGCGGCATCATCATCGTCATCTTTCTTTGGCATGAGAGAAGAAGATCTTCATCATCAGATGAAGCAGCAGCAGTCTTCATCAACACCACCTTCTTCTGCAGCTGCTCCGCCGACAGCCCCCCAGAAGAAAAAGAGAAATCTTCCTGGAACACCAAGCAAGTATCTACACACCAGCTCGTCATACTTAGTCATGTCTCGCTCCTCTTGATTCCAAAGTAATTTCGTCGGAAGGAAGATATCTCTACGTGTGGCTGCATGAGTGGTTTTCTCAAATCCATTTCATTCCATGGTTTTCTTCTCAGGCCTTCAAATCTCTGATTAAAAGAAAAGGCCCACAATCTCTATCATTGGAGTTGGAGCAACGGCCCTCCTCAAAGGATTTTTTTTTCGTACTTTCATTCTTCTTATCTCTCTTACACTCATCAAATGATCCCATCTTCGATTGCCCCAAATCCAAGCGAGTTTCCAATATCTTCTTGTGTTGATGATGGCCGCCATCTATTTTATTCTAGTATCATTCCAAATCAACTCAGGTGAACCCAAGACAATTGAATTCTTCCTCCTGTTGAGTCCTGTTGAGTTTTTTCTTCTTATTTAAACTGTACGGACTTCATGTTTCTCTCTTATTTCACGGCTTAGTTGGAAAAAGTTCGTCTTTTATTAGACTTATAGAAACCATATCTCTTCTATCTCTTCTCGTCACTCCATCTAAATTATTCTTGTTCGTGTTTCAATCTTATTTCACAAGTACATGGAGAAAATCCCTCCTCCAACCCATCAGATGTTTTTCTCTCTTCCATCTCTTCTCTCCATTGTATCTGGATTGTTCTCCTGCATTATTTACCGGTGAATTTCAATATCGATCTCAAAAAACTCACGCTGAAGAATCATCCACAGATCCGGACGCGGAGGTGATAGCTTTGTCGCCCAAGACTCTGATGGCGACGAACAGATTCATATGCGAAGTGTGTAACAAGGGCTTCCAGAGGGAGCAGAATCTGCAGTTGCATCGGAGAGGCCACAACCTTCCCTGGAAGCTGCGGCAGAAGAGTACAAAGGAGGTGAAGAAGCGGGTCTACCTCTGCCCAGAACCCACCTGCGTCCACCACGACCCGTCCCGCGCCCTCGGTGACCTCACCGGCATCAAGAAGCACTACTTGAGGAAGCACGGGGAGAAGAAGTGGAAGTGCGAGAAGTGCTCCAAGCGCTACGCCGTGCAGTCCGACTGGAAGGCCCACTCCAAGACCTGCGGCACCAGGGAGTACCGCTGCGACTGCGGTACCCTCTTCTCTCGGTATGGATCCTCTCTCTCTCCCTAGCCCATTACTGTCAATCGCGGTTTTGTCATCCCCCCTACGAGTTCGTGAGTTTTGGTGATAACCGGGTGTTTGTTTCCTTTCGTGGCATACTGAGGGTTAGGGTTAGGTTTGTTATTGTTGGACTCCGTGGTGGCAGAGGGTAGGGAAACCCTCGATCTTATGAGAGGAGTCAGAGAGAGAAAACGAGGTTCAGTAAGCCCGTGGAACTGCACTCCCGTGAGTTCGCCTTTCAAGTGTATATAGCCTACGGATTTTACAAATTTCGAAAAAAAGGCAGTCATCTTTTCAACGTTGGAATCAACGCCTAGCTCCCCTCGCCTTCGCCCACCCCCCGGCCCTTAATGTCTCTCTATTCACGTGCTGCCATTTGCCCAAGATTTCAGCAAATCTTGTTTCTTCTGGTTAGCCAGCCCTGCAACGTGCAGGTCGCTCGGTCCCTGCAGATATGGCCTGTCCACACTTGCACGAAAAACTATGAAAAATATGGAGGCTACTCCTAATATCTGCCTCTTCCGTCTACATGGAGCTTCCTTCTCTCTTCAACAATCGAGGAGAGAAGACCGTGGGAAAGCCAATATTCTTGACCAGACATAGATAGGGTATCACCAGTTCTTGCTGGGCTTTGATATCTATGGCGGCAGCTTCCCCCGGATGGGTAGTTTACATGATTTTGGCAAGCTTTTCTTTCACCGGCATTCATTCCCCCAGCTCGTTCTGTTTTTTCTTTCATTTTATGGATGATATTTCTACGTTAATGGCTTGCTAGTGGCGCAACTGATCCAAGGGGGAAAAAACCCTCGGAAGTATCAGTTGCGCCACTGGCAAGCCAACTGACATAGAGGGGGAAACCCCATTCTGTGCTTGAAACCACCGGTGAGTCGTTCCCGGCTTTTCCTTAGAACCAGCTCAGTGGTGGTCTCTCCCTCTTGCTCGCCGTTACCCGATGACACTTGATAGTTCTTGATACTCGGAAAAGATTGTCACTATGGATGAGAGCACTTGGGTCTGATCGTTTGAAGTCTCCGTTCGGCAAAAAGTCAACGAAGTGCCTGTGAACAGCGACCAAATCATTCTTATCCTAGAAAACGTTGCGATATCTGGCTCGACTGACCTTCCATTGTTTGTATTCTTCCAGGCGGGACAGCTTCATCACCCACAGGGCGTTCTGCGATGCCCTAGCGCAAGAAAGCTCCCGGATACCTTCTGGATTGAACACGATAGGAGGCCACTTGTACGGCGGCGGCAATGTGGGGCTCGGCATCTCTCAAGTCAACTCTCAAATCTCCTCTCTCCAAGACCAGAACCACCTGGCCAGCGCCGACCTCCTCCGCCTTGGGGGTGGCGCCACCGGTGGGGCACCGCAATTCGACCACCTCATGTCCTCCTCCAACCATTCGCCGTTTCGCCCTCCTCAGGCCGGTTCTTCCTCGAGCTTCTTCCTCAGCGGTGGCGCAAGCCAAGACTTCCAAGAATCTTCCCAGGCCCACCATTCCTTGCTCCAGAACAAGCCCTTCCATGGCCTCATGCAACTCCCAGACCTCCACAGTAACACCACCGCTCCCTCATCTTCCATGGCGGCGGCGGCGGCCGCCGCCAACCTGTTCAACCTTAGCTTCTTCACCAATGGGAACAACACAAGCAGCATCAACAACAGCAACAACGGGAATAATCCCAACGGTCATCTCTTGTTCTCTGACCACTTCGGCAATGGGAGCGGCGCTGGGGAGTCGGCAAATCTCTTCCCCGGGAACCTGATGGGGAATCACATGGATTCCGGGGTCCCCTCTCTCTATAACACCTCGGTGCAGCAAGAAGCGGCTCTTCCTCACATGTCAGCGACCGCGTTGCTTCAGAAGGCGGCCCAGATGGGAGCAACGACGAGCGGGAACGGATCTCCCTTGCTGAGGGGATTCGGGAGTTCCTCGTCTTCCAGCAGCGCCAAACCCACTGGCTTCAAGCCCAACTTCGGTGGCGGCGGAGAAAGCATGAGAACGCACGTCGAAAACGAGGCCCACCTTCAAAATCTCATGAACTCCCTCGCGAACGGCGGTGGAGGCGTGTTTGGTGGCGGCACTGGAGGAGTAGCGGCCGCAGCTGCGGTGACATTCGGGGGAAGTTGCACCGGTGAAGGTCATGACGAAGACGGTGGCTTTGGCGGGTTCAACCCGAGCTTATGCAGCTTGGATGAATCTAAACTGCATAACAATCTCTCCATGGGAAGTATAGGTGGATCAGACAGGCTCACCAGAGACTTCCTGGGAGTCGGCAGCATGGTGAGAAGCATGGGCAGTGGGATGTCTCAAAGGGAACAACACCATGGCCTTGACATCAGTTCTCTGGACTCTGAACTTAAGTCGGCATCAGCAAGTAGATCGTACCCTGGTCGGAATTTATAATGGAGAGGTAGAAACGACCCCCGTTCTTCCTCCATTCCTGCTTTTCTCCTTCCCACTCCCCCCAACTCCTTCCAAGGGAACCCAGAAAGGAAGCAATGGGATGGGGGAGATAGAGAACAAGCTTTTGATAGGAATGTAAGTGATTGAGAATACACTCCTCCTCCGACTTCTTCGGCCGCTCTGTCATGATTCTTATCGTTTAATTAGTAGTAGAGCTGAATACTCTACGTTGAGGATCGTAAGACGCATTTTCTTGCCTTCAAGAGAACTCGATCTCTAGATTTTCTAAGGTGTGGTTGTACTGCATGATAATGGGAAGAAGGGGCAATTCCTTCCTCTTTTGCCGTATCTACCTGTCCGCCTGTGTGCAGATTATGGAGACTAGTGTCGTGTACGCGTCATTCATCTCTACCTGCGGTCGTTTTGTCTTATCATGGCCGAGAGAGAGAGAGAGAGAGAGAGTGAGAGAGAGAGATAGAGAGAGGGACAGACAAACACTCAGAGAGACAGAAATATTTTGGTGGTTTAGGAAGCTGAGAATATCTTAGTCACGAAAACCTAGACCCATGTTGGTGAGATTAGAGAGGCCATCAAGTGAGAGAAGGGGCCATGTACCTAAGGAGAATGGATAAAGACGTTTGGTTTGTAACTTATATCGGAGAATTGTCGCGACGAAGATTGAGGTATCACGAGAGGAAGATAGAGGTTTTCTTCCTTTCGATGCTCCTGAACAGCCTCGAGGCGAGAGTAGAGGGCCCTCCTGGTGCGACAAAGAAGCCGTCTCTGATAAAGAAGAAAACCTCTCTCTCTCTCTCTCTCTCTCTCTCTCTCTCTCTCTCTCTCTCGTTCTCACTGTGTTCTCAGTGTTTTCCTTATCCTTTTACTGATGGCAGCTCTGACCTTGGAAACATGATTTTTTCCTGCACCGCTCCTGTCATGTTCACGAGAGGAACAGTGATTCTGCAACATCCACAGAGAGATAGATAGAGATAGGAGAGAGAGAGAGATGTACGCGGTATGCCCTCGTCATGGATAGATCCAAGATCCAGATAGACCCTGGAGAGGACTTTCCTTTTCCTGGGTTTCATCATGTCTTGCTGCGGCCTTTGTCAGCGGCTTCGAAGCAAGAACTACTCGAATGGAATCCGGGGGGTCCCGAAAGCGTTGACAGAGAGGCGCTGTTCCACCGTTGGGTTTCGATACGACCAGCTCGGAATCCTAACCCCCCCTGTACCGGGAAATTTCGAGCCCAAACGGATTCCCCAGATTCTGAATTCAGATTCTCTATAAAGGCATGGCCAAAAAACATATCTATCAAATCATTTTATCATAAAGATTTGGAATGTTTTCCTTGTTTTCTAGCAGTGGGAATGTCGATGGGCCTGGCTCGGCCGGCTGGGGCCTTACAGATACAGATACTGGGCCGGGCCCATTATTTAGTTTGAGATGTTCGGTAATGGGTCTTAAAGAGGTACTAATGGCCCGGTTGACTATGCTCGAGCCCACTTGGATTTCCCATCCTTTGACTTCAAGACCTAACTCAAAAAAAGGGTCAGGCCCAGCCCTCTCTCTCTCTCTCTCTCTCTCTCTCTCTCTCCAGGATGGAGGGGGGCCACAAATCAAGCAGTGTATCCGTAGGATTTTTTTCTAAAAAAATTATTTCATCAATGAGATTACTGTAATGGCATAGCCTACGTATGGTCCACTTGGTCTGACAAGGAAATGACCTCATAGCCGGGCCTGATTTTCATACATGGGCCGAAATGGATCCTATGCATAACATGGGCTTCCCCACTAAGGTGGCCCACCTCGTGTGTGGATACCAATAACTATCCTCATCTGACGGCTTCACCAAAAGCCGTCTTTTCCATTTGGGGTAACCTGTGACTTCCCCCCCTCTGATATATTAACGGATACGGTTTCCATTGAATGTTTCCTTTAAGGGAACCCGGACCCAAAGTTCCGTTGGCGTGGGCCTGTTTGTTGGCTCCGCCTTCCCCGTCCTCTTCTCCTTGGGCGTGCCCTAGAACGGCTTCTCCACGTTAAAAACTGAAGCAATTCGGTGGAGGATGGATCGAACAGGGGGGTGGGGGGGATTCCCGATCTGCGGCAGTGGGTCGCTTGGCATCTCGAATTCGTCTCGTGAGATGATGGGTCGGGGCTTGTTTGGCTGCTGAGGAATTTCTCGGGGGTTCTGTTCTACTGGCGCTTCTCCGACCTTCCAGAGGAGGAGACGAGGGGCCCTGGTGAGCGGGCGGTCGTTCCTGGGGATGGAGCCCATGGACATCGTCGGCAAGTCGAAGGAGGACGTCTCCCTTCCTAAAGGTGCTCCATGGCTGTCCTCGTTTTCTGGGACCTGTTTTTCCGATATTATTATCGACTATGAGGTCGAAATGCGCTTCTCTCGATTATCCTGGTATTTTGTTTCTACATAGCTGTTCATGTTACCCCCGCGTCTTAGGTGTTGGATTCTGGGGGTTTGTCCCTATCGGTAGCGTGATGGTGTTTTATTCTTTCACGTTCCTCGAGCAAATTATTCCTTAGGTGCTTCCGTGTTTACCATGCGATTTGAACTTGGGGATCGAAGTCCTGGGCTTCAATTTTTTAAGCGTATATCCTAAATTGATTCGGCATCTGTCACAATTGGTACTCAGGAAGGGGCGTTCAACGTGTCTTTGTTTATTGAAATGGATTAGGTCTGGATATTCGGGAGTTGCAAAGAGAATTAATGGTTCTGAACACTATAGAAAATCTCCTTTTAATTAATTGGAAGTTACAAATTTGTGGGTTCATTACGTGACATATTTGGGTTGAAAATACGATTTGTGGTAGACGAACGGACAATATGTAATGGGTATGGGTGGCATCGTAGTACTGACCAGAGTTTGGCGATTAGGGATAAAGTAGTTGGTGAAGACGCACTAGTAGTCCCATTTCATACTTTTATTTCCTTGATATGTGCCTTCTGTCTAAGTAGAACTCTTAAACCTGTTGGGCCAAGATAATGTGCTGTCGCACAATTGATTAATGAGCTCATTGGTCCTGAAATAGAGGCCCTCTGTAAAATGAATTCAGTAATGTTTGAAAGACATCCCAATTTGAAAGTAAAAGTATTTGATTTTCCTCATATCAATTTTGAGATCACCTGAAGCAAGAACACGAAGCAATTTCTTTGTCGACTAGGTGAAAAAAAAATTATGCTTCTCTTTATCAGAAAAATCTTTATTTTTTTTAGATCTGGGATCCCATAGTCTGGAAGTCCCTGTAATCTGTGTCTTATTTTTCTTTATCAATGTTAATCTCTCATATTACTTTGGAAAGTGTGAAAGCAGAGAGAGAGAGAGATAGGGACACTCCATGACCAAGTCTTCATGGTAAGAGAGGGCATTTTGGATGGTTGGAGGCTCCGCTATAAAGCAAAATCCATGGAACTCTCCATATGTTGGCAACCGTTTAAATGGAGTTGGCGGCAATATTCCTATTAAGGATTCTCTACCAATTTTTTGTACTCTACGTGGAGGGAAGAGCAAGGGAGTCAATAATGGGGGTTAATCTTTTAAGAAAAACAGGCCAATGGGCTAGTTAATTCTTCCACCATGAGGCAAACCCATAGAACTCTCAATGTTCTTGGTAGAGAATATGGGAATGGTCATACAAGGGTGTGTGGTCACTTGTGGTATTTAACCATTTCTGGCTTTATACTCTTTTTATTTCAGACCATACAAAGAATCCTCCATAAAAAAAAAAATTGCCATCAAAATTGGCTGCCTATGATGACTTATCGAATAAATTCGTGTATTCTAGATTGATAGTGTTACCTTTTTCACACTCTTTTTACGAAAGATACCGTTTAGTTTTGCAATACCTTGTCCTCTGTATCGTGAGTGTGCTAGGTGACCCCCTGGTTCATTCAATTTAACCTTCCAAGAACCTGGAAATATCTGAGTTGGAGTATTGTTGGATTTGACTGCCTATCTATTCTCAGATGAAACTGGTGCTGTTGGCCCATTCCTTGATTGAAAATACGCCAATCTCTTGATGTGCAGTGTACGTGCACAAATGTCCTTGCTTACTGTTTTCCTTTGACAATCCATTGATGGTTTGATATGCTATATTCTGTTCATTTGTCAACTGTGCTCTCATTGTCGTTGATTCATCAACGTGAGTCTCCTTTTACTGCAACCCACGGCATAACCAAGCTCCAAACATTTTCAGGCCTATTGAAAGGCAGAAAGTTCGGTTTCTATATATTTTGTCGCAATATTTATGTCACGAGGTAGCCGTATCTACCAGTTTTCTATCCGATACTTTTTTGTGATGCATTCTGGTTAAACTTCAAATCTTGGCTTAAGTCCTTTATTATTGCAAATTAAAGTGTTACATATCGAGGTAAATTATATCTAATGGTAATGCTGGTGGCAACTTTGCCCCATGAAAGTTACTGAAACATCTAGAATGTTGTTCTGCTGGCACTCATATTATCTTTGGTTATCCAGCGACTATGTTTAAGATTATCAAGGAGATGTTGCCACCTGATGTCCGTGTCGCAAGAGATGCACAAGATCTTCTTGTTGAATGCTGCGTAGGTAAGCAACAAAGTTTTGACCATCTCATTTGCTTACTTTAACTGTGGTGTTCATGAGAGCCTTGATCTCCAGATCTATTGCCTCTCTAAAAATTAGGTCTGTCTTAGGACTGGTCTGAGCAAAGCGTACAAGCCATTTTATATTCCTTTGAATGACTACAGATGACAATCTTACACCGCTCTTCCACAGCATGAGAAAATATTTTAAAGTCTCTAGTTTCAGAATATGTCGTGTTGCTTCCTTGTTTTTATTGAAATTTTAGTTGCTATGTTCCCTGCTTTTTTCTTAATATTCCGTGCTGTAGTCCTACTCCAAAATCGCCAATCGCATTTTCCTTTTTACTCTCATTCTTGAGGCAAGTGGGCTGGCAGATAGAGTAATTGTCTTCTTATGATTTATTTTATTCAGAGTTCATCAACCTTGTCTCATCAGAGTCTAACGAAGTGTGTAGTCGAGAGGACAAAAGAACAATTGCTCCTGAGCATGTTATCCAGGCTTTAAAGGTTTCTGATCTTGACCTTACTCCATATTTATTTCATTAAACAATGTTTTATTTGTCTGCATAGTTTTTTTTTCTAGTAATATTTTCCCTCCCAACACTCCCTTCAAGTTCAAACTTCCAAAAAAATTTGAAGGATATCCTTACTCTATATGTGGCTAGCTATGATCTCTTGCATGTGCCTTTGTGGCACTGCAAACAATGTGGTTTAGTAAGATGTATTGGCGAGGGCCTTGAAGAAGGATTATCATGTGGAGCGTGGACTGCCATGCCTATCCAATGATGGTTAATCTTCTTCTGCTGCTATCTTAGTTCCATACTTCTTATGATCCTGTGTTCATCCTTTGAATCGATCTTCACTTCGCCCTCCTCTCTGTGTGCTCTGGTCTATATTTGTTTTATTATGTTCATGTTCTCTGAAATTGGCCTCCTAATTGTGATTTAATTAGGCAATATGTTCCTTACGTCTCTATGCCTCTCGTACCATCCCAGGATCTTGGGTTTGGGGAATACATCGAAGAAGTCTATGCCGCCTATGAGCAACACAAGCTGGAGACCCTGGTTTGTTCTCTCTCAGAGTTGTACAAATTAGTATTGTTAAATAATAATAGCCCTGACCGCTTTCCACCCCTTCATTTGTCACGGTCTTGTTTTAAACCCTAATTTTTGGGTAACAAAGCCCAGATGATTTTCTTCTCATTGTTTAGCCGCCCGCATCTGTAAGTTACCAATCATGGAGCTTTAATGATGAAACTAGAAAGCATTGTGGAGCCATAAAAAAGGGCCCCCTTGGCGCATATTCTGTCCGTCTTTCTCACGGCTTCTCGAGCTCCTCCTCCCTCGAGATGTTAACGGGCGGAATTGGTGGTGGTGGTGGTGGCCAACAGGACTCCCCGAAGGCAGGGAAGTGGAGCGGGGTGGAGATGACCGAAGAGGAGGCGTTGGCCGAGCAGCAGCGGATGTTCGCCGAGGCCCGCGCGAGGATGAACAACGGGATCAGCATCCAGAAGCAGTCGGACTCGGACAGGAGCGTAGAAAGCTGATGCCCTCACCACCTGGGAGCTTCTCTTTAAAGGGACCGGCCTTCCTTGTGAACCCTCCCTCCCTCTCCTTTAACTTAGCTTCTGTGGTGGCCCAAGATTGTAAATTTGTCTTCTCATGATATCACCTATCATTGCCTGACTGGGCAGATGATTCCTGAGCTTGTGTATATCATCATTAACCCATTTGAGCTTTTCTTCTACTAGTAGTCTCAACACATGCCCCACCGACTGACTCTCTCTCTCTCTCTCTCTCTCTCTCTCTCTCTCTCTCTCTCTCTCTCTCTCTCTCTCTCTCTGAAAGCCTGTTGATAACCCAGATAACCAAGTAAATCAAACGAACGATGAAGCAAACCAAAAGCAGAAAATATCCAGGTAGCCACAACAAAGGAGCAAACGGACGGGAGTCGAGGGTAAAAGCCGAGAGTGCAGCCCCAAGCAAAGGTCTCTCTCTCCACACTAGAAGACCACAAATCTCAGCAGTAGAACATGACGCGCTTGACATTCTCCTTGAGAGCCGGGAGGGGCCTCACGGCGGAGCTGGGTGGCGTGCGGGTGCTACGCGGCCCTGCGGCGGCGGCGGCGCCGCGGGTGGCGGCGGCGGCGCTGGTCATCGACCCGCTGTCGGAGGTCTCCGGCTCCATGTAGAAGCGAGCCCGGAAAGCAGCCAAGTGCGCGTAGTACGCGGGAGGCACTGCAGAGATACAAAATACCAAAAGCCCTCTACCTCTCAGAAAAAACCCACAAGAGAAGAAGAAACTTGGTGGATTAAGAGCAGCTTTTACCTATGGAGACGGAGCGGGTGCACCTCGCGTAGCTGAGAGAAGAGAAGAGAAGAAAAATCCCAGAGTGTTAAGCCTTGTTGGATGCGGGAGGGCGGGGAGCTGTTCAGGGGAGAGAACGAACAGGAGGAGAGGGAGGGTTTCTTACGTGTAGCAGAGGTTGTTGGTGAGGGATTGCAGGCCGTCCGCCGTGAACTTGTTCTCGTCCCACAGGACGTGGTAGTGAGCCGGACGGCTCGTGCCCTGGACACACAAACTCGCAGCCTCAGTGCACCCACAGGGATGGATATTATGGGCAAAGGAAGAGAGAGATGGAGAGGAAATTGAGAAGGGGAGCTTACTTGGATGCCAGCATGGCTGCACAAGTAGAAATCAAACTCGGTGGGGTGGCAAATCTTGGAGTCGACGACGGTGCCTGTAAATTTACAAGAAAATTATCGGAATATGAACAGAGAGAGAGAGAGAAGAAGGGGGGGGGGAGGGTGTGGAGGTGGAGAAGCTGTAGTCATCTAACCAGGTAGTATGTTGCCGCTCCTGTCGACCGAGTGATGATCGTTGTGGTTGTTGGCGAAGAGCCGGGTGTGGTGGCGCTTTTGGACGACCACGAAGGTCACCGGCGGCTGGTAATTCGGTTCCAGGGAAGCACAGGCCTGGAAGGAAGCGCCCACAGAATGGAAGATTCAATCAATGAGGGACGGAGTTGTAAAACCAAAAAAGCACAGCCTGGGAGTTCCTTGGAGCGAGAATCCGACCTTCCTGATGGCATCCAGCTCGTGAAACAGCACCTGATAGAACTGGCCTTCGCTTACCCCGTCTCTGCCACAGGAAGGACCATTACACCGTGATCTACTGGATCTCCACTCACAAGTATCTTGACATATACGTAAAAAGAGAACGAGAGAGAGAGAGAGAGAGAGAGAGAGGTCGAGTGGGAGCAGGCACCGGTAGAAGATGATTCGTTGAGGCTTCTGCCCAGTCGCCCTCTTGAAGGAAATCAGCAGCTCCCTGGGGGGCAACACACAGAGATGGATAAAAACGGAGTTAATCAATCAATCATTCATTCGACCCAGGTGGCTCCTTTGAGGAGCTCTGAGATGAGGGCCTTACTTTATCATGCCACCAGTGACCGTTCCTCTCACAGGATCCTGGTAGACTTTGAAGAGATCTTCGATCAGTTCCTGACGATGAACTTGGGCGCTCACCAATCCAGCGTACTTGGTCACCTCAGGCCAATCTTGAGAGGCAACCACCTGCAAATCATCGCCATGGAAACGGTTTAGGACAAGATACTCTAAAAGATCCAAGGCCAGAAGAGACCACGGGAGATTTACAGCTGCAATCGAGGGGCTTGAGTCTTCGCCGGGATGAGGATGAGTAACATCGGCGCCGAAGATTATTGTAGGCCGGTCACTGACCAAGGGGATGCGCCCAGTTAAGGCGTCCACCAGAACGGTGTTCCTTCCCCCCACCTGATCATCAATGAGAGAGGAGTTTGACAAAATTGAAGATGTGTTTCACAGGAGCAGGAAGAGAATTCCACTTAACCAAACCTCACGGGCCGACCGACCTTTACGTTAATCTTGAGGGCGACATTTGCAAGGTACTGTTTGCTCATCCGGAACACGTGTTTGGTCAGGCAGCACTGCGATACTAAGCCGAGTTCTGTCTCGCAGATTCTCTTCAGATCCCCTGGGAGGCAAAAATAAATAATGACAGAGATTAGAGAGGGGCATCAATGTCTGACAGAATCATTAAGAGGTTAACCGTTCTTGGCCGCTGAGACCAAAATATTTTAAGATGTGAGATTCCCCTGCCGCTCCATTGGTGAGAAGGAAATTACCATAGAGTGAACCATTGCTGTCAGGCAAAATCACGATGAGCAGATCGAGTTCTTTGCCCTTCGGCTGGATAATGTTCATGGCATCGTTATATCTACTCTTCAGCGCCCTCTCCACCTGCTCGGGCCGGGCACTCAATAGAGGCAGTACTGGTTCCAGAGTGAAATCCTAGGAGACAGGCAATTTGATTTGCGTGAAGGAGTACGGGACAATAATGGATGCATGATGCGCAAGTTATGAGGCTGAAAGCATAGAGCGGGGGACCATACCATGCCGGAGACTTGACACATTTGAGCAAGAGCATGGCAGAAATCCCGAGCAGGAGTGTCTTGTACATTGCGTGAAAAATTGATGCAGATCCAGTTGTGAACTTTACCCCCATGGAACATTTTCTAACATGGAAAATCCATTAAGCATTTGTCACAAAAGGAAACAATAGGTCAAACTATAATAGTAAGCGAGAAAACGTTATTATGAGTGCGAGATTGTGCAAGCACAGGGAATGGATATCACATAATTACAGCGCACATAAGCTTAAAGGTCAAAAAAACATGAAGACGAAGATCCACTGTCTGCCGAGAATAAACTGTGAAAATTGGGCGAGGCGATCGAGAAAACGATGAAAACTTCATCAATCGTGAAAATGAAAATGAAAATGAAACTAATACACGGGTTTAGGATGATACATAACATACAATGTTCCTTTGAGGAATGCGTTTCGCCAACAATTCGAATGACAATGAGAAACAGCAATGACTTAAAAATATCCATCCAAAAAAAAAGTAATAGAGATGAAAAAAGAAGGATAAAAACTCCCATGGTGAAAATGAAAATGAAAATGAAAAAGCACATTCAAATCTATATTCACTCAGGAATTACGGCAAGAATATGATCAGCATAACAATACCTTATTCATCATGTTCCACTGGCCCACTCGGGGCAAACAATCTTTTTCCCTCCCAGTGTCATTATATTTGAGCTGCCAGACACAAGCACAGTGTACCAGAATCAACTACTGATCAATATTTGGAACTGAAAACCTTGCTTCTAAACTTACCCAAGGCGCAGGCAAGATGCGTGCTTCTACAGAAGCAAGTTTCTCACTGATTTTGATGCCAAACTCTTTTGCATAAGGGTCATCTTGATAGGCATTATGATGGACCGTCTGAAAGAAACAGGAAGGAGGAAAGTCATGTGCAACACGGTCAAACAGAAGAAAACAGAACGGATCATAATCGGAAACGAAATATCCCAACAAAGTTTAAGAAACCCGTCAATTATGAAATATCAAGCACGGAGCAATTAGCCCTCAAGAGTTTTGACTGAAAAAAATTGTAAGCAATTCTTGGCTCCCCAAGAACAAGCAAGGACTCACTACTTAAGAACGATTGACATGATGCACTATACTCCATGTCCTGTCAGAATACAATGCTGAGAAAGAAACACCGTTTATGACACCTATGAATCTGAATTGCAATCACATTTGACCGCAGTACAGCATATAACCAAATAGAAATGTTTTGTTAATGGTAAGAACAAATGCCCCAGACAGCTGGTATCGTATGGTAAACGAGGAAGAAAGGAACATCACAATATCCAAACTTGTCCAGTAATACGACCGTACAAATAGTACACTGCTGAGGGCACACCAAAGAGACTGAGTAAAAAAATGCTCAGCAGAATCAGACGACTTGGATGAAAATGAGCCCTAAATCTGGTCAAATGGCAGAACCCATCCTGACACATTGATACGGCCCAGACAACCCGGGAACGTAATACAATTCGGTAGACAGGAGACAAATGTCCTTTAACAAGATGTTAATCACCCCAATCAAAAAAATATGTTACGTGCCCACACTTCATTGGAAGTTGTGATCCTAGAAAAAATTATTAGATTCATCAAACATGAATAATGCCATTCCTAACTCACAAGTCAGCCCGGATCTGGCAAACCAGTAAGAGAAGAAAGGTGATCTAAGAAATAACCTCAGAAGAAGTTCATTCCAAAACAAAGCTTGATAAATAACACAACAGACCTGCCACCCTACAGGCGACAGTCAGAAAAGATGAGAAACGATGGGCGTAATGTCAATAAGTCTATGTCATCTACCTAAGCGAGCTGTTGGCTAGCAGCAGGAAATAGTCACTACACACACACATACCCACGTCCCAGTCAACTACTTAGTATAGAACGGGTGTCACGGGTGGGAATTATATAACTACTATATGCATCATCATTGCAGAAGTTCGGGGGAACTCAATTGACATCTTCTTCCAATGCCTGTATCTCTAACTAAATTCCCGCAAATCGCGTAAAATGATATAATCTGCGGGTATGACAAAGCTTCAGGGATCGGTCTTCAATCTTGGTTCTGAAGATTATACAATTATATAAACCTATATATAGGGGACTTTGCCGTATTGTCACCCCTGACCAAGACTGTGGACAATAAAGGAGAATGAGAAGATGAATTCCCTTCTATAGACAACTGAAATATACACGAGCCTTCCAAAATACCTATTTAGAAAGGTAGAAAGGACTGGTCCCAACAAGAAAGTCCACCCCTAATGATAACTTTGGAATTCCACATGAAGGGAAGATGAGGCCGATGCATACACTTAAACACAAGCAAATCAGTTCAAACAACACATCGAAGGCCTAAATTTAGACTCAAGATGTATACCCGCAAGATATCACACTCCCGGTCACTTGGTCGCTGGCAGGTAACTTTAAGAAGTTGAGTTATCTGCCTTTCATTTAATCTCTTAGAGTATCGCTGTCCCTCAACGATTTTGCATACCTGGTTCACAAAAAAGGGATGATTTATCGAGCAACAGTTAAGCAAATTAGCAATATACAAATAAACCAAAAAAGAATGTAAGATTTAATATTATAGCAACTGTTTTCCCGATTTAAAATGGCGAAGACATTCCAAGACTGACCTCCATAGGAAGATAGTTTGGTCGCTGCTGATTGCCCACTTGCAAACAAGGCAATGAAGTATATTGAATAACAAATCCATATGTCTCAGAAAAGTACTGAACTACAGACTTCATTGTCCCACGATCGTCCACTGGAAATCTGTTTTTATCACGATGCATTCATAGGATACCAAAAGAATAATCAAAAATTCCAATGGTCCAGCATTACCATAATTATTCATCAAAAAAAGTCAAAGCTTAAAAGAAAATAACAACAGCAAAATATCATACGTCAGTTCTCTGGTTGCCTGTGATGTTAATCCAGATATTCGATACTTTCGACGCATGTTGCCACGATGTGTGACTTCAACCCTGACACCCCTAAGAGCCTTTTTGATCTGCAAAATGCCAGTGAGAAAATTCACCCACAAAATAGTGAGGAAAGGTAATAACACCATAAACTTGCTCTAAGCATATATATCACAGAACGATAAATTAATCCACAACTATTCTTCGCAATAATTTTCATACCAAATAAGATAAGAAGAACATAATTAAATGCTATGCCAAGTTAACCTTAAAAAAACGGTGAAAAGCAAAATGACACCGAGTAAAAGGCAGACATCATAGCAACAATGCAACGTCACAAAGCCATTGAATGGTAGATCCGATGATGATCATTCCCATTCAAAAGATAAAATGGACACAGTACATGGTCAGTATTACATCAATATAATTGCAAAAAATATAGTATGAGAGAGAAGGTGTCAGAGATAATGGCACGATGTTTTCACTAATTCCTATTGGAAAAATTTAGTGTTTCGAAACAAAGACACTTGACCTCCATAACTGTTCGGTCAGAATGCACTCGAACTAAATCTGGGCAGAAACTCAGGAAAACTAATGACAACGGAAGCCAAGTATTTCATTCATTGCCAATTAGAAAAGAACAAGCGTAAATTCCATCTGGACGACAAACTTCCTCAATATGTACATAAGCCCTTTTCGTAAGCATAAATGGATTTGTGAACAGGGAAATATTTTTCATTCAGCACATGAACTAAAGAAACCAAAAAGCCAGGACAAGGTAAACCAAAATAAGTTGTGGGCATACAATCGAGACAACTGGGTAATACCTTGACACGGTCGGCATCAGATAGAGGTCTGGCAGTCACATCCCTGTTCAGTAGCTGGGTGACAAAGTCAATCACCGGGAGTGGTTCTATGAAAGCAGTGGATGACATGTCTACACCAAAACAAAAAAGAGCCACACACGTGGTAATTGTTAAACATAAATAGACGATCGCAAATTGTAAGAAAATTCATTAGGATGTTTGCAGATATCACAGCACAACCGAAGACGAATTAAAAAATAACATATAAGGCATTCAGCATTCGTTAAAACTGTAATAATATGACAAAAACGTTAAAATATCAGCAATATCAAATAATGGAGAGTCCAGATCTTCCATGTTTATATTCAGCAGTTTTGCTGAATAGCGAGTCCGTCTACCAGCTGCAGTGCAACGTTCAATCACCAAGTTCACTAGCATACAAGGCACATAACATTCAAGTTGACTTCCCAGAGTACGGATCATCCAGGTCAATTGAAATTCACCAAATACAAATCAGCATACCAAATGTATTATGCGATTCATTATGTATTTTCTGCTCAAATGATTTACCAGTAAAATTCCAAAAAACATTATTAATTGTTGGGCCCTCATCAATGTCATTTTACAATCGTAAATGCGTAATTTTCTATCAATAAATTCTTTGAGCAAAAAAAGATCAGCTCTTTTAAACAACTTCAAACTAGATGCTCCCTAAAACCCCTACAGAATTAGTCCATAATAAAACGATGAGTGAGGTTTGAGTCACATCATTATCCGTGAAAAGACAACCAGAGAGTTCAAAACACTGCCTTTTCTCAACTAAAGCCAACTCTTGGATGAAATACGATGGTTTCACTTGTTAATACATGAAGCACAAAATAGCTGATTGTATTCAAAGGACAGGACTTCAAATACGTAAATGAAATAAAGAAACTTAGGTTAACCAACCAATGTTGAGGGACAAGCCCATTTGTGTAGGCCGAATGCTCTGATAGAACCCACGCCAACTTTCCAGACCTTCACCAAGTGTCTGCCTTCTTCCTAGATCAGGAGAATAAAATGACCGTCCAACCGGAGAATACCTAATGGCACAAAATCATGAATCCTTGATGAGGTTATGTAATACTCACAATAACACTCTTATGAAATTAAATATCCGTAATAGCTCTAAAGACTGCGGTTACCTTTTTGTCGGCAACTCACGCAAGACAATGTCAAGAACCTGAAGTGCTTCTTGAGGAGCATCAGCCTGCTTCCCTGCTAAAAACATTTCCAGATGATGAAGATCGGCACGAGCTGCAAACTTGATAACAACACGGAACTGTCTTTCTCTCCTGCAGGTTATACAGCACAGCAGAGGGAACAAGAGGTCACCAACAAAACAAAAGGGGAAAAAGTCAGCTAAACATAAATGGATGGATCAGAATGAACCTTGGGCCACCCGCACCATCATCCTCATCATCAAGGACGATTGAGAACTCCTTAGACGTAAATGGAAATGCTCCAGCAGTGTATAAACTTTTCCGTCCATCATAAGCTGGAAGTCTTCCTCCTAAATGGGATTCCCTATATAATTTCACCAACCGCTCCATGACAGCACGATTCACACCACGAGAAGTGACCTCAGGTGTAATAGAAACCTACCGAGTTCAAAATATATATAATTAATGACTTCAGTCTCAAGCTCAACATGAACAATGGGAAATGAAAAAGCCAAACCAATAAAAACATACATCGTACTGGTGAAGGTCTTTGTTGGGAAGCTCAGCAAAAAAATGGTTAGCCTTTACTATACACCTTGTTCCAACGCTTCCCTTCCCAGGTCGTAAAGGGAATCTTATTGATTTACTTGATGGTGCGACAGGCACAATTGCACGGGTAGTCTCACTCGAGGCCACTTCAGTCTGCAATGAAAGCTGCTGAAGCTGTTGTGCCATTTCTGTAGAAGTTTTCTCGTGCAGCTGAGACGAGCTAGCATGAGATGCCGATGGATGGGTTGATGGAAAAGGTTGGGCTTGGTGCAGCTCGGGATGTGGAGGCCTCGATGGGGTGTAAGAAGAGGGGCCACTTTCACGACCACCTCCCATACCCACACCCCCACGTCCATAAGATTGCTGCGATGGCACACTTCCACGGGGCTGATATCCACCGCGACCCTGGTATTCAGGAGGATGGGGATGTTGTTGTGACATCCCCCCACGTGGCTGATTTCCGCCACCACGACTTACCCCTCGACCACCCTGCTGTTGGGCGTGATGTGGACCGGATGGGCCCCAACCCCTTCCGCCACCACCACGACCTCCCTGCGTCTGGGGCATTGGTGCTCTCTCTTGAGCCCGTGGAGCACCACGACCTCCACTGCCACTGGTTTCTTGAGATTCCGAACTCTCACCAGTTCCGGGAAGTTCAGTCCTCCTCTTCCTCACCATGATGGGCACTGCACAAACCCCAAGTATAATTAAGCAAGTAAAATTTGATGGCAGTAAGATCAATTACAATACCTGAACAAAAAAATGAGGAGGAAAATGCACGACACAGTGATTAGTTGATCAGCGAAAACCAAGCAAAACAGCACGAGTATTGAGAGTAGGGCCTAAAAAAAGAAAACTCCACCCAAAATATCATATCAATTCCTAACATTTAAAATGACCGTAAAGAAGATGTTTTCGTACATAAAACTGTCAAAGATTGTAAGCAGGTGAGAGGAAGACCTACAAACATTATTAATAGTTCCCATGTAAACTCGCACTCCAGCGAGCAAAAAACGTCGAACAAAACATTAAAAAACCAGTGTAGCGCATTCCACCCAGCAAACGGCACCTTCAAATAAGACCAATAAAAGAAAATAAAACACTAACAAACATCAGACTCCAAAATCAGAACAAGTTGCATCAAATATGAGAAGCACATAGATGAGCAGAAAACTAGTTCAAAATAACTAAAAGACGAAGATAACTGACTCATTAGATGATGAACGTCAAAGTACGGGAAAATCATTACAAAAAAAAGGTACGTTTTCAAAACTATATTCCACGAAACGATTAAAATTGCTAAGGGCACACACAAGAAGCAACCGCTGGATATCTATGTTCCCTAGTCTACTTCACGGGTATCTAATCATACACAGAGTCCTAAGGATCAAGCGACAGAAGTAAACAAGGCTAAAGCCGAGCATCAGCACACAAAAGGAAAGCAGCAACGGCTCATATTCAACAACGAAGAACAGATATCTATCAACTTCAACGCGAGTAACGAAAAAAAATCACACAATATTTCATCGTTAAAAGTGTGGCTAAAATAATGTTTACTCAAATCCGCGTAAAAACAAGAAGACTAGATGATCAAATAACCTTACGGCTGTACACTCGTTAAAAGACCACAGACACCGGAGATAGCGTCCACGGCGGTAAAAAGCCCTCAGACAGTAAAAACGAACATGAGAAGGAGAAAACGAGGCAGTTACATTGTCGACAAATCCACCACCGAACAGACTACGATCAAACCATCGGACTGAGAGGAGCCCCGTCCATGAAAAAATGGCACTCATCGATTGAGGAGATGGTAAACAACAAAAATAAAAACAAAAGCACCACTGTACACGAGAGGGCAGATAAACAGTGCATGATTCCATTTCCAGCAAGAGGAAGCAAGGCAGAATTCCAGAGAAAACTAGAAGGAAAAAACAATCCCATCGGAAATATGACGGACACGGAAGACCGCGGCTATAACCGCGTCCGGAAGAAAATCAAAACAGAGAAATGGAGCAAACAGATACAGACCGATGAGGAATGGAAAAGTTGGAACCCTAACCAACGAGAAATACAGAGGCTACCGCGCGGATGACAAAGAAATCTACAGTCAATGGCTCAAAAGGTCAGCCAGATCTGAAACCCTCGTCCGGATGACGAACGAGACAACCGGAGGCAGGAGAAAAGCAGTTTACCGCAACTGGAAAACCGAGCAAACGAAGTCGGAGAGACCCTTCCCCTCCGCCGAAACCGCTCCGGGAACCGCTCTCTTCACTTCGGCGCGCTCCTCGCCGTGTACCTTTCCTCCCTTTCCTCTCTCTCCCTCTCTGCCCACTTACCCCGCAGCAGTTCCTCGGTATATGAAAGCGCAAGCGGAGAAAAGCAGGTGGGGGAGTGAAAGCCACTCGGAATATTTAACTCACGCATTAACCGAAAACAACAAAAGTCACTCGGCAACAGAAAATATATTTTGCAGGGAAAATGTTTAAAATCCGATTAATTTATCTAATTCCATTGAAAAAAATATTTTTTTTTACTCTTCCTCGGCCAAAAATATATGAGTCTTCCGTATCATCCATGAACTCTATAAATTTCCGAAATTTATTTTCTTTTTTTTATTACATATTCCACTAGACAGTAAAACTAGGGACTCTTAGCACTCCCCACAATGTATCTAGGAGTAAGTAAATGTGTGCAAATGTGAGTATAATCTGACCAATAGATGCAAAGATCTCTACCCCACTCAATTGGCATGGTTTCCCCCCTTTCTTGGCTATGTAGACGACAATATCTTTCTATACAAGGCCTCCCTGATACACATATGAGATAGCATATCTAACTTAGGTTTTATTGATGATTTTATTTGTTTGACTCTCATCAATGAGAGATTTTTTTTCCAAATGCATGATATTAGTTGATGATGCATGCATCCAGTGATTAGATATAATGTGGTTAGATATAAGGCCGTGTGATTCCCTGTAAAACACTGGGATTTGAATCAAATTATTTCGTATGTCTCTCGATTGACATATGCCTCATATATCTATTAAGTTAATCCCATTAATGAAGTGATTCAATTACATGTATGTATTATTGTAGTGAAATTAACATAGTAGTATTCTTTTTATCTACTTCATCCACATAAGCATCCAAATTTATTCCAAACTTACCACCAATTTAGTCTAAATGCATAGAATTTGGTTTGCAGCAAAATGTGCAAATCATGTTCATCCCCACTTTGCCATCATCTCTCTTACAATGTAGATCCGTGTACGTTGACCTTTTTATAAGAAGAATAAATATTTTTAATTACAAATAAATCTTTATTGAGAGTAATAAAATATAAATATAGTAAGGTTAATAAATCGTTATAATTTTACTCATACAATATATATAAGAATACATGGTATCCTTCACCATAGAGAAAATCATGAATGTGGGTTTCATTCTATTAAAAATGTTCTCATATATGAGGTATCTAAGAGAGAGAGAGAGAGGGGGGATTGCTTCTGGGTGATCATGTGACTACTAGAATCCCTCACGTGACTATAACTTTTTCTAAAAAAGTATTATTATTTTTAATAAGAAAAGAGAGTTAGGAGACAATTCCAACATGTAAGGTAAAAGGAGGTGTTGTCATAGGCAGGAATCATAGAGGTAGGAGCCTTACCCAAGAAGCATCAATAAAGGTTGTGTTAAACGGGTGCACCTTAACGGATAAGGATATCGATCGATTGGGACCAGCACACGTGAATAATCAGACGGTCGAGATTTTAGCGCATCCGTCGCCGACGGATGGATGGTCGAAAGACGACGACGGGAGTGATGGGAGACCTCGTAGAAAAAGCTGCGGAGAAAGGTACGGCACGCTATCAGCCGTACAAGTGTACTACGCCATGCCCGCCGCTGTGACTCACCGGCGGCTGGTTGCGCCGCCATGGCGGCGGCGGCGGCACAGGAGGAGCCACCGATGGGCGGCGCAGCCAGGACGCCCGCCGCGGAGGGTGAGCCGAACCGTTCGTTAAAATATAATATCCCTACTAATTAACGGAACGGCCCTGTGAAGCGAAAGCTTCGCAGGGGAAACGAGAATTTCATCAGGTTGTGGAATAAATATTAAATGTTACTTTTCTCGGGGAATCAGGTAAAATTAAGTCCTTGGTAGCACTGAATTATGAAATTTGTCAGGGGTTTTTATTAAAAGTATACCGGAAAAGGAGGGCATATTCAGGGTTCGCAGAGGAGGGAACTTTTTAAAAGTACATTCTTTAACGGGATTTTATCTGAAAAATAGCGACGCACACCAGGACCTGCACTGACGTCGCCTGCCACCCGGGTTGAGTCAGCCGTTACCTTATCGCCTCAATTATGAAATTTATCGGGGTTTTTATTAAAAAATACAAGGAAAGGAGGGGGCGATCGTCCCCTACAAAGTCGAAGAGGAGGGGGGGGGACTTCCTAAAAGTACGTTTTTAACGGGGTTTTATCTGAAAAATAATGCACATGGGGACCCGCGCCGACATTAAAATTAATCCGTAATCTTATCCCATAAGACCGAAGATAAAAAGGCGACACGACGTAGTGCCGGGCCTACCGACTTATACAACGTCGCGCCTCTCCGTCAACAAATGACTCAGCCACTAAAAAGATCCGAGTCAACTGGACCGTGCTCCTTCTCTCTCCTCTCTCTCTCTTCTCTTCTCTTCTCTCTGTCTCTCTCTATGCATCGCTCTGTATCTCTCTCTCTCTCTCTTCACGAGCTCCTGGGGGGTTTTACAGGCTGGCGGCCAGAGACGGAGGGTCGGAGGGGAGACCACCGTGGTCGGGTAGGAAGGTTTGGAATTGGGCAACCTGTTTATGGCGGCGGGGTGGCGCCGCCGGGTAGCGCCGGCCCAGGTGGCGGCTGTGGCTTCGTGTCATCTGCCAGGGCGGCGGACCCACCGGCGGCGGGCGGCCGTTTGTCGCCGCCCGGCGAGATGTGACCCATCGCAGAGGCGGCGGTCAGAGCGGTGGCGGTTTCCCCGCTTTATGGGGACAATATTTGATAGATGGAACCGGTCCTGGAGATCAATTCCCACGCACGGTCTTCTTAGAAGCGTTCTAAGATCAGCTCAAAAAATTTCTACTTTTGGCCAAATTATCAAATGATTCGAGCTCGGGATTTCGAGCAGAGCCGATTCTGCCATCGCCGGTGGACCATATTACAGGTGGGGGGGGGATGGGGACGAGTCGTGGAGGTCAGAGGGCCCTCGCCAAGTACAGAGACGAGCAGGTTGAACGTTTGCGTAAGGGACACTGCCCGGTTGCGGAGGGGACGGCTGTCATCCTTCCTTGTCCCAGGCTGAGCGGCTGCCCACTGCAGAGATAGATAGATAGAGGGAGAGAGAGAGAGAGAGAGAGAGAGAGAGGGCTTCTAGTGGCAAGGATTTCTTATGAGAGAAGGAAGAGCTCATGGGCATTCCAGAAGTCCTGCTGATTCATCTCCGCCTTAACTTTTTCTCTTTCCGAAAGTGGACTGCTCACTCATGGAAGGCCTCAAGAGGGCTTCTGCTAGCCAGGATTTCTTATGAGCGAAGGAGAATCTCATGGGCGATTCCCTTAGGGCATGGACGAGCTTGGAGATAGAATCAGACGAAGCCACGAGGAACCCATTTGATAAGATAATCAGCAGAATTCATTCGAGCCTGCAGCGAAACCTCTGGGATCTCTACGTCTGTTTCTTCCTCTTCTTCTTCTTCTCGGGTCTGTGGGAATCCAATGAGAACGAAGAAGAACAAAAACTAGCAAATGATTCGTAACGGCTCTCTCTCTCTCTCTCTCTCTCTCTCTCTATATATATATATATATATATAGATACATATTTCTCTCTCTAAAGAAGACTAGATGGATATATGTCTGCTTCTTCCTCCCATTCTTCCATCTTCATCCGCCTGTAATCCTGAATATGTATGTGCCCATGAAATGAAGAAAAAAAATGGCAAGCAATTCCACATGGTTCTACAGCAACCCCTTTCCTATTTATAGACTCAATAGAGGAGAGAGGGCCTGGACCCCGATCACTACCATGTTGAGCCGAAGTAGCAGGAGTGTGGATGGGCCGAGCAATCATTTCCAGCAGCAGAGTATCATCAACTCTCATAACACCAAGCAGTTCAGAAATGAGCAATGCATCGGCCACAACAATGGTCTATTTCAGATAAGAATATAGTAACGAGCTCTTCTTCTTCTTCTTCAATGGAGGTCACCACCCCTCAGGGCGAGCACAAGGTGGAGGACAGATCCGCCTTCGATGTTGTACTCCTTGGCAGTCTTGTCATCTGCCAGCTGCTTGCCCGCATATATGAGCCTGCATGCTCGAGGAGTAAAGTTCGACGAACCAGTGAGAACCCAGTAAATTTCAACACTAATGTTGCAGAAAAAGGAAATAGAGAAGGGATCCTCTGTTGAGTCATGAAGGATGAGGTTGGGAGGAGGGAGTGAGACTGCACCTCTGTTGAACTGGAGGGATCCCTTCCTTCTCCTCGACCCTTTCTTTGATCCTATCGATGGTATCTGTTGGCTCGATGTCGATTTCGATCTCCTTTCCAGTGAGAGTTTTCACCTTGATCATCATCCCTCCCCTCAGCCTTAAGACCAGGTGGAGGGTCGACTCCTTCTGAATGTTGTAGTCTGCAAGTGTACGGTCGTCTTCGAGCTGTTTCCCGGCAAATATCAATCTCTGCTGGTCTGGAGGGATGCACTCCTTGTCCTGATCATTCACAGAGTGGAAATAAGAGGCGTTCAATTCTATCTGAAACCCTAAAAACCACTAGCAAATATAGATACAGGAGGTCAACTCTCAGCACCAAAAAGGGATGGCTGGTCTCCTAAAAGCCCGGAAGCCGCGCAAAATAAAAAGCCCACTCTCTGATTTCATACGGCCAAAAAAAATAACCCGAGAATAAAATGAGCAAGACAAAAATTAATAAAGGAGCTTCGGTGACAAGAAGAATCTCCCTGATTCAAAGCCAACCTCGCTTCATATGAACATGCCACTTGCTTCATAGGATCATCTTCAAAGCATCATCTCAGGTGCCACAACGTGTATAATTAGCAATTCCTAATGTTTTCATGCTTGTTGGTGCAACTCTGCATACTTCAAGGGACCTAACTCTCTCAGCCTTATCTTTGATGAACCGGTATCTTCGACAAAACGCCAGATCTCTCCATTCACCTTTTATCTGTGATCATCTTGTCGTTAATGAAGGTGCCTTACTGAGGGAGTGGTACTACCGGGTGTTTTTGGCAAACAGACGTCTCCATCTCCATGCTATTGGCCAATGAACGCATACTTGAGTTGTTCGAATTCTTCAATTTAAAGCATCCCTGGTGCTTATGCACACACACCGTTCAACATCACATCAGAAACGGCCATCCACCTGCATCCCTTTCACTTCTCCCCTCAATGCCAGCCTTTAACTTCAGCTATTAATAACACAGAGGGAGATGACCTAGACGGGACTGCTAAAAATGGCAACACTCAACATCAATCTTCAAATCAAATTGGTATTCTTAGCTTTCAAAACTTACGTACTTTATCAAGTTTTACAAGAATAATGTGCCGGCCACTCTTCTGGATCTCTTCATAAGAAATATATGACTCGCCAGCTCTATATCGAAAACATCTGCAGGCTCTTCTGAAAAGTTTCCACTCATTGGTCACTTCTGTCCGAATTGGTTTCTGTAACGGAGGTCAAGAAATATCATGCAAGCAATGAGCCAACATAAAGAACCACATGGGAAAATGCATAGCAAAAGGACATGAACTCTACGTGCAGCAATGGTTCACCTACATACTGCATAGAATAAGCCTTACTCTCTGCACTATTTCAATTCTGTGCATGGAAGAGTCCTTTAATCAGTCAATGGCCATACTAGATGGATAGGCCATGCCAGCCCTGTAGAGCAGGTTGATCTGCCGCGTAACGTACGATATTATTTGAGGACACTCAATAACATTCAATCATATAATCGCCTCAATTGGTAAATCTAACCCTCCTGCAATCGTAACAAGCTCCCAGATAACTATAATATAAGCTTTACAAAAATCCGAATAGAATTCATAATTTCTCAAATTTTCTAAATTTTCTAATTTTTTATAGTTGACAATTCTAAGATCAAGTAGTTTCTAGAAATGACGGTTGGTGCCAAGCTACCTGCTAAGCTACCTGTTGTCAGCCTCTGAAGATAAACAAAGCCAAGTTACCACAAATAGTATCCAAAACAATGGAGCCATAATGCCCAATTCAAACAGCTTCCAGATTTGCTGGCATGACACACTCTTTGAACACATACGTCTGGAACATAAAAAGTGGCTTATATTTCCGATCAACTCATCCTTCAACACAACACCAAATACCAGTAATTGTTTTTTAGGATTATCCTCCTGTTCCGAACATGATTTCTTAATTGGCATATGGACAACAATTATTGCTACAATAATTTCAGGACCCCAGCCTGAAGATGGGGATTTATATAAAAATGAACCAACACCTAACAACGTCATAAAGTAATTACATTTTGGCCTGATGAGAAAAAAATATCTTTTTCCGGTACTTTCATCTTTATGTATCAGAGTGAAAGGATAGGCATACCCAATGCAAAACCAATTAGCAATAAATAGAGTAGGCATTTATATTTTTACCGCAGGATTTTTTATATATGAGATTATTCTCTGACAATAACCAACTCTACTGATGGTAAAAGATCCATTCATGATTTATCTCCTTCTACACTTCCTTCGAAGGTTATATTCATCATCTCTCTGTTCCTCACATTCCCTGAATTCCAAAAGATGGTGATGCTCAGAAAGATGCTCTGAGATCCACCATCCCTTAATTAATTTCTTGAACTCAGGGCAATATGGCGCCAGTTTGCATGTGGGAATGATCCTGTACTTGATTTGGATTCCAAAACTTGGACAACACATGAAAATCATCAAAGACGGATCCCATAAATATCGAAGCATGTCTTGGGAGAAAATGCTCCGAATCGAAAGGTATCTCTAAATTTGAATATTCTTTGCCCACTCTGTGATGTCAGACCCATTTTTCTGTACACTGACGATTCAAAGTCGCCTCATCCTGATCCCAGTTAAAGTCTGCATCTATCCACTCCTTACCTGAACTTTCCTACAGTTAAGAGTTCAAGATAGAACCCTCTCAAAAGCAACACAAAATATCCATCTATCTTCCGTTTTGAAGAAAATTTTGAAGACGAGATTCTGAATTTAAACCTCCTGAAAGAGATGAACCCTAGAGAGAGCTGACTTCCAGTCATAGATTAGATCCTAAACTAAAATAACAATCAAGAATTTCCAACAATATCTGCCAACATCAGGCGAGGAGGATTATGCTGAGAGAACTACAATATCCTCATTCAGCACTAGTGATGGTCACCTGCGAACAAGGACACACACAATTTCCTTTGCCACTAATGCTTCAGACAAACAAAAGAGATCTTCCTCAATTTCCAACTCAAATTGAATGGTTTCAGTGAAATAGCTATTAAGGTCCGAGATAAGAATTGGAACAAATTTTCATACTATTTTCCAATCTAATCCATCCGATTCTCCTTTACCGTTTCAGAAACATAATATAATTTGAAATTAGAACATGATGAAGAGATAAAAACAAACTTTTCGCCGTAAAGAGGTCAACAACTTTAGAGCAATAAGTGACACAAAATGAAAGAACGAGCCCAACTGATGTCATGTTCCATTCGGCTTTCGCTTTTTAATGAATCTCAATTTTTTAACAAAAGGAGGTTAAGAAACGTCCTCATATCACAACAGGATCGTCCTAGTATCTCATAACCAGTACTCTCGACCGTCATTGTGCATCCCAACGAATCCAACGGCAATCGTCAACTCAGCAGTCCGACTGGCAACATGCAATGATAACGTATAATTTCTGCCGAATAATAAAAAGTGGATTGTACATAAATAGAACTCCAGGACGTTTTCCTTCTTTTGACCCCTAAAATGTAATCGGACAAAAAACATGTACAGAGTACAGGATCAATAGCACCGGCAGAGAATCCAAAAGCTGCAAACAGATAATATAAACACCGAAAATCCTAACACAACGGAACAGAATCAATAACCTCATCTCTCTCACTACGGCGCGCATCCAGCCAAGGAAGCAATCAGACTAACGGAGTGTGAATAGTCAAAGAGTTGCCACACATATACATACAGCAGCCATCTAGCTCCTTTGCCAATCGGGACGCTTCCTCAGTTTTTTAAAAGAGGCAGAGGAGGTAGAAATCACTAGTTTACGAATAAGCACCAGCAGAATCTGATGACAATTGACAAATGACAGGAAATGAACCTGAATCTTGGCCTTGACATTGTCTATGGTGTCGCTGCTCTCCACCTTGAGGGTGATCGTCTTCCCCGTGAGGGTTTTCACGAAAATCTGCATCCTCAACGCTCGCTCTCCAGTGAATCTTCCGTTCTCTCAGCTCCTGCCGGCCCCGGCTTCTCTCTTCCCATCAGTCCGCCTATTTCTTGCTCGTCAGTCCGCCGGGGATCGCACGTGTTGCTTGAAGCGCACGCAATACAAGGCTCATATCACACGTGTGGCTTCAGTCTTACGCGGAACGAAAATATTTCATAGCGTCATAATCTTTATTCCAGCGTGGCCATAAATGAATATGCCGACGTGTCACATCAAGGACCGTTGATGTTTTGCAACTTCGGGCTGCCGTACGGTCTCTGCCGCTATTTATACCCGCACAAGCGTTCGAGAGGATACTTCTTTAAGTCGCCGTTTAGGGTTTTTGTGGTGGGTGCTGGCCGCGCCTCTCTCTGCAATTGCTTGGCGTGTAGATCCCTTCGTAGTTTCCTGGTAGCAGGTTCTCCTTGCTGCTGAAAATCGTCCGCGTATTCCCGGTGGGGAAAGGCTTTTAGTAGAAACAGTCTTCCTCCTATTCTCTTCTGCGAATGAATTGGATGAATCTCTTCTCGTGTTGATCGTGATACCTCGGTTTTTTGAGCACGGCGATTTTCTTCAAATCGCCGTATTCGATTCCATTGTGTTTTACTATTTTTTCTTCATTTTTCTGTGGTGTTTCGTCTGGAGAGGTGATTGGTCTGATTGTATGCGGATGTGACGATCCTTTCCCCAACTGATCGACGCTGATTATAATGCGCTACATAGTTTTTCCATGTTCTCTTTGAGTTCGTGGAAATCCAAGCCAGGACTCTGATCCGCATTGATCGTCACCCGATCGTTCTCCTGATACATCTTCCGAGTTTCTGTTCATGCCTCAATTTTTTTTGTATCAAGTTTTCTTATGGCATGTAGACACCATTTGGCTGCATAAACGCGGATGTGATGATCCTTTCCCCAAATGATCGACGCTGATTATAATGCGCTACATAGTTTTTTCATTTTCTCCATGGAGGACTTGAAAATCCAAGCCAGGACTCTGATCCGCGTCAACTGCAATAACCGCCCGCAATGCCGACTTCTTTGCTGACCTAGTTCGTATCTTTAACTCTTTAGTGTATTGTCTCCGGGGATTTCAATCTTCCGTATGAACATCTCGCCAAATTTCGTTATTATTTTTCGATTTAAATGATCGCTTCAATATTAAACCGCTAAGACCTAGATTTGGTACTTTCAATGGAGTTCCTGTCTCAAACTGAGAGTAATGATTAATCAAACTATAAAATGGATTTGAACACGACTGAAATTTCCCGAAGCGCCCGCCAATGATCGGGAAAAGCATTATGCCTGAATATCGTACCCACTGATACAAACAAATTACTATAATTCTGGCGAGCTTTCAAATTCACAACTTTTTGGTACGCATCCGGTGGTTACAGTCCAATTAGTTGGACACAGTTTCTTCCCATGTTTTCATAGAAAGAAGAAAGTCTTATACTTAGACGAGGGTATCCCATCCATATTGCAGTGATGGTTCCCACCAGAAGAATTGAAGGCCTTGTGTGCCAGAATCTCAGATGGTCACCATTGCGCGCAATGCGAAATCCTTCAATCTGTTCGTGACCATGGCGGGGAACTGACCTTTAGAATCGGAAGAATACAGCGGCCTACTTCTTGGCGGAGGATCAGCTCTTCTTCTTCCTGGAGTTGCCGTCCGCAATCAGGGCCCTGACGGAGAGCCGTGGCTTGGCGGTGATGAGACTGCGGGGGAGTATGGAGACACCGGCCACCGCCGACCGGGGGGGCAGCCCGGACACCGGTAGAGCTTCTACGAGCACAACCAGCTGCAAGACCATGGGGGTGTGTAGTCACAAATGAGGGATGGCTTCCGAGACAAAGGAAAGGCCGAAGATGACGAAAGAGGGGGGAAGAGAGAGATAGAGATAGATAGAGAGAGACGGAGGGTAGTGATTTTAACCTCGGGCGAGTTGAGATCGACGACGGCATCGGGAGCGAGATCCTTGACAGCTTTGGCAACGACGGAGAAGCACTGGTCGCGGTCTAGTAGTAAGGCCGGTTCCTTGAACACTGGTTGATCCAGGCCTCTCCTGTTGTACCCAACTGCAAACTAGGGGTCAAAGTGGTCACCTATCCTGCCATTGCTCCAGCCCAAACACGCTTTAACTCCAGAATTCTTAAGAGATCCGGTGGCAAAACTCTCACTTAGGGGGTTTATTTTTCTCGACCTATTTCCTCTGAGGCCGTGCCAGTTAGGGTTCCACCAAAGACACTGCAACTCAGGCTGGTTCAGCATAGCTTGAGCAGGGCCCCGACCCATCAACACCCACACCAGAGAGGGTAAAGAAAGCTTGACTTGCTCAAGAATGATTCCAAGAGAGGAAATCTTTTTTCCGCGGCAGGCTGAACTTTTTTACCCAGAACAGAGTAAACTCTCACTAAGGGGCGCCTTCTTCTCTTCTAGGCTTAATGACAGCGGGCTCTCCGCATTCCCTGCCTATTTTTCTCCATCCTCTGTCTAGTCTCCTCCCTCTTCCCACCCTTCCCTTTCATTGGTTTGAGATCAGTAATGAGGTACAGAAATGACTACTGACGCGAAGACCACGAGCAAAAAAACCATACCTTGATGGGTTTCTCAAGTTTGGCCCCTTCCTTGGCAAGGTAGTGCTGGAAGAGGTTTGTCACTGCTATGCTGAGGTCCTTCTCTTTCAAAGTGCAGGTTCCTTGAATTGGAAAAATACGATGGCACCAGCTGCACGGCAACTGCCATGGTTAGCCAAGGCAATCGTCCATCCCTAAGATGGTAACCAACGAACTCAGGCACAAGCAAAAGATGCTGTTTTGGGAAGAAGAGACTAGGGTCAACTGCATACGATCCGCTAAGAGACTACTGGAAAGAGAAGCATGAGGATTCCCTTTTGGGCTAAAATCAGGTTATCTGATTCGCTAAAATCAGCGTGTTCTGGTTTTGGCAAGCAAAGCTAGAGATCGATTGTACCGGAGCTGGGCCAACTTTCCACGCTTACAGGTCTCACCTTGATCACGTAGATTGACTGGTTTGATGCATGGTGGTGGGTTCTCTGTTAGCTCAATTGGGTGGGTCTTTAGAACATGCACAAGTTGGGCAAGAAAGATGGATATTGTATGCATGAAATAGGTAGTAAAGGAACAGAGTGGATATGGGTAATGACCCATGTACATGGCCAAAAAAGTATGATATTCGTAGACATTACAATATGATCACAGGGCTGATAATATGGATGCAACTTACAGAGGTGATTTCAAATCTCCACATCCCAAGGAGTGAAAGATGCTTGATACAACATCGACGGTAGAAATAAACCTATCCGAAGTGAAAGTCAACAGGATTAATCCACTTCTTGCTAGCTTAACCAACGAAAGATTGGACTGCTTTGCCTGCATTTCACCACTCTGCAGATTTGATGCATCTGTCTCTTCGGAAATCTGACCTGCGAGTACATGCTTTAACTAGATGGTATCACATGCCAATAACTGAAGCAGATATAAAAATTAACTTGTGGAAAAGATAGCAAGAGGAAAGTGTAGAAGTGATTGGGTCATTCCACCCAATAAATTTTCTACTCAAACAATCGATGTGGGACTATTTTCACATGCTCCTCACATGTAAGCAGATTTGTACAGTGCAGTATGAAAAGGGCACGAGCAGTCCAGGATCAATTATCGATTTTTAACACTATGCTGAAGTTATGGTGCCATCTAACCCAAAACAAACTGACAAATGAGTACAGCGGGAAATGGTCTTCTCAATGCACTAAAAAAGCATAGTCTCAGTTCCTTGTTAACTAGAGCACATACCACTGCACGCATTTGTAATTTCGAGACCCTTTTTCGGTGAGCTGAGTCCACCATCACCATCCTTTTCTTCAATTTTCCTTTTCTTTGTGGCGACATTAGATTCAGGGTCCATACTTTGAGATGCACAAGAACACAGCTGCAGAAGAAACACATAGATACCAGCAATTAAGATGTACAGGAGCACAATGGGCTAGAATGATGCCCAAAAGATAAAGCAGTGGATTAAAATATGGTGAAATATTTTGTCTTTGGAACGATTAGTGATCGACTACAGACCACAGTTAAAGTGGTCCGATGGCAAACTAATTTGCTTCACAATTAGTTTATACATCACTCGTTTTATAGAGCCACAACCAAAATCAGGTGACAAACCATTCGATCCTAATGCAGGGTAACACGAGAAGAAAGAGAGGAGGGGTGACGTAATGTTATTTTTCTCAGCCATTAATAATGAGATTAATATATTTAAATACTTCAAGAATAATATCAAATAATGTTCTTTTCTTCGGATGGGCTTGGTATGACGGTTAGCATTTCTAGGGTTAAATAATGAGATTAAATATGTCGGATGGACTTCAAGAATAATATCAAATAATGAGATTAAATACTTCGAACGCTCTTAGCATTTCTAGGGTTCTAAAAAAATATTTCTATGGACAACGGTTTCAGTAGGGAGAGTACACGACAGCTGAGTGTTTTGAATTAGAAAATCCCTTTTTTTTTTACAATGCGTGATATGTTTTACATACCAAGGCGACAATGCATTAGAAAAGTCTTGAATCAAATGATGCGAAGTTAGTTACACATCTAAGTCTTGTATGAAAACGGCCTCACTGCTTTTGCTTGCAATATAAAGAACAGACTAACAGCCATTCTGGTCATGAGTGAGAGATTTATCAAAATACAAGGCTACACCATGAATCAGGATAAGATAAACTCTACAGACACTTCAGGAGGAAACCCGAGTCACGTGGATCCTATGCACTTTGAATGCTACAAAGACTCAAGCTAAAAATTATGAGAAGTGAATTCATTTATCCCGCCAGTCAAGTCAGAGCAGAGCAAAGTATACAGCCATGGAATATGGTTAATAATCTGTTAAAAATTAATAGATGGTCAAATTGAAGTAAAACCAACTTAAAGACTGATAAATCAACTTACCAAGAAGAATTATGCGAATAGAACACTTTACTCGACCAGATAAAGGGAAAGGGCTACAGAAACGATCAAATCCATGGTCGTTCAACTGAATGTTTTTCTAAAACAAAACCGGAGAATTTTACAATCAAAATATTTTCTATCCAATTTTTTTTCTCCATATAGACTAGATTCTTCTCCTAGATAATCACTAATATCTATACCTACTAGTACATATTTATTCAGGTACCACAGCTTGAACAGTATACGCAGATAATACACCTGTTCACTCAGCCCTTGTAGTCTCACCATTATCCTCTAAATGTTATCGAAGCTTCACTAAGACCATTCAATTTATATATATATATATATATAAAAGATGGGAGTAATCTACAAGCCAGAGCAATCCCTTCAATGGTGAAATATTAAGTACGCTGACAAAAAAAAATAGCAGCATGATGCGGTACAGACATCAACCTTCTCGAGGATAGAAATGGCTTCTTTCGTCGCACTTTTCTCCCTCTCTGACAGAAGATCAAAAAAATGGATATCCATAAATCAGATGATGATAGACAAGAGACGATTGAGATTTTGCCAATACAGAGTACAAATAGCTGTAATGAGGAGTGTTTGTGCGCGGATCCGCAAAAAAGATTAATTCGCATTTCTGGATTCTTATTTCCGCTTTAAAGATCAATTCGCATTTACTGATTCTTACTTCTGTGAGCCAAGCTTTAGCTCGAGGTTTGCGTTCCTCAGCTAATCCGCATCGAAAAAGAGGACGGAAATGAAACCCAGATCAAGATATCCATCCAAGCCGCTAATCGTTCGTGAATAGCAGAGCTCATATATCATCCAAGATCAGAGAATCCACTGTTTAATACGGATTCAGGTCTACTTAATGAAAACAACAGACCAGCCTATCCACACATCCGCGCAGTACGATGACGATATGATAAAAGAGAGATGAAAGGGAATCTCACTGATGGGGCAAGTGATGAGGAATCCAGAATGAGAGCACTCGAGGAGCAGAGAAGGTGTCCGGTAGTCGAAACGAGGAAGACTGATCACCGACGCATGCTGCTCCCACGGTGGGAGGCCGTTGCCCTGCCCGTCGTGCTCTGTCCCTCCTTCCCTCACCTCGACCTCTTCCTTCTCCATCGCTCCCCCGAATGATCCCGCGATTTCTCCTTTGAACTCTTCACACGGCCCCCTAAAGCTCGAGCTGGTCGGCGTCTACAAAGCGCAACGAAACCCTACCGTTACACCCGAAAAAAACAAAATTGGCCATCATCATAATTTCATTTGTAACCTGTTTAATTGGATGTTATTAATTAAAAGCGAGGATAAAATATGAAATTGTACAAGTATCCAAATATAGAACCACATTTCACTAAATTCATCATATTGTGTAAAACTACAATATCGGTTAACTACTTTAACAAAAAAAACCTGCCTGAACTATTTTTTAATTTTTTTTGATGTCGAAAAAAATAATCTTGGTGGGAGTTACTCATTTTATCATCTTAATATCAATCTTTTAAAGCCTAGGTGGTGATAATATTTTGCATTTAATTTTAGAAAAGTGTCACAAGAATATGAGATCTTATGTTGTACTTTTTTAAAATTTTCAGATGTTTTAAAATAATAAAAATTAATTATCTGTAGAGATACAATGAAGAAAGTCCTAGCCTCTAACGAAAAATATAAGAGACAACTGTTATAGCCAACTTGCCCTCTCACACATTTTATAGTATCATAGGAACATCTATTGCTAAATGATAATCACATTATCCAGAAGCCTAAAATTTAAGAGCTGCAAATTCATCGAGCATCATTGAAACTCTTTATAAGATTAAAACTTGAAATTAATTTCTTAATTCACATCTTCAAGCTTTCACAATATTTTTAAAAGTTTTTAAGTTGCACAAATACATAATGTTGCTGGTGACAAATAAAGATGCATTAAATATTTAAAATAAACATTTAATGATGATTGAGTACAGTAAATATTTATGTCATATTATTTTATAGGTGTGTTGTTCTAGTTTTAAAGTTTTAGAGCTAAAATTGTACAAGATTAACCTTTATGATCTTAGAGTTTGTCTCGATTTTAGTGAACCTTTTTTAACAAACAATATTTAACAAAGTTTAAAAATGGCTTGAATTTATCATGAAAGCTCTTGATTCCTGACATTACAAAAAAAGATTCACATTTAATTAATTTTGTATATTTTATATGAATTTAATACAATTGAATGAAAATGAAATAGCTTTGACATGATATCTTAAAGAGAACTTGACCATAGGAATTTCCATTCCCATGCCATTCCCATGCCACCTTGCCATTCTCCTGTTACTCTATAAAATATTAGGCATCTTCCATTATTTAGTCAATGCTTTTAGTTATTACATTGGTGAATGATTGATAATTAGTTTCAGAGTGTTGTAACAATGTTAATAGGCACTAGGCAATGTTATCTCTTAAAAAAAGGTTTAACTTAGTTATCATTATGTATTTTATAAGAAAAGTAACTGAATTTATACTTATATTAAGTTAAGTGTCTGATTATAATAGAGACATCCAATAAAACCTGTGTTTGATAGCTCTTGTAATTCTTAACATGTATTGGTTTTATAAAATTTTGAGCTCTATTTGGTTGGTAATCTTGTGAGCAGTTTGTGATTTGTTTTGGTAAAAGCCTCAGATTCTAAATGATGGCTAGTGCCAAGAGTAGTTAGTGATTTCTTGAGCACTAAAGTGACGAATCTATCTTGTTGAGCTTAACCTATTACAATCAATGTGTACTTTTTAGAAAAAAGACTAGTAAAAAGCAAATGAATTGACATTCTTGGTATAAGGAATGTAGGCTCAATAGAATTACTATAAAAGTTAAATGAATTGTTCACATCTCTTATCCCATTTGTGAATAATTTTGGTTCTAGCATTTAAACTTTAGTGTGTTTTTTCTCTTTATCATCTTCTGAGCTTTATGTCGGCTTTGCATAAATAATGTTTTGTTGATGAAATAGTATAGAGAAAGGGTAGAATAGTCACTCAACAATATCATATAAGTATGTAGTAATATTTTTATGATGATATTTTCTAATGTTAAGGTTGAACAATAATACTTTTGCTCCTTTTTTAATAAGTTTTTAGGAGGATGAGTCCACTCACAACATATGAAGCATTAACTACAAGAAAAACTATAAAGTTAAGTATTATAGTGTCATGATGTAGCCATTGAGTATGTGTAGATAATGGTTTCAAGCTAAACCTCCATTAAAAATATTTCAAGGTGCTGAACTTGTGAGACAAGATTTTATAAAATCTCGTCTCACAAAACCATGTATACCAAAACCTCTAGTAAAAACCTCCAACACACTACAATGTAACCAAGTTGTAAAATCAACACCAATAAAGTTTAATTTAATCCTCCACAAAACCATTTGATTCATAGTGGAAAAGGCTATCATTATCATGAAGTGTTACAAGGTATTATTTTTCTAGAGTGATGAATCTAGGACAGTAAGCTAGAACCATATTACTAATATTTAGTTGGATATAATCATTAATTTAGAAGTGGGTGTTTTGGGCATGCATACTCTTAGAGTCATGAATCTAGTAGAGGTGAGCTATTGCTTGGTATTGAATTGTTCAACTATTCATAGGTAATAAAAAACCTAAAGGAAAGACCTTTGGAGAGCAGACCAAGAGAGCTAAGACATAATCAGTTGTGTCTCTTGAAGATCACTTCAGTTATCCATAGGGAGCCAACATAGCTGAATTAAAATCTTTCTTTTTTGTTGCATTGGATTAATTTTGATCTTAACTTTTGAGAAAAAGAGTAGGCGTATTTCCTGTCTTGTCTTGTTTCAATATTTTTCTGTGATTTTTTTCTAGGTGGAATGCATACACTTGAATTCATGTTTCGTAATCTTGCTTTGCTCATGAAATCACGTTGCCATTATGTCCGGACATAATTTATCATCTATTATCTGGGTAATGTGCTCACTTCTCTTGCCAAAAAAACCTGCAACTTTGTCCTCTTCATCTACCGGAAATAGTTTATGGTAGGGCTTTCTTGAGTGTTCATGATGCTGTAATCTTGAGTGTTTTCTTTTCGAGGTGAGGCTGTGTGACTGATATGGTAGGGGATTGACTTGAATTTCTAATTTCTGAAATTTTTTCTGAACACTGAAAATCATGAATGCCTTACCGGTGTGGTTCAAAACTACAAAGTTTTCCATATTCTTTTGTTATTTTCTAAGGGATGGCCTGAAAATGGATTTCATGCGATCGCTTCTTGTACATCAGCTTTGTTTTGGTTTGATATCAAGATATATCTTGTTGGAAAGGACGGAGGGAGAGGACGTAAACTACGGGGCGAGAGCAGTGGCGGGATTGTTGGATGAGATTCGCGGAGGAGGCGTTGCTGTCCGGAGGACGAACGATAGGAAGAGGAGGAAGAAGAAAGGAAATAGGTAGCCTCAGGGATATTCATGAATGAGATGAAAAACCCATCCATTCCTCTCTCAGCTTCGGAACCGACTCGCCTGCATTTGCTCAGCGACACGAGTTGCAAAGTCGTCATCTCTTGCGGTAGTGGCGTACGGGACTTATTTCCCCTGACGACAGGCACTAAGTAACCCAGCGGCAAACGTCTGTGCATCCCAGCTAGGAGGGGAGGGAGAGGGGGAGAGGGATAGAAAGAGGAAGGCACGTAGAGCTTAGTGGTCTGTCGAGGAGCCGGCGACACGGCACTGTTGGAGTCTTTCTTGTACGCACGCGGTTACAGAGAGCGTGGGAGCTGCTGTGCGGTCGACCGATCCCCGGCACGCTGAGAAGTGGAGATAACCCTGACGCGAAGATATTTGCCATCAACAGAGGTGCAACTAATGACGAACACATTTTCTCAGAAGAGCAAGGAAAATATTGCGTACAACAAGGCCTAGTGCGTTGGAACTGATATTACTAACCCATCGAAGCTCCAGAGAGCGAGAAATGAAAGGCAAAATAAGTATGCAGTTTTCTTCTTCCAAACCACAATTTTCACTTGTAATTATCAAAACTAAGGACATTAACAATAATCACAATTTTAATGGTTTATATTGATGATATTATAACAATTAGAGATGATATTAGAGAAATTGATCAGTTGAATATTTAATTGAGTCATCACTGAAATGAAAGACCTTAGTCAAATGAGATATTTTGTGAAAATTGAAGTTTTATGATCTCTTAAAAGTATTTTTCTCATTCAAAGAAGCTATCATTTATAACTTATGAAAACTAGTATGTTGGGTTGTAGACTAGTTGACAATCTTATAAATCAAAATCATCACTTATCACATGAAATATGAGAAAAAGTTGATAAACTACAATATCAATGACTCATGGGATGGCTGATATATCTTTTACATGTTCATATTGACATATCTTATGCTATGAGTATTGTCAACCAATTTATGTACAATGCTTGCCTTGCCTGCATGAATGTTAAAAAGTAAGTTATTAGATCCTTAGTTGATGATTAAAAAGTTAAGGTAATCACAATTAAAGAAAAAAAATACTTTAACAGTTATTCTAGCTGATGATATTATTAGTTCTTTACTAACTTATAAAGTTAACATGTATAGAAATAAATAATCTCTTAAAAAGAATGTTATGAACATTGGATTCAAACCACTAGAATCATATGATGAAGGCAATGAAATAACCTTCATGGTCAAGAAAGGTATTGAATAGGTTATTAAATAATAAATGTTTATTCAAAAGTGATGAAGTAACTTTTTTGGATACTTTGAAAATAAAAGGCATATAAAATTTACAATAAAAGAATCTTTATCATTGAATAGCCTTTATTTGAAATTTATAGAACAACATACAACTCAAAAGATCATTTAAAATGAAGAAAAATTTATGAGTCATTAATGATGTGTTTTTAATGATGAAATACTGAAACTATATATAGACTCATACTCTCTAACGTGACTTAGTCGTTGTATTGTAAATCACGCAAATTTAAAATTTATAAAACTAGAAAATACTAATTTTTGAATATTTAAAATTATTTATGAAAAAGAATATAAATTATAATTCAATAAAAGTTTCAAAAATAGTAAAAATTTTCCACATCAATTAGAGGGATGTAATATAATATCGGGTAATTTTTAATTTTTTTTCTCAAAGAGTATAATTTTTTATGAATTTTATACTAATAAATAGAAATAAAATATATTTAAAATTTATGAAAAAGTAAATAAGGTGCAAGCATTAGGATGATGTTGGCACCCAATGAATGCGAATTAGACGAAAATAGAGTTCTACCTGATGAATCTTACGTAAGTGATTACAGATAATTTAATTGATTAAATTAAGATTTGTGAAAACTAAAAGAATCGTAATTGAATAAAGAATAGCTTGGTAAATTTACATCACACGAATTATCACTACATAAAATAAAAATTAAGTTGAAAGTAGAAAAATAAAGTTCCAACGTCGCGACGGCGATGCGATGACAATGTACTAAAATCTTGAGCATTCGAGAGGATTGTAGTGTAGTGTCCATGACCTTGAAGGCTCTTCTAACAAAGATGATATGAGTAATCTCTAGATCTTCTTGCGAAGTATAAAGATCAATGAAATAGGTTGTTGAATCGTCTCTAGTAGATGTCACTCGGTAAAATAGAAAAAATGTAACTTTGCAGCTCTTTGACAACTATCACCTGACAGAAAGGAGTTGAATAGGGGTAGGACATATGTCAAGGAGCTTTATCCTCAGGTCCGCGCAATAAGAAGATGCTCTTCATTGCATTCGGCACACTCTCAGGAGGTGGTGACTCATCTCCTAATATATCATCTTCTTCTTGACGACGACTTGTTTGTCGATCAATTGGAGAGGAGTTACTCGATGGATTCATGATCTTTTTATCACGAATCGTTTAGTAATTTTAGTAACAATACTCCACGAATTGTGTTGATGAGATTTTTGTCGATGATCAAGTGATTTTGGCGGCTTGATCCTTCACCAGCGACCTACAAGAAAGTTATGATTTAATTAAATAAAAATATAAATTTTAGCTCTAGTAGGATTCGAACCCCCGTCGGTCGTCTACTTATATGAGAGAGAGAATAAGTTCTCGAATACCCTTATATAGTGACATCATCATGATATCTCACTATTATAAAGAAGGGATATTTTAGGTATTAAAATCTTTAAAAACATTCTAGGGAATGTATGACTACTGATTTAGTCCCACATCGGCTATATGTCGAATGTGGAGATGCATATATGGTAACATGAGATTTAAAAATCAATAAGTCCCTTTCTCATGTGTGTGCGACCACTCTTTGCCCCACAACCGGCTGGCCACTTGTGACGTGGAAGGGGAGTGGCACACATGTGCCCCCATCGGTCCATGGCTGCTTGAGCCCCTACTCGTAGCTTCACCTCAGCTATGCTTACGACCTATTTGCGGGCCTGGCTGGCCAGCAGGTCCCCCCTTTTTCTATTTTTATTTTCTTTTTCTTCATTTATCTCAAAAATACGATTATAAAAATCATATAAATTCGTATAAAATCACATAATTAGTCAAAAATCACTTCTAAAAACCACTTTTCATAAATTAACATAATTATAAGTCTATTTATTGTGTTAAGGCTAAATTATATTATTTATTATTTATTAACTCATGATAATAAAGACTTATCACTCTTCCACTCCAATTGTGGTTCTTTTCTTTATATTACTTTGAAAGTAACTGCTTCAACTTCAGCCACATGAATTTTTGATATTCCTTTTTATTTTTCATCAAATGAATGGCATCTTCCTCAAGAAATCCTAGTTATTCTTAGCATGATATTGGTTATTATAGTGAGGATGAGAGTATTTAAATATTTTTTAAACTTGAACTTTTTTCCCTTCACACCCTCACTCTTAATTGGGTCAAGTATTTTCCTAAAGTATGACTTCTAATCAAAACACATGATTGACATCAAATTTTTGTGAGGCCTTTTTTTAGATTAGTAAAATAAAATTAAAATAGTTTTTTGGTCACTAGAAAATTATATATTTATAAAGTACTAATAAGTCTTCATTATCATGAGTTAATAATAAATAAATAATATAGTTTTAGCCTTAACTTATGATAAATAGACTTATATTTATGTTAAATTATGAAAAGTAATTTTCAGTTGGTTAATGTGATTTTTGACTGATTATGTGATTTTATGTAAATTTATAAATTTTTATAATCTTATTTTTGAGATAAATAAAGAAAAATAAAATAAAATAAAAATATCGAAAAAGGGAGGACCCGTCGGCCCACCAATCCCGCAAGTGGGTCGAAAGCACAGTCAAGCAAAGCTATGAATAGGGGATTGAGCGGCTATGGACTAATAGGGGCATATGTGTCTCACTCATTTTCCATGTCACTAGTGGCCAGCTAGGTGTGGGGCAATGTGTGGTTGTACACACGTGAGAAAGGGCACATTGATTCTCAAATCTCGTATTACTATATATTCATCTCAAAATTCGGTGAATAATTGATGTGGTACTAAACACCGGTCACACCTTCCTTGGAATGTTTTGATGATTTTTTAACGTCAAAGACCCCTTATTTATCAGAAGGAGGTAACCTAATGACGTCATTTTATAAGGATATTTATGTATTTATTTCACTCTTTCTCATGCAAACGGGTGACTGGCGAGGGTTTGAATCCTACCAAAGCCAAAACTCATATTTTTTATCTGACTAAATCATGATTTTTCTACAGATCATTGGTGAAAGATTAAGCCATTGAAATTGCTCAATCATCAGCAAAAATCTCATCAATGCGATTCGTAGAGCATCATTACTAAAATTGAATAATTTATAATAAAAAAATCACAAATCCATCAAGTAAATCATCTCTGATTGATCAACGAATAAGTCGTCATCGGAAAGAAGATGATCCATGAGGAGATGAGTCATCATTTCCTAAGAACGTATAAGATGAGATGAAGTGCCTCTTCTTGTTACATGGACCTAAAGATAAAGCTCCTTAACATGCACCCCACCTCCATCCAACTCATTTCTATTAGGTGATAGTCGCCGAAAAGTTGCAAAGTTGTTGTTTTTCTACTCCACTAGGTGACAACGGTCGGAGACGATTTGACAATCTATTTCATCAATTTCTAGACTTTATAAAAAGATCTAGAGATTGTTCACATCATCTTTGTCCAAAGAGAGCCTTTGAGGTAATAGACATTGCACGACAATTCTTGCGAACGCTTAGGATTATGATGCATCGTTAACATATCGCTACCGCAATGTCGAAATTCTGTTTCACCATTTTGTAACTAGTTTAACTTTTACTATTATTTTTTGGACTTCGAAAGAAGATCCAGTGAATGCCCAGATTGTCTATGATCCTCTCAAACACAGAATTCTAGTGATCATTGTCATGAGGCCAGAACTCTACCTTTTTTACTTTCAGCTTAATTTTTATATTATTTAGTGATAATTTGTATGATGTCAAGTTTTTGAATTATTCTTCATTCAATTATGATTATTCTTCGTTTAATTTATAGATTTTAATTTGACCAATTAAATCGTCTGTAATCACTTACGTAAAAATAAATGGGCGGAACTTTATTTTCACTTGATTCACACTAGTTGGGCACATATGTCATCATGATGTGTGCACCCTTATTTCTATTTTTTGTTAATTTTAAATATATTTATTTTTATTTCTTAGTCTAAAATTTATAAAAAATTATATTCTTTACAATTTTTAAAAAATATTATTCGATATTATATTACATCCTTGTGATCGACTTGAAAAATTTATACTATTTTTGAAACTTTAATTGAATTATAATTAATATATTTGTTCAAAAATACTTCTAAGTATCTAAAAATTTACGTGATTTGTTATATAAAGACTAAGTCACGTGAAGTGCCCTTATATATATATTTTTAATATGTATCCAAAAGTCAATATATTTCACTATGTATATAATATATATTTCTATTATTTTGATAATAAAGAAAGTATATCTCGTTTTTTTAAAATTTATTTTACTCAATGTGTACTATGGATCCTAGTGACAAAAGTTTATTGTTAGATGTGAGTGTTGAGCTCCCTTGAGGTGATTATAGGATTTTTAATTTTAGACAACAACTTAGTCATTGACTATTTAGTGAATCTAGTTGTGTAGAAATGACCTGATGCCAAGTGAGCAATAGTGAAACCTAAGAGAGGTTTTACCTTGCCAAGTGCCTACTATTATTTTCTTTACATATCATTGAGTACTCTGAAGAATTATGAGTAAATAAATTATGACACATTTTTATTTTATTCTAATTTATAAACTCTACTTAGATCAATTCAAATCAATTGAAACATGAGAACAATAATGTTATGGGTTTATTTCTTAGTATTTATTTATCTATTTAATAATTCTGGTTATGAATTTTGAATTATTTTTCACCTGATTTTCTCAATGTTTTTGAATCTATGTACTTCAATTTATTGTCATACATACTTGTTTTGGTAAAGCATGTACAAAGTGTCATGATGAATGTGCTCTTTTTGTCATATTTAGAGGTTCTCAATAAGTAATTGAAAATATTTAATACAATCACTTCATTCATTTTCTCTTTTGTTTTTGTATGTGCCTTACTAAAAGTAGTTCAAAGCTTCCATATTTAACGCCTTCACCAGCATGCCGAGTGAGGCATTTGCCTCCACATTTTAAAAGACATCTCATTGAACTTGTTGTAAAGAGATTAGGTGATAAGTGGCTAGTTACCATTGTAAGTGAGTGCTTGAGGTGCTTGAGCATTTCTAGAGGCATAACTTTTGAATGGCAAACTAAAGGCTACAAGTTTTCTAGCATTTGATCAGTTTAGAACCTTGAGTCTAAATTAATGAACTAATGTTAAATTTCTATTGGAATTATTTAGAGTTGTGAACCTAAGCAGGTGAGCTAGTGCCTTGGACTTCAGCATATTGGCCAATTTAGAGCTATGAATCTAAGGTTTTGAGTTAGAAGTATATAGACAGCTGAAACCTTTATTTTATTGTTTATAAATTTCTTGATAGAGTCAGAGTAACCCAAAGGCATCATTAGAGGAAAGAGGAGGCATATGTGCTGGATAATTGTACAAAACTTGAAAATAAAAAAATATTGAATTCATCCCCTTCTTGATTCTTCTCATGGTGCACTTATGAGTGAAAAAATGACACATTAAATATGATATAGAAAAGGGATTAATAGGAGGTTAATGTCATTAAGTTAAAAATATTTATAATAAATTTATTTGTTATTAGTTTCTTTGAGGAATGGTCATTAATTTTTGTTGGTCCATACAAGGACTCTTTGACAAGTAGGATAATTTGTGTGGAGGAAAAAACCTCTAAATGATATGGATAGGTTTCAACATATACCAATATTGAGTAAAGTAATCCAGATATATTACTCTTTAAATATCCTTCATCTATAAAATATTTATTTAAAAAACTAAAATTGCATAATATATCAAATAAGAACCATGACATCATCAACAATCGACCCCCCTGATAATTTTTTTTTGAAGTCAACCCAAGATCATAGATCATATCCAGCATCACCTTGGTTGATGCCTCTAAGATAAATCAGCCACAGTTCCTAATAATTGGAGTTGAAAAAATTCTTTTAAATTTGTCAACTCCAAACGTAAGGACCACACGTACCTGCCTAACTGGCCCGTTTTAAATGATCGTTTTAAGTCAATTTTAGTGGCAGAAGCTTTACATGTTATCATCTATCCAAAACACTATCACTGGGCCCAGAGAATTATGACGACGAGGTGAAGTCATGAACGGATGAGCGAAGCTGATCGCGACGATGGACGGTTGTGACGGGACCGGATCGACCCGCGGAGGAAGGGGAGGATCTGGGCCGTTGGGGAGACGCAGCAGTTCAACGATGTACGCGGCCGCACAGTATCCCGTTTCCTGTTCGGTCGTTGGGTTGCTTCTAAGTCGCCGGCGGATTTCAACGGCCATTTAAATTAGTTAGTCTCTGTCATGCAGTTGCTCTCTCCTTCCCCACTTCGTGTTCTCTGTTTCCCTCTTCTCTCTCCCTCCCTCCCTCCCTCCCTCTCTCTCTCTCTCTCTCTCTGTACGTTGCGTTACGTATGGGTGTGGGGAAGGGGGGGCGGGGGGGCGCGCGCTGACCATGCAACCGTGTGGGAATGGTTGTATTCCCTCTCCTCTCTCTTTCTCTCTCTCTCTCTCTCTCTCTCTCTCTCTCGCTCTCTCGCTATCTATCTATCTATCTATTAATCTCTATCTCTAGCATCCCCATCGCCGCTCACTGTAAAGCGAGTCCATCGGAGGCTGCTCCGGGGGCCATCACGGCGAGCCCTGGGAATGTTTGAGATGGAGTCCAGTGGCCGGGGCCACTATCGGGGCACGGTGACGGATTCAGCCATCCGGATGTCGAGCCTGTGGGGAATATTGGTGCTCGCCGGAGTGTTATTCCCCTGCGCCCTGCTCTACTACATCCCTGGGATCTCCAACTTGCTGTCGCTTTCCGAGAGGAACCTCTCACCTCTAAAGCAAGCCAACTACTGGCGAGTTTCGAAGACCGATGATTTACCTGATTCGGTACGCTCTCTCTCGCTTAAGCTCTCTCGCTAGATTACTCCCCTCCAGCCTTACTTCCGCTGCCCGAGCATCGCTTCACAGGGTCGTCCATGGCCCCCGGTTGCGTTAGCTTCATCTTCGGATGCACGTTTCAGGTTATCTGATCAGAAAATTATCCCCTCCTCTTCGCGACATCACTTTTTTGACCATTGGAAACAAAGCGCATACATAAAAAATGATCGATTTGAAAATGGTGTAAGAAATGAAATGTCACAATATTTTTTTTAGACATGTCCAAGTGATGGAAAACAAAGAATATCTTTTACATACCCACCGAGTTTATCGACTTTTTCAGAAATGATAAAACAAAATATATCTCTTTGTACACGACCGCAAAACTATGGCACGAGGATAATTATTGGGACCTCATTCCGATCCCATTCGGACCTCGATATGTGGAATCGTCTTGCGCCATATTTACTGAAATTGTTTGGGAGACATGGCCAAAGCCAGGTGAATAAAGCAAGCGAAAGCGAGAGCATGCCGCCCATGGCTCCTGTCTCGCAGGAAAGGCTGGGATGAGCGAGTTATTGCCTACCAGGTGCTTTCTCAAAGGCGACGCTGCCACCTGCGTTTCAATGGGGACGTCCTTGTGTCCGTCTGCTAGTACCCCCAATACGGCGCCTACGGTTGATGTCCGCTTCCGTTTCTCGTGATGATCGCTTTTTACTCCACGCCCATTGAATTATAGCTTGAAGTGCGGTGCATTGTGTGTTTTAGGGCCTGGAATTCCTCTGCCCAGTTTTTTTAACGAATTCCGTGTCGCGGGAGCAGGTTAGCGACGAAATCAAGCTGAAGTTTGTGCTGAAAAAAGCAGCCATGGTGGATAACACTGTGATATTGACGACGCTGAATGAGGCATGGGCGGCTCCTGATTCTGTTCTTGATATCTTCCTGGAGAGCTTTCGGACAGGAGAGTGCACGGATGGGCTTTTGGAGCACTTAGTGATCGTCGCTCTGGACGGGAAGGCGTACGAGAGATGCAAGTCTATGCATCCCCATTGCTACGCTTTGAAGACTGAAGGAGTGGATTTCTCGCAAGAGAAGAGATTTATGACGGAGGATTACCTGAAGATGATGTGGAGAAGGATAGACTTTCTGAGAGTCGTCCTTGAGATGGGATACGACTTCATCTTCACGGTAACTTTATCTTTTCTGTTTCAACTAATTTTTTTTTAAGAACGTTGATGGCCTACGATTTTGAACATCGGATAATTTTGTTTATAAATCTGTTTCCCAAAAAATTCCGAAGGTCTCGAGATCCAGGGCCCACTAATCAGATGGAGTATTCATTATCGATTTCTACTCAAATTAAATCTGGTTTGTCCAAAGTTAGCCTCTAATGCGTAGCACAAAGTGCATAGCGTTGAAGCTTCTCTCTCTCTCTCTCTCTCTCTCAATCTATCTCTTTTTGGGTGACGTTCTTGAACCATTGTTTCACCCAGGGACCTTACATATTCGATGGGTGATACACTTTTTTCCTAGTCTGAGAATATGTAGTTCATTTCACTTCCTTCGATGCATTTCCTTGGCATTTCTTGGTGTATGTTGATGGCATATTTCTGGGATGATTAGTTCTAAAATTTCATGTTTATCCACCACATTCTTCTCCCGACCTTACACTGAATGAGTTTTCTTTTAAATGTTTTTACAACCATGGTGAGGGTCCATCGGATCAGATAGGATTAGGTATTTTGAACAGTTCTCGATTACCTGGAACGTGCGCTGACTTCATTCAGATCCCTCCTCCGGCAACATGCATTGGATACTGACAGTCACTACAATATGAGCTTTAATGTGGTCATCTTAGTCTTCCCTTGTTTCATGAAAGTGGTGGTGCTAACTGTATGCTGTTGAAACTTCTATGCTGCAGCTTGCCTGTAATCTAGCGCGTAACTTTTGCATTTATCTTACAAGAACTGGAGTCTGTTTTTCGGCAAAATTAATTCATACGCGTGATATGATGTATCGGCGTTTAAATGGCTTGGAATCGAATTATGTAGTGCAAATAAGGCGCCATACTGAGTGGTCGGGTGAATCCTTGGATCTAGCTAACAAAATTGCCTACTCTTAACGTTGGTGCAACAAAGCGCTGAGGATGAGGTTGCGACGGGTAAGAGAGGAAACCCTCGGATTTTTCCCACAGAAGTGAAGAATACAAAGGTGAAGCTCGATGCAGACGGGAAAGCATGGCCAACATCACTGTCATTAGTGTTTTCCTCGTCTTCGCCATATTCATTCATGAATAACCTGCCAGTAGTCGAAAACACCGAGTCTTCTTAACAGTAGGAGGCACTGTGTTTACAAGTTTTCTTAACAGCAAAGTATTTCCCTTCGACCAGGGCTTTTCATGCCTTATATCTCCATATATCCTCACAAAAATGTATTTTATAGTTTCCATTGCCTTTAGCTTGGATATATACACTGTTCTATCCAAACCTGATCCTATTGCATTCTAGATTCAAAATATAGGCCTGGATTCTGGCCATTTCTCCAACTGCAGACGTGTAAAGCTCAAGAACAACGTCTAACCTTCGTTGTTTTACTGCAGGATACCGACATTTTGTGGTTCCGGAACCCTTCGCTGTTCTTCTATCCAGACGGCGATTTCCAAATTGCATGCGACCATTATTACGGTAACCCCGATGATCTAGGAAACAGTCCCAACGGAGGGTTTAACTATGCAAGGTCCAGTAATAGAACGATAGAGTTTTATAAGTTTTGGTACGAATCAAGAGAGAAGTACCCAGGCAAACACGACCAGGATGTGCTTAACTTCATAAAAGGCGACCAGCACCTCCGCGACATCAGTCTGGTCATGAAATTTCTACCCACCGTTAACTTTGGTGGACTATGCGAACCGAGCAGAGATTTAAACAAGGTCTGCACCATGCACACGAATTGCTGCATCGGCCTGACAGGGAAAGTGAACGATCTTAAGGTCATGCTGGAGGACTGGAGGCTGTACAGGGCCCTGCCGCCCAGCGTGAAGGGCCTTGGAGCGCACTCGTGGAGAGCTCCCCAGAAGTGCTGATAACGCATGTATCCCTTATTCGGAAGGCTAGCTCAGTTTTCGTTCTCTACGTTAAATATCCTTGTATAACTCTTTTTTCAGCTATGTATTCGGAATGCATATCTATGATCTTGCTGCTGGCAGTTATTCCATGTTCACTAGTAAGTCGTGATCAACTTTTTTTCTTCCACCTTTAAATTTTTTACCATGTTTTACAAAATACATGAAAACTGTAATGATGTCGAATGCAGTTTTGTTAGGTGCATTCGGCAAAGTGTAGTTACGAATTGTAATCCACCATACCTCAAAGTGAAGCTTGTTATCTCTGGAATTGTTGGAAGCTACCCACATACAATGGCAAAAGTCGTCAGGTGGCTAACCATTTGCTTCTCAATTGGTTTAGACAATTTAAATTCACAAATAGGGGAAAAAAGGTAGAAGAGGGGGACGAGGTTGTCATATTTTTCTTATGTTGAACTGGTGATATTCATGATGGGAAGATTAAACGTTTTAGTTATCTGAGTTAAATATCAAATTATTTGTCAAAGGTTTGATGGACCGTGAAAAGTTAACTATCAGACTTGACATAGCTTATTCACCATACATGTTTTAACATGCTAATCATAAGTCACTTAATATATTTAAAGCATTTTAAATGTTTCGATCACAAACTCCAGAACAGCTCATCCACAGTACATGCTATCTTGGCCAATAAACATACAATTGTGGACATAATTTCTCCCCAATATATTTCTGGGAGTTTGCATGACGATTTCATATTGATTTCAAAACTATCTTACTAGAAACAGCTTAGATCTATAATCACTCAGTAGAATGCCTCATGCTTCATTTGTCTACTTAAAACTATCACATTTTCGTTCAAATAATTTTTAGGCCTTTATTATAATTATAGATACATGCATGTATCTACTACACATGAGGATGCCCTTTAAATAAGGAAGATGACGGAACAAAGACCACTAAGAAACTTTAACGAAGTCGAATGTATGTACTTTTTATAATTTTGAAACCTATTTTCTGAAGTACGTCATTGGGATATGAAAACATTAGTAATAATCAGACTTCTAACTGTTTCTAAAACTATTAAAGTGAGTATTAGATGAACGGAAGTCAAAATTTAAAAGATGGGGGACCATGCCCCACACTTAAAGGGAGGAGAAGAAGAGCATTTACCGACTCATATACTCTTCCAATCATTCATATAACGTACAATGAATTTTGAGAGCAAGAATATGCCAAGATCATTTAGTGCTCAACACGTAAGAAAATGGATGTACCAGAAGGTCTGGAGTTTATCAAGCAATCAAAGAAGAATATTGGAAATGGAAAGATATCATCTAAATACACAGCTAGACAGTACTTGAAAATTTCAATTGGTGGTATAATTATATGTTTTACTTGCTATAATATGCAATTTTCTATTGCATCAATTGGTGGTCTAGTTGTGTCTGATGGTCTGGAGCTATTAAGAATGCTGGAGTGACAATGTGAGAATGACTATTTTGGGTTGAAGCTAAGAGGGCCGGTGTCGGAGTGATTCTTATGAGGCAATTCGGCTATTATTTACAAAAGATTAGAGTGGCATGATAAGGCTGATAGTTATTTGGTGCCACGTATGTGAGTATCTAGTTTATATCTTCTAAGAGATGAATAGAAACATAAATAGTGAACAACTCTTGAGATTGTGAATGTAGTCGTGGGCAAAACGACTCTACAAGTGTGTCTCAATCTGTCTTTATTATCTAATTCTGTGTTTTATGCAAGTCAACTTTATTACAATGGCCATTTAATTATATATTAATTAGAAATTTAATCTTGCCATTTAACTATATTCATTATTATTATCACTGCATCTTCGAACACATCACTAGAGTACATATCAAAGAATAAATACATATTTGTTGATCAGAACAATGTGAATTATAAATGTTAATTAAGTAGATTATTCAAGTAGGTTTATTCATCACATCCTCCTCTTTACAAATTATTAGTCATTCTTGGTTCCTGAACATGTTAAATACATAATTATGAATTGTATTGACTAATTTCATATGGTATGAATGTGTTGCTTGAAAGCATAGAAGATGAACCTTTAATAGAGCTTGAAAACTTGACTACTAGAACTCAAATGAGCAAAATATGATCAGTCAAAGATTTGATGCATATACCTTGAGTCAACTCAAAAAATAGTTTGTGATGTCAATATGCTTAGTCTTTGTCTTTCGAATATTTTAGTTTCTCTAATTTTTTCATGTGTCTTTAAAATGCACATAGATACTATGACATTTGCAAGTAATTTTGGGATTGCATGTTCTCTGATTTCATAGATAGCATTTTTTTTCTCTCTTATGAGTCAGACTCCCCAATTTTTGAGTTAAGTCTCTCCTCTTTTTATGTGATTTATCTCTCTAAAATGCTTCATTTTGCTCTTAATTCACTTTTCTTCATTTAGGACTCTCCTTGTTTGACTCTTCTATGGATTTATACCTTAAAATTATAATAAAAAATGGAATAGATCCAATAATTTAAATCTTCATTCAATCATTAATCTAACAAGAACATATTAATGATCAATTTTTATTTTTATTTTATTTATATATTTAAAATCAAATACTTAAGCTGTAGTGAAATATTCACCAATTCTATCTTAGTTAGGTCCTTTACTAGAAATATTAAAGTTATATAAATTCCTCAATTTGAGAAAATCCTCATCATTTTACGTGAAATTTTAGAATTATAAAAAATCTTTTTTTAAGGAAAGATCTCTTAATTGAAACTTGATTAATTGTTTATAATATTGTGATCAAAGTGGATGGGGAGAATTGGAAATACTTAGTTAATTTTTTGATCTATCCCTTGAGTGGATGGGGAGAATCTAGATGAAAAATAAAGCATTTCACACGCATATTTATAGTGGTTTGGTCACTTGACCTACATCCACCCTTCAATGACTCTTATCTTTGAAATCCACTAAATACTTGATGAAATACACACTGAATTCATTTGCCTTCAACCAGATTTAACAACTTTACTTAACTCAAGATAACACTCATTAATCCCCTTATAGAGTCATGAATTTAAGATGATAAATTCTATGAGAACCCACTCATCTCTTGTAGACCATGGGTTTAAGGGGGCAACAAGATTAGCTTTGGCTATTTTTCTCTAGATTCAGTCTCAAGATCAACCTTGAGTGCATATATGCTTTAAACATAGGAGTTGAGCATGTCACCACCCTTAGTGACTTTCAATCCTCTGACTTTTTCATTGGAGAAGCTTGGCATGTTGGAGACCTTTGATAATTCTCTAAATTATTTGTCTATGATGTCAATTTTTATGTGTTTATACTTTATTTTTACAAAATAATACACATATTGATATACTTTTAAGAAAAATAAAGTTTTATGCATTTACATTGATTTATTGATATTTATTTGAAAATAAATAAATAAATGTGATTGATGGTTAAATAAGAATTTTTTAATACTTAGAAATCCAAGACGACATGTTTCCTAAATTTTCTATCATTTTTAGGATTTGTTTTCTGATTTTTAATGATTTTTTTCAAAAAAATTAAGGTATTTTTTTAGAGTGTTCATAGTTTATTATGATAAAAACATAATAAAAATAAGAAAAAGTGGAGACCTATTGGCCAGTCGACGGTCGACAATTGACTACTCTAATAGTTGAGAGAGACTACAAGCTAGGCTCAAGTGGCTCAAGGACACATGTAGAAAATATACGTCACTCCTCCTCCATGTCACTAGGGGGGAACTGGTGCATGGGCAAAGTATGATCGTGTTGCAATTGTGTTGTGTAGGGACAAACCACTCACTATTTCCTCTCCCTAGGTGGTCTTAACCATTTTGTTTATAGGAGAAGGAAGTAAGAAAACCTAGACTTATATACTCATGAAACATGTCGAAAAAACTAATGTGATACTAAACGTTCTTGAGCATTAGTACAATAGAGTGTCGGTTTACTGTCGACTTGCTTGTCACATGATTGACCTGGGTTTGATTCTTGTGTCGTCCATAGGTTAGTTCAACAGAAAATGATTGGAAAATAACAGAAAAATGAATGCTGATCTAAAAATTGTGATTTCTTGTTAAATGTGTCCAATTGATTTGAAATTTGAAATGAAGATATGATAGTTATTAATAAATGATTCTATATACGAAAAGTGTAAGTTTTGGTAGAAATTAGAGTAGAAAACAGAAGCCAAAAACTGATGACATAAAAGAAGGAAAAATGATTGAATCAAAACTAATTGAGAGATTTTTGGATCTGAGGAATAGAAAGGAGGCTCCTCACTCCTCTGAGGGAGGAGACAGAGGGTTGGCTGGAGTGCAAGATGCTAGAAGGCAGGAGAATGGGACTAGTGAGAAAAGGAAGAAGAAGGAAGATCTCTGACTAGTGGACTGAGAATTAACGAAGTTTTTTATATTTTTAATTTTTATTATTGTCTTATTTTGATATCTTTTCTGTTCTTTGGGTGATAAACATTGAACAGACAGACCTGCTTTCTAAATCTATTTAATCTAAGCATTTCATTCTTCTCATTTTCTTAGGTGACAGAAAAATAAAGGAGAGAGCTTTAGTTTTGTTGTTCTTAGTCTTCATCATTACGAATTTAATTAAAATTTCGATTACAATTACTCATAATCTCTTTTCTTGTCCTTAGGTGATGACAAAGAAAGAAAAATATTTTTACGAAGTTATACAGTTTAATTTAGATTTTATTTTTTAATTAAAAGCTTTCTTAATTCTAAAAAACTTTGTTGTGTAACGAACAACATAGTCTGATTTTAGTTTTAGAATTTATCTTTTGTCATGAATTTAATTCTTTAGTTTATTTTTGATTGACAATCAAGGTATTTCTATATTTTATTTATTCTATTATTATTATAGATCTTTACTTTAAATATTTTTAAACAATCACGACGTCAATACAAGCTATTCTATTAACAACCACTTTTCTCATTTTTCCACTCCCTAATTTCTAAACTATTTTCTTCTTGCTAGGATTTAATCATTTCATCATGAAAACCCTTCTTTTACTATCTATGGACATTAAGAGAAATAAATAGATTAGATTATTTGGTAAGCGAGGCTGGTAGTTAATGAAGAGAATGTTTTATCATTTATTTCAACCCATTTCATTTTGCTCTTTTCTTTTGAATCCTTTTTTGTATTAGAAAAATTAAAATGAATTAAAACTACTTCTCATCATCCTTGTGGATCGACCTCAACTTACACTAATACTAGAATTTACTTAGAGAGTTTAGTTATTAATATTGATATATTGGATGCATTAAGACTAACAACTAATGCATGATCAACCTTGAATAACTTTACTACAAAATTGTCTCTTTCGCTGGGCTTGGACTCTTAAGAAGTAGGTGGTGGGTGTGTGGCGTGACCTAGTCATTGTAATTTAAATCATGCATTTAAAATTTATAAAAATAATATTACTAATATTTGGATTTTAGAAACTATTTTTACACAAATATATCAATTTAATTTATGAATGAGATCTAAAAATACTAGAAATTTTCTCAAAGAACACAATTTTATATGATTTAAAAATGAAGATCATAGGAAAATCCTTTGAAAATTAGATAAAAAGGAAATTTTGGATGATGACATCAAGCATATGCCACTGCATGCTAGAACGATTATTAGAGAGAAAGCATAGTTGTATTTGAAATTTATTATGAAAATAATTTCAGAAGGTTTGATCAATGAAGTTGAGATTTGAAAATGTCAACTGATTTGTAAAGGTTTAAAGATAAGTTTTGAAACTTAAATTTAAGAAAACTATTATCAATTTAAAGACTAAATAAGTTTAAACAAAGAAAAAATAGTTTCCATGCCACAATGGTGATTGGAAGAATTCTGTATGTTTAGAAGGTCTTCGAAGGGTGTTCACAACCTCAAATACTCCCATTGGACATGACGACGTAAGCACACTTTGTATTTCTATTCGAAGGCCAGAGGGTGAAGAAAGGTGGTAATGAGGTATCCTTAGTGTCTGTCACCCAATAGAGTGGAGGTTGACAAAGATAGGTCTCTAGCATCTATCACTTGGCAAAAGAGATGATTAGTGGAGATGGTGTATGACTCAAGGAACTTCTTCCTCAAGTCCATGCAACAAAAGGAGGTTTGATAAGTCTTCATTATCATGAGTTAATAATTAGTAAATAATATAGTTTTAGCCTTAACTCATGATAAATAGACTTATATTTGTGTTAAAGTGTGAAAAGTAGTTTTGAGTTGATTAACATAATTTTTTGGATAATTATGTGATTTTATACGAATTTATATGATTTTTACAGTCTTATTTTTGAGATAAATGAAGAAAAAGAAATAAAAATAAAAATAAAGCAAAATGGGGGGGACCTGCCAACCAACTAGGCCTGCAAGTAGGTCAAAAGCGCAGTCGGGGAGAAGCTACGAGTAGGGGCTCAAGTGGTTAAGACTGATAGGGGCACGTGTGCGTCACTCCCCTTCCACGTCACCGGTGGCCAGCCGACTGTGGGGTAAGGAGTGGTTGTACACCCACTAGAAAGGGACTTGATTGCAAATGTAATATTACTATATATTCACCAGAAAATTCGGCAATATAGGACTAAACTCGCCACACTTTGCCCAGAAGGGCGGGCAACCAACGTGGGTTCGAATCCTCCCAGAGCCAAAACTCATATTTTTTATTTGATTATCGTGACTTTCCTGCAGATCACCGGTGAAGGATTAAGCAACTAGAATCTCTAGATCATCGGCAAAAATCTTGTCAATGTGATTCACGGAGCATTGTTACTAAAATTTCTGAACGATTCGCGATAAAAGGATCATGAATCCATTGAGTAAAGCATCTCTGATTGATCAACAAACAAGCCATCGTCGGGAAGAGGAAGATCCGCTAAGAGACGAGTCGCCACCTCTTGAGAGTGTACCAGATGCGATGAAGAGCCTCCTCTTGTTGCGCAAACCTGAGGATGAAGCTCCCTGACATGTGCCCCACCTCCATCCAACTCCTCTTTGTTGGGTGACAGCCGTCAAAGAGCCGCAAAGTTGCCATTTTTCCACTCCGCCAAGTGACAACCGCCGAAGATGATTTGATGAGCCATTTCATTGATCTCTAGACTTCGCAAGGAGATCTAGAGATTGCCCACGTCGTCCTTGTCCAAGGAGAGTCTTTGAGGCTGTGGAAACTACATGATGATCCTCCCAAACGCTCAAGATTTCGGTGCATTGCCAACGCATCGTCGCCGTGACGCCGGAACTCTATTTTCCTACTTTCAACTTACTTTTCACTTCATTTAGTGATAATTTGTGTGATTTAAATTTACCAAGATATACTTCATTCTATTATGATTCTTCTGGCTTTTACAGATCTTAATTTGACAATTAAATCGTTTGTAATCGCTTACGTAAGAATCGTCAAGCGGAACTCTATTTTTGCTTGATTCGTATTCGCTAGGCACTGATGTCATCATGACATTTGCACCCTGATATCTCTTTTTTGTGAATTTTAAATATATTTTCTATTCATTTCCTAGTATAAAATTCATAGAAAATAGTATTCTTTGAGAAAAATTATGAATAATTACCAGATGTTATATTAGATCCTAATGATCGAACTGGAAAATTACTAATATTTTTGGAAGTTTTATTAAATTATACTTGATATATTTGTTCAGAAATACTTCTAAATATCCAAAAATTCGTATTTTCTAGTTTTATAAATTATAAATTTGCATGATTTACTATATAACGACTAAGTCACGTCAAAACTCACGTTGTAAATAAAACATTATGAAGATAAAATAACAAATCTCTTAGTAGATTCCTTTATTTTCGATGATGACTCATTCATAAACCAATAGGAGATGAGATTTTTCTCCAAGAACTCATGGTTTTTCTATCCAAAATTTTAGGTTAGGTGCAACTTAAAATCATCATTTTTTGTTGAATTCTATGGATCATAAATTATTTTTCTTGATTTTTCTGTTGACCATATCCCTACAAAAAAACCATAGAGTCAAAATAGAGAAAAATAATCTTTTGGTGTTGGTGATCTTTAGACCTTTGTCGTTCATGTGGCTGGGCAAGTGAAGTTAAGTAATTTCTCATTATACCTTTGAAATAATGAAAAACACAAATATGTTACCTTCTTTTTATATGGAGAGATTTCTGATATTTTTCAGCCAATGGGTGTTGTTGGCAATGTAGTCCCACATTAGTTATTTATGAGAGTTTTAGATCGTAAGTCTCAGCTATCTTATTTATTTGATGCCTTCTCTCAAAAACAAAATGATCAAAACCATTTGGGGAGAAGATATAATAGGTAGGCCTCTCCTATGGAATACATGTGATAGGATCATACCTTGCCCCATGCATCAATTTGTCCCCCAATGACTTGAAAGAGTAGTGATACACTCGTGCTTTATATGAGTTCTCAAACCACTTGAGTGCAACTTTTGGTTTCACTTGATCTATGTTAACCACTCGAGTGGTCCCCTTTTGGTCAAATGGTTGATTGTTGAGTTCCTCTAGCCAACAGGTTCCATCTCATTTTAATATATATATATATCACTTTTCTTTATTTTAACTTGAAAAATGTGAATAAAAAAGTCATAAAATTAATTATAAATTAAAATTATTAATATAAAAATCAAGTATCTTGATTTAAGACAAATATAAGCTATTTTTCATGAGTTAATACATAAAATATATCATTAAACTAATGATTAACTTATGATAATAGATACTTATTATACGTCTGAACTTAAATCATTATTAGTCCATTAGTAATAGTTTATGTTAAATCATTCCTTACAAACATGCATTCTAATGTTTCTGTTCAAAACATATTCTTAAATCTTAAACCACAAGCATTGTAAAAGACAAAATCGTTAACTCTATCCTTGAATATAAGTAACACCATTATATCTAAAAATGAATGAATACATTCTAATGTTATAAAGAAAAATTCAAATTAAATGAATCACCACATGGTTCAAAGTCACAAGATATAGTTTGAAAAAAGTTATCCAATCCACACTCCTAGAAATGACATACTAGATCTCCTTTAGCCTTGTTTATGAATCCAGCCTTTTTCTATTTCGTAGTCATCCTCCCCTTATTTGTTTCAAATAACTACCTAGCACCTAGATTCATCATCCAATCCACATTCTAATTTTTGGTCATGGGTTTGAAGATTACACTTCCTCCCTAATAGGCATGCATGAGATTATGAGTAGAAGATAAAAGATGAGAATAATTTTTCACTTTTTCCTTTTTGATGAGATATTTTTATCCTCTTCTTTTCCTTTTTTTTTAATGACTAGTAATATTTGGAGAATAGGAGTCAAGAGACAAAATAGATAGATTTCCCTATGCATACATTTTTAGGACTTGATGATCTTCTCCCCTTACTTCCTCTAATTGAAAGTCCAATTTTTCTGAACGAACTAGATATTTTGATAGCATTCCAACATCTAGGAAAGAAGTGGTACAAAACTTTGGAATTAAGAAATTCACTTACCTAGATCCACGATCAGTCAGATGCATCCTAGGAGTGTTTGCACACTTTAATATTATACTAATTTCTCCCATTCTCAAGGTTTTTCTAGCATATGCTTATCACCTAATCCTACTAATTTACCCCTCTAATGAAGAATATGAACATAATTATCAAGGTTCATTATTTTCCTAACCCAATAACTTATAGAAATCAATTAAAGATATCCATCTAATGGCTATAATTTTTGGATTTCAGATTGTATTTTGTCCAAGGTGTTGAGATTTGAGAAAATTTTCTTAAAGTTTTTAATTTTTTTTTCAGTGTTTTTACAATAAGCATGAAAACAGATGTATTATTAATTCTATAGGAAAAATTAAAATATAATACTCTACCCCCAACTTAAAGTTACATTGTTCTCAATGACGTGGTAAATTCAAAACATGATATGTAGTTATCATAATTTTCAGTAAAACATGCATAGACATAAATATAAATATTAAAAATACTATTATATAGAGTGAAGTTCAAGAATGGTGTCACCTTAGCTTCGAAATTATTTTTCAACCTTCAGCTTGCATGCCTCTTCCTGCACTTTTATTCAAAGAAGCAAACACAAAGAAAAAGTACTACTACATAGAAATAGAAATAAAGTTTAATGTCAATTAAACAAATAACTATGGGTTGCCTCTCATGAAGTAGTAAGTTTTCTATCTTCAGCTAGACAACTCAATGGTAATCTTCAATTTCTCTTAATGGTAAGACCTCTTTTCCTACAAGGAATTCATTTTCTATATAATGCCTAAGTTGCTATCTATTCATGTTAAATTTTTGATCATTTTTGAGATCTCTAATCATCACATCTCTATGATCATGTTTTTATTTTACAACATAAGGTCCTGTTAACTTTGATTTAAATTTTCTTAGAAATAATCTTAGCCTAGAATCATAAAACCACACTTTCTGGCCAACATCAGATTTTTTTTTTCTGATATATCGATCATGAAAAGTTTTAGTTTTTTTTATATGTTCTATAATTCTCATAAGCTTTGTTTGTCAACTCCAATTCATGCAGCTGAAAAATTCTATGATCTCCAATATATTTTTTATAGATAATTTCTTTATAACCCATTATACTCTATGTTTGATCTTAATAGAAAGACAACATAGTTTCTCAAAAATAAGGTGAAATGGATACATTCTTATAAGATTTTTATGTGCTATTTTGTAAGCCCATAATACACCTTCTAATTTCGTGAGCCACTCTTTCATATCTGTTCTAACTATTTTTATTAAAATTCTGTGGACATCTCTATTTTGCTACCTTAGCCTTCCATTTTTTTTGGGGGTGATATGGAGTAGCTACTCTATGATGTACTCCATTCTTCTTTAACATATTCCTGAATGATTTATTTGTAAAATGTGTACCTCCATCACTAATAATCAATTTAATACATTAAAATCTTGATAAAATATTTTTCTGCACAAATAGCATCATGATTTTATGATCATTAGTTTGAGTAGTAACAACCTTCACTCATTTAGATACATAATTAACTAGAAGTAAGATATATTCAAATATTTCAAATGGTGAAAATGGGCCTGATAAGTTTTCATTATCATGAGTTAATAATTAGTAAATAATATAGTTTTAGTCTTAACTCATGATAAATAGACTTATATTTGTGTTAAAGTGTGAAAAGTGGTTTTCAGTTGATTAACGTGATTTTTTTAGCTAATTATGTTATTTTCTACGAATTTCTATGATTTTTATAGTCTTATTTTTGAGATAAATGAAGAAAAAGAAATAAAAATAAAAATATAGTAAAATAGGGGGGACCTGCCGGCCATTTGAGCCCACAAGCAGGTCAGAAGCGTAGTCAAGAGGAGCTGCAAGCAAGGGCTTGAGCGGCTAGGACCGATGGGTGCACGTGTGCGCCACTCCCCTTCTATGTCACTAGTGACCAACTGGCTGTGGGGCAAGGAGCAATCGTACACACAGGAGAAAAGAACTCATTGATTGTAAATATGATATTACTATATATTCACCCAAAACTTCAACGCACAAGTGATGTGAGACTAAACCCACATCACACTTTCTCCTGAAAAGGTTTGACAATTTTAATGCCTAAACTATCCCTTATTTATAACAGAGATATATCATGATGACGTCACTTGATAAGGACATTAGAGTACTTATTTCAAATCTTTCTCATGCAAGCATGTAACTGGCGTGGGTTTGAATCCTCGCAAAGCCAAAACTCATATTTTTATCTGATTATCGTGACTTTTCTATAGATCGCCAGTGAAGGATTAAGCTACCTGAATCACTAGATCATCGACAAAAATCTCATGAACGTAATTCGCAAAGCATTGTTACTAAAATTGTTGAACGATTTGCGATAAAAAGATTGTGAATCCATCGAGTAAATCATCTCCGATTGATCAACAAACAAGCCGTCGTCAAGAAGAGGACAATCTACTAGGAGACAAGTCATCACCTCCTGAGAGCGTACCAGATGCGATGAAGAGTCTCATCTTGCTGCGTGGATTTTAGGATGAAGCTCCTTGACATGCGCCCCACCTTCATCCAGCTTCTTTTCGTCGGGTGACAACCGCCGGAGAGCCGCAAAGTTGTCATTTTTCTACTCCGCCGGGTGACAGTCACTAGAGATGACTCGACGACCTATTTCATTGATCTCTAAACTTCACAAGGAGATCTAAAGATTGTTCATGTCATCCTTGTCCAAGGAGAGCCTTCAAGGCCATAGACATTGCACGACGATCCTCCCGAATGCTCAGGATTTTGGTGCATTGCCAACGTATCACTACCGCAATGCCGGAACTCTATTTTCCTACTTTTAACTTAATTTTCACTTCATTTAGTGATAATTTATGTGATTTAAATTTACTAATTATACTTCATTCAATTACAATTCTTTTGGCTTTTATAAATCTTAATTTGATCAATTAAATCGTCTGTAATCATTTACGTAAGTATCACCAGACAAAACTCTTTTTTTGTCTGATTTACATTCGTCGGGCACTGATGCCATCCTGACATCCACACCCTTATTTCCCTTTTTCGTGAATTTTAAATATATTTTATTTTTATTTCTTAGTATAAAATTCATAAAAACTCGTATTCTTTGAGGAAAATTTTGAAAAATTATCCGATATTATATTACATCTCTGTGATCAACTTGGAAAATTATCATTATTTTTAGAAGTTTTATTGAATTATAATTGATATATTTATTTAGAAATCCTTCTAAATATTTTAAAATTAGTATTTTCTTATTTGATAAATTTTAAATTTACGTGATTTACTATACAACGAGTATGTCACGTCAGGGCCCATAAAATTCATACCTCAAACATCAAAAGTTTTGACAACTAACATATTGCTTATGAGAATTTCATGTATTTTTCTCATATTACCAACAGATTAACATGAGAGACATGTTTTGCTAAATTCTATTGAGTCTTTAACTATTCTTGGCCAATAAAAAATATATTGAAAAATTATAGCAGCTTTTTTTAATCTAGAAAAATGTACTCCATAACTAGATGAATGACATTTTAAGAATGCTGTGATATTCTTCTTCATGCACCAATCTCCTTAAAATTTGATTAGTCTTTAAATAAATTAAATCAAGATCATGAAAAAAATAATTTCTAATCTTTGAAAAGAATGGTTCTTCTTATTCTTATCCCATTGTTTTATAATTTTTTTTAAAAATTTGGTAATGTGTGCATACCATGGTAATGGTTGGTGTTGGGCTGTCATAAATTGTTCACTAGGGAATGAATCTTGTAGAGGCACTATAGTTGTTCATATGTCACTCAACCTAGAAAGATAGTCAACAATAACATTTTCGAGGCCTTTTTTATCCTTTATTTCTAAGTCAAATTCTTACAATAATAAAATCCACCTAATTAGGCATGACTTTGCATCTTTTTTAATCAACAAATACTTCAAGACTGAATGATCGATGTAAATAATAATTTAGATCCTAAAATATATGATCTGATTTTTTTCAAAATAAAATAGAACATGTTATACTTAAATTAAATATTTTATCTAGTCCTGTTAGCATAAGAAATTATTATAAGTCTCATCTCGTTTATTTGACATAGCACAACTCCCACTACATAATTAGAAGCATCACACATAATTTCAAATGAAAGAGACTAATCATGAGCTTGTAAAATGGGTGCCTTAGTAAATAATATTTTAACTTTCAGAAAAAGATTTGAGATATTTCTTATCAAAATTAAAAGGCATGTCTTAGATAATAACATAGTAAGAGGTCTAGATATTTTTAAAAAATCTTGAGTAAATTTTCTATAGTAAGCTATCTGACCCAAAAAGATCTGATATATTTGATGAATTCAAAGGTGTTGCATGTTAGAGATAATATCAACTTTAGCTTTATCTACTTTTAACCCCCTTTCACTCACAATATGGCCTAACACTACTTCTCTAATCATAAAATACAATTTTTCCTAACTTGAAACTAACTGTTTCTCTATACATTTCTCAAGTATATGCTAGAAATGATCTAAACATTCATAAAATGATTCACAAAAAATGGAAAAATTATCCATATAAATTTTAATGTATTTTATTGTAATATTAGAAAAAATAGATAACATAATCTTTTAAATATCAGTAGGGAATTACATAACCCAAAAGACATGTATTTAAAAGTAAAAGTACTAAATGAACATGTCAATGTCATTTTTTCTTAATCTAAAAGATTTATACATATTTAATTGTAACCTAAATATCTATCAACTAAATATCTATCAAGAAAATAGAAAAAATGATTCCCAAGTAATTTCTCAAGAATTGGATCAATAAATAGTAAAGGAAAATGATCTTTCCTAGTCACAACATTTAATTTTATGTAATCTACACACCCTCCAACTAGTAGTTAATCTTGTTGGCATTTTTTCCTCATTTTTATGATAGTAATACCATATTTCTTATGAACTTATTATGTAGGTCTAGCCTATTTATTATCTAAAATTGAATAAATAATATTAGCAGCTAACCACTTTAAAATTTCTATTTCATGATTTTCATCATATTTAGATTCAATCTTCTTTGTGTTCTTGCCAATTTTAACTCTTTCTTACAAATAGATACTATGCAGGCATACACTCAAATCAATTCCCCTAAGATCAGACATTTTCCATCCAATATTTATTTTATTTTTCCTAAGTACATCAGTTAATTTTTTTCCTATTTATCACTTAGATCAGAAGCTATTATGAGAGGATATGAGTTGATTCTAGTGAATGATCTTTTATTTTCACCTCTGCTATTCTAAAGTATCTATTTCTTCTAATGTTTCTATACACATTCATCGATGACATCTGGATCCTCAAAGTCATCTAAGATATCTATAGCATGACAATCATATGTTTGTGATTTTTTCAGATCATTTGAATCTTTAAAAAATTTAATTTTAACTGATTGTTCTTCACATAAAATTTTAGCTATACCTATAAGAATATCAATATTCATTCTAGTAGCATTTACAAGGAGTTGTCACTTTTTGAGAGCATACCAAATGCGATGAAGAGCATTCTCTTACTGTGCATACCTGAAAATGAAGCTCTATAAAATGTACCCCACCTCTATTTAGCTTATCTTTGTCGAGTAATAGATGTCAAAGATCTACAAAATTGTCATTTTTTCATTTCGTTAGACAGTCGTTGGAGTTGATTCGATGACCTATTTCATTAATCTCTAGACTTTGTAAGAAGATTTAGAGATTGTCCACATTGTCCTTGTCTAAGGAGAGCCTTTGAGGCTGTGAACACTATATGACAATTCTTTTGAATGCTCAGGATTCTAATACATCATAAACACATTATCATCATGACGTCGGAATTCTATTTTATTATTTTTTAATTAGTTTAACTTCCACTATCATTTTTTGAACTTTGAAAGGAAATCCAATGAATACCAAAGTTGTCCATATTTAAAGAGAGCCTTTGAGGCTGTGAACATTATTTGATGATCCTTTCGAACACATAGAATTTCAATGATCATTGTTGCAAGACTAGAAATCTACCTTTTCTACTTTCAACTTAATTTTTTCTTAATTTAGTAGCACTTTATATGGTTTCAAATTTCTAAAATCTTTTTCATTCAATTAAGATTCTTTTGACTTTTATAAATCTTAATTTGACCTATTAAATCATCTATAATCGCTTATGTAAGAATTATTGGACGTAACTTTATTTTCATCCAAATCACTTTTCTCAGGGTACTGATGTCATTTTGACGTCCGCACCCTTATTTTTCTTTTTTATAAATTATAAATATATTTTATTTTTATTTTTTAATCTAAAATTTATAAAAAATCATGTTCTTTATAATTTATTTTTAGAATATTACCCAATATTATATCATCCTTATGATTGACTTAGGAAATTATCACTATTTTTAGAACTTCTATTCAATTATAATTAATATATATTTTTAGAAATACTTATAAATATTTGAAAATTAGTATTTTATAGTTTTATAAATTTTAAATTTACGTTATTTATTATACAATGACTAAGTCACATTAGTACGTGAGGATGAAGCTCCCTAAGACGTCCCCCACCTTATCTAGCTTATTTTCATTGGGTGACAGCCATCAAAGATCCATAAGTCACTATATTTTTACTCCACTAGGTGACAACCATTAGCAATGATTCGTTGACCCATCTTATTAATTTTCGAATTTTAAAATAAGATCTACGGATTACTCACATCATCCATGTTCAGAGAGAATCTTTGAGGCTATAGACATCGTATGATAATCTTTTCAAACACATAGAATTTCTACTTATATTAGTGAGATTTTGTGTGTCCTTAAGTTTCTAAAATATTCTTTATTCAATTACAATTCTTCTATCTTTTATAGATCTTAATTTGATCAATTAAATCATTTGTAATCGTTTATGTAAGAATCACTAGACATAACTATATTTCACTTGAATCACATTTGTTAGTGACTTCATCTTGATGTCCATACTTGAATTTTCTTTTTTTTTTGTGAATGTCTCAAATCAATATCTTTGCCATAATGAGTATAATGTCTTGTTTTTACTATGTGAGTGACCCAACTCTTTAGTCACTAAGAGTGACGAGTTTTCTTTTTATTGTGAGAGTTAATGCAATTGTTTGATTACTAAGAGTGTCAAGTATTCTTTTTACTCTTTAGTTAACTCAACTCTTTAGTCACTACTAAGAGGGGGGGGCTTGGCAAATTTATCCTTGATGTATTAAACATTCATCTCATGTCGTGTCTTCAAATTATTTTCCCTTCTAAATCTAATAAGATTCTTGAGGAAAGAGAAAGAAACACAAGGTTATGTTGGTTAAACTATATCTTGGACTACATCCATTTCTAAGATCATTATCTCACTTTTGGCATTCTCATCTTGAGAATATAATTGATTTTATGAGATCAACATCCTCTTACAGCCTTGACTCTAGAAGTTTAATTCACTCACTTGATTTTAAAGTTCTCAAGGTATGTATTATAGCATAGATTCCACGACTCTATCTTTCTCACTATATTTAGAAGTTCTCTAGTAATCTTATTCTTATAGATTTCATGATCCTATTGATTATCTAGAAAATGTGGTAATAATTATTGTAAATTCTAGAGTTAGCAACAAAAATTTATAATATTTAATCTCACAAAGTATAATGAACGGTCAAACCACAGAGAGCCAGGAATTAATCAGAGAATTTGTTTAGTGATTTTATATTTATATTTATATATTAATTTACTTTATTTTGTAACAAGAAGAAAACCCTAAATCAAATAACTTTACCTTAACCAGTACTTTGGCGATACTGGTGACAAGCACGTGAGCGCACATGCGATAAACGAACGGGCGGTGATGCATCGACGAGAGGTGTGCGGGTGGTGATGTGTTGGCGAGCGGCGCACGAGTGGAGATGCGCCGGTGACGGTACACGAGCGGTGATGTGCCTGCAAATGGTGCACGGGCAGTCACGCGTTGGTGAGCGTGGCGTGGTGATGACGCGTTAGCGAGCGTGGCGCGGGCGATGCGCGTTGGCGAGCATCGCGCATACGATGCGCGTTGGCGAGCATCGCGCATACGATGATGCGCCAGAGAACGGCGCACAGGAGATGATGCTCCTGCGAGCGGTACACGGGTGGTCACACATCAGCGAGCTTCACGCGGTCAGTGACGCGTCAGCGAGTGGCTGGACGAGTGCACGGGCAGCAGTCGGCGAGCGGGCAGACAAGCACGCAGGCAGCAGGCATATGGACAATGACCTGCCGGGGAGAGGCGGAGTGTTTCGCCTGTAACTTTTGTTGTAGAATGAAATTTTGGGTGTGATTTGCGGCGTTGGAAAGCCCTAGATCTTGGCTCTCACACCAGTGATAACCAAGCCAGCGAAATCAAATGAAGAAGGTGAATCTTTGAGAGATTACACCATTTCTGGCCTAAGGTAGCAATCTCCTTCTTCCTCTAAATCAGATGATCTGGTCCGCTTCTTCACTCAACCTGACACTCAAAGAAGAGCGTGGATCCAATAAACTGCTGCAGTAAGACCGTCAACATAGAGTTTGGGACAGAATCAGGGATGCCCTACAATGAGGGAGGAAGAGAGTATAAATAGGGGTCTTGATTTCTCAAAGTGAGATACCCACGATGTGTGGCCTCTCCTTAATTTCGGATTTGAGCCTTTCCTGCTGGGCCTTGAACGTGGGTTGGCTGCTTCTCTCCTCCACGTTTAATATCCAATTTATCTAAGTCGTGAAATTCAATAAAACTCCAAGAAAAATGTGAGAATAATCCACTTGATTCAAAAAAATCAAGTGGGGTTAATTCACAAGTTAATAAATACTCAAAATAAGGACTAGATAAATAATATATGTTTATTCATTTTAATCATAAATAAGTGATAACTACCATGCCCATGAAAGTATAAATAATTAATTAAAGTATAAAAATATGTAATTATCACTACATATTTTATATCATCACCTATATATCCACAAAAATAAAGCTCTAGTGACATGCTTGGAGTTGTATAAAGACCAACTATAATCCTTGATTCCACAAGGAATATTTTTTTGTAAAGTTACCATGACATGAATCTGTTGAACTTGAAACTCTGATAATTAAATCAACCAGGTGGTGAGTTTTTTAGAATACTAAAAAATGATTATAGGGCAATCAAGTGGAATATTTAAATAGAAAGTTTATGTTAGGTCACGCATAAAAAGGCTATTCAGTTATAATGAATCTATAAAATAGGTTAAGTCCATAAAAAAAAGTCAAAAAATGTAAAATTAGGCAAATAAACTGAGTACAACAACGAACTTATGATGCATTTATGACATGTTTTATTGTGGGTTTTCAATTTTTCTCCCCCTCCATGTTCCCTCCTCTCAATCTCTTTGTTCTCTATCACTTGTCACCCAATTGATCTTATCATTTCTCATTTGAATTATTTTTTGGGCCCCAAAAATTTGAACTTGTTATTCCCTAATAATGAAACCCCACATTAGACTATTGGAAACAAGCCGATAGACACTAGTGTAGTATTATCATTATTTTGCTCGTACCTCTTGGAAATTAAATATTAATTATGAAATCTATGATATATGAAATTCCAAAAAATCAAACAATAAAAATGAAAAAGGTTCTAAGGATAATGCCAGATTTCTGATTTAAATAATTTACTGGAGATAAAATCAAATACATCATAGTAATTCCTTCTCAACCTCATCAACAGACCATAGTTAGCTAAGTGCCTCCCATTATGGCTTATTATAATGAAAAAACGGACCGTGATACCATCATACTTTGTAACCTCTAATACTTTCGGAGCTTTTATTTGACAAGCTTTATTAACTCAGTGGCTATATATCTGGTACTTGTTTTAGCATTGTTTGTACAAACTTACAGTGCACCTCCGTCCTACACAAGGCTGATGTGGGCAGTCTCTGGTGGAGAGCTAGAATTGAGAGGAGGGCCGGCCTATATTTCTATTCTAGCGTGGCTTTTCCTTCTCGTCGTCGTCAAGGAATGTGGCCCCTCTGCGTCATATTCCTCTCCTCCCTAGTTTTTCACTGGTCTGCCCTGGTGAAGAGTGAGGGTGAGCCAGGCCCCTGAGCCCTCCAGGTCTCCGAAGAAATATATTTCTAAATTTGAGCCCTTCCAGGCCTTCGAAGTAGTATAATGCCGGCTCAAAGCATGCAATTATATTTTTTTCGTACGCGCCGCTCTAACCATATGAAGAAGACAAAACCAGGTGCAATATTTCACGGACTAATTGGCTCTAGATCCTCGTAAAAAAACAGAATTAAGATAAGCCCCCATCCTTTTCCTGAACATTCTTATAAATCGGTCGAGTCTTTTGAGATAGTCCCCCACATTGATGTTAATTTTTATATGTGGAAGATTGAGCTAACCTCATTCGACCGCAGATGATCTGTGGGGCCCTCGGATCCCCGGCTTCTACAGTCGGAATTGAAAGTCAATTCTATCAATCGGGGATTCGTATTTATGAAGTAGCCGGAGCGTCTTAGTCGGCGGCCCACAGGACGGGCTAAGACGGATGGAGCAAATATCGAGACCCCGGACCCATTTTTCAAAGCTGCCATTAATGGCTCTGGTGCCGTGGGATCGGATCGTTGACCTTGGAGGAAGGATCTGAACCGTCGGTGTTGCGCGCTCCACCGATCGTTGACCCCGGCAGCCGTTTAACTCAGAGGTGCGTCGACGGATCGGGGCTCGATCAGGGCCAGGCCCCATCCCCATCCAAGCCTGGCCCATTTTCACTCCTCTCTCAACACCCCCGGTGGAAAACCCTAAACTCTATGAAGCCCCAAACCAAACAAGCCCGAGTCTCTCTCTCTCTCTCTCTTTCTCTCTCTCTCCACTCTTGGGGAGGGGGGTCGAGAGGATGATGGAATATTTCTATTTTTCTCTGATTATAATAAGATGGATTACAAGAAAAGAGAAATTAATACAAGAAAAAGAGAACTTAAAGCCGGCGGCGCCCATCTACATCAGGATTCGCTCCGAGCCTGCCATCTCAAAACCCGATACCCGGCGGGGGGGTTTTTCCAGATTTCACCGAAGCGGAATCCGGCTCCTCGGGGGATCTGCCAACTCCGTTGACAAAACAACTTGAAGAATTGTAATTTATCGATAAATAGAAATATTTAATTTTATGGAATGCGCGGATAGCTAGAGCCCATGTTGGATGATGGCTGACCAATGGGGTCAGCTTCGAATTTTCGTCGATACGTGTCCACGCGGCTGTGGCCAAACGGTCCACCAGCCAATTCAGAGCTTTTCTCTCTATTCAGCGTTCCAATCTCCTCCGTCCGACGACGTCCGACGACGTCCGACGACGTCTTTCAGTGAGTCCCTAGTTTATTAAGGGCTCTGAGCTGGTAGCAGAGGCAGAGAAAAGGTTTAGCCATCCTCCCACAAGGCTGCTAGTGCCGTCCAGCAGGAACTCCCCAACTCTACTGGGGCACGCCTTCTCCTCGCAAGGTTCGAGGATCGATGATTCATCGGGTTCGGCGCCCTCTCTCTCTCTCCCCGGCACTCTTACGTTAGAGACCTTCACGTGTACCGTTTATTTTCCTTCGTTTTCTAGGGGCTTCGTCTTGTGATGGATGCGGTGGCGCGTAGCTTCAGAATCAGTGAGTTGTACCCTCAGAAACGTGTAGCTTCATCGTCGCCGCGACATCACTTTTTTGACCGACGGTTCCAAATCAGTGAGTGAGCAGCTTCCTCTTGTTTTTCTCCCGTTAGTTGGAAGTGTTTTTTTCCTCCACAATGCGAAATTTTGTCCTTTTCTCTTTGCAGATGATTGGAAGCAGGCGTGGGAAGCACCCTCCGTTCTATTGTTTTTTTTGGGTATTTCACACAAAAAAACGAAGTCGGATAAAACTATATCACATAGAAATAATTAGTTTTCCTTCTCACAGCCCTCACTATCCCCGTAAATCTCCTTCATTATTCAGCCGCGAAGAGCAAGTGTTACGTCGGTGAACATAACAGCTTCCTCACTCGTTGCGCTACGTGCGACCTTGGATGCTAGCCCCTCTCCCAAACAGCCTTTATCTCCTCACTAGGGACCTGCGTAAGCTGTTGCTCAAAAGAGAGATTCTCTCTAACCCCGAGATACACTCGTAGGAGGGGACAACCCGTCCACGACTCTCACTCTACCTTACATGGCAGCCACCCATAGAAAATCCTCAAACTACCCCTGATAGGTCAACATCCCATCACCTCTGTTGGGACATGTAAACACCGCGGAATATGATAAACGCCCCATAAAAACCGTCAGAAATCAGTGGTTAAGTATTTTTGCCAAGATAACTGTTTAATGGTGCGATAAACTCCCATGCCAATGGCTCCACCCACTAGTTCGCACCACGCTGCGCGTTGCTGCACGCTCACCCCGTGCTGTCCCCTGCGCTGAACTGTGTGGCTGCCGTGCAAGCAATGAGTTAATGTTAAATTTCTATTGTACTTATTTAGAGTCTTGAATGTAAACAAGTGAGCTGTTGTCTTAGCCTTCAGTAAAGTCATATACCAATATCGAGTGAAGTCACCGATATAGATTACCCATTAATTCTCCATCATTTATAAGACGTTCCTTAAAAGAAAAACATAATATGAAATAACCCAAGACATCATCAACCACCGACCCCCCTGATTTTCTTTTCCGGAACTCAACCCCGTACGGTGCAATTACGCGGCTGATGCAGGGCAAATAAATCTGCCACATTTCCCAATAATTGGCGCTGACCAAAAAAAATGTTTTCAATTTTGTCAACTCCGAGCGCGGGGACCACAGGCACCTGCCTAAATGCCAAGCGACCCCCCTTGTCTCTGTCACATCCCCACTTATGTTATGTAGTCGCTCTCTCCTTGCCCACTTCGTCTTCTCTGTTTCTCTCTCTCTCTCTCTCTCTCTCTCTCTCTCTCTCTCTCTCTCTGTGTCTCTGTCTCTCTCTATCTGTCTGTCTCTATCTCTAGCATCCTCATCACCACTCCTTATAAAACGAGTCCATCGGAGACTGCTCCGGGGGCCATCACCGGGGGCCCTGTTAATGATTCAGATGGAGACCGGGAAGCTAAAGGGATCATTAGAAGAAATGAGGAGACACATGTGCTTGATCACTGTGGTACTAGAATCTTTCTCATATCGTGAAAAAAGTTGACTTATCATATCTGAACAAATTTTGAAAATAAAAAACGATTAAATTCATTCCCTTCTTGATTCTTCTTTTGGCACACTTATGAGCGAACAAATTATAAATTAAATATGAGATAGAAAAGGGAACAATAGAAGATTAATTTAATTAAGTTATAATATTTATAATAAATAATTTTATTATTAGATTTATTTGGGGAATGGTCATTAGTTTTTGATAGCCCATAAAAGGTACATGCAGAAAATCTGACTCGTTGACAAATATGATAATTTGTGTGGAGGGAAAACCCTCTAAATGATATGGATAGGATGCAACATATACCAATATTGAATAAAGTCATCCAAATATATTACTCGTTAAATGTCCATTATATAAAATATTTTTGAAAAAACGTAAAATGCATAATATATCAAATAACAACCACGACATCATCAACCATCGACCCCCTGTTTCTTTTTTGATGTCAACTCAAGATCATAGATCAGATGTGGCATCAAGTTGCTTGATGCCTCGCAAATAAATCAGCCACAGTTCTTAATAAATGGAGTTGAAAATAACTATTTTCATTTTGTCAACTCCAAACGGGGGAACCAAACGCATCTACCTAACTGGCACTTTTTAAATGAACGCTGAAAGTCTGTTTCAGTGGCAGAAGCTATATATGTCATTATCTTATCCTAAACACTATCACTGGGCACGGAGAATTATGAAGACGAGGTGAAGTCATGAACGGATGAGCGAAGCTGATCGCGACAATGGACGGTTGTGACGGGACCGGATCGATCCGCGGAGGAAGGGGAGGATCTGGGACGTTGGGGGAATGCAGCAGTCCAACGATGTCCGAGCCCGCACAGTCTCCCGTTTCCAGCTAGGTAGTTGGGTTGCTTCTACGTCTCCGGCGAATCTCAATGGCCATTTAGACTAGTTAGTGGAGAGGGAGGCTGACGGGTCGAGCAGGACCCAGGCTCCCTTTCTCTCTCTCCCTCTGGGGGTTGGGGGTTGCTGACCATGCAAACAGTCTGGGGACAGCTGTACTGCCAAGCGACGTGCATTGTCTCTGTCATGGAGTCGTTCTCCTTCCCCCCCTACTCTTCTGTCTTTCCCTCTCCTCTCTCTCTCTCGCTACGTTATGTGAAGGGGGGGGGGGACTTTGGGAATTGCCTAGGACCCGCATTGTCTCTGTCATGCAGTCGCTCTCCTTCCCCCCCTGCTCTGCTATCTCTTTCCCTCTCCTCTCTCTCTCTCGCTACGTTGTGTGGGTGTGGTGTGTATGGGGGGGGGACTCTCGGATGGCCTAGGAGCCGCATTGTCTCTGTCATGCAGTCGCTCTCTCGTTCTGGACTTCGTGCTCTCTCTCTCTGTCTCTCTCTCTCTAACATTTCGTCACCCCTCTCTATAAATGAGTCCGTAGGTTTCATTGGGGCCCTGAGCAGGTTTCAGAGGCAGACAGAAGCCTTGTACCATCCTCCGCTCATGGGGAAACCGCCGACCTGGCGAAGGAGGTTCCTTTGTGCCATGCTAGCGATCGCCGGGGTCACATTCCCCTACGTCCTCCTCTACGACACCGCCGGTATCGCCGGTTTCCTCCAACTGTCCAACAGGAGCTTCCTAAATCTTAATGATGATGCGGTACGCGCTCTCTCGCTTAAGATCTCGCGTTCTAGTACTCCCATTTGGGCCTCGTGCTTCCCGAGCTTCGCTCCACGTGCGGCCATGGCCATTAATTCCGTTGGCTTCATCTTCGGACATGGACGTTTCCGGTTTCCGATCATAATCATCCCCTCCCGGTAGCGACATCATTTCTAGACCGTCGGAAACATACTGGAAAGGCCGGATTGAGCGAGTTGTCGCCTGCTAGGTTAGTCCTCTAAGGCGATGGTGTCATCTGCGTTTTCATAGCGACGTCCTTTCCTTGTTTCTGTCCGTTAGTACCCGCGATCCGGTGCTTAAGGTTGATGTCAGCTCCCGTTTCTCGTGATGACCGCCTTTTTAATTCTACGCCCATGAATTATAGAGGGAAGTGCGGTATATATTTTAGCGCTTCGAACTCCTCTGACTTTTTCGTAACCAATTCCGTGTCGCCGGAGCAGGTTAGCGACGAAATCAAGCTGAAGACTGTGCTCAAAGAAGCAGCCATGGTGGATAATACTGTGATATTGACGATGATGAATGAGGCATGGGCAGCTCCTGGTTCTGTTCTTGACCTCTTCCTGGAGAGCTTTCAGACAGGAGAGCGCACGGTAAGGCTCTTGGAGCACTTGGTGATCGTCGCTCTTGACGAGAAGGCGTACGAGATATGCAAGTCTAAGCATACCCACTGCTACGCTTTGAAGACCGAAGGAGCAGATTTCTCGCAAGAGAAGTTATTTTTGACGGAGGATTACGTAAAAATGACGTGGATAAGGATAGACTTTTTGAGAGTCGTCCTTGAGATGGGATATGACTTCATCTTTACGGTAACTTTATCTTTTCTGTTTCAACAGATTTATTTTTTTAAATAACGTTGATGGCCTACGATTTTTGAACCTCGGATTTTATTTTTTTTATAAATCTGTTTCTCAAAAAATATTCGGAAGGTAAAGAGATCCAGGGGCTACCGTCAAGATAGAGCATGGATAACAGATTTCCACGAATATTGAAACTAGTCTGTCTAAAGTTAGCCTCTAATACTTAGCACAAAGCATATAGCCTTCAAATTTCCGCTTTTCCCAGTGGGCATAATATTATCCCAGCTGATATTAGCACAAAGAAAATTACTATCCAAGTTGGCCCCCCTATCCCAGTGTGCATAATATTAGCTTTCCTTTGCTTCATTGCGGTGCTGATGCTCTAGCCTGATGAAGTTCTTCAGTAACCACGCATCGAACATTTGTATTTAGCCTTTGTCTAAACATTTTTTCCTTTATGCTTGGCACCGACTGTTGTAAACTTCGTTGACAGGTGAACGGGTGTCGGTTGATGAACAGGCTCTCGATCTAGCTTGTGTATCCTAAGTGCTTCATGAAGCAGCCCAGTCCACCAAATTAGTGGAAATCAATTTATGGAGTGCAAAGAGGCCACCTCTAATTTCCTGTGGAGTCCTTTAACGTAGCTATCCACCAAATCTACTCTTTCCGTTGGAGCAAATTGTCAGGGGAAGAGGTCAAATGTGGGAAAAGAGGAACCCTAGAGACTTTCCCCGAGGGAACCAGAAGACGAAAGTGCAGATCCAAAAAAAAACGTAAAATATAGCAAAAAAATTGAAGCCGGATCGAAACACCCCATAGTATCTGTCATTTCCTCGAGTTCTACGCGCATCGAGCTTTGAACTTACTGATACAAGCACGCAGGCACACACGCATGCATACACATACATATGCACTTGTTTTTTGCATCGAAGTTGAACCTATTGCCGTTTAAAAACTGTGGGCAAACGTCGAGTTTTTGATGCAGAATACCCGAAAGATACATTGGTTCCATAATTTTCGACTCTGGTCTCTATCTTTTATCCGCCCAAGTTCATATAAAAGTTGCTCTTTTCTTGCAGGACGCTGATATAATGTGGTTCCGAGACCCCATGCCATTCTTCTACAAAGACGGCGACTTCCAGATCGCATGCGACCGATTCAACGGCAACCCCGACGACAGAACGAACAATATCAACGGAGGGTTCAAATATATAAAGTCCAACGAAAAAACAATAAAGTTCTACAAGTACTGGTACGAGAAAAGAGTGGAGCACCCGGGCGCTCACGACCAGGACGTGCTCAATTACATCAAGGGCGACCAAATCCTCCACGACATCGGGCTGAACTTGAAATATCTACCCACCGTCCACTTTGGGTGGATATGCGAACCCAGCAGCGATTTCAATCAGGTCTCCACCATGCACGCAAATTGTTGTATTGGATTGATAGATAAGTTGAACGATCTGAAGGTAATACTGAAGGACTGGAGGCAGTACAATACTCTGCCGCCCAGCGTGAAGGGCCGTCATGAGCACAAGTGGAGAGTCCCGCAGCTCTGCAGGTAACCCAATTATTTGCAAAGCTTGTCCATTTTTTTGTTCATTCTGGTCTCTTTTAATCTTTTTTTTTTTTTTTTCAGTACTACGTCACACCATTGAGCTGCTGCATATCTTGCCGCATGGAGACACATTCCTTTCTTCTTCAAAGGTTAGCCATGCCTCTCCTTTTTCCACCCCAAATTAGAAATTCGTCAATGTTTTAGGAAATCCCATACGATTTAGTGCTTTTCTCTGCAGTTTCATCGAAAGGAGATATAGTAAGCAGTTTCCTGTTGTTTTTTCTTCAATTTTTATTTTCTCATGATCTTGCTACTGAATATTTATTCCCTCTTTTAAAGTTAGAAGAAATTTTCCTTAAAATTAGAAATTTAGCAAGATTTAGGAAACCCCCGAAGCACCTAATTTTCATTTTTTTTCTCTGCAGAAAATTGGAAGCAGGCATTCTGAGAATCCTTCAGTCAATTGTCTTGTTTTGCTATTCCACATAGAGACCAAGTGGGATAAAAATATAGTTGATAGAATTCGTATATTTTCTTCTCAAAACCTCAAAATATCCCACTTGTTGCACTCCATGTGGACTTGCATAAGATATTGCTCGAAGGATGTTCACTCAAAACATTAGATATATTACCAGAATGGAACAACTTGTCAACCACTACCAATGGGTCCCTAGATGACTGAATGAATGAAGAGGGGAGCTAAATTGATTTTTATTTTTCCGAAGTTAGTTATCTTTTTAGTTTCTCTTCATTTTCTTAGATTAAAGGTGGCTCACATATAATCTATAAAGAGGAGGAGAGTTTGGTAATCGATAGATGGTTTTTATAGTGATTCAGCCTGTAATACCTATGCTCTTCCTAAGTTCACCAACCTTAGGCTTCTACTAACCACACTTTGTGATTCCAGTTCACTTATCTATCGTGGTGGTTTAGTGTTTCTCGTATGATAACTATTTAACAATGTAAGTTCCCATGATGAACCCTTCCATTCAGATTGATGGGACAAACTATTTGACCTTATAACCACCTACCGTATGCTGGACGTCTGCTGTACCAATGTTGTCCCTTGTGCTGTATCGTGCTCGTATCGTACTAGTAGCTGCCAATATTCATAAGAAGCCCCTGTGAAGCTCTCCCCTTATCATTTTATACAGCTATTGTGAAAATTCATGCCACGTCATGCTACCAGCCACCAAGGTACATGGGATACTCCTTTTGAGTGTCATCATGTATCAGATAAGTAGACTGCCTACACCACATGCACCCATGCACGTTCCCCAAGTTTTCCAAACATACGTGACATGCCCATGTGTTACATACTATGCTGGCCCATGTGTGACGTGCTGGACCACATCATGCTGGCATACACACCACAAATACATTTGCACATGCTCAGACATACACCAAGGTTCCTCTATTGAAACTTCACTACAAATGAGAGGTGACAGAGTCCCAGAGGAGAAATCTGTTTGTCTCTACTTTTGGAGTTTGGGAATTCCACTCTGATGATCGTTATGCTCCAGCATATGCAAGTGGATGAGGGGTGAACACAGGCAGACCGACAATGCTGACCTCACATTCCACCAGTGGAGGTATAATAGTTTTAAGTGGAAGGAGGACGGTAGAGGTTCTCGAATTTCCTTCTCCTTGAAGGTGTTGAGGGAGGTTCCATTGGGATCCCCCACCACCCACCGCTAGTAGAGATCTCTCCCCCAGAAAAAGCTGAGTGATGCCTTGCAATGGAGTTATAAGTGACATGGAGGTGTGTTTATCGAGGATGTACTCAAGGAAGATGAATTTACTTCCCTCATTTCTTAATTATTAAAAAAATAAACGAAAATGAATACTAATATGTATAGTGGGAAACAAACTAGATAATAAGTTATAAATACTTACTAATATGTAATTCTTATTTTATGACATGATTATTTATAATTTTTTTGCTAATTATATCATTTTCATAATAAAAATATAGGTCTGACCGTCTTATCCATTGACAAAAAACAAGTATTTTGCTGGAATCAACCTAATAAATCATTTTTGAACAAAAAAGATTTCTTTTAAATAGAATGAGATTAATTCTGAAGTATTTTTATGGATAAAAGAATTCCCCAATCTAATTATGGGTTGCACAATCAAACTTTGTTTTATTCACTACCCAATAAATAGTTAATGTTGATACAAAACTAGCCCCCAAATTTATTTATGGCTGTGGAGGAGCCATACCAGATGAAAGTTCCATGTACGATTTTGGAATAGTGAGAGAAAAAGAGATGGTAGTTTTTACTATAATTATCTAATAGTTCAAGTACAATGGATATAGTTGAGACAGTCAAAATATGATTTTTGGGGATGCAATCTGCAGTGTCAAATTGAGAGAATGTGAGAGAATGTGAATAAGAGAATGTGAGAGACACCATTTGATTTACCAAAAGAAAGTTATGAAATTGTACCCTTGGTATGAATAAGTTTACTAGAAGAGGATTACGTAGTAGGTTATCAAATTGTATTGATAATCCATAATTACATATAGCATTGTACCCAAGACCAAATTTGCATATTTATGTTCTAGACTGAAACTTTTCCTAAGCTAGGCTCAATTGGAATGACAAAACAAGTACATGTATTAGTAGAAAAGAAAAATTGCATTCCTTGTTAGCCTTTTCTTTTTGAAGAATTAAATATCTTAATGAATTCAGAGTTGCTCCTTTCTCTATTCCTACAAGACATCTTTTAAACTTAAATGATGGAATTCATTGATTCTATTCATCATCCAAATTTCATGGGTCTATTCCCCCTTTTTTTTTATGGTTATGGAATTAGTTTTTTCTATACAAATATATCATTGTTGAGCCCCTTTTTTGAATTGTATATCATTGCTTGACTTTGTCTCTTTGCTTTTTGTGTTAATATAGACTAGTGAGAAGTTGAAATCCATCTCTACTAGTGAGAAGAAGATTTGTAATTCTCTACGACATCTGTATCCTGGAGAAAATTTGTCATTGCAATGGAAGCACGTACCCTTGACCTCCCATTCTTATATTTGTGTGGCTGTGAGGTTCAATTTCTTCCTTTGATATGGGCAATGCTGTTTGCCACTCTTGAGTCAATTGGAGTGGCCCTAGTCACCCAGACTTCCTCCTATTGTTAGTTGTGGGCGGAATTTGACACTTGACTATTGGGGCTCTTGGCCAACTGTCGAGTCCTCCAAAGGTCTAGAGGGACAAGGTCGAGTCAGCATGGGCAGGTGGGATAGTGTTGAGCTTTGCCTCTTCTCATTGGGTTGTCTTTATCATTTCTTTGAGTCCCCTTAGATGAAACACACCTACCTCGACCTATATCACTTCTTTGAGTCCCCTTAAATGAAACACACCTACCTCAACCTGTATCATTTCTTTGAGCTTCCTTAGCAACGAGGCCAAAAAGATGATGTACACATTGTTGTGTTTAAATGACCATTATCTAATAATATTTATAATTAAAAATTAATAAGATATTAGTATAGATGTAAGTTTCAAGTTGAACATAAAGAAATTGATTATAATTTAATTTATATATAGAACTGATAATTATAAATCAGTGGTTGTATCTATACATTAATATCTTATATATAGATGTTAATTAATAGGTAGACAATATAATTATACATATGTTATCAACTCATTATGACATTCATAATATTTTATCATTTAAGTCCTAATACATATTATTTTATTTATATTATGAGACTAACCTCATTTGACTTTTATGAAGTCAAGTGGTGATTGTCTCATATTTTTTTAATAATTATTTAATTACAAGGACTTAGGTGAACTCTTATTTTGAGTTGGAAGTAATAGAAGAAGTCTAAGTTTTTAACATAAGAAAAAACTCAAGTCTTATGGAGAGGGACGAGCTGATATGTTTGTGGGCCCAAGAGAAGGTGTCACCTTGGCCAAACTCATTTGGACTTAAAAGAGCTACCAAGAGATGAGATATAGGACATTTTAAGATGAGAATAAGAAGAGGATTAGAGTGCCGCCCTCATGAAAGAATCTGGGCCATTCACCAAGAGAGTTAGTTATTAATCAGAACCATCTATTAGAGGGGTCTAATTTTCTAGAAGTTTAAGGCCTCATGCCCCCTCTTGGAAGATGCTTTTTGACTCCCTCTCTAGTAGTGGCTAGTCAAAAGAAAAATGAGGAAAATCAAGGCCTAGTAAATAGTATTCTCATGCTCAAGATCATCATAGAGAAGACACTACCTAGAGTGCATCAAAATCATCGTGGATCAAGCACTAGTTAGCCTAAGACTGGTACACAATGAAGTCTATGCAAGATCTAAATTTGGAGCGTCCTTGTAATCTTCTCTATAGATAGATTAACTCTTAGTTTAAATTAATTTTATCATTTATTCTATCATTCCATTACATTATATCTATTCTATCTCCTTTGCCACACTTTTCATTTATCTTGTCTTCACTCTTTTTATATTTAATTCCACCTTTCATGATCTCAAGTATATCTGTATATATATAAGAAATAAAATAAGCAAAATTTATTACTCTCATTACCCATGCTCCTTGAGGATCGATTCTTACTTATCCTAAATCGAGGAGTAAGATTTTATAACTATTATTTGTATGAACTTTGTTGCATCATGATAATATATCTGACATCTAAATCAAGTTCATCAAGAGTGATTTTAATTTTTTGTCACTATTTAACAAAAAAATAAAATAAAAGTGATTGATGAGAAGAATAAAGAAAGTAGAGAAGGGAATGAAGAAAAGAGAAAGAATAGAGAGGTTTCATAAAAGACAAAAGAGATCTCTTGCGAAAGAGAGAGAAAGAGAGATAGAGAGAGAGAGATCTCATGAGAGATAGAGAGAGAGAGGTCTTATGAGAGTGAGAGCGAGAGAGAGAGAGAGAGAGAGAGAGAGAGAGAGAGAGAGAGAGAGAAAGAATGGTCAGCTCTTTTTACGATGATTTAGTTGCACACATAATTTGAGTTGACCACATTTATTAGAAGGAATGTGTGTTTGAGAATTCACACATATGACATGAGGTCAGTTGTGAATGTCTTCACCTTATTTTAACACTCAATTCTCATTGATCAGTTTTTAATCTCACTAATTTCGTATTTGAAAAGAGAAAAATACTTGTTATTTGTCAAGAACACAAATACTTCAAGATTCAATTGTGAAAATAATAGAAAATAAGTTAGACATGATCTTAGCTTAGTCTTAGACAAATTTTGGAGGATTTAGAAAAGGAACAAAGACCATTCATCATGATTTGAATCAATTGCACTCATTTCAATTGAAACATGTATGAAACACAAGCAAATTTCTATAAAATATAAATAAATATTTTTTTAATATATATATATATATATATATAATATAAATAAATACTAATAAATAAATTAAGTTTGTGACTTAGGCAATCAGAGATGTTGGTGTGGGGGCTTAGTTTCGTCTGGACGTGCCACACCATGTTGTAAATCATAGAAGTATTGTTTAATAGCACTAGGCTGCTTGGTTGAAAGATCCATAAAAAAGAAAGGTTGACTGTGCTATCACTATTGTTTGGGGGGAGAAAGGTAGAGTTGACCACTCGCTAGAGGTCTTGAGTATAATTAGGAAAGGAAGGAACAAGTTTGTCGATCATCAGAGGCATTGATCATACAAAAGGAGGAAAGAATGAATGTCATATTTGTGACTAATATTAAGATTTTAAAGGTAATTGATAATATCTTTTTTACTAGATGAGAATTAAGAATTATCTTTATATTCATAATGCCGATATGTGTGATAACTTAAGTTTCTAATATCATGGCATTTCACCTACCATCAGATCCACTGAGCATCATGAGATTAACTCATCACGAACTATTGTCAATCGGAAACTTAAGTTTTTAGTATCGTGGTATTTCACTTGCCATCAGATCATCCTTTCTGGTCACGTGACGTGCCGAGTGATATAGGATATGTGAACCATAGACGGAATGCTTTATATTTCGAGTATCGTGGCAGTGCACCTATTGTAGGATTTACTTAATCTGGTCACATGACTTGCTAAGCGCCGTAGATTGCTACCCTAAAACAAATAAGAAGGTTTGGTCCCACATTATAAGTTTTTCAACATTTGAGATGAATATATATTAAATGTATGTTTTGAGTGCAAGATCTCTTCTTTCCAAAAAAAATAATATCTAAGACCATCTTGGGAGAAGATAATGGGTGGTCCACCCTCGCACGCACGTGTATACAACGCTCCTTGCTCTACGATCAGTTGGCCCCTAGGACATGGTAAGGGAGTGATGCATATGTGTGTGAAGTGAGTCCTCTACCACTCGAGCCTAGCTCTTTGCTCCCCCAATTTGGGTCCACCCACTTGAGTGTAGTGGCCCTCTAGGTCAACTATTGAGTGCTCGCTCGCTAGTAGGTGGTTTTTTTAAATTTATTTATATTTTTAAAAATAAAAAATATGCTAAGTCCTTTAACTTCATACTTTTAAAATTAATAATATATTGTTGTATTTATTTTGAAAGTTAACAGATAAAAATAAAATAATAAAACTATTTAAATATAAAAAATCTAGCTTTAACAGTCCCCTTGGATGAAACCCACCAACCTCAACTTGTATTTCTTCTTTGAGGCTATGGAGGAAGTTGCTCATTAAGTTTGGCTCCAAACTGTCCTGAATGATGTTGGTGAAGAGCTCAAAATCTTCATAGTATTAAGCAACTATACTATTATGGTGGAGGCCCAACAGTTTATCATATAAAGAATTAGATTAATTTGGGTTTATACCTTTTCAATAGATATTGACAAAATTGTCCAAGTTCCAAAAGGGTTGTCAATCCATGGCCCATTAGAGCTAGTGTAGAGCAAGCCCATTCATGCTCTATCCCACCAACTTGAATTTCTCTTGCTCATGAACCTTGTGGGTAGAGAAAAATAGCTTTGCCCTAAAGATTCAACTCTAGGGTCTTAGCCCATAGAAGGTTGATAATTTTAATTTCTTGTCACACTTCTGTTAGTTGCCAATGAAGGGTTGTATTAAGTTGTCCATAGGGAAGTTCCTGATTTGATAAGTGATGTGCACTTATTATTGTGTTTAAATATATATTATCTAATAATATTTATAACTAAAACTGAATAAAATATTAATATAGAAGTAAGTCTCAAGTCGAAGACATTGAGATTGATTAATTCATCATAAAAACTAATTTAGTTTTTATATATAAAGTGATTTTAATATTTTATTAATTTTTAATAGAGATATTAAAATAGAATGATGAGGTAAGAAGAATAAAAGAAAGAGAGTGGAGAAAAAAAAGAGGAGAGAAATCTCACATGAGATGGAGAGAGAGAAAGGTTTCATGAGGGAGAGGGAGAAAGAAGGAGAGAGCGGGAGATGATTAAGAGAGAGAAAGAAATTGATTGAAAGAGAGGGAGAGAAAGGAAGAGATCTCACGAGAGAGGAGAGAAAAGAAGAGGTCTCACGAGAGAGGGATAGAGAGAAATAAGATGATAATAAAGAAAGAGAGAAAATATGGTCAACCTGTTTTCACGGTGACCATTATTCTCGGACGAATGTTTGAAAATTCACACATGACATGAGGTCAGCTATAAATGTCTCTAGATTATTTTAACCATTGAACAATCATTAAGCAACCTTTAATCTCGCTGATTTCAAATTCAAAAATAGAAAAATATTAATTATTCACACCTTCTTCATTTTCGATGAAAAATAAATTGACATCTCGATCTCCGATAGCATTTTCGTTACCTCGCCGCCGCTTGGCCTGCATTAGAGTGGAAGATTAACAAAGCGGGAAAATGGAGAGGGAGGGGGAGCGAAAGTTTGCTCAAAACTCCTACATAAAGGTGGACACTAGGAACATGAGTATGTTGAGATACAAATGTGAAAATCAATAGAAAATAAGTTGAAACTAATTTTAGCTTAATCTCATATGAGTTTCGGAGGATTAAAAATAAGAAAGAAGATCATTCATCAAGTTTTGAATTAGTTTTACTCATTTCAATCAGAACATGTATGAAACAAAAATAACTTACTGTAAAATATAAATAATGACAAAAGTAGGTAAGTAAGTACTAAAAGTAAAAAATAAATCGTTGCTCAAGTTTCATCTAAATGTGCCACACCATGTCAGAAGTCTTAGAAATATTGTCTAAAACTGTTGCGCCGTTTGCCGAGGAGATTCATTGAAAGAAGGGTCGACCACATTGTCATTGTCATTTGGGGGGAGAAGGAAAGAGCTGACCACTTACCGGAGGCCTTGAGAGCAGTTGGGGGAGGAAGAAATGAACTTAGTAATTGTTGGAGATGTTGATCGCACAAAAAGAGAGAAGAACATATTGTCGTATTCACGACTACTATCAAGATTTTAAAGATAATCAATAATGTCTATTTAATCATATAATAATTGATTATTATCTTTATATCTCTGATGGTGATACGTGCGAGAGCTTAAGTTCTCAATATCGTGGTGCATCATGAGCCGTTGGATTAGATGTGCCCTAGTCACATGGTGTGTTGAGTAATGTAGGATCAACCCACCATGAACTGCTGCCGACCAAGAACTCAAGTTCTTGGTACTATGGTGCTTTGTTAGCCATTGGATCATCATTTATGGCCACGTGTGTGTTGAGCGACGTCGAATTTCTGAACTGCCAATGGATTGCTTTAGGCATCTGGTATTGTGGCGTCTTGCCCGCCGCGCGATTTAGCTTATCTGATGATGTGGCTTGGTGAATATTACTAGATCACACCGTGCTCTAGATGGCTGCCTTGAGAGACATGAAAATATTTAGTCCCACATTAGAAATATTTCAACACATGAGCTAAATATAAATCAAAGCCATGGTCTCTATAAGAGATCCCTTCTCCTAAAGCCTAGGACCATCTTGGGAGAAGGCAAAAAGGTGGTCCGCCCTCATACATGCATGTGTGTACAATGTTCCTTGCTCTATGCTCAGTTGGCCACCAAGATGTGGTAGTGGAGTGATGCACACATTTGCGGAACGAGTCCTTCACCACTCGAGCTCAGCTCGTGGCTCTCTTGGTCTTGGTCTACCCACTCGATCGTAGGGCCCCTCTGAGTCAATTGTTGAGTGTTAGCTTGCCAATGGGTAGAATATTTTTATATTTTTATATTTTATATTTTTAAATAATAATAAAATATGCTAAGTATTTTAACTTTAGACTTCTAAAATTGACAATATATCTTATATTTATTCTGCAAGTTAAATAAATAAATAAAATAAAAAAACTAGTTAAAACATAAAAATCTAACTTTAACAATAAGCTTGAGTTATTTGAAGATTCCTTCATTGTGTTCCTTAAAAGGGCAAGATCTTCCATAGGTTCCTTGGAATTCTATTTGTTGGATAATACCTTTTCTTTTCCGAGTTGATAGTTGGATGTTGAAAGGTTTTGATGTATGTTGAACTGGAGTGATTTGAGGGCTCTAGTGACATTTCTGAGTTGTTGATTCATCATCACTTGCTCATGCTTGAAGTCTTCTAATTGGCATTTGTATTTAGCCTGTTCATTCATGAGGACATCTCTGTCAACCTTGGCAAGCCTGTGTTGGTGCTGTTGTGTTACACAGAATTCTTCAAATTCTTTTTCCATGAATTCAAGCTGGTTGTCCTAGGATTCATGTGGCATACTAGAAAACTGATGGTGCTTTGGTACCAATGTGATAGATGCCCTAAGTTGGGTCGGCTAAATCTTGAACCAAAGGTGGGCTCTAATGGAAAAACTGAATAAATAGGGTACTGGAATTTCACTGATTCACAAACATTTAATATAGAGAAAAGGTCCTCAGACTCCTGAAGAGCATGAGGAGCTTAGGGAAAGGGAAAGATACACAGAAGGGTAGGACACAAAGAATTCTCACAATAGTTCTCCAATGAGTTGCCTCTTTGAGATTAAGAGTTTATGGGAGTCTTCCTCCTTTCTTTTTCCCTATGTTACTTTTCTTCTTCTGCTTCTTATGAGCAAGGTATGCTGGTTCACTTGAGCCATTCTTTCTAAATCTCAGTGGTCGCTTAATGGCTTGACCAGCCCTGCTGATGGTTAGGTAGATTTTAATAGTCACCGCCCTCGGCCATCATTGACTGTTCGGCTGTCACTTGCACAGGATCCATATTCCCAATTTCCTTCTACATTATGATATGGGATGTTGGTCCATGTGGATTCTTAGTTGAGGCTAAGGCCTCAATAGTCTGCCTCGGTGAAGAGAGAGGGTGGCCCAGGCCCATGAGCCCTCCAGGTCTCCGAAGTAGTATACTGCCGGCTCAAAGCACGCACTTATATTTTTTTCATACGCGACTCTCTAACCATATCAAGAAGACGAAACCAGGTGTAATATTTCATGGACTACTTGGCTCTAGCTCGTAAAAAAGCAGAATTACGAATAAGCCCCCATCCTTTTTCTGAATATTCTTATAAGTCGGTCGAGTCTTCCGACATAGTCCTCCACATTGATGTTAATTTTTATGTGGAAGACTGAGCTAACCTCATTCGACCGCAGATAATCTGTGGGACCCTCCAAGCCCCGGGCTTTAGAGTAAGAATTTAAACTTTTTATGAAGTAGCCAGAACGTCTTAGTCGGGGGCCCACAGGACGACGAGCTAGGACGACGAGCTGCCATTAATGGCTCCCATGCCGTGGGATCGGATCGTTGACCTTGGAGGGAGGATCTGAACCGTCGGTGTTGCGCGCTCCACCGATCGTTGACCCCGGCAGCCGTTTAACTCAGAGGTGCGTCGACGGATCAGGGCTCGATCAGGGCCAGGCCCCATCCCCATCCAAGCCTGGCCCATTTTCACTCCTCTCTCAACACCCCCGGTGGAAAACCCTAAACTCTATGAAGCCCCAAACCAAACAAGCCCGAGTCTCTCTCTCTCTCTCTCTCTCTCTCTCTCTCTCTCTCTCTCTCTCTCTCCACTCTTGGGGAGGGGGGTCGAGAGGATGATGGAATATTTCTATTTTTCTCTGATTATAATAAGATGGATTACAAGAAAAGAGAAATTAGTACAAGAAAAAGAGAGAACTTAAAGCCGGCGGCGCCCATCTACATCAGGATTCTCTCCGAGCCTGCCATCTCAAAGCCCGACACCCGGCGGGGGGGTTTTTACAGATTTCACCGAAGCGGAATCCGGCTCCTCGGGGGATCTGCCAACTCCGTTGACAAAACAACTTGAAGAATTGTAATTTATCGATAAATAGAAATATTTAATTTTATGGAATGCGCGGATAGCTAGAGCCCATGTTGGATGATGGCTGACCAATGGGGTCAGCTTCGAATTTTCGTCGATACGTGTCCACGCGGCTGTGGCCAAACGGTCCACCAGCCAATTCAGAGCTTTTCTCTCTATTCAGCGTTCCAATCTCCTCCGTCCGACGACGTCCGACGACGTCCGACGACGTCTTTCAGTGAGTCCCTAGTTTATTAAGGGCTCTGAGCTGGTAGCAGAGGCAGAGAAAAGGTTTAGCCATCCTCCCACAAGGCTAGTAGTGCTCGTCAGCGTTAACTTCCCCTGCACCCTCCTCTACTACGCCGCCGGCAACTCCGACTTCCTTCCGCCGTCCAGCAGGAACTCCCCAACTCAACTGGAGCGCGCCTTCTCCTCGCAAGGTCCGAGGATCGATGATTCATCGGGCTCGGTGCCCTCTCTTTCTCCCCCGGCACTCTTATGTTAACTGACCTTCCCGTGTTCGCCATAGCCCCCCGGTACCGTTTATGTTCCTTCGTTTTCTAGGGGCTTCGTCTTGTGATGGATGCGGAGGCGCGTAGCTTCAGAATCAGTGAGTTGTACCCTCAGAAACGTGTAGCTTCATCGTCGCCGCGACATCACTTTTTTGACCGACGGTTCCAAATCAGTGAGTGAGCAGCTTCCTCTTGTTTTTCTCCCGTTAGTTGGAAGTGTTTTTTTCCTCCACAATGCGAAATTTTGTCCTTTTTTCTTTGCAGATGATTGGAAGCAGGCGTGGGAAGCACCCTCCGTTCTATTGTTTTTTTTTGGGTATTTCACACAAAAAAACGAAGTCGGATAAAACTATATCACATAGAAATAATTAGTTTTCCTTCTCACAGCCCTCACTATCCCCGTAAATCTCCTTCATTATTCAGCCGCGAAGAGCAAGTGTTACGTCGGCGAACATAACAGCTTCCTCACTCGTTGCGCTACGTGCGACCTTGGATGCTAGCCCCTCTCCCAAACAGCCTTTATCTCCTCACTAGGGACCTGCGTAAGCTGTTGCTCAAAAGAGAGATTCACTCTAAACCCGAGATATACTCTACCTTACATGGCAGCCACCCATAGAAACTCCTCAAACGACCCCTGATAGATCAGCACCCCATCACCTTTGATGGGACATGTAAACATCATGGAGTATGATAAACACCCCATAAAAACCACTGGAAGTCAGTGGTTAAGTATTTTTGCCAAGATAGCTGTTTAATGGCGCGATAAACTCCCGTACCAATGGCTCCACACACTAGCTCGCACCACGTTGCGTGCTGCTGCACGCACACCCCCGTGCTGTCCCCTGCGCTGCACTGTGTGGCTGCCGTGCAAGCAATGAGTTAATGTTAAGTTTATATTGTAATTATTTAGAGTCTCGAATATAAACAAAGTGAGCTATTGCATGATGGCCCATTTAGAGATATGAATCGAATTTTTTTGAGTTAAGAAGTATAAGGACAGCTGAAACATTGATTTCCTTATGTCTAAATGTCGGATAGAGTTAAAGGAACCCAAAGATGCTATTAAAAGAAAAGAAGAGACGGGTGCGCTTCATCAGTACAGTGCTTGAGTCTTTCTCATCTTGTGAAAGAAGTTGACTCATCATATTTGAAGAAAATTTGAAAATTAAAAATATTAAATTAACCCCCTTCTTGATTCTTATTATGACCTGCTTATGAACAAACAAAAGGCTCAATAAATATGATTTAGAAAATTGATTATTAGTAGGTTGATTTAGTTAAGTTAAAACGTCAATAGTTTTAGAGGAATGATTTTTAGTTTTTGATAGTCCATATAAAGCACAAGTAGAGAATGAAGGACTTCTTGATGATTAGGATAGGTTGCGTGGAGGCAAAAATCTCTCAACTATATGGATAGGATACGACATATACCGATATCGAGTAAAGTCACCGTTATAGATTACCCGTTAGATCTCCATCATTTATAAGACGTTCCTTAAAAAAAATCATAATATGAAATAACCCAAGACATAATCAACTACCGGCCTCCCGAATTTTTTTTTCCGGAACTCAACCCCGTACGGTGCAATCACGTGACTGATGCAGGGCAAATAAATCTGCCACATTTCCCAATAACTGGCGCTGACCAAAAAAAGTGTTTTCAATTTTGTCAACTCCGAGCGCGGGGACCACAGGCGCCTGCCTCCAACGGACCCCCCTTATCTCTGTCACATCCCCACTTATGTTATGTAGTCGCTCTCTCCTCCCCCACTTCATCTTCTATCTGTTTCTCTCTCTCTCTCTCGCTATCTGTCTGTCTCTATCTCTAGCATACTCATCGCCACGCCTTATAAAACGAGTCCATCGGAGACTGCTCCGGTGGCCATCACCGCGAGCCCTGTAAATGATTCAGATAGACCGGGAAGCTAAAGGGATCATTAGAAGAAAAGAGGAGACGCGTGTGGTTACTATTGTGGTACTAGAATCTTTCTCATATCGTGAAAAAAGTTGACTTATCATATTTGAACAAATTTTGAAAATAAAAAACGATTAAATTCATTCCCTTCTTGATTCTTCTTTTGGCACACTTATGAGCGAACAAATTATAAATTAAATATGAGATAGAAAAGGGAACAATAGAAGATTAATTTAATTAAGTTATAATATTTATAATAAATAATTTTATTATTAGATTTATTTGGGGAATGGTCATTAGTTTTTGATAGCCCATAAAAGGTACATGCAGAAAATCTGACCCGTTGACAAATATGATAATTTGTGTGGAGGCAAAACCCACTAAATGATATGGATAGGATGCAACATATACCAATATTGAATAAAGTCATCCAAATATATTACTCGTTAAATATCCATTATATAAAATATTTTTGAAAAAACGTAAAATGCATAATATATCAAATAACAATCACGACATCATCAACCATCGACCCCCTGTTTCTTCTTTGATGTCAATTCAAGATCATAGATCAGATGTGGCATCACGTGGCTTGATGCCTCGCAAATAAATCAGCCACAGTTCTTAATAAATGGAGTTGAAAATAACTATTTTCATTTTGTCAACTCCAAACGGGGGAACCAAACGCATCTACCTAACTGGCACTTTTTAAATGAACGCTGAAAGTCTGTTTCAGTGGCAGAAGCTATATATGTCATTATCTTATCCTAAACACTATCACTGGACACGGAGAATTATGACGACGAGGTGAAGTCATGAACGGATGAGCGAAGCTGATCGCGACAATGGACGGTTGTGACGGGACCGGATCGATCCGCGGAGGAAGGGGAGGATCTGGGACGTTGGGGGAATGCAGCAGTCCAACGATGTCCGAGCCCGCACAGTCTCCCGTTTCCAGCTAGGTAGTTGGGTTGCTTCTACGTCTCCGGCGAATCTCAATGGCCATTTAGATTAGTTAGTGGAGAGGGAGGCTGACGGGTCGAGCAGGACCCAGGCTCCCTTTCTCTCTCTCTCCCTCTGGGGGGTGGGGATTGGGGGTTGCTGACCATGCAAACAGTTTGGGGACAGCTGTACTGCCCAGCGACGCGCATTGTCTCTGTCATGCAGTCGCTCTCCTTCCCCCCCTACTCTTCTGTCTTTCCCTCTCCTCTCTCTCTCTCTCTCTCTCGCTACGTTATGTGAAGGGGGGAAACTGTGGGAATTGCCTAGGACCAGCATTGTCTCTGTCATGCAGGCGCTCTCTCCTTCCCCACTTCGTGTTCTTTCTCTCTAACATTCTAACACCCCTCTATATAAAATGAGTCCGTAGGTTTCATTGGGGGCTCTAAGTAGGTTTCAGAGGCAGAAAGAAGCCGGAGGCCATCCTCCGCTCATGGCGAAACCCCCGACCTGGGGAAGGAGGTTCCTTTGTGCCATGCTAGCGCTCGTCGGGATCACATTGTCCTGCATCCTATACAACACCGCCGGCATTGCCAGCTTCCTCCAGCTGTCCAACAGGAGCTTCCTAAATCTCAATTATGATGCGGTTCGGGCTCTCTCACTTAAGCTCTCACGTTCGAGTACTCCCATCCGAGCCTCGTGCTTCCCGAGCTTCGCTCCACGCGTTCGTCCATGGCCCTTGCTTTCTTAGCTTCATCTTCGGACATGGACGTTTCCGATTTCTGATCATAATCATCCACTGCTGGTCAGACATCATGTCTTGACCGTCGGAAACGTACTGGAATAGCCGGATTGAGCGAGCAATCATCTGCTAGGTGTTCCTCCAAGGCGATGCTGTCATCTGCGTTTTCATGGCGACGTTTTTTCCTTGTTTTACGGTGCCTATGGTTGATGTCAGCGTCTGTTTCTCGTGGTGACGGCCTTTTTATTCCACGCTCATGAATTATAGCGGGAAGTGCGGTATATATTTTAGCTCTTCGAACTCCTCCAACTTTTTCGTAACCAATTCCGTGCTACCGGAGCAGGTTAGCGACGAAATCAAGCTGAAGAATGTGCTCAAGGAAGCAGCCATGGTGGATAAAACTGTGATATTGACGACGCTGAATGAGGCATGGGCGGCTCCTGGTTCTGTTCTTGACCTCTTCCTGGAGAGCTTTCAGACAGGAGAGCGCACGGTAAGGCTCTTGGAGCACTTGGTGATCGTCGCTCTTGACGAGAAGGCGTACGAGATATGCAAGTCTAAGCATACCCACTGCTACGCTTTGAAGACCGAAGGAGTAGATTTCTCTCAAGAGAAGTTATTTATGACGGAGGATTACCTGAGGATGATGTGGAGAAGGATAGACTTTCTGAGAGTCGTCCTTGAGATGGGATATGACTTCATCTTTACGGTAACTTTATCTTTTCTGTTTCTACAGATTTATTTTTGTAAAGAACGTTGATGACCTACGATTTTGAACCTCGGATTATTTTGTTTATAAATCTGTTTCTCAAAAAATATTCGGTAGGTAAAGAGATCCAGGGCCTACCTTTCAGTAGAGCATGCATAATCGATTTCCACGAATATTCATACTAATCTATCTAAAGTTAGCCTCTAATACTTACCACAAAGAGTATAGCCTTAAGATTTCCTCTTTTCTTTTCTTTTTCTCTCTTCTCGGTGGCGTTCTTGGGCCCCTGCTCTGTTGTACCAAGACAGCCTTCAACGATTGGAACTGCTCTTTCAGAAACCCCTTGCCTGGGGATTTTGAACTGGCTTCGGATGATATATTTATAAAGATGATTAAAGGTAGAATTTTATTCTTATCGCACCATATTTTCCACCAGAGCTTAAAGGTGATCTAGTGTGATTTCCAGAATGGTTAAAGCTATAGTGATAGTGCATAAGATCAGATAAGTCCGGGTATCGGCCCTTTCCGATCTAGGTTAGGTTGAATTTGGACTCAATTCAGTCAGATTCCTCCTAGCACGGATTGAAGTAGCTACTGCAAATCACTATCCAGGCTGGCCCCTCATCCCAGTTTGCATAATATTGGCTTTCCCTTGTTTCATTACGGTGCTGATGCGCTAGCCTGATGAAGTCTTCAGTAACCACACATCAAACCTTTGTATTTAGCCTTTGTCTAATTTTTTTTTCCGCCATACTTCGCACCCACTGTTGTAAAATTGATCGTCTCGAATTCTTGTCAAGGAGTATGACCAAGGATCAGTTTGTGAGATTTTTCTGGGTATCCGACATAACTGACAGGTGAACGGTTTTCCATAAAATTTTACGGTCGATGAAGATCGGTTGTCTAGCCTGTGTATCTCAAAGTACTTCATGAAGCAGCCCAGTCCACCAAACTAGTGGGAATGAATTTATGGAGTGCAAGGATGCCACGTTTACTTCCCGGTGGAGCCCTTTCACGTAGCTATCCACACAATCTACTCTTTCCGTTGGAGCAAATTGGCAGGGGGAGAGGTCAACAGTGGGAAAAGAGGAACCCTAGAGATTTTCCCCTAGGAACCCAAAAGACGAAAGTGCAGATCGAGGAAAAAAGTAAAATATAGCAGAATAATTGAATCTGAAGCGGAACACTCAATAGTAGCTGTCATTTCCTCGAGTTCTACGGCCGGTTCTTCAGTCATGAATATTCTCCCACACGTCGGAAACGGCTCGGTCTTGAAATTTAATGCTGTGAGGCATTAAAGATGTGTGGCATAGTGTCTCTACTTAACTGCGCATCCCATATGTTAGGGAATAAAATTATTTCATTTCTTGGATCTATTAATCTAGCCCTAAATTTCTTCATAAATCTACATTTCCTTGCATCCGTTGTATCGAGCTTTGACCTTACTGATAACACGCACGCAGGCACGCACGCATTCATATAGATGCATATGTACGTTTTTTTGGTAGTGAAGTTCAACCTATTGCCGTTTAAAAACTGTGGGCAAACGTCGAGTTTTGGATGCAGAATACCCGAAAGATACATGGGTTCCATAGTTTTCGACTCTGGTCTCTATCTTTTATCCGCCCAAGTTCATATAAAAGTTGCTCTTTTCTTGCAGGACGCTGATATAATGTGGTTCCGAGACCCCATGCCGTTCTTCTACAAAGACGGCGACTTCCAGATCGCATGCGACCATTTCAACGGCAACCCCGACGACAGAACGAACTATATCAACGGAGGGTTCAAATATATAAAGTCCAACGAAAAAACAATAAAGTTCTACAAGTACTGGTACGAGAAAAGAGTGGAGCACCCGGGCGCTCACGACCAGGACGTGCTCAATTACATCAAGGGAGACCAAATCCTCCACGACATCGGGCTGAACTTGAAATATCTACCCACCGTCCACTTTGGGGGGATATGCGAACCCAGCAGCGATTTCAATCAGGTCTCCACCATGCACGCAAATTGTTGTATTGGATTGATAGATAAGTTGAACGATCTGAAGGTAATACTGAAGGACTGGAGGCAGTACAATACTCTGCCGCCCAGCGTGAATGGCCGTCATGAGCACAAGTGGAGAGTCCCGCAGCTCTGCAGGTAACCCAATTATTTGCAAAGCTTGTCCATTTTTTTGCTCATTCTGGTCTCTTTTAATCTTTTTTTTTTTTTTTTCAGTACTACGTCACACCATTGAGCTCCTGCATATCTTGATGCAAGGAGGCGAGGAGGCATGATAATGCATTAATAATGTGCTATAAACAGAGTTTATTGCATTGAATTCTGTCATCTCAGGGCACAAATTCATTGATTTATCAATGCTATCAGTGATAGTTTACAGCCTATTAAGGAACCAAGGGCCTTAGGTGGAGAATTATGAGCTTAAGGCTCATAACCACTTAAGGAGAAGGGGGGAAAGTGGGCTTAAATGGAGTTATTTTGGCGTCAGGCCCATAATCATTTAAAGTACATGACCCAAAGAGTGAAGAGGGAAATCAACTGTCCACTCAGTACAAAAGGAGAGTTGATCTAATGGTCGAGAGGCTTAATTATCAAGATGTACGTGAGATGGCTACGTGAATATTTAATTACGATCGGAGGGGTTAGAATTCAGCACGTGAATGTTGGAGAGAGAGAGAGCTAGAAAGAAATGGTCCCAAGCTCTATATCTTGTGATAAAAGGTGTGTTCATCTACTAATCTTCAGGTACCTCACCTTGAATGAGATTCTTTCCCACGGATAGCAGTGATCACCTCCTCCTAGCAGAAATAATGAAGGAAACATGGTGATAATCAGGTTGATTTTGAGGTGATCCATGATTTGGATGGTTTTAGATAAGAATTAGATCTTGATTAGTGTTAGAGTTCATCCTGTGATCCCTTTGATCACATGACTTCATTCACATTTTGCTCGATTTCATTTCACATTTAAAATCATCTTTTTCATCTCCCTACAATTATTTTATTCTTTTTCGTAATATCTCTTTAACTCCTATCAAATTTAATCAACAAATAAATAGATCTCAATTAACGATTCCTTGAGTAGACTACTTGACTTACCCAGACTAAGTTTGCATCAATCAGCACTCCAAATTTTAATCTACATCAATTTGATTGAGTAAGACGTAGGCCTAACAACACTAATCTTAATTCATCAAGTCACATTCTTTTCTTCTTCAAAGGTTAGCCATGCCTCTCATTTTTCACCCTAAATAAGAAATTGGCCTATGTTTTAAGAAATTCCATATGATTTGGTGCTTTTCTCCTGTGTTTCATCAAAAGGAAATATAGTAAGCAACTTCATGTTTTTTTTCTCAATTTTTTAATTTCTGATTGATCTCCACAAACTATAGTTGTGATTAAAGCTTAGATAGATGAAACTTAAATTTGTAAATTGGAAATTATCGTAAGTATATTTGATGAAATATTGGTGAATATCTAGGTCAATCACATGCACAACTAGAAATTTGAATTAATTATTACAACGGCATAATTGAGTAGAGTGAATAATAAGATACACTTAGACACATTTAGAAATCACGATGAAGGTATTTTCATACTGAAAATAAGGGGATAATCTACATTGGAAAATAAACCAATGGATTAATTTTTCGATAAACAATCCTTGAAGTAAGATTTCTAATTCAAGACTTAGAAATCTTTATCGAGGTATGCCAAGATTTAATTAATGGGTAATGATCCTCAAAAAATATAAAATGAGAGGAAATAATACAAAGAGGGTAGTATAAACCTTGATTCACTCATGGAGATATCATACATACATCCACAAGTGAAGGGAGAATGGTTGATCCTTGAGAGGATTGTTCTCTTGTTGATGTGATGGCCATCACCCACCACAACTTGAGCATGCTTTACATTGCATAATGGTGCTCATTAGGATGCGTTGAATCCCAATGGAGATAATCTTCTAATTGTACGTTGTTGGAGGATAGAAGAGAAGAGGGGAAATTCCACCATACTTTGTGGAGTAGAAAGGAGAGAAGTGTACTCTAGAGATATATTTTTCGAGTGAGGAGAATAAAGAGAATGAAGAGGAACAAATCTCTTGAATAAACTTGAATTGATCTAAGATGAAAACAATGAAAACTAGGAAAGATGTTCACTAGTCACACACTCTTGCTGGTTCTCTTTTGTTGAAATTTGGATAAAGGTAATTCATCTTGTCAAGAAGATAATTCCCCTTCTCCCTTCTGTCCACCTTTTCCCTCAAAGCCTCGTGGATGGTTGAGAGGCATTATGCCTCTTAAAAATCAGGTCAGCCATCCTCTCCTTTGTAACTGTTTTAATTTGTTACTCTCCCCTCTCCTTCTTCATTTTCTGCAATTAAGGTATGTTAAATAAGAGAATCTTTAAATAAAATTCACTTGAGATACTTGGAGAAAAATGCTATTACTTAATCTCATATAGTATAATATCTCACGAAGCATAAAATGTATCCCTCATTAATAACGAATAAATATAACTCTATAATGAATAAGATCCTCTTTGCTCAACCTTGAAATTTCTGAATATCAGCTAAATAGATCTAACAAAGTTTTCAAATATTGTTTACTGCTTTTTATATGTTCAAGACAAAATTTTCAACCAATAATCTATATGAAGCTTAATTTTTATGACATGCTGAGTTTATAACTCACATTTTTAAGCATAATTCGTGTCCAGTACATGAAAATTAATTAAATCATGATAGTGACATCATATATTCAATCCAGCACTTATGCTTACCAAAGATAATTAAAATATGCTTATATGATCCGAATTATGCAATATAAATGGAATATTATGACACCCCCAAACTTCATTTCTAGTCCCTTAGCAATGAATTAAATTAATGCATAACTTAGATTTATGCTCTATCAAATCGCCATGCAACTACATCCTTAAAGAAAGACTATAATGAGGAACTTGCCTCTGTTGAGAACTTATAAATTTCAAAAGTATAGATTAAAAATGGGTTCAGGAGGAAACCAAAGTACCTCCTTATATTAATAGACCCCACTGCAATTGATGACCTAGGCAAACACTCTTAGTGAAGCAAATACTATCAACTTAAGGACAAAAATAAGTATTTTACAACCGGAAAGAAATTCTCTAGTTTGTATCCAAACTTTGAACTTATAGAAAGAAGGTAATCTCCACTTCCTAGAAGATATAAGCTTATTGATAAAGGAGAGAAAATATGCGATATACTTCAAATGAAATTGACCCTATTTTTTCTCATTAGTACTTTTGTACTATATATATTTTTGTCTTTTTTTGTTTTTTAAGGGTTTTGAGAATGAGTTTGAGAGAGATAATCATAGAAGACATGAGATAGAAGATGGAATATGTCTTTAACTATAGATTTAGAGAACTTCTAGCTATGAATTCACCATCTGAATTTCAAAGAGTAAATTCAATTTAGCACTGAAATAAATACTTTTAATCACTAAGTAGGCAGGGTAAGTACTAGTTCAAAGATGATGCTAGGAGTGCTTGATCCATAGAGCCCACTAATATGTCAGTTTGACCAAGCAGGAATGCCTAACATCAACCTCCCACTTAAGTCCTATAGTCCTAACAGGTATGACTTCCGCCAATTCTTACTTCCTCTAATGAATATAGGCATAAAACTTAAGTGGAGATGAAGACATCTGATTAAGACTGCATGAGTTTTCAACATATATGGAATATGGTTCGAAATATGTTTAGGAGAAAGCATGCATATTGTATGCAATATATATTTTTCATCTTCTCTCTTAGCTCCACCCCCCAAATTGAATATAGCATTGACCCTAATGCAAATAAATTGGAGGATAATAATAAAAACATGTTTAGACTTGAAACTGAGAAAGTCAAGACAATAAGAAGTTAAATTTAGTGTGACCCACCAACTTACCTCATTGCTATCATTGATGACATGATATATAAGAATAGAAAAATATATAATGCACATAAAATGCAATGAGAGAGATTTAAAACTCTAGAATGGACAGAATAAGAAACTTGGAAGAATAGTACATGATGTACTTATGTTCTTTGTCATTCATCATGATTTTATAATTAGGCTCTATTAGACCCATTGTGTCCATGATCTGGAGCTCACTGTGTCACCATAATTAAAAAGAAACATACAAACAAACAAAGATAACAAAGAAACAAATAACAAAGATGAAAGAAAGGATATGGTTGGGTTGCCACCTAACAAGCTTGATTTTATGTCTCGAGCTAGACAAAACAATCTTCTATCCATGTATAGGTCCTGAAAGAGTTATCCTCTCTCCCTCTTCCAAGCGATTCCATTTCCAAATATGATTTTAACCATTGACCATTAACTACAAACTCTTTACTGTCCAAGGGATTTTTCAAAAGGACAACACCATTTTTAAATACATTTACCAAAAAATATGGACCAGACCATTTGTATTTTAATTTTTCAGGAAAAAAGTTTAAGTCGTGACTCAAACAACCATACCATTTGCTTGGGATATTTTTTTTCTCAAAATACAATGATCATGGAAATCTTTGGTCTTAGCTATGTATATGTTGTTGTTCTCATAAGCATCTTTTCTAATTTCGTCAAGTTCTTCAACCTACAATAAATACTTTTTCCTTGCTTGAAGTAAATCATAATTAACTTATTTAATTACTCATAAGACTTAGTGTTCTAGCTCTTTGGAAGATGACTAGCTTTTCTTAATACCAGCTTAAAAGATGAAGTACCTATAGGTGTTTTAAATGCTGTTATGTGAGCCCAAAGTGCTTCATCAAGTCGAGATGGCCAATCTTTTTTATCCACTCTAACTACTTTCCTCAAAATTTTACATCACAAGATGATCATTGATGTGCACTTGTCGTTGTGTTTAAATACACATTATCTAATAATATTTATAACTAAGACTTAATAGAATATTAATATAGAAGTAAGTTTCAAGTTGAACACAAGGGGATTGATTAATCTATTGTGAAATAGAATAAAGGAAGGAAAATAGAGAAAAGAAGCAGGAAAAGAGAGAGAGAAGAAAGAACTCTCACAAAAGACACAAGAGATCTCTTGTGGAAGAGAGAGAAAGACAAAGGAAAAAATCTCACATGAGATAGAGAGAGAGAAAGGTCACGAAAGAGAGAGAAAAGAGAGAGAAGAAAGAGGAAGAAATCTCATGTGAGATAGAGAAAGAGAAAAGTCTCACGAGAGAAAGGAGAGAGAGGGAGATCGATCGAGAGAGAGGGAGAGAAAGGGAGAGATTCTCATGTGAGATAGAGAGAAAAGAAAAGTCTCATGAGAGAGGGAGAGAGAAATACAATCAACCCATTTTCATGTTGACCATTATTCTCGGATGATTGAGTGCTCGGAAATTTACACACATAACATAAGGTCAGTCGTGAATGTCTTCACATTGTTTTAACTACTGAATGATCATTAAGTAGCCTTTAACCTCACTCATTTCACATTTAAAAGTAGAAAAATATCTATTATTCACAAAATGCTAGGAACATGAATGTGTCGAGATTTGACTACAAAAATGAATAGAAAATAAGTTAGAAATAATTTTAGCTATATCCTAAACAAGTTTTAGAGGATTCAAAAGAAGAACGAAGATTATTCATCAAGTTTTGAATTAGTTCTACTCATTTCAATCTAAACGTATATGAAATAGAAATAACTTATTGTAAAATATAATAGTTGATAAAAGTAGGTAAGTAGATGATGAAAGCAAGAAATAAATCGTTGCCCAATGATAAGTTTTCATTATCATGAGTTAATAATTAATAAATAATATATTTTAAGTATTAACTCATGATAAATAGATTTATATTTATGTTAAATTATGAAAAGTCATTTTCAATTGATTAATGTGATGTTTTGGCTTATTATGTGATTTTATGTGAATTTATATAATTTTTATAATATTATTTTTGAGATAAATGAGGAAAAAAGTTAAATTAAAAAGATAGAGAAAACGGGGGACTTGTTGGGCAGTTGGGCCCACTAGTAGGTCGGAAGTGCAATTGGGGCGGAGCTATGAGCAAGGGCTTGAGTGGTTATAGACTAATGGGGACACATGTGTGTCACTCCCCTTCCATGTCATTAGTGGCCAACTGGGTGTGGGGTAAAGAGTGGTCGTACACACGCTAGAAAGAGACTCATTGATTCCCAAATCCCACATTAGTATATATTCATCCCAAAATTGAACGTATAACTGATGTGGGACTAAACCCGGGTCATATCTTCCCCGGAATGTTTTCTATTATTTTAATATTAAAAATATCTCTTATTTATAACAATGAGATACTATGATGATGTCAAGAATTCTAGTATAGGGTATTCGAGAACTTATTTCTCTCTCTCATAAAGGCTAACGACTAATGAGGGTTCGAATTCTACTAGAGCCAAAACTCATATTTTTATCTCATTAAATCGTGATTTTCTTCTAAATTGCCAATGAATGATTAAGCTACCAGAATCACTAAATCATTGGTAAAAAATCTTATCAATGTAATTCGTAGAGCATCGTTACTAGAATGATTGAACGATTTACGATAACGATCGTGAAACTATTGAGTAAATCAGCTCCAATTGATTGATGAACAAATTGTTGTCGAGAAGAAGATGATACGTCAAGAGATGAGTCGTCACCTCTTGAAAGCATACTAGATGTCATAAAGAATCTCTTTTTGCTATAATGACCTAAGGATGAAGCTCTATGAGACGTGCCCCACCTCCATCTAGCTCATATATATTGGGTGACAGTTATCAAAGAGCTGCAAAGTTGTCATTTTTCTGGTCTACTAAGTGATAGTCGTCAAAGATGATTTGATGATTGACATAACTTAGTTGTTATAGTAAATCATGCAAATTTAAAATTTATAAAATTAGAAAATATTAATTTTTAGATAGTTAAAATTATTTCATTAAAAGTTTCAAAAATAGTGAGAATTGTTTAAGTCAATCACAAGGATGTAATATAATATCAAGTAATTTTTCAGAATTTTTCTCAAAGAATATGATTTTTATGAATTTTAGATTAAAAAATAAAAATAAAAATATTTAAAATTCACGAAGAAAGGAAATAAGGGTGCGGATGTCAAGATGATGTGAACGTCTAATAAATGCAAATCAAATAGAGACAGAGTTTGGTCCAATAGTTCTTACATAAGTGATTAGAGATGATTTAATTGATCAAATTAAGATTTATAAAAACCGAAAAAATAGTAATCGAATGAATAATAATTTAGTAAATTTAAATCACATAAGTTATCATTAAATGATGTGAAAATTAAGTTGAATGTAGGAAAATAGAGTTTCGACGTCACAACGGCGATGTGTTAGTGATGCGTTGGCGATGCATTAGAACATTGAGCATTTGAGAGGATTGTCATGTAGTGTCTATAGCTTTGAAGGATTTTTTTAGACGAAGACGATATGGGCAATCTCTAGATCTTCTTGCGAAGTCTAGAGATCAATGAAATACATTGTCAAATTATCTCTAGTGGCTGTCACCCAACAGAGTGAAAAAATAATAATTTTGAGGCTCTTCGACAGCTATCATCTAAGTGAGAGGAGTTGGATGGAGGTGAGGCATGTGTCAAAGAGTTTTTTCCTCAGATCTGCACAACAAGAGGAGGCTCTTCATTGCATCTAGTATGTTCTCAAGAGGTGATGACTCATCTCCTAGCAGATTGTCTTCTTCCAAACGACGACTTATTCATCGATCAATTAGAAATCTTTTATTTGATGGATTCACAATTCTTTTATCGCGAATTGTTCAATAATTTTAATAACAATGCTCTACGAATCGCATTGACGAGATTTTCGTCAATGATTAAGTAATTTTGACGGCTTAATCCTTCATTGACGATTTAATCAGATAAAAAGACGAGTTTTGACTATGATAGGATTTAAATATGCATTAGTCACCTACCTACATGAGAGAGTAAAGTACTCTAATACTCTTATAAAGTGACATCATCATGGTATATCGTTGTTATAACTAAGGAGTATTCTAGGCATTGAAACAAACAAAACTATTCTAGGGAAGGTGTGATGCAAGTTTAGTCCGACTTTAGTTGTATGTGCAAGTTTTGGGCAAATATATAGTAATATCAGATTTATAAGTAATGAATCCCTTTCTCGTATGTACGACCACTCCTTGCCCCACAACTGACTGGCCACTGATGATGTGGAAGGAGAGTGGTGCACCCATGCCCCCATCAATCCATAGTCGCTCAAGCCCCGACTCGTGACTCTACCTCAACTACGCTTCTGACTCGCTTGCAGCCCTAGCTGGCTGGTGCGTCCCCCCCACTTTTTCTATGTTTTTATTTTAATTTTTTTCTTCATTTATCTCAAAAACAAAATTATAATAAATATATAAAATCACATAAAATCACATAATTAACCAAAAATTCACATTAATAAATTGAAAATCACATTTCAAAATTTAACATAAATATAAATCTATTTATCATGAGTTAAGGCTAAAACTATATTATTTATTAATTATTAACTCATGATAATGACGACTTATCATACCCCCGAACTTAAATTATTGATAATCCCTTAGTAATATAATTTTGAAAATAAAAATTCACAAATCTCAAAACATCATATTTTAATGCATAAAAAAAAAATACAATTAGAAATGATATACCTTTAGACACTTTAGATTCATATACCAAGTATTTAAGAATGATGTCAATAACTTAAATGTTTAAGCACTCCTTGAATAACAATTTAGACTTCACTTCTTCTATTCACATCTTTATCACTTCTTCACTCATAGACATAATTCACAATATGGTCTAATTATTAATACTCATCTAAGAATAATATTGATCCTACATTTTTCTTTTTCTATGGCTTAATTTTTTAAGTTTGTACTATATTTCTTCTTTTTTTTTCTATAGTGGATAAGTAACTTTTCCTATAGATAAATTTCGACAATAAGAATGATATCTCACACCCTCTATGTGTATTCTTTATTTTTATAACTTTTATTTTATCTACTTATTTTTCAACATGTGTTTTTTTATAAATAATTTTCAACAATGAGAATGATGTCTCACATCTTCTATGCGTACTTTTTGTTTTCAAATTTTTCATATGACTCATTTTTTTTCAAAATAAGTGATTTCTCCTCACAAGTTCTATAGATTAGGGTGTAAAAATCTCTATTAAACTCAAATGATCAATCAAATTTTCACATCAAATAAATATTATCCATCAAGATGATGAAGTAAAAATCTGTAAAATTAAATTCATGTTATCTTTCATGTATTCAAGGAGTATTATAGCATTTCATACTATTAAATCATTCTTTTAACTCAATAATAATCTTTCTAGTATCTTTTGGTATCAATCAATCTAATTGATTTAATTTTTGTGCATATAATATGATATAAGAAATTTGTAAATTAGATAATTTTGATAGTTCTGCTTTTTGTTTTCAATTTTGTTTTCAACAACAATGAATTTGTTAATTTTTTTGCTGGTCTACCCTGGTGAAAGTGGACCAGGCCCATGAGTCCTCCAGGTCTTCGAAGAAGTATATTTCTAAATTTGAGCCCTTTTAGGTCTTCGTAGTATACTGCCAGTTGAAAACGTGTAATTATATTTTATTCGTATGCACCTCTCTAACCATATGAAGAAGACAAAACCAGGTGTAATATTTCACGGACTGATTAGCTCTAGCTCCTCGCAAAAAATCAGAATTATGAATAAGCCCCCATCCTTTTTCTGAACATTCTTATAAATCGGACAAGTTTTCTCACATAGTCCTCCACATTGATGTTAATTTTTATACGCTATGATCTGTGGGGCCCTCGAATCCCCGGCCTCTACAGTCGGAATTAAAAGTCAATTCTAGTAATCGGGACGTATTTATGAAGTAGCGGGAACGTCTTAGTCGGAAGCCCAGAGGAAGATGAGCTAGGATGGATGGAGGAAAGATCGAGACCTCGGACCCTTTTATCAACGCTGCCATTAATGGCACAGTGCCATCGGATCGGATCGTTGACCTCAGATTGAGGATCTGAGCCATCGGTGTTGCGTGCTCCAGCGATGCATGAGCATTATATGTTGCTGCCGGACCCCGGCAGCCGTTTAAATCGGAGGTGCGTCGACGGGTCAGGCCTCGATCAGGGCCGGGCCCGATCCCCATCCAAGCCCCAAGGCTTGGTTCCCTCTCAACACCCCCGGAGAAAAACCCTATATGAAGCTCGAAACCAAACAAGCCCGAGCTCTCTCTCCACTCTTGGGAGGGGGGGTCAACAGGTAGGACTAGATGGAATATTTATATTTTTCTCTGATTATAATAAGATGCATTACAAGAAAAGAGAAATTAGTGCATGAAGAAGAGAGAAAGTAAAGTCGGCGGCGCCAATCTACATCAGGATTCGTTCTGAGCCTGCCAGCACAAAGCCCGACACCGGGATTCGGGCTTTTCCCAGATTTCACCGAAGTGGAATCCAGCTCCTCGGAGGATCTGCTAACTCCGTTGACAAAACAACTTAAAGGAATTGTAATCTATCGATAAATATAAATATTTAATTATATGGAATGCGCGGATAGCTAGCGCCCATGTCGGACTATGGTTGACCAGTGGGGTCAGCTTCGAATTTTCTCTGATACGTTTCCACGCTGCGGTGGCCAAGCGGCCCACCAGCCAATTCAGAGCTTTTCTCTCTATTCGGCATGCCGATCTCCTCCGTCACACGACGTCTTTCTATTTCCTCTCTCTCTTTCTATCTCTCTCGCTAACATTCCAACACCTCTCTTTGTGAAATGAGTCCCTAGTTTATTAAGGGCTCTGAGCTGCTAGCAGCAGAGGCAGACAAAAGCCCTAGCCATCCTCCGCACAAGGCTGCTAGTGCTCGTCAGCGTTAACATCCCCTGCACCCTCCTCTACTACGCCGCCGGCATCTCGGACTTCCTGCCACTGTCCAGTAGGAACTCCCCAACTCTACTGGCGCAGGCCTTCTCCTCGCAAGGTCCGTTGGTCGATGATTCATCGGGTTCGGTGCCCTCTGTCTCTCTCTCTCTCTCTCCCCGGCACTCTTACGTTAACTGACCTTCACGTGTTCGTCCATGGCCCCCCGGTTCCGTTTATTTTCCTTCTTTTTCCAGTGGCTTCGTCTTGAGATGGATGCGGAAAAAACGTGTAGCTTCAGAATCAGTGAGTTGTACCCTCAAAAACGTGTAACTTCATCCCCCCCGCGGCATCACTTTTTTGGCCGACGGTTCCTAATCAGTGATTGAGCAGCTTCCTCTTGTTTTTCTCCCGTTAGTTGGAAGTGTTTTTTTTCCTCCACAATGCGAAATTTTAGTTAGATTTTACGAGACCCCCGAAGCATCTAATTTTGTCTCTTTTTTTTTGCAGATAATTGGAAGCAGGCCTAGGGAGCGTCTCCGTTCTATTCTTTTTTTTTTTTTTGGTATTTCACACAAAAACGAAGTCAGATAAAACCTTACCATATAGAAATAATTAGTTTTCCTTCTCACAACCATCATTATCCCCGTAAATCTCCTTTATTATTCAGCCGCGAATAGCAATTGTTACGCTGGTCAACATAACACGCTCCTCACTCGTTGCGTCACGCGCGACCTGGTATGCTCGCCCTCGCCCAAATAACCTTATCTCCTCACTAGGGACCTGCGTAAGCTGTTGCTCAAAAGAGATATTCACTCTAACCCCGAGATACACTTGGAGAGGGGAACAACTCGTCCACCACTCTCTCTCTACCTTACATGGCAGCCGCCCATAGAAAATCTTCAAACTACCCCTGATAGGTCAGCATGCCCTCACCTCTGATGTGACACGTAAACATCATGGAGTATGATAAACTATAAGAGAGGTACACGCGTGCAAGAGATATATAAGCAAATCTGGACTCATATATGCAAGAGATATCAGAGTAACACTAATAACAAGAAAGTAATAATCAAGAGGTGGTGTGGACCACCTCTATCCATCTACGGCGTCGTCATTCACAAGAGAGCCCTTAGGATGGTCTTTTTAGACTCAAGAGATTCAACAATCGGCCGAGTGATATAGATGAGAACACCTCACAGTTAATTTAAAATGAGATGAGGGATATAATAAACTTTCTTTATTGGGCTCTATTAATAGGGCCCGTCCACTCATGATGCAAGCGGTTTCTTTAACCGCCTTCATCACTCCTATGGCTGGGTAGGTGACACCCGCCAGTAGGTGGTCAGGGAAACTGCCTGCGTCACCATTTCCCTCGCGTGGTCAGCGGGGTGGTTGACACCTGCCAACATAAACGCCCTATAAAACCACTGGAAATCAGTGGTTAAGTATTTTTGGCAAGATAACTGTTTAATGGCGCGATTAAACACCCGTGCCAATGGCTCCGCCCACGAGCTCGCACCACGCTGCACGCTGCTGCGCGCACGCCACCGTACTGTCCCCTACCCTGCACTGTGGGGCTGCCGTGCAAGCAATGAGTTAATGCTAAATTTCTATAATACTTATTTAGAGTCGTGAATTTAAACAAGTGAGCTATTGTCTTGGTCTTCAGCATGATGGCCCATTTAGAGAGATGAATCTAAGTTTGCGATTTAGGAGTATGAGTACAGCTGAAACGTTGATTTTTATATCTAAATATCAGATAGAGTTAAAGGAACCGAAAGATGCTATTAAAAGAAAAGAAGAGATGGATGCGCTTCATCACTACAGTGCTTGAATCTTTCTCATCTTGTGAAAGAAACTGACTCATCATATTTGAACAAAATTTGAAATTTGAAAATATTAAATTAATCCCCTTCTTGATTCTCATTATGACCTGCTTATGAGCAAGCAAAAGGCTCAATAAATATGAGTTTGAAAATGGATTATTAGTAGGTTGATTTAGTTAAGTTAAAACGTCAATAATTTTAGAGGAATGGTTTTTAGTTTTTGATGGCCCATTAAAGGCACAAGTAGAGAACGTAAGGACTTCTTGATGATTAGAATAGGCTGCGTGCAGGTAAAAATCTCTCAACTATATGGATAGGATACGACATATAACAATATGAGTAAAGTCACCGATATAGATTACCCATTAAATCTCCATCATTTATAAAATGTTCCTTAAAAAAGGCAAAATACATAATATGAAATAACCCAAGACATCATCAACCACGGACCCCCCTGATTTTTTTTCCGGAACTCAACCCCGTAAGGTGCAATCACGTGGCTGATGCAGGCAAATAAATCTGCCACATTTCCCATAATTGGCGCTGACCAAAAACATGTTTTCAATTTTGCAAACACCGAGCGCGGGGACCACAGGCACCTGCCTAAACGCCAAGCGACCCCCCTTGTCTCTGTCACATACTCACTTATGTTATTTAGTCGCTCTCTCCTTCCTCCGTCTTCTATCTCTCTCTCTCCCTCTCTCTCTCACTTCTCTCTATCTGTCTATCTCTAGCATCATCATCATCACTCTTTATAAAACGAGTCCGTCGGAGGCTGCTCCGGGTGCCATCACCGCGAGCCCTGGAAATGAATGAGATGGAGACCGATGGCCACGGCCGGCATCGGGGCACGGTGATGGACTCGGCTATCCGGAGTTGGTGCTTGTGGGGAATGATATTGCTCGCCGCCGTCGCATTCCCCTGCGCCCTCTTCTACACGGCTGGGATCTCCAACTTGCTGTCGCGTTCCGGGAGGAACTTTCCACCTCAAAAGCAAGCCTCTTCCTGGCGAGCTCCGAAGACCGATGATTTTCCTAATTCGGTGCGCTCTCTCTCGCTTAAGCTCTCGCGTTCGACTACTCCCCTCCTGCCTTCCTTCCGCTGTCCGAGCTTTCCTTCACGGGTCGTCCATGGCCCCGACTTCCGTTAGCGTCATCTTCGGATGTGGACGTTTCCGGTTATCTGATCATATAATCATCCCCTCCTCTTTACGACATCACTTTTAAGACCGTAGGAAACGTACTGTGCCGCCGACGGCTCCTGTCTCCTAGGAAAGGCCGGGATGAGCGAGCTGTTGCCCACTAGGTACTTCCTCCTCCAAGGCGACGCTGCCACCTGGGTTTTCATGGCGACCTACTTTCCTTGTGTCTGTCTGCTTGTATCCCGTAATACAGCGCCTACGGTTGATATTCGCTTCCGTTTCTCGTGATGATCGCCTTTTCACTCAACGCCCATTGAATTCTAGCTGGAAGTGTGGTGCGGTGTGTTTTAGCGCATGGAAACCCTCTGTCGAGTTTTTCGTAATGACAGTACGTTTGTGCCGCCGGAGCAGGTTAGCGACGAAATCAAACTGAAGTTTGTGCTGAGAAAAGCAGCCATGGTGGATAACACTGTGATATTGACGACGCTGAATGAGGCGTGGGCGGCTCCTGACTCTGTCCTTGATGTCTTCCTGGAGAGCTTTCGGACAGGAGAGCGCACGGATAGGCTTTTGGAGCACTTGGTCATCGTCAGTCTGGACGCGAAGGCGTACGAGAGATGCAAGTCTACGCATCCCCATTGCTACGCTTTGAAGACTGAAGGAGTGGATTTCTCGCAAGAGAAGAAATTTATGACGGAAGATTACCTGAAGATGATGTGGAGAAGGATAGACTTTTTGAGAGTCGTCCTTGAGATGGGATATGACTTCATCTTCACGGTAAAATTAGCTTTTCTGTTTTAAATGAATTTTGTTTCAAAGAACGTAGAAAGCCTACGATCCTGAACATGCGTATTTTAAATATGTTTTCGAAAAATATTTCGACGGTCACGAGATCCAGGGCCTACTATTCGGATGGAGTATTCATAATCGATTTCAACACAGATTAAAGCTAATCTATCTATAGTTAGCCTCTAATACGTTGCACAAAGAGCATACATAGCGTTGAGGGTTCTCTCTCTCTCTCGCGCTCTCTTTCTCTCTCTCTCTCTCTCTCTCTCTCTCTCTCTCTCTCTCTCTCTCTCTCTCTCTCTCTCTCTCTCTCTCTCTCTCTCTCTCTCTCTCTCTCTACCTCTGTCTCTCAGTCTCTCTCTTTCTGGGTGACATTCGTGAACCTCTGTTTCACCCGGGGGAGCTGACATGTTCGATGGGTGAAACTCTTTTTTCCTAGATTGAGAATATATTTGGCTCATTTCAGTTTCATCGATGCATTTTCATGTTTATCCACCATATTCTTCTCCGGACCTTAAACTGGACGAGTTTTATTTTTAAATCTTTTAAAAACCATAATGAGGGTCTTTCGCACCAGATGAGATCCGGTATTTCGAACAGTTGATCTGGATTAGCTGGAATGTGGACTGACTCGATTCAGATCCCTCCTCCGACAACATGCATTGGCTACTGACAATCACTATAATGTGATCTAGAATGTGGTCAACTTAGTCTTCCCTTGCTTCTTGAAAGTGGTGATGCTAACTGTAGTCTGATGAGAGTTCCATGATGCAGCTTGCCTGTAAACGAGAATGTAACTTTTGCATTTATGTTACAAGTACTTGACTCGGTTTTTCGGTAAAATTAATGTCTCAGCTTGTTATAATGTACTACACTTGCGGTTCGCCTCATCTGTCGTCTTTAACAGCTCAACTATACGAGGGAACTACATCGTTTAAATGACTTGGAATCGAATTATGTAGTGCACAGATGACGCCCTACTGAGTTGTCGGGTTAATCCTTGGATTTAGCTATCAAAATATATGTCTGAATTCTGGCTATTTCTCGAACTGCCGACGCGTATTACTCGAAAACAACGTCTAACTTCCGCTATCTTGTTGCAGGACGCCGATATATTGTGGTTCCGGGACCCTTCGCTGTTCTTCTATCCAGACGGGGATTTCCAAATTGCATGCGACCATTATTACGGTAACCCCGATGATCTAGGAAACAGCCCCAACGGAGGGTTTAACTATGCAAGGTCCAGTAATAGAACGATAGAGTTTTATAAGTTTTGGTACGAATCAAGAGAGAAGTACCCAGGCAAACACGACCAGGATGTGCTTAACTTCATAAAGGGCGGCCAGCGCCTCCGCGACATCGGTCTGGTCATGAAATTTCTACCCACCGTTAACTTTGGCGGGCTATGCGAGCCGAGCAGGGATTTTAACAAGGTCTGCACCATGCACACGAATTGCTGCATCGGTCTTGGAGGCAAGGTGAACGATCTTAAGATCATGCTGGAGGACTGGAGGCTATACAGGGCTTTGCCCCCCAGCGTGAAGGGCCTCGGGGGGCATTCGTGGAGAGCGCCCCAGAAGTGCTGATAACCCATGAATCCTTCCACATTCGGGACGCTTGCTGAATTTTCGTTCTGTACGTTAAATAATATATATATATATATATTATTTGTTTTCTTAGTCTGGAAATGCCGCATTTAGCGCCTGCATATCTATGATCTTGCTGCCACGCAGGTGTTCCATCTACAAGGGTAAGTCATGCTCAGCTTTGCTTTCTTCGAAAATGAATAACTTGGCTATTATTTTTCAAAACCCATGACGACTGTAATAATGTAGTTGTTTTAGATGCATTCGACGAGTTGTAGTAACTATTGTAATCTACCATTTCTCACAGTGATACCTCTAATCTTTGGAATCGCTAGAAGTTACCCACAAACCATGCCAAAAGTCGTCAGTAGCCAAACCAGTTGCTTTACAATTTGTTTAAGACATTTTAAATTCAGAAATATTAAAAAAGAGGGGGAATAGGTTTCTAAATTTGTGTCCTTCTGGATCTCCGAACTAATTCACCGCCCGCTGAAAGCATGCCATTAAATTTTCTTCGTACGCGCCTCTCAAACCATACAGAGAGGACGAAGCCAGATGTAAATATTTCACGGACTAATTGACTCTATCTCCTCATAAAAAACTGGAATTACAAATCTTCCCGTCTTCCCAGGTAGTCCCTCACATTACTGTCCATTTTTTATACGTGGGAAGCTAAGCAACCCCTGGTAGACCGCCGATATATCGGTGGGGCCTACACCCGCTACCGCCCCACCAGTCTCTACGACTCTCGGCATTTATAGTGGGCATTTAAACTAAATTCTACGTGTCGGACTTTCACATTTATGGAGTAGCGGAACGTGAGCCGTCATGGGGCCCACAGGACGTCGACCTGGGACCGACGGAACGGAGTTTTGACCACGACGTCTGACCCTCCTCTCAACGCCCGGTGCCGTGAGATTAGACAGTTGACCGCAAAAGAGGATCTGAGCCGTCGGAGTTGCGCGCTCCCTCGCAGGAGCGTTCTGGGTACCCGTTTGCCTGTGGAATCCGGCAACCGTTTAAATTAGTTGATGGAGAGGTGCGTCGAGGGGTCGGGCCTTAGGCCAGGCCGGGCGTGATCCATATCTCGACCCGGCCCGTTTTATCTCTTAAAGCTTGGCTTCCTCTCAACACCCCGGAGAACAGCCCAAAACTCTATGAGGCCCAGAACTGCAGACGCATACTACTTGAAAAACACATCTAATCTTCGCTCTTTTGTTGCAGGACGCCGACGTGTTGTGATTTCGGGATCCTTCGGTGTTCTTCTATCCAGTCGGCGATTTCCACATTGCATGCGACCATTATTACGGCAACTCCGATGATCTAGGAAACATCCCCCACGGAGGGTTTAACTATGCAAGGTCGAATAATAGAACGATAGAGGTGTACAAATTCTGATACGAATCAGGAGAGAAGTACCCAGGCAGCCACGACCAGGACGTGCTTAACTTCATAAAGGGCGACCAGCGCCTCCGCGACATCGGTCTGGTCATGAAATTTCTAACCCACCGCTAGGTTTGGCGGATTATGCTAACCGAGCAGGGAGTTTAACCAAGATCTGCACCATACACACGCATTGCTGCATCGACCTGACAGGCAAGGTGAACGATCTTAAGGACATGCTGGAGGACTGGATGATGTAGGATGAATATGACTGACGCTGATGGAATGGGTAGGGAACACAACGGGTAAATAACAAGCCACGAAACTCGCACACGATCGGATCTGAACCTTTGAAAACCAACTGTGGTGAGGTGAGAAGACCGTTCCGTTCCTCGATCGAGGGCGGGAGGACTGTCTCAGGTCACCGTGATAAAATAAAGCTCCACGTTTCAAAATCTTAGTCGACCTCCAAACAAGGAAATCGCAGCCCACTCAACTGGTCTCGAGCCCACACGGCTGAATCCGATGGCGATGGAAACACGTTTTGAGGAAAGACGGGATGAAATCAAAACACACGACCACCAGAGAGGGTTGAGAGGGGACCTTCGACGTCTGCACGCTGCAATGTTGACGTCGATGGTAGAGCGGAGGACGAGCCTGTCGCGGAGCCAGGGCGGATCCTGGTCTCGAGTCGCCGTGGCACGTCCGCCAGGCGCGGGACGCACGAGCGCGTTGGCTCTATCACGTAGTCGCTCTCCTTCCCCTCTTCGTGCTCTCTCTCTCTAACATTCCAACAGCCCTCTCTATTCCGTAGGTTTCATTGGGGCTCTGAGAAAATTTCAGAAGCAAACAGAAGTCTTAAGTCATCCTCCGCGCATGGCGAAACCCCCGACCATGCTAGCGCTCGCCGGAGTCAGATTCCCCTGCGTCCTCCTCTACGACACCGCCGGCATCGCCAGCTTCCTCCAGCTGTCCAACAGGAGCTCCCGTGTTGAGTCACTCCCATCCGGGCCTCATGCTTCCCGAGCTTCGCTCCACGCGATCGACCATGGCCCTTGATTCCGTTATCTTCATCTTTCGACATAGACGTCTCCGGTTTCTGATCATAATCATCCCCTCCCGGTCATGACATCATTTCTTGACCGTCGGAAATGTACTGGAAAGGCCGGATTGAGCGAGTTGTCGGCAGCTAGGTGGTTCCTCCAGGGCGATGTTGTCATCTGCGTTTTCATGGAAACGTCCTTTCTTTGCTTCTGTCTGTTAGTACCCCGCAATACGCACCGTATGGTTGATGTCAGCGTCCGTTTCTCGTGATGACCGCCTTTTTATTCCACGCCCAATTAATTCTAGCGGGAAGCGCGGTGTGCGTTTGGGCACCTCGATTTCCTCCGTCGAGCATTTCGTAACGAATGCCATGCCGCTGGAGCACGGTAGCGACAAAATCAAGCTGAAAACTGTGCTGAAAGAAGCAACCACGGTGGATAACACTGTGATATTGACGACGCTGAATGAGGCATGGGCGGCTCCTGGTTCTGTTCTTGATCTCTTCCTGGAGAGCTTTCAGACAGGAGAGCGCACGGTAAGGCTCTTGGAGCACTTGGTGATCGTCGCTCTTGACGAGAAGGCGTACGAGATATGCAAGTCTAAGCATACCCACTGCTACGCTTTGAAGACCGAAGGAGTAGATTTCTCTCAAGAGAAGTTATTTATGACGGAGGATTACCTGAGGATGATGTGGAGAAGGATAGACTTTCTGAGAGTCGTCCTTGAGATGGATATGACTTCATGTTCACGGTAACTTTATCTTTTCTGTTTCAACAGATTTATTTTTTTAAAGAACGTTGATGGCCTACGATTTTTGAACCTCGGATTATATTTTTTTTATAAATCTGTTTCTCAAAAAAATATTCGGAAGGTTCCAGGGGCTATCATCAAGATAGAGCATGGATAACAGATTTCCACGAATATTGAAACTAGTCTGTCTAAAGTTAGCCTCTAGTACTTACCACAAAGAGTATAGCCTCGAGATTTCCTCTTTTCTCTTCTTTTTTTCTCTTCTCGGTAACGTTCCTGGGCCCCTGCTCTGTTGCCCAAGACAGCCTTCAACGACTGGAGCTTCTCTTTCAGAAACCCCTTGCCTTGGGATTTTGAACTGGCTTTGGGTGATATAGAGATGATTAACGGTAGAATTTCATTCTTATCTCACCATATTTTCCACCAGAACTTAAAGCTGATCGAGTGTGATTTCCAGAATATTTAAAGCTATAGTGATAGTGCATAGGATCAGATAAGTCCGGGTATCGGCCTTTTTCGATCTAGGTTAGCTTGAATCTGAACTCAATTCAGTCAGATCCCTCCTAGCGCGGATTGAAGCAGCCACTGAAAATCATTATCCAAGCTGACCCCCCATCCCAGCGTGCATAATATTGGCTTTCCCTTGTTTCATTACGGTGCTGATGCGCTAGCCTGATGAAGTTCTTCAGTAACCAAGCATCGAACCTTTGTACTTAGCCTTTGTCTAAACTTTTTTTTTCCGTCATACTTCGCACCCACTGTTGTAAACTTGATCGTCTCGAATTCTTGCCAATGAGTATGCCCAAGGATTAGTTTGTGAAATTTTCCTGGGTGTCCGACAACTGACAGGTGAACGGTTCTGCATAAAATTTTACGGTCGATGAAGATCGGTTGTCTAGCCTGTGTATCTCAAAGTGCTTCATGAAGCAGCCTAGTCCACCAAATTAGTGGGAATCAATTTATGGAGTGCAAAGTGGCCACACTTACTTGCCGGTGGAGCCCTTTCACGTGGCTATCCACATAACCTACTCTGTCCGTTGGAGCAAATTGGCAGGGGAAGAGGTCAACAGTGGGAAAAGAGGAACCCTAGAGATTTTCCCGAGGGACCCGAAAGACGAAAGTGTAGATCAAAAAAACGTAAAATATAGCAGAATTATTGAAGCTGGAGCGGAACACTCAATAGTAGTTGTCATTTCCTCAAGGTCTACGCCCGGTTCTTCAGTCATGAATATCCTCCCACTCGTCGGAAACGGCTCGGTCTTGAAATTTAATGCTGTGAGGCATAGTGTCTCGACATAACTGCGCATCCCATATGATAGCGAATAAAATTATTTAATTTCCTCGATTCATTAATCTAGCCCTAAATTTCTTCATAAACCTACATTTCCTTGTATCCAATGCATCGAGCTTTGAACTTACTGATGTAGGCGCAAGCATTCATATATATATGCATATGTACGTATTTTTGGTACTGAAGTTCAACCTATTGTTGCTTCAAAACTGTGGGCACTCGTCGAGTTTTAGATGCAGCCCGAAAAATACACGGGTTCCATAGTTTTCGACTCTGGTCTCTATCTTTTATCCGCCGCAATTCATATAAAAGTTGCTCTTTTCTTGCAGGACGCTGATATAATGTGGTTCCGAGACCCCATGCCGTTCTTCTACAAAGACGGTGACTTCCAGATCGCATGCGACCGATTCAACGGCAACCCCGACGACAGGACGAACATCGTCAACGGAGGGTTCAAATATATAAAGTCCAACGAAAAAACAATAAAGTTCTACAAGTACTGGTACGAGAAAAGAGTGGAGCACCCGGGCGCTCACGACCAGGACGTGCTCAATTACATCAAGGGCGACCAAATCCTCCACGACATCGGGCTGAACTTGAAATATCTACCCACCGTACACTTTGGGGGGATATGCGAACCCAGCAGCGATTTCAATCAGGTCTCCACCATGCACGCAAATTGTTGTATTGGATTGATAGATAAGTTGAACGATCTGAAGGTAATACTGAAGGACTGGAGGCAGTACAATACTCTGCCGCCCAGAGCGAAGGAACACAAGTGGGGAGTCCCCCAGCTCTGTAGGTTACCCAATTATTCACAAAACTTGTCCATCTTTTGTTCATTCTGGTCTCTTTTTTACTTTTTTACTCTTCTTCTACCTTTCAGTACTACGTCGCACCATTAAGCCTGTGCATATCTTACGATTTTGCTGCATGGAGTGGAGGGGGACGAGGAGCACTCCCTCCTTTAAGGGTTACCCATGCCTCTCAATATTCCACCCAAATCAGAAATTCAGCTATGTTGTAAGAGAACCTGTATGATTTAGTGTTTTCTCCGCAGTTGCATCAGAAGGAGGTATAGTAAGCAGTTTCCTCTCGTTTTTATTCCATTTTTTTTATTTTCGGATCTTGCTACGGAACGGGTATTCCATCTTCTAAAGTTACAAGCTATTTTTCCTATAATTAGAAAGTCTAGCTAGATTTTAGGAAACCCACGAAGCATCTAATTCAGTTTTCTTCTCTGCGGACAACTGAAAGCACTTGTAGGGAGCACCCTCCATTCGATCGTTTTTTCTTTTTTCAGTATTTCAGTCTAATCAAAATATACCGTACGAAAATCATAATATTTCCTTCTCACAGTCTTCCTATCTCCACGTACATCTCCTTCATTATTCAGCCACGCAACACCCAGAAAACTTTCTACCCTCACCAGGGACTTGCAGAAGGTGTTGCTCAAACGAGAGATTCACTCTAACCCGAAGATACACTACTAAGACGGAACAATTCGCCCACAACTCTCACCTTTCCTTACATATTTGTGGGACCCTCCTGCTTATATCGGAGGGCCATCAATGGAACATTTTCAGATTGCCCCTGACAGGTTAGTGCCCCATCACCCTTGATGAAGCATCAAAACAGTGTGGAGCACGATAAACATCCATTAACAACCATTGGGAATCGGTGGTTAAGCTTTTCTCTAAGAAACCGCTTAATGACATAAGTTCCCATGATGGGCGCTTACATCGATGTTAATGGGCCGTCCCAATTAATCTGACAATCCACCCACCGTTGGCCTGGCGCGTGCCGCACCTGTGCAATCCACGCACCCGCCCGCACCGCCTTCTGCTGTGCCGTAGCGGTACCTCCGCCCACGCAGTCGCGCCACAGTGCACGCTACCACGCACGCGCGCCTGAGTCGTGCCGTGCCACCGTCTTTCTAGCGGCTGCTAAGGTTCATGAGAGCCACCGTGAACCTCGCCTCACATAGCATTGTGCCGCTCTGAGATTCCTCCGGCAGAGGTATAAAGCCTTCGGTTGGAAGGGGGACGGCGGAGGCTCTACTTGAACCTCTCTCTCCCGACGAGAGCCGAGCGATGTCTTGCAATGGAGCCGTGACCTCTGGGAGCGACGGGGAGATGGAATTCGTCGGCAGCGAGGAGGCACTCGAAGAAACCGAAATGTACACGCCTCTTTTTGGTCATTATGAACAAAAGAAAGAAAATGGAATACCAAGAGGTATAGCGGGAAACTAAGCAAATAACAACTAATATTTACTTATTGTTTGTTTACTTCATCCATACATAAGCAATTATTATCTTATGATATGTTCATTGAAAAACATTTAGCGAATTCTTCCTCTTTGGTAATAAAAAAGATAGGTATCACTGCCTTCTCCATTGCCAACAAATGAGTATTTATTAAAAATAAAATATTAATTAGTACCGACCTAATCCCATGATTTTATGGATGATTCAAATCACATAAGTCTATTATGTAATAATTGTGTTTCACTTAATGAATTAATTAGTTATTAGATATATATATCCAATATTATTGAGTCTTTTTTTGAATTGTACAACGTTGACTGACTCTATTTCTCCATTTTTGTTGTGTTACTCTATACCATTGAGTTTAGTTCCCCTTCTAAACGTAAGTTGACTTGCTACATGTAGGAAAGTAAAAATGCTTATTTCATTAGGAACTTTGTCATCGGTTAGAGTATGATAAAAGATATCATAATCTGCAATGTTGAAGTATTGGCATGCTTTTACAAGGTGTATTTACCATTACAAATATGAAACTCATTTTACTAAATGATGTGATCCCTTAGAAAAAAAATAGAAAGAGACATAGCAGGTCTTATGAATATACCCAAAATAACGTAATAATTTATTGAAAATAATTCTCAGAAACACAAAATAATTTCTCTATTAAAATAAGTTACCCTTCTATGTATTTTATCAAAATCAAAACTAGAAAGTCTTTGAAAACCAACAATATGGAATATTGTAGGCAAGGAGGGAAGGGTTTAGGGGAGAGAGTGAAAGAGATATCATTAGTGCATGGTGCTCCTACAATGGAAGACCCTCACCTCACCACGTATGTTAAACTCTCTGACTCCACCATGATCCCTCCCCTCAATCCCTTCCTTCTCTTGTCCTCCAATCAATTTCCTTAGTCATTCTTCATTTCATGTTACTCCAATTAATAATGAAACTTGACATTAAACCAATGGAACAAGCCAATGGAAACTACCATACTATCATAATTTTGACTCTAAACCTATTAAGTTAAATATTAGCAATGAAATTCATCTGAGATATGAAATTTTCAGAAAAAAATATTACATATTAATAATTCACCTTTAGTCATGCCCAAAAGACATCATTCACTAAAATCATTCTATTAGAGTTAAATAAAATTTTATTTGAATTTAACCCCTCTAAAATGATTTAAGTTATTATTGAATTATAATTTTTTGTAATATTGGTTTCGTTAACATAGCTGTAATTAAGGTTGTCTCTAGAGCATTGTTAAGTGGGAAAAATGAGGTGGGTCACGAGGCTCCAGATTAAGTAAAAAAAGATAATGACTTATTAGTAACCAAGATAAATCGCAGAACAGAAAGTAAATCATGTAAAATAAATTTATTTTGTCATAAAAATCAGTCACTCTTGGTTCTACATCATCAAGTAGCTATAGTTTGCTAAATGCCTGCCATTAAGACTTGTTAGATTAGAAGAACAACCCATGATGCCATCACTCTTGGGAAACTCTAATGCTCTAGAGTTTTTCTTGGACAAGCTTTACTTCCCATGGAAAATATTTTGCACATATTGTATTAACTTATTGGCTATATATATATATATATTGGTAATATTTTTAGCATTGTTTGTACAAAATTAGAGTGCACCTCCGTCATACAGAAGGCTGCTGCGGACAGTCTCTGGTGGAGCGCTAGAATTGGGACATGGGTTCCTTCGTGAGCCGAGCCAGATTTCTATCCTTGGTTGCTTGTCCATTCTCACCGTAAAGGCAAATAATGTGGGCCCCACCTCCCAGAACCCTCGCGCATCGCTCGGGGAAGAGATTGTGGGGCAGGGCCCACGAGGCGCTCCAGGACTCCGAAAGAAGAAGGTTTCTAAATTTGAGCTTGTCCGGGTCTGAAAAGTAATTCCCTGAAAAGTCTGGACAGATGGGGCACTTTAACTGCTATAAGTATGCCCGCCCCAAACCATATAGGCGAGAAATCGAGGTGTAAATATTTCACAGATTAATTGGCTCTATATCCTCATAACTAGGGGGAATTACGACAAAACCCCGATCTGAATGCCCCTACGCCTCCGGACGCAGCAACTGGGCCCCAAGAAAGAGAGTGAGAACCGACAGATGGGGACTCGGTCCGAGCTGGCGGCGCCCGCTGAAAGCCGACGTGGAAATGAGAAATGGTGGGGGGGGGGATGCCAACGTGGTGATGGAGCTTACGTGAGATCCAACGGCCCGTAATTTTGGGCTTCGGGCTTTTTTTTCTAACTTCCACCAAAATATTTTATAGTAAGAATTATGTTTCTCGAATGCACGGGAATCCGGCGACTACGTGCACGATGACTGACCCGCGTGGCCGGTAACGACTTCAAAGCTTCAAACCCTCTCTCTCTCTCTCTCTCTCTCTATCTGTTTCGGTAACACTCCCAGCATCCTCTTCATAAAACGTGGCCGGGGGGTTAGCGGTAGGCTTCATTGAGGACTCTGAGCAGCTTGCAGATGCAGATCGCAGCATCACGCGATCGTCCGCAGATGGCGGCTGCCGCGACCGGATGGAGGAGGTTCCCATGGGGGTTGATAGTGGTTGCCGGTGTCACATTCCCCTGCGCCGTCCTCTACTACGCCGCTGGCATCTCCGACTTCCTGCCGCAGTCCAGTAGGAACTCCCCAACTCTATTGAAGAACGCCTTCTCCTCCCAAGCTCCGAGGACCGATGATTCACCTAATTCGGTGCGCTCCCTCTCTCTCTCTCTCTCTCTCTCTCTCTCTCTCTCTCTCTCTCCCCCGTTCTAGTACTCCTATCCGGAACTCTTCCCGTGTTCATCCTTGGCCCTCCGCTTCCGTTCATTTCCTGTGGTTTTCCAGTAGCTTCGTCTTCGGATGGATGCGGACGTTTTTGGCTCCTAATCGGTGAGTTGTATTCTCAGAAACGTATAGCTTCATCCTGACCGCGACATCACTTTTTTGACCGACGGAAACGTACTATGCAGCCGACGGCTCCTGTCTCACTGGAAAGGCCGGAATGAGTAAGCTGTTGCCTGCTTGGTAGTTTCTCCCTGGCGACTCTGCCATCTGCGTTTTCATGGCGACCTCCTTTCCTTTGTTCCCGTCTGCTGGTACCCCCCGATACGGCGCCTACGGTTGATTTCTGCGTCCTTTCTCGTGATCATCGCCTTTTTATTCCACGCCCAATTAATTCTAGCGGGAAGCGCGGTGTGCGTTTTGGCACCTCGATTTCCTCCGTCGAGTCTTTCGTAACGAATGCCATGCCGCCGGAGCAGGGTAGCGACAAAATCAAGCTGAAAACTGTGCTGAAAGAAGCAGCCACGGTGGATAACACTGTGATACTGACGACGTTGAATGAGGCATGGGCGGCTCCCGGTTCTGTTCTCGATCTCTTCCTGGAGAGCTTTAAGACAGGAGAGAGCACGAATAGGCTTTTGAAGCACCTGGTGATCGTCGCTCTTGATGAGAAGGCGTACGAGAGATGCAAGTCTACGCATCCCCATTGCTACGCTTTGAAAACTCAAGGAGTGGATTTCTCGCAAGAGAAGTTATTTTTGACGGAGGATTACCTGAAGATGATTTGGAGAAGGATATATTTTCTGAGAGTCGTCCTGGAGATGGGATATCACTTCATTTTCACGGTAACTTTGAACTTTTATATTTCGCCTGAATTTTTGTTAAGAATATTGATGTCCTGTTATTTTTTTAACTTTTCTTTTTCTCAAAACTTATTCGGAAGGTCACAGTATCCTGGGCCTACCGTTCAGATAGAGCATGAGTAACGGATTTCCAGTCAGATTGAGGTTTATTTGTCTAAAGTTAGCCTCTAACACGTAGCACAAAGTATAGATTTCCGCTCTTTTTTCTTCTCTACTGGGTAACGTCCTTGAGCCTCTCTTGTACGAAGATAACCTTCAGCGATTGGAGCTCTTCTTTCAGAAACAGACTTATTCTATTCATGTCAGCTTTAATGACACCTTGCCGTGGGATTTTGAACTGGCTTGAGGTGCTATATTTATAGAGATGATTAATGGTAGAATTTCATTCTTACTGCACCGTATTCTCCACCTTAACTTAAAGTGAACCAAGTATGATTTCCAGAAGGTTCAAAGCAGTAGTGCTGCTGGATAGAGTCAAATCAGTCCAGGTTTCGGTCATTTCGATCTGGGTCAGCTGGAATGTGGCAAACGTAATCCAAGCTTGCCCCTCGACATCATTTTGAGTAACATTAGCCTTCCCTGTCATGAATATCCTCCCAGTCGTCGGCAAACGGCTCCAAGGTACCAAATTTAATGCTGAGGTTCACATCAACTTTTAAAGATTTGCGGCGTACTTCCTGAACTTTTAAACTTGTCGAATCCCATTTGACAGGGACAAAAATTATTTCCTTTTCTGGACCAATTATTCTAGCCCTACATTTCTCCATAAATCTGCATTTTATTGTTTCCATTGAATCGAGCTTTGATCTTACTGATATACGCACGCACGAATACATATCCATGCATGCATATGTACTTATGTATTTCTGGTATTAAGGTTCAACCTATTGCTGCATCGATTTTAAGGTGCAGACTAACGGAAAAACACACGAATTTCATGGTCTTCAAATCTGGTCTCCATCTTCCATCTTCCGCAGTTCATATAAAGGTCGATCTTTTGTTGCAGGACGCTGATATAATGTGGTTCCGGGACCCCATGCCGTTCTTCTACAAGGACTGCGACTTCCAGATCGCATGCGACCGATTCAACGGCAACCCCGATGACAGAACGAACAGCATCAACGGAGGGTTCAAGTATATAAGATCCAACGAAAGAACAATAAAGTTTTACAAGTACTGGTACGACAAAAGAGAGGAGCACCCGGGCAGTCACGACCAGGACGTGCTCAACCACATCAAGGGCGATCAGTTCCTCCGCGACATTGGTCTGTGCATGAAATTTTTACCCACCGTCCACTTTGGGGGGATATGCGAACCCAGCAGCGATTTCAATAATGTATCCACCATGCACGCGAATTGCTGCATAGGATTAAAAGATAAGTTGAACGACCTGAGGATCATACTGGAGGACTGGAGGCTGTACAACGCTCTGTGGCCCGGCGTGAAGCGCCCTCAGGAGCACAAGTGGAGAGTCCCCCAGGTCTGCAGGTAACCGAATTATTCTCAAAGCTTGTCCATTTTTGGTTCGTTCTGGTCACTTTTCAACCTTTTTTTACCCTTCATTTTTTTTTCTTTTTCAGTACTACGATGCACCATTAAGCCCGTTCATATCTTACGATCTTGCTGCATGGAGGGGAGGGGGCGCATTACTTCCTTCCTCAAGGGTTAGTACCTCTCATTTTTCCAACCCAAATTGGAAATTCAGCAGAGTTTTAGGATAACCCGTATGATTTGGTTTTTTCCTCTGTAATTGCATGAGAAGGCGGCATAGCAACCAGCTTCCTCTTGTTTTTTCCTCCATTTTGTAATTTGTCAAGATCTTGCTGCTGACTGGGTCTCCCCTCTTCCAGATTAAGAAGTGTTTTTTTTTCTGAAAATTAGAAATTTTAGCTATATTTTAGGAAACCCCAAGAGAAATCTAATTTAGTATTTTCTTATCTGCAGATGATTGGAATCACTCGTAGGGAGCACCCTCCATGTAATCTTTGTTTCAGTATTTCACATAGAGACCAAGTCAAATAAAAACACAACATATAGGAATCATAATATTTCTTTCTCACTGCCCCCTGCTATCCTCATACATCTCTTGCATTATTCACATGTTGAGCACAAGAGTCACATCACTGAACAGGTGAATAGAAGGCATACCTCACTTGTTTCTTACATATACTGTAACAAGAAAGTCGGCCACTCCACATTAAATCTTTTGTTGGGTGTTTGGGCGATCAAATCCCCAACAGCCCACGTATGACCAATAAGTATAATCTTGATAATCCTAGATGTCTCATACATGGGGCCAAGGGTCCTTTATAGATGGTCCCCTAGTCAGTTATCCTCACATTTTTGGTATGGGATTAAGAGTTCCCACACTAGGTGATGTTGGGGTAGTGACATCTTATGCTCCTCCTTTTGATGATGTCATAGTTGTGACATCATCGTCTACTCTTGTGGTTTTGGGTTGCCATGTTAGAGTTGTGCACAACATCGTTGTGCCTTCTAGTGCTCATGGTGCATCTGCCTACATAGTCGTCATGCTGACACATGTGTTATGTGCTGTCGGCCCATAGGTGCCACACCTATATACATGGGCATCGTGTCAATGTGTGCTAGGACCATGCCAGCACGTGCCATAGTATTATCGCTAGAGGTGTTCTTGTGAGAGGACCGTAGTAGCATTCTCCCCCTCCTATGAGATCCGACATCCTTCTTAGATGTTGTTGGTCAAGGTAAGCTTAGATTATATCCTCAAATTACCATTGGAGTGAATTGGTGTGGTTAGTTCCACTCCATATTATCCTCATATGTATGGTAAACTTTCAAAAGAGATACGTGAAAAATCGGGTATACCAAGAGGTGTGAAGGGAGCTAAAGTAGGTAGGCTAATTGTCTCACTTGGGCTACAATCTGTGAGGGTCTATCAAACTAAGGAACCAATCTATTGTGTTAATTCTGTCCTTGGAGGCTCTTGTGGGTGGGGTAGATATGCAGTAATATCTAGTCACCTACTATGTATTTAACCTCTTGCCAGTGTCGATTAGTATTTATTTCATCCTTTAGGTTGTCCTTGCCAATGCCTCTCAGGCCTCTTCAGTGAGGTCACTATGGTCTTTGGCAAAATGGTAGGCAGCTAGCATATATCTTGAACCTTGTTGCTTCACAAGCTCCGAAGGTGTTAGTGGTTGCCTACCAATGGTGAGCCCGAATAGTGATGTCTGTTGGACACACTACTAAATATTATGGATGAACTAGGTAATATCTAAGAGATCAACCCAATTGTTTTGTCTTGTCGTGGCATAATGTATGAGGTAATTCTCCAACATCTCATTCACTCTCTCTATGTGTTTATCAAAGTAGATGAAAAGTATTGGAGAAGTTAAGCTTAGTACCAAAGAGGGTGAAGAGGGTTGACTAAGGAGGGTGAAACTGAGTTAATTCGCAGAGTATTATTACTAAAATTGTTGAACGATTCATGATAAAAAGATTGTGAATCCATTGAGTAAATCATCTTTGATTGATTGACGAGTAAGCTATCGTCGAGAAGAGGATGATCCGTCAAGAGACGAGTCGCCACCTCTTGAGAGCGTACTGAATTTGATGAAGAGTCTCTTCTTATTGCACAGACTTGAGGATGAAACTTCCTAACAGTCACCCCATCTTCATTCAGCTCTTCTCCATTGGGTAACAGCTATCGAAGAGCCGCAAAGTCATCATTTTTCCGTTCCACTAGGTGACAACCGTCGAAGACAATTCGACGACTCGTTTCATTGATCTCTAGACTTTGCAAGAAAATCTAAAGATTACTCACATCTTCTTTGTCAAAGGAGAGCCTTCGAGGCTGTGGACACTACACGACGATCCTCCCGAACACTTAGGATTTCAGTGCATGACCAACGCATCACTGCCGCGATGTTGAAACTTTGTTTTCCTACTTTCAACTTAAATCATTACTAGTCACTTAGTAATGGAATTATGAAAATAAAAATTCACAAATCTCAAACATCATATTTCAATGCATAAAAAAAATACAATTAGAAATGATGCACCTTTAGACACTTTAGATTCTTATATCGAGTATTTAAGAAGGATGTCAAGCACTTAAATATTTAAGCACTCTTTGGAATAACAATCTAGACTTTACTTCTTTTATTCACATATTTATCACTTCTTCACTCATATATATATTTACAAGATGTTTAAATTATCAATACTCATCCAAGAATAATATTGATCCTACATTTCTCTTTTTTCATGGCTTGATTTTTAAAGTTTACACTATATTTTTTAATTTTTTTTTTATATAGTGGATAAGTAGTTTTTCTTGTAGACAAATTTTGACAATAAGAATGATGTTTTATACCCTCCATCAAAGATACTTTTCATATAGGGGCTAAACCTTTTAGATGGGCCAACATAGAAAGTTAACAACATTAACAATGTAAGATTGAATTGTCTAGTCACTATTTTAATGTCATCTATATGGCATTGACTGTATAGTTCATTCCCTCCATATAATCATGCCATGTGTTCAGTGTGCTGCACGTGCCCACCATACCACATGTGTCTTTTGAGATATGCATGCCTACTATGTTGTTGAATGTCTATGAGGTTCCATTAGTAGAATCACACCATGCTTGACTAACCCTATGACACTAGCACCACATGTGTGTGCTTGCAACAGGTAATGTGTGAAGAGTGCTAGTTACATGCATGGTTGCATGTGTAAGTGGTTGACTTAGTGTGCCCATGCGTACTTACAAGGTAATGTAGGCACACATCAAGATGGCATGGGTGAGGCACGTGCCCAAGTGCACTATGGGTGGATTGTGAGATTAACTAAGTTGGCCCATTAAGCATCCATTATAGGGACTTACATATGACATGGCAAATATATGCGACATGACAAGGTGGGTGGTGATGAGGTGCTGACTTGTCAAGGTACTTTTGAAACTTGCCATGGGTGGCTATCTCCTATAAATAGGAGTGTTACATTGCCATATAAGGCAAGTGAGAGTGATGGATGGGTTGTTTCCTCCTCTAACTAGTCTACATCATGATTATAATGAATTGTCTCATTGAGCAACAACTTCCACAATTTTTTAGTGAGAGAATAAGACTATTTGGTGCTGGACAAGCATCTAAGGGTACATGTTACCCAAGTCCTCCCACAAGAACCATCTATGGCAACAACACTGTAGCATGCACCGACACAGCACTCACACGTGCCAACATGGTGCCCACGTGCAATGATGCGACACCTGCACATGGCAGCACAGCATGTCTACACATGCATGACACCTACACTCAGGGGCACAAAACACACGCACCCCTGTGTGATGACTGCGCAAGTGGATACACTACAAGCACCAAGAGGCACAATGACATTGCACACAATTATGGCGTGGTAACTCAAAGCCATGAGACATATTATAATGTCATGAGCATGACATCATCTGAAGGAGTAGAGGACATCACTACCCCGACATCACCCAATGTGAGAACTCTTAATCTCATATTAGAAATGTAAGGACAGTTGACCAGGGGACCATCTATAAAGGACCCTTGGCCCCATGTATGAGACATCTTGGATTATCAAGATTATCCTTATTAATCATACACTGGTCCGTTGGGGATCTGATTGTCCAAGTGCCCAACAAAGATTTCGTGTAGAGAGGTCAACTTCCTTGTTATACTAATATCAAAGTCAAGTTGTGAAAAAGGTTAGACTCTTCTTCCCCTTCCTCCTTATTTAATATTGGTGTATTGCCATGAAGGCAGAGGCTAGAGTGGGTACAAGTGGTACCTAAGGAAAAGAATTTCTTGGCTGGTAGAACAACAAGAAGCTATGGTTAGGACTGTTGAGACCCTTAGAAGTCAATTGCAAGATGCGTCTAGCAATATACAAGGACAAATCGTCGGCTGGACATCTCAAATAGAAGAATAGACCGATGAGGCATTGGATGCCTAGACAAAGAAATTCAATGAGGAAATTTAGTTGAACTACAACCAGACATGAGAAATGGTTATGTTTTATGAAGCCCATAAAGAAGATATTTTGACATTGTAGGGAGAATTTACCCAACATATGTCAAGGCTGCGACAATAGATAGAGGAAGTTGTGGGCAACCTCCAAATTAGATTTGGCAACCTCTAAAGACCTCTAGGTCAAGATTTGACAACTCTATAATAGGGTTGCACTGAAGGAAGTAGGCCAAGATATAATAAAAGAAAATAATTTCTCCAACACATTATAGTAGCAGAGGTAGAGGAAACAATCTCAATTGAGGCAAACATAACTTAAGAAAGTAAAGAGATGAAAACTCCGTAAAATAGACTATATAGAAAGTTCAAAATATAATATACACATTATCAACTCCGTCTAATTATTCAAAAGCTCAGAATGCTCAATCCCCTACAAATGTTGGGAATCTTATTAAGTTGAGTGACCCTTAGTGGGCTGTTATGACTTTGTTACATGAATGCCACTGCCAATCACTAAATCATGAAGGTGATGGTGAATAGTGGATCAACCCACAACTTACTCTCATAGTAAAGGCAACCAACTCCAAAGCCTAAACATAAATAAGAGTGGCACGAGGAGCAACTTTCTAGTGCCATGAAAAGACTAGATGAACTTCTTAATTCTCTTAATGGATGACTTTGAATTATCTACCTTGACTTTCTTGTCTCATATTACTAAGTGACTCCACCCTATGACAATGATGTCAAAACTTGGAGGAGGAAAATGTCACAAGGTCAGCTAGGTAGGGCGAGCTTCCACTTATGAAATCTCACAAGCAACAAATGTCACGATATGTGGACATGACATGATTAACGTGTGCATTGACAAAAGGTTATTTTCTACAATGCTTCAAATTTTGTGTTGACATTGGAATACCCATGACCACAACTAGTCTAACCCATGTCATTTGAAGGTGATTGACGTGACTTAGATATTGTACAATAAATCACATAAATTTTAAATTTATAAAACTAGAAAATATTATTTTTTAGATTTTTTATAAATATTTTAGAATAAATAAATCAGTTAGAATTTGATAAAAAATTCCAAAAATAGTAAGTAATTTCTAAGTTGATCACAAGGATGTAAGATAATGATGGATAATATTTTAGAAATTTTTTAAAATAATATGATTTATATTATTATTAAACTAAATGATGAATATAAGATATATTTAAAATTTTATGAAAAAAGAAAATAAAGTTGGTGATTCACTCAATGTCTCGATAAACATGAATCAAACAAAAATAGAGTTTCACTTGGTGATTCTTACGTAAGTGATTATAGATGATTTACTAGGTCAAATTAAGTTCTCTAAAAGCCAAAAATATCGTAATTCAATGAAGAAGAGTTTTGAAACTTGAAATTAAATAAAGTATCACTAAATTAAGTGAAAATTAAGTTTAAAGTAAAAAAGATAGAATTTCGGCCTCGCGATAGTGATCATCGGAATTCTATGTTTGGGATAGTTATCGTACAATGTTCATGACCTCAATGGCTTTCATTGGAGATAGATGACTTGGGCATTCATTGGATCTCTTTTCAAAGTCTAAAAAATGATGATAGAAGTTAAACTAATTAAATAATAATAAAATAAAGTTTTGACATCGCGACGGCGATGCATCGATGATACGTCAAAATTCTAAGCATTCAGAAAGATTGTTGTGTAATGTCTATGGTCTTAAAGACTCTCTTTGAACAATGATAATGTAAGCAATCTCTAGATCTTCTTGTGAAGTTCATAAATCAATTAAGTAAGTCATCAAATCATCTCAATGGTTGCCACTTAACGTAGTAAGAAAATTATAACTTTGTAACCCTCTGATGGTTGTCACTCGATAAAGATGAGTTGAATGGAGGTGGAGTGCATCTTATAGAGCTTCATCCTCAGGTCTACACGGTAAGAAGAGACTTTTCATCACATTTGTTAAACTCTTAAGAGGTGGTGAGTCGTCTCTCGATGAAACATCTTCTTTCTAATGACAATGTATTCTTTGATCAATTAAAGATGATTTATTCGATAGATTCACAATCTTTTTCTCTATAATTATTTAATAATTTTAGTAATAATACTCTATAAATTATGTTGACAAGATTTTCATCGATGATTGAATGATTTTGACAACTTAATCATTCATCATAAATCTGTATGAAAATCATAATTTAATCAGATAAAAATATGAGTTTTTAACTTTGATAGGATTTAAACCCTCGCCGATCGCCCACCTATATGAGAGAGAGTGAAATAAGTATGTGAATACTCTTATAAAGTGATGTCATTGAGGTATTTTCTTCTAATAAATAAGGGATAATTTAAGTATTAAAATTATTAAAATCTTTTGAGAAGACTATGACCATTAATTTATTCTCAAATCGATTATATGTCGAGTTTTGAGATAGATATATAGTAATATGAGATTTGGTAGTCAATGTGTTCATTTCTCGCATGTGTACGACCACTTCTTACTCTATACCTAGTTTGCTACCAATGATGTAGAAGGAGAGTGATGCACACATGTCTCTTACCAATCCATCCTTAGTCGCTCAAGCCATTGTTCATGGCTCTACCTTACTATGCTTCCAACTCACTTGCCGACTCGACTAGCTAGCAGGTTCTCCCTTTTTTTTATCTTTTTATTTTATTTTATTTTATTTTTATCTTAAAAATAAGATTATAAAAATTATATGAAATTATATAAAATTACATAATTAATCAAAACTTTACGTTAATTAATAAAAAACAATTTAAATAATTTAATATAAATATAGTTCTATTTATCATAAGTTAAAGTTAAAATTATATTATTAATTAATTATTAACTCATAATAATAAAGATTTATCAATGATGCTCAATGACTAGTCCTCTATTGCAACAACTCCAACTATCTTTATAGGTCTATCTTCATGAACCCTTTTATTTATACTAGGGGTCCCACATAAAAAATCTTCAAACTATCCTTATAGGTATGTTCTTCATCAACTTTGATTAGACATTTAAAAAGTATGGAGCATAATAAATGCTCATTAACCACCATTATAAGTGCTGGTTTAGTTTTTCTTTCAAGACAACCACTTAACAATTAAAGTTCTCATGATGAGTGCCTCCATCAAGGTTAATGAACTAGCCTAGTTAACCTCACAATTCACCTACCATGCCCTAGCACTTGCCACACTCATCCCATTCACACGCATGCATACACTGCCTTATGTTGTGACATGCCGACACCTCTGCTGATGCACTCACACTATACCGCACACTAATGTGGATACACATGTGATATCCCCTACACCACATCAAATTGTTATCATGGCAGTGCCCACCAAGGTTCATAGGCAGCCACCATGAACCTTGTCCCTTAACATGTTGTGACGCTATGTGCAGATGTTATGTTATGTAATGTCATGCTAGCAGCCACAAAAGTTCATAGGATGGCCCTTGTGTGGGTCACAATGTTCTGGGCAGAGTTGACTGCATGCACTATGTTGGATGAGTGAGTGTCTCCTGCTCTCCACATGTACGCTACGCACATGCATGCACACCTCCGCACGCTCAGACGTGCTTTGAGGTTACATTGTCGAAAGGTTGCTCTTTGGAATGTCCGAGTGAGGCGTGTGGCAGCAGTTCTAGTGACTGTGCTTTGGAAGACAACTGGGCCCCACAGGTGCTCTATAGTAGTAGTTTGTGGGCCGAAATGCGCTCCTCTGAGACCTCGGGGGAGGCACCAGCGTATCTGATACTCCCACCTGAGCAAACGTGCGCTAGGGCGCAGGATAAGCCCGGTCAACGGGTCTTTTGCTGGGAGCGGGAGGTTCTTATTAGTGCGTCTCCCTCCTTTGAATTCCACTGAGGGACCGTTACGCTCGACCATACACGAGCGGAGGGGCGGACACGGGGGAGATCGGCGATGGCGTCCTCAGATTCATCCAGCGGAGGTATAAAGCCTTCGATTGGAAGAGGGACGGCGGAGGCTCTCCTTGGATTTCCTTCTCCTTGAAGAAAGTGGGGATTCCATCGCGATACCCCGCCGCCAGCGGAGATCTCTCCCCCGACAAGAGCTGAGCGATGTCTTGCAATGGAGCCGGAAGCGACGGGGAGATGGATTCGCCGTCGCCTGCGAGGAGGCACTCGAAGAAGCCGAAATGTACATTCCTCATTTTACCCTGCGGATCACGTACCTGCAGTCGTAGAGTAGTCCGCCTGTTTCATCCTCGGTGTTCTCATTTCACATTTTGCTGCTTAGACTCCCTCGATCGGTTCTCGTTGTCCGGAATGGCACGATTCGGCGAGGTGGTATGGAAGCTTCTTCTGTGACGTGAATGTTCAAACCGCGACACGCGTATGGTTTTATTTTCTCTTCGTATCACGTACGCCTGTCTGCGCTTTCATCCACGTGGGAGGTGTTAACGAATCATCGGCACTCCAAATTTCTGTGCAAACTTCTAACAGCTTCTGTGCCGAGAGGAATACGCATAGTCGTCTCTGTTTATATACATATACATATACATACATATATATATATATATATATATATATATAGCGAAGACAATGGATTTTCCACTTGTTTCCAGAGTCATTGCCCCCTGTTATCTTGTCGCTCCTTGTTTGATTCCGTGTGTACCTTCTGCTTTTTACTGGGGCCTGTAATTTTTTTCAATGGTTATTGTAGAAGAGGATAGTTGAAGTCTTTGCAGGGATGCCAAAAAATTCAGTTCCCCTGTTCCCTCCCTCTGTTTCAATCTTGAATGTCTCGTGAACGCCAACCATCAATGGATACCATCGTGATTTTGTGCTGGAGGTTCCTTGCCATTGTGCATTTGATGTGGAGGTCTACATTAAACAGCTCAGAATTTAGAAAGCTAATTAAAATCCTAAAAAAAATTGTGGTTCACGAGGAAAATCTTGGTGTATTCCTATGTTTAACGGAAATTTTCATCTGTAACTGCTCTGAAAGGTCTTATCGTGAATATTATAAGTTATTCACAATCTTCTAAAGGGGCATCTAAATTTTAAGCGATGACTGTGTTTGACGTTGTTGCAGAAGTTTTATGTAATTTCTCTTTACGAGTTCCACTAAAATTTCATTACCAGTATCGTAACCTTTGAATGATAAGTATAATTATGAGATTTTACACCGTTTTCTCACTTATTCGAATAAATATCACTGTCATGATGCTTGCATACTTTTTTTAGGACAACTTTCAATTTAGAACAATAGTGGGGAATAAACCACTGCCAGGTACCAAGGGTGAATCAAATACATTTTCTGGTTATTCAAGTATGCGAAATGCTTTCCATTTTATTTTATTTCTTACTTTCATAAATCTGGATTTGTTGATAAAGTTATCTCCTTTTGCCTTGCTGCTATTCACTAGTTGTGCCAAAGCTTCCACCAGATACAATTTACTTTTTCATATACCGTCTTATGAACATTTTTTAAATTCAAAGATGATCCTCATGTGGTTTCCAGTATCCCTTAATCTTAAAAAACCGGTTAGTTTTTCTATTTTCTAGTCTATCATACAACAATCAGAGAGTCCATCTATTCACATTACTGCAGAGGACAGTTTTTTTTGTGTTTTAAATGTTTAATCTTCATTGTCATTGGTGAAAATAGATGTCATAGTATGCGAAACTCGTCTTATCGGTTAATTCCATCGTGCAGATTCAAAATTCACACAGCAAGAGCTTCCAGCCTGCAAACCTATTCTCTCACCTGGATGGGTAGGTTGCTGTTGCATGAAGTTGGATGAGAAATAAACAGCTTCTGGAGCTTCTGAGGGAACCGTATTAGATTGTCTACGATCCTTGGCTTATGATACTGAACGTGGAGTTTATACATTTACAGGTTATCACAACATTCGCATTCATTGGCCTGATATTCATTCCAGTGGGACTTGCGTCCTTATTCGCTTCCCAGAGAGTATTATCATCCCTCTGCTTCGCTTCTCATTTTTCATATTCCAGCTGCTCGTAAAATGTGCTGATTGTCTACGACGTATGTAGGTTGTGGAAATTGTGGACCGATATGATGTAGCCTGCGTTCCTGAGCACCTGCAGGATGATAAGCTTGCCTATATTCAGAACAGTACAGTGGACAAAACTTGCACTAGGAAATTAAAGGTTGGTCCGTCTGAATTGCTTATTTTGCTTCAAATTAGCCTCTTCTTGATGGATCAAGCCCACGAAATAGTAATTATTCCCTGCAAGTTGACACTATGGTTTGGGGATATTTTAGGTCCCAAGACTTATGAGGAGTCCCATCTTCATCTATTACGAACTCGAAAACTTCTACCAGAACCATCGTCGGTAGGCCAATTCAACACGAACTGGATATTCTCGTCCTTGTTATCTCTAGCGGGACTCATAATTCGGTAAATGAGAGCATAGTTTTTCAAAAAAAAATGGATCTTTGTGAATTTTATTTTAGACTGTTTTTAACACAGTTAGGTTCCCTTCCATGTTAGACATTTCTCATTTTTTTTCCATTGGCCTCGTTTGGCATATCTTTATTGCTGCACTATTTCGATTCACTTATCACAAGTAACAGGTGGTGACTCTAGGGAGTCCCTGTTTTTATTTATATCCAGACAAGTCCTGATAATTCCCGAGTGTGGCAACTTTGTCGACCACTAACTTCCCGCCCACTTCGGCATTCTTTTAGCAAAAAAAAATTCCATAAAAGTTATTTCTGAGCACATAGTCACCTCAGAGCAACTTCCTCAGATCAATTTTTCTTCCATTGCTTTCCACAGATGAACATTAATTACGTTTTGTGTTCTTCATCATGATTTAATAATTTGATTCATGTCTCCCCAAGTTCAGGTCCCTGTCTCCCATACTGTCCAGGTTTAGAGGGGTCGTGACTTGGTGCCCCAATGCCTGACTTCAGAGTTGACTGCTGTGGTGTCAATTTCAGGTATGTCAAGAGCCGAAGTGATAAACAGCTGAGAAGCAGGGAAGGGGAGAGCGACACAGAGTCTTGCAGTCCCGAAGCCAAGACTTCCAATGGGTCGGTGATTGTCCCCTGTGGTCTCATCGCCTGGAGCATGTTCAACGACACGTACGGATTTTCCATAAATAGCAAGGTTCTAGATGTGAACAAGAAGGACATAGCTTGGAACTCCGACAAGTACCATAAGTTTGGCAGCGATGTCTACCCGAAGAACTTCCAGAGTGGACCCTTCATTGGGGGCGGCAAGCTCAACTCCAGCATTCCTGTGAGTGCTCATCCGATCTTTTCATCTTGTTCTCCATTGCCGGCTTTGTTGTTGAGCCCTTGACGGACTCCTTGCCTGGAAATGGAAATGTTGCAGTTGAGTGAGCAAGAGGATCTGATAGTCTGGATGAGAACAGCGGCTCTTCCCACTTTCAGAAAGCTCTACGGGAAGATAGAGGTGGATCTCGAGCCCAATGAGGAAATAATGGTGACAATACACAACAACTATAATACGTACAGTTTTGGAGGGAAGAAGAGGCTGGTTCTCTCTACCACGTCGTGGATAGGTGGAAAGAACGACTTTCTCGGCATGGCTTATCTCACATTCGGCGGCCTGTCTCTCCTCATCGCTGCAACCTTCATCCTCATTCACCTTATTAGACCAAGGTTAGTTCTCTGTCATCTCGCCGGAATTCCCCTTTTCATTGGGGCCTTTGGATCTGACCCTTTTCATCCAATTCAAACATTTCAAATCGGACCCATCACATTTTCGAGCCCGAGGTTTTAACGTGATGAAAGAAGAAAACTGTTGATCCATCGAGTGCGATTGGGAGTCATTAAATCGGGTCTTGTTCATCGTAATGTAATATTTTCTTGTGCTAATTTTAATCAGGGCGCATTTTTCTGCAGGTCCCTCGGAGATCCGTCGTACCTGTCGTGGAACAAAAATCCGGCCGGCTACTCAAACTAAGCGGGCCTGCTGCTGCCCTTCTGGTTCGGCCCATCATCATCCTGTACCCTTCCCAGAGACCATACCCTCCCTGTTCACACCACGCTATCAGAAAGAAAGCTCCCACCTTCCTCTCCGCCGCCGCGTAGTTCACGTGAAAGCCACCGCCCTCGCCGGAGAACAAGCATCACACGAGGAAATGCGCCGCCGCTCACGCTGCCCGGGCGGGGGCGAGGGCCGCATGACTGGCAGCTCTGTTATTTCTCTCGTTGCTCATCCTCCTTGGGCCCTCGTTCGTTCCGCCGGCCATGCGCGCACGGTGGGCAGTCCTCGGCATGGTGCCCTTCGCCGTCCTCCTCTGCTTCGCGTTCCTCGTCCGCCCTCCGCCGGTGCCGGCGGCGCCGCCGCCGGAGCTGAGCGTGCTGGTGGGGGTTCTAACCCGCCCCGAGAAGTACGCCTCCCGGCACCTCCTGCGGCTCGTCTACGGCACGCAGCCCGCCGCGCCGCTGGCGCAGGTGGACGTGCGCTTCGTGCTCTGCCGGCTGGCCACCGACGAGCAGCGCCTACTGGTGGCGCTGGAGATCCTCCGGTTCGGCGACGTCATCGTCCTCAACTGCACCGAGAACATGAACTCCGGCAAGACCCACACCTTCTTCTCCTCCCTCCCGGGGATCCTCCCCCGGCGGTACGACTACGTGATGAAGGCCGACGACGACGCCTTCATCCGGGTGGCGCCGCTTGCGGCGGCGCTGCGGCCACTCAGCCGGCATGACCTCTACTTCGGCTACGGCATCCCCTGCGCTGGCGAGGACCCTTACGCCGGCTACATGTCCGGCATGGGCTACGCGCTATCGTGGGATCTGGTGGAGTGGATAGCGGCGTCGGATATTCCGGTGGCCGAGTTGAGGGGGCCGGAGGATAAGCTGGTGGGGCGGTGGCTCGACAGGGGGAAGAAGGCGGCCCACCGGCACACGGCCAAGAGGGCCATGTATGATTACCCCGGGGTCAACGGGAGGTGCTCGCACGAGCTCCTGCCGGAGACCGTCGCTGTCCACCGGCTGAAGACGCCGGAGAGGTGGACGACGGTGCTCAGGTTCTTCAACGCCACGGCGGCGCTCCCACCCTCCAAGCTCTACCGCTTCGACTGACCGCCCCCCCCCCCCCTCCCCCCTCTTTCTCTCTCTCTCTCTCTCTTCGGACATCAAGTATCAGATTAACAGAGCTGCTGCACCTTCGAAGCTCTACAGCTTCGACTGAGCCGACCGAACGCCCGCTGGGTGACCTTCCCGCCTCTTCTGCGGCTTCCCCTCTCCCTTCGCACCTCTCGCTATGTATAACGTTTGCTCAGGTGATCGTATTACAGTTTGTATGTCATCGTGTTAAGATTAGAGCTGCTCCGTACATTTGGAGAGAGAGAGAGAGAGAGAGAGAGAGAGAGAGAGAGAGAGAGAGGCTACCACAGGAAGGAGGACAAGGAGGAGTGCAGCGCAGAAGCGCAGAAGGCCATGGTGACCATGAGGAAAGGCCATTTTCCCGCCATCACCACCCCAGAGACGCTTCTCCACCAGGGCTTCTTCTCGCTCGCCGTCCTGAGCTGGGGGCTCGGGCTCCCCCACGGGTTTCCGCAGACCTTCGCAGCCGCCGGCGCTCCGGCGGCGGCGGCGTAGAGATGCACGCTGACCATCTTCGAGGGCTCGATCCTGTGAAAGAACGTCTCCGCCGCGCGGTGCCGGAATACGAGCAGCCTCTGGCGGGCCTCGACATTGCCGCCGTACACGTCGAAGCTCGTCTCGCCGGCCGCGCCGTCATGGTGGAATGTCCCTCCTCCCTTCGACTGCAGCCCGACGAAACCGAGGGTGTACTCGTCGGGTTGGGAATACAGCGGCGGCTGCTCCTCGATGAAGCTCGAGCTGCTGAACTCGTTCAGCCGACTCAGTTGCCCTGCAACCCAATTCCTAGTGAAGAAAACGATCGACGTGGAAAAGACGATACTAGGTCAAAACATGCATTACGATATGTGTGTGTTTATGTTCATTTAGAAAGAAAATAGACTTAAAATAAAAACAATAACAGTTGAAATAAGATCTAAGCCACATATTTTTTTTCATCTTTAGGTTTAGTTAGAATCGGATGGAGCAAAGCAAGAAGCACGCGCTAATACCTGCGCCATCTACTTCTCCCACTCCGAATGCTGAAACCTGACTGCACATCTGCAAATCTCCATCTTCCCTCAAGCTTACCTGCGACCCAGAAGAAAGCAATCGGAGATATGAAATAATATTTGACCTGAGAATGTGTACCCTTCTTCGGTTGGATCCCAGAAGAGGACATTGGCTTATGAGCAGTCGCACCTCGTGGGCTGTGTCACCGTCATGGGTTCTCGCGACCCTGAGATTCTCGACGACGTTCCTCTCCAATCTGAGCTCTTCTTCCATGTCGCTTATCTCGATCAGCCTCGCGTGCTCTCCCATCAGGTAGGGCTCCCCCATTGACCTTGAGAAGCCCGCATCGCCCGCCGTATGAGGGAACCGGGCACTCTCGTCTCTCCCACCGGCGAGAAGCTCCGCCCACCCGCCGCCGCCGTCGTCTTCGTTGGAGCGGTTGATCAGCTCCTGAGAGGCGGAGGCGACGGACAGGATTTCCTGCAAGATGTCCCTTCCAGCGTCGTCTTCCCCGTAGAACCACCCGCCGTCGTGAGCACTCGAGTCGGCGAAATCCAGCGAAGGGAACTCCTCCGCCACCAGCGGCGGCACAGAGAGCCGGTGCTGGAGCCTCGCGCACTCCAACGCCACGTCCACCTGCGTAGGGAGAAACCCTCCTGAGGCCCGGGACTAGAGAGAGGAGAGGAGAGGGAAAGTCACCGGCGGCACAAGAGAGATAGAGAGAGAGAGAGCGAGAGAGAGAGAGAGAGAGAGAAAGAGAGAGAAAGAAAGAGAGAGAAGAGAGGAACAGTGCCGCCAAACCTTGGACGGTATGAAGGGAAAGCTCGAGGACGCCAGTGCCTCGTCGGAGAGGAACTGCATCCAGCTGCCGTCGTCCCGCGCATCAGCATCAAGTCTGGTGGCGGCAACTGCGCAAGGTCGAGGCGGCAGAGCTTGAAATCCGCAGCTCTCCAGGTCGTCGGCTCTCTCGTCGCAGCTGGTGGTGGCGGCGGAGCCGTGCTCGCCGGAGGCCCACTGCAGGTGGCCGTCGTAGGTTGCGCCGTAGTGCTCCATGATCTTTGGGCCCGGCGCGCTCTTCTTGAACACCCGGCACAGCGCGTACGCGTCCTGCACGTCCACCAAAACAAGCCCCCCTCCATTAATATACAGAGAAAAAAAAAATGCAGCAAATAGAAGAAACATCCTATTCAAAATCTCATTTATCCTCACTGTGATCATACTTCTTCCCTGCTTTTCCAGAAAATAGAATCTGAACGTACATTAAATACGATGGATGATAGATGTACCAGAGATTCGTTGAAAACCAGGGTAGCGTAATGCCACCTATACACAAAACACTAAAATCACGCACTTAATCCCCGCCTGCATGCATGCATCCATGCATGCATACAGGAATCAAAGAACCAGGGGTTCTGATCATAAGCGAAAAAACCAGAACCAACGTCAGCACAAATTTAATCCCAACACACCGGAAGAAAGCTAACTAATAGTAATCAGATAGGTAGATAGATATATAGATAGATAGATAGATAGATAGATAGATAGATAGATAGATAGAGAGAGAGAGAGAGAGAGAGAGAGAGAGAGGAGAGAGAAAGAAAGAGAGAGAGAGAGAGAGAGGGAAAGGGAGAGGGAGAGGGAGAGGGAGAGGGAGAGGGAGAGGGAGAGAGGGAGAGAGAGAGAGAGAGAGCGGTGTTCGCACCTGCACGCCTGTGGCGGCTTCGCACTCCCTCTCGTCGAGGCGGTACTCGTGCATGACCCAGTCGGTGCGGGAGCCGTGAGGAGCTCTCCCCATGTAGTAAACTAGGGTTTTCTTCATGCCCACGGCGCGACGCTGGTAGCTCACCTTCCTGTCCTTGCCGGTCGCCTTCCAGTAGCCGGCGCGGGTGGCGCGGTTGGTCCTCGAGCCATTCGGGTACTTGCGGTCCCGGGGGCTGAAGAAGTACCATTCCAGGTCCTTGCTTGGAAGGAAGGACTTCTCTGCCATGGCCGTCCAGAACATGTCAGGTTATGATGTGATGGCGAAGAAGAAGAAGAAGAAAGGACGAAATACATGATGATGAGAGCAAATCTCAATTGTGGTGGATATTCGAGCACAAGTCGACATGGCCCAGATGCAAAAGTTTCGGAAATTGATGACTAAGATAATCTACTCATGAGTATATAAATGGGTGGAAGATCTTCAATTCCAGCCTCACCAGACATTTTCCGACTGATGAACGATCCTCAGCAAGACCAAGTTATGATAATGATGATGATGATGATGATGATGATGATTCAGAAGAAGAAGAAGAAGAAATTATGCGAGAACCCTCATTATGGATGGAGACGGCTTGTGTCATGCAGACTAAGATGATCTCCAAGAACAATCCTTTCCCGCTCGAGAATTCCCAACCAGGAATTCTACAAGATGGTACATCGACACCTCTACCGAAAGAAACACCGAATCGGCCTGCAGATTCAACCAGAAAAGGAGAAGGGGCGGGTTTCAGTATCTTCAGGCCTAGAAATCGGCCTGCGACTTCTCCCTTTGTGCTTTAGAGATTTTTCCATGTGGAGGAAGGTTTTGTCTGCTCCATCCATTTGGCTCAAGCGAGGACTGTAATCCACCACAGTGACCATCATGGCTCTTTCCCTTTGAAGAGATCATAGCAACTTCGCTTTTAATGGGATGGAAGGAAGAATGGGGCGGAGGGAAAGGGATAAAGTATCTGAGAAGTCAAGCAACCGCCCTGTTCTGGGTCCCCTCCCCCCCTCTACCCATTAATGGATTGATTCCGGAAATACTCTCAGGCTGGAATTGGATCTCGGAGAAGAGGAAGAGACGTCTGACTCCAGCGATGGAATGGAGAAGAGGAAATACCGATCGATTGCTCTTGAAGAAGAGGGGGGGCGACTGGAGAGGATGAATCGAATACCTGGTAGATCCCACGGCTCGCATTTGTAGAGATCGACTTCGGGGATGACCTCCAGCTCGATCTGCAGGCCGTTTATCTTCCTCCTGAGGTAGTAATAAACGAGCTCCTCATCCGTCGGATGAAACCGGAATCCGGGGGGAAGCACCGGCGCCATCTCTCCTCACGGCCTCCTCCGAATTCTCCAGAGATAGAATGAACTGGCTGTCACAAACCAGATGAACAAGAAGAAGAAGAAGAAGAGCGGAGTGAGGGCCCAACGAGTCCCCACTCCCCCAGATAACTTACAGACACCTGAAACCACAGGAACCAGAAATCTAGAGAGAGACAGAGAGAGAGAGGAAGAGGCGACCTGAGTTGAATTACAGGCAAAAACCGAACCCAATCATCCAGAAACACAGAACACGGCGGCTAGAGAGAGAGAGAGAGAGAGATAGAAGGGGGAGAAACAGGTACAGAGAGAGAGATAGAGGGAGGGAGGGAGAGAAGGTAGCCATGCCCTCCCGCCAAGCTTTATAACGTCGGCCTTCCTGCTTTCTCCTTTTCTTTTTCTCTCTCTCTCTCTCTCCCCGACGTCGATGCTCCTTGTCTTTTGCATGAAGCTTCTACCACGTGGCGAACAGTCATTGGCAGGATCAATCCAGTCATCCCGAACACTACATGACACCTGGCCCGGTTAACGGTTTTTACCGGTACGTCGGTTACGGACCGCGAGATCGCGACGTCCCGGGCTGTTGATCGGACGGCGGACACGCCGCCGGAGGTATCTTCACTGGGGGCTGGGGGAGGCGGCTGCCGACAGAGCGGGCCCCAGCCGCCTAGCTTTAGACACGTGGAGAAAGTGGGGTCCAGACTGGGCCTACTAGATCGCTTGGGCTGGTCCAGCAGGCGATCCCTTTTGTCCTGTTGGCGGGTTTTTTTTGGTGGGGCCCACTTCGCCACTACCTTTCCTTTTCAACAATCCATCCATCCATTCCCCCCTAGGTTCTTTCCCTCCTTTCCGGATTCATGCCCCACTGCGCCGCCCCCCACCCCTCTCTCTCTCTCACGATGACGTCATGGACAAATTATGTATCTACAGGCGTATGCTCTGTGCGTAGAATGTCGTATTAGGAGCCTTAATGGGCTGTATGGGTCTCGGAAGCCCGCAGAATTGGCCCATTGTTGAAACATGGGTATCAAAAAAGGGCCCGAAAAGTACGTTAAGACCAGACGCACCTCTCTCTCTCTCTAGAATGTACTGTTGGTTTCGGAGAGAGAGGAATGGAATGGAATTAGGGAGAGGGGAGATTGATTTGGGAAGAAGGAATGCCTCCCGTGGAGAGAGAGAGAGAGAGAGAGAGGAGGAGATGGCAGGTATTGGGATCGATGCTTGATCCGGGCCGAGGGGCAATCCCGAGCGAAAAGGCGCCAGCGTGAGGCTAGGAATCTAATGCTGCCTGGCGGCCGAAAGCCCACTTAGCAAGCAGAAGAAGAAGAAGCCTCTCTCTCTCTCTCTCTCTCTCTCTCTCTAAGGCTGCATGGCTCTTGCAAGCATGTTGAGCACGCGATGGGGGACTTTGGGGGGGGGGGGTTCAGATACCGGGAATAATGGGCCCAGTGTAATCAGCTGAGAGCACCGGATAATTCAACAAAAAAGAAATTAAAAGAAGAAGAAGAAGAAGAGCCAGGGGGCTCCTATATTTTCCTCCAGAAGCAACACCCATTCCAAGAAAGAAGCAGGAAATCAGCGCACCACACGAGTCCTTCCAGAGTTCAGTTACCATGCTCTCTCTGCTGCATTCAAAGGAACCCCAGAGATTTCCACCAGAACGGCCTCCAGGTGAAAAATTAATTGGGAATAAGGTCCTCGGTGTATGATTTAGTAGAGCAGATTTTTTAGCCAGGTGGAACCCCAATCTGGTGAAGATTTTCAGCAAGATGCAGGCTGAGTGAGAGAGAGAGAGAGAGATGAAGAAGATTCAGTGTGATTGGAGGAGGATAACAAGAACAAGAAGAACGAGGAGGAGGAGTCAAGAGAGGATTGAGCTGGGTTTGGCGAGGATCCTCCCCAATGATCTGCCCATCAAGGGAAACCAGTTGATCAGTCACCTCAACGCATTGCACAATATGAATACGGGTTGGAAAAGACATGAGGTGAAGCAGGAAGGAAGGAAGGAAGGAAACCCTCGCACAATATGAATTGTGGGTATATGACAATTTTGCGGAAAAGAGAGAGAAAATAAAAAATTAAGACAGAGAGAGTGAAATCAGGAACCTGGGTCTTGAAAGAATGCGTGGACTGGGCTGGGCCTCTCATAAAAGAAGCAGAATCGAGAGCTCGTTTTTTTCCTCATATGCTGATGCATCCTGTCTACTTCCCTGTAAGGAAACATGGCGGGGGGCTCTCTTAGCTCCCCGTTCTCAGCTCAAAAGTCAAAGAGAAAACAGAATCCAGGAAGCCGTTTACTTTCCCTGCCTCTTCACACGTGCTGGTGAGACACGATCAGTAGTGCATTGAGCATGATGTGGATGCCCGCTTCGTAGACCGCCTCATCATAATGCATTCCGTCTTCTGTACACTGCTCGCCGCAGTTGCTAGAAAGTGATCCAATATCCAGCAGCAAGAGAGGGCCGCCCCCCCTCTGTCTCAAGAGCTGACTTTCGTCTAGCTCCCTCAGATAGGCTTCACACATGGACTGGCTCATCTTCTCCCTCTTTTCCTCTGTATTCAACTTGGAGTTGACCAAGGTGGGCATCCCGAGCCAGAACATGTGAGAGGGCTGCGGTAGAGAAGAAACAGAGCCCGCAAATGGCCAATCCGAGCTGAATTCCGCCATGTTTGGGAGCAGAGACAGCAGCGAGGTCTTCACAGTCCTCAGAAGTCGCCCGTAGTCTGATGCGTTGTTCACATGGAGCATATGCCACATCCCAGTGCCCATGACCAGGACATCTGGGTACCTGCGGGCCGCCCTGAATCCGAGCAGAAGATCAGTAAGATTCGATTCGTAGGGCGCCCAGATGAAATCCAGCTTCATTCCGTGCTCCTCGTCCACCATCCGGTAATCGCTGTGCCGCTTGAAGAGATCCCTTTGGACGCCCTCCATTTCTGCGGAATCGAGGACCAATTTGAGCAGGGAGAGCACAAAAAGCCGGGCCTGAGAGTCACCGGCGACCACAATCCAGGACCCATTGAGGAGATCGCAGGCGTCCGCGCGGCCCAGTCTCTGAAACCCGCAGGCGGCTACCGGGCTCGATCGATCCCAGTTCCAGGAGCGTCTGGAAGAATTGGGGCCCCGCTCGTGCTCCTCCCAGACGATGTCGTTCAGGAAGGAGAGACAGGATTCCTGGGAATCGGGAGAAGAGAGGGAGGAAATGGAGGAGAGGAAGACTGAGACGGACGGGATGTAGGGGGTCAGGTGGACGCCGACGGCGAGGGTGATGAAGAGGGCGCCGCTGAAGAAGAGCATCTTGTTGCGGCTGAGGTGCCAGCCGGCCATCCCCATGGGGACGAAGAGGACCACGCAGGCCACCAGGATGCCGAATTGGACGGCACCCACCATCTCCGCCCCGCCGATCGCTGGATCCGCCGAAAAGGGAGTCTCATCTAACGGCAACGAAACCGGAGGAAGAAGAAGAAGAGGGGGAACGGATGGGGGGTGGAGGAGAAGGAGTTCGTCGCGATCTTCACCGACGATGGATTCCGCTCTGAAGGACGATGGGCACCGCCATAGTTTGGGCCCACAGTCTCTACAGAGAAGCAGGGGCCAGACTTCCACGCGATTTCAGCGGCCGTTGCCCCTCCCCTCTGGTAGCGGCATCTCGGTGTGGGTGTGCCCGTTAACAGGGCTGTCCTTTTACCGTCTAGGGTTCCGTCGTCGATCTCCTCTGGTTCCGGTTCCTCTCTCTCTCTCCCCCACTTGCTTCCCCCGGATATAGCGGCCTTCTCCTCGAGGGTTATTAGCAGAGCAGAGGTCGCAATCCTGGCTGTCTCTCTCTCTCTCTAACTCTGATGGGGCACGCGTGTTAGCATTTTCCACGCAGGCGGCAGAACATAAAGTTCCCCTCACTTTCTTATACTGCCATCGGAAAAATGAGGCCGGCGGGGCGGTCGGCCGTCGCTCTTCCGCTCACAGTGAAAGGAAGAGAGAGAAACTCGTCCACTGTTTCTTTTACCTTACTAATTAATTAATTGCCGGGGGAGGGGGGGTGAGACATGCCCCTCGTGCGGACCAAGGCCAACCACAAAAGGACCGCGACGGTCCAACCAGACCACAAAACATAGTGGACAGCGAGACTGACGGACAAGTACGGGCCAGCGGACTCGATCTTGTCGGCCGATGTAATAAGCTTAGGTCGGAGTCTCAGGCCGCCCTCGTGGGCAAATGGATTCGACAGTATAATGGTCAACGGGGGTGGGGGGTTGATAAAAACCAATCTCTCACATTATATGATCGTTGATAACATCCGCGCGATTTAAAAAATTGTGTTCATATGTTTTTCTTATTGTTTAGGAACGCATAAGATAGGGGAAAGTCGTAAAGACACAGAAGAGAAAAATGTGGGAGATCTCTGAACCGAGGATTTACCAGGGAAGCGAGGTCAAAGCGATTCCTCCACCTAGCCCTCCAGGGTGGCCCCGTCGGGGATCAGCAGCTTCTCTCCGGGATCAGCAGTGACGACCACTTTGCCCTGCCGAGAGGGGGAGAGGGTGGGATGATGTTTCGAGTACCTTCAAGCTGGTGGCTTGACTGTTGAAGGGGTAAACTCAGTACCTCGAGGACTACATTGGCCCCGAAGGAGACATCGCCGACGACCTTCAAGCTGTCGAGGTCAATGATGCTGGGAATGGACTTAAACCGGGAGAGGAAGCTGGAAACCTGCAAGGGAAATCACACGATTACAGAGAGATGAAACAAGAGAAGACCAAAAGGAATCAGTCGGACGAGGGAAGTCCACCTTCTTGAATTCCGGACCCAAGTCGATGGCAGGGTTGGCGGGGTTGGTCCTAGCTTTGTTCCGGACCAGAAAGCCGTCGGCCAACGTGTAGAGGTCCGACTGCAGCGCGGTGGGATGCAGTTAAGAGAAGACGAGAGATGGGGTTACATATCTGAGGAGAAAGAGTGGTGAGACCCGTTCCGCTGACCTGGACGAGAAGCAAGTCTGACGTGGCCTTTACGGGGAGGAACCGGGATCGAGGGACGTTGACCCCGATAGCATTATCGAAGAACTATCAGGAAAGAAAAGAGAACGCTTGCGGTAAAAAAACAGGGCGGGGGAGATTTATGGAGAAACATAAATGTTGATATTCGAGCTTACGCGGATCGCTGCCCCGGCTGCTGTTTCCAGCTGGAGGATTTTAACACCATCTACCTCCTGCAAAGTCGGAGTTTGGGTTACTTGATGGGGAGAGGGGGAAACGATGGGGTGTGTACGCTGAGGAGCAAAGAGTGACGCGGACCTTTGGGTTGGGAATGATCTCCATCTTCAGTGCATCACCCTCAACGAGACGCTTTATGGCCTTCAGGTTGATCCATCTGCGGAAATATCTTCCGTAAGAACTTTGAACGCGATGAGGTCAGATATCGAGGCTAAGGAAAGGATCGTACAGGTTGTTGGTGTTGAAGATCTTGAATTTTTCGATCGACTTGAATTCATTCACCTGGAGAGAGAAATTAAGAAAAACGGGACGGCAGCAGTTCAAAAGCTGTGGAGTTCAATTCATCGCTGTCACCTAGTTATCGGTACAATAGGAAGATGGAGGCCAGCATTACTTACGTGCTCGTCAGGAACCTGGGCGATTTCTAGGAGCTGCATTTCATTGTAGCAAGAGCAAAGTCACTGATCGCTGAGCAAGAGCTTAATAAATGAATACAAATTACACATTACGACGAGGAGGAAATAAACAATCTGCACACGAATCATCTCGCCAACTTAAATCAATCAATATTTATTCAATCATTAGATTGCAAGATAAGGAATCAAACTGGTGGTAGTTTCACCTGAGCAAACAATAACAACCTAACAATAACGATACTCGAAATGGCACCAACAGAACTGGAGATTGTTTCTTCTGTGTTTCTTTATTTGTTTCTTTTTTAAGGGCAATGATGTCAACATCCAACATCTTGAGAAATCTAGTATGCATACAAATTAACAATAACTCCCCACCACATACCTGAACCCTCCCTTCATATGAAATCAGGGTACCACCTTTAACATCTGCCAAGGTTTTAGGTGTAACCTGAGAGAAAGTATGTTCAGAAAATCAATATCACTATGGATCCATCATGGTTACATTTATTTAATCAGCGGCAGCATTTGAACCTCCATGCAGTACTCATTTTGGTTGTGGATTAAGTGACTCAATATCTCTATTCACGTTAGTCAAGGAGAATCTATGTTGATTAAATTGAGACTCGCACGGTTGTAGCATTGATGAAGGCAAGAAGAAAAACAAACGGGTCGACTATAGGATACTTATATCGACAATCGCACCCAAGTTGTCGGAGTTGGCAACAAAGACATACTCTTTGCCCTGGAAGAAAATACGAATTAAGATGTAGACTAAAAATAACAAAAACTTATAGACAGTATGATAAAACCAACTTTACAATGCAAACCTGTGATAGGAAGAAATCAAGCTTGCCACTGTTTGCCAAGGAAGGAAACACGTCACCATGGCCAGGAGGATACCTACAGAATTGAAGAGTGCACACATAAGTAAAGCACCATTTAGGTTTTGATGAGGACTCTGGTATTGTAGAGAACAGAAGCTAACAAGCATGTGACATAAGATACCTACCAGCCATCTTTCCCTATCTGAACTTTGCTTGGTAGTGGAACAAAATCTTCAACAACCAAACGAGGGTATTGGCTCTGAATTTTTGGATTGAACACCATAAGAACTATGGTAAAACTTAAAGCACAGGTAATAATCACATAAAAAGCAGAATACACTTGCCTGATTAAAAGTATGTATCGCAATATTTGAATTCGAATATTTCTCCACAATCTTCACGAATAATATACCAGAATGTTAAAATTGAAGCAAGAATGCAGACTTCTCTTTCCTATGGCTTCTACCTCGAAGTCAAGGAAAAAGGGACTCACCTTCAGTGTATCATCGTGTGTATTGAATGAGTTCATCAGAACAAGTGGAACATTGCATCCGTATTTGGCATTTAGAGACTACTCAATGCAGACAAATATCAGTTACACTGTACGCAGTCTCAGAAATTACATTGAAATGAGAAATCTTATACCTCAATTTGTACGACAATCAGGTCAAGAAATGTCAATCCATCTCGAACTTCAATTACAGATCTGCGGTGAATTATGAATACACCACAGAGTAAATAAAAATGTTTCAAGAAAATCGCTGTACGGATGCAAAAATAAGCTACTCTATCTTTCTCACGACATTCCAGAAAAAAATAAACTTGAAGGTTCCATAGGCATCAGTTCAATCAACTTCGCCATATAATAATCCATAAACCATGAAGATGACAATGGACACTGAGATCCGACAGACATGAATGGTGTACCCCTTCTTCCCTTCCTTTAAGAAACATGTTTTCTGCCATGTGTCTTATCCAGCACGAATAATAGGTAGACAGGGAACACGAGAAACTCATTTTAATTTTCCCATTTGCAACTGTCTCTGAATATAGATATTGAAATCTGTCATCTGTTTTACATGCAAATTCATTCGCATTGACTTCTACAAGTTGTCGGCTGTGATGTGGAAAATAACAATGAGGTTCTGTTTTGCAAGTGGAGGATTGAACCATAAACTTAAATCACAAGACAGGTTGTCCGAACCTGCAAGGCTGATAAAAATCTTTCAACTAGAAGAACATTTTTCCTATGTATTCTTGAGCATGTGCAGTCAGCCCCCAGCGAGTATAACGTACTAATAAGCACTGCCTCTGACGTTCAAGAAGATCAAGTGTGCAACTAATGCAAAGCCCGAGAGCATTATCACGGAACTTAGAGAGACAAGAGCACAATGGAATAACAAGACGATGTGCTACTGTAAAGCAACACAGATAATTGTTTCGATTCCTCAATCAACCAAATTCTCCCAGAAAAAGAAGAGAAAAACATCACAGAGGAAAGACAATGAATCTCACTTTGGGCCAGTGCAGCCCATCGTCGTTCCCAAACCTCCATTGAGCTTCAGGACGACGAGCTTGTCAAGAAGCTGCTTCGTTGATTCAATATCTAAATGGATCCAGCACAGTCAAAAACCAATCTCCAAAAAGTGATCCTGGATAACCAAGTAGAGTGATAGGTACCTTCTGGAGGAGGTCGCAAGCTGTCATAAGGCACGACCACTTCTTCTGTCGGTGTCTGGATCTTGCTCCATTCGATCTCCTGTGCTTCTCCACTAAAAAATAGGAGAAACGGAAGAACAAGAGGATTGCTGGCGTAATCAGAAGAAGATACCAACGTCTTGAAGTGCCTCCACAAATAAATACGCCTCGAGCCAACGTCAATTACTGAAAAATAAAACCACAAAGGATTCGAACCTACCTCAGGTATCTCGTAACGAGGCTGATGAATCCGACCTTTTCGTTCTCACTGCAAGAGATTTCGAATCGAGCCGGATCTGAGAGCATGCATCTAGGGAGAAAAGGATAAACAATAGATCCGTCCACATTACGGTACAGAAGGCGCTTTCTGACCTGATCTGGTCGAGGTCTGCGACTTTCTCCTGGAGCTTAGACAGTTTCTCTGCCTCGGGGGACAGGGAAGCCGCTGCCACAGCCACGGCAGCCATCGGCGGGCGGTGAGCCTCGAAACGGAATGAAGATGCGGGCAGCGAATCTACAGGCCGCAACGCAGGAAGAAGCGATAGATCACTAGCACCTCATATTGTATATATCACACATAGCTCGGCGATTGGCTTGTTGCTCGCTTCTCCATAGACCGCAGGCCCGCACCTCACTCATTTTGTCTTACTCCCGGCGTCCGCCCCCGCCCCCAAATCGCACGTGACAGAGATGACTAAAGAAAAAGGATAATCCAGCTCACGCCATCGCCAACCCACGAGCGCCGCCAAACTACCCACCGACCAGAGGGGGTGTCTTAACGACCGACCCCTGAGAAGGATAGAGAAATACATAAATAAATAAAATAAAAACACCCCTCTCTCCGCTCCTCTTCGACTATGTGGAGTTCGTGGCTTTGACTTTTCTTCACCATTCCAGGGTCAGAGTTCCCAGGCGGGGGCGAACCAGTGGGGACTTCCAGAAAGAGGAAGGTGGGGAATATATGGTATGGTTCGGCATGTACAAAGAGGAAAACACTCTGGCGGGGGGGAGATCGATCAGCACCATCTCTGCCCGTCGCGTTCAGGAAGGTATGTGGTTATCCAGGGTGTAGCCATTGGGATCGGACGGGCTCGAACCGGGTCTGCAGCAGAATAAAAAGAGGAAAGCTTCACTCGAGATCATTCAGGGAGAGTTGACTCGGGGGTTTCGTTCAAATGGGTGTTTACCTCTTGTTTATGATGCCGTAGTGAAACCTGACGCTTCCGGCCCTGACGTCTTCAATGTACTGCAGGGAGAGTCGGTCATTACATGAGCAACGAGTTCATCGAGATGGGGAGAGAAGGAAGAACAGTCTGAGGTCTATAGCATACCAATTTCATGGCGACGATGATGGACGAGAAGGCGAGGGAATCGAAGGGGATCTCATCGGGGGCAAAAAGCGCACATTCCAATGACTCTGGGCCCGGTGAGAAGTGGGGCTTTCTCAGTTTAGCTCGGAAAATGACATAACTCTGTATTGCAGGTGACACGAGATGGATGATCTTCACGACATTAATGGCAATTCAGTATACAGAGTACCGAGGATTCGGAAGAGAGTTCTCCCCACGTGGCCTATTCCAGGGATGTCGAGCTGGGCGAACGGTGAAGTCACTTCCACGTCCGCACATGCTTCTTCCAGGGTTTCCCTGGTCGCCCCTTCCATGGCGGATTCCCCGACTTCCAAGTATCCTGCAGGTATGGTCCTGCAAAGACATCCAAAAGAGTGGGGGGGTTTCAGGGCATCCGAGGGTTCGTTTGGGTTTCGAATCCTGACACAATATATCCATCAATCAGGACACGCGCATGCCAAACATTAGTTATTATTCCGAGCTAATCTTTCAAATGTTTCCCGGTGATAACCGTGCTTACAATGTTCGGATCACGAGAAGAAGAAGAAGAAGAAGAAGAAGAGACAGACTTCTCACAGATTTTATCATACTAGGTGATTAGATAATTTAGGACTAACAGCCAGAAGACAATTTTTTCGTTTGGGAAACACTGTAACTGAGCTTTTCCGTATGATTAAGCATCTATTGACGTTCGGCACTGAAGAAAAAGGGATTTTATTTCACATCATATCTTAGTTGATACAAATACAGAATTAAGATTTCCACTCTTAAGTCCAGACATACGACAGAAAGACTACTGCAAAGTGCGTACCAGAGTCCAAATGAAGGTTCAATCTTCCGTTTGCATAGCAGAACCTTATCGTCGTGCTCCACTACGCAACCAACAACCTGTAGAAACCATTGGTAACGAATGAGCATCAAAAATAGATGGCAAGCTTCAACTTCTAGCATTGAATATGCGATAAAAGAAAAGGATCATAGACTACAAAATGAAATTTACGCCATGTAATGGTGCAAGCATTAATATATCCATTATATAAAAAGCATACAACAACAGTTGAGCAAGCTGAACAGCAAAAAATCTTTCGATGTTTTCGTCACTTTGCCAGTGAAATTGAGGAGGAAAATTCTTCGTTATAAATCATAACACTTTTCCAGACGCTCTGCCGTCTGTGCCATAATGCACTTTACCCATTCTCGAATCTTCTATAAAAAACCAACCAAGAAAATTCGCACCATTGATACCTTCCTCCTGTGACTCTCTCTGAATATGGGACGAAAGTATTGTACCTGGGTTTTCGATATCCTAGATTTGCATCTATGGTACATTATTTCCTTGAATTTCTGCTACTTCTAGAGCAGAAAGATAAAAGACGTTGACCTAAGAATACAAGGCATCCATTTAGATAGAAACTCGATTCTTTTATGAGGGGACTAAACTTCAGCAGAAAAACTCCAGATTACAAACTCTATAGATACAGACGTTATTAAAATAAAACGGCTGCTCCAGCATTTAAAAGACGGTTCAAGAACTCAGAAAAAAAAAACCCCCACTAAACAGATATAAGTAACTGGGACCTAGACATAGCTCTACAAAACGTGGTAGACAGAGGACATGTTTGATGCTCATAAACCTAGATAAATCTTTACTTTGATGTGGATTATCAACGCTGACATGCATCGGCATAAACTCATCGTGTAATTGCAGAGACCATTAAGAAACTAGACCACGTTTCGTTCCTGATTCCCTACCTGACGCGAGTGACTATACGAATTTATGATATTAATTCCTCTGTTCATTGGGTCTGGGTGGTTTTCTTTTTAACCAGAAATGAATTTGCAAAAGGCCCCTTTCTCGAAATACCAATGCTAAAGCCTTTTTCAGCGACGATTTTCCCTGCCTTACCTGGAGAATATTATCCGTCATATTCAAGTTCAGCATCCAGTTCTGAGCCTTTGAACATGGCAATTCTATCAGTATGGTCGTTCAATATTCTATTTGGTTCCTAAATTTTTTGGATATATCACCTTTCCTAATATGAATAGAAGTGTTGAATTGACGATGTGTGATAAAATAAACTCACAATCACAGCCGATGATCTGGCTGCATTGATAAAGTCAGCCAGAGTTCATTTTTCTTTAAGAATCCGGTCACGATAATTAAGGCATACATGGCATATATATTAAGCGATGGTAATTTAATCATTCCTCGGATCCATCGGGCAAAATGTGGTTGCAGAAACTACACAAGCAAAAGATGCTCACCATTTTTGGATTCTCATAGTGTATTTTCCCGCAAACCGTGCAAACTGCCCTGAGTTTCTCGTCTCCATCTGGCACAATAGGATTAGTTGGAGAACCGCAAGACTGACAAAACCTAATCCGGAGTTTGTGCGCCTAAAACAGTAAATAAAGTGTCAATTCCCGGACAGTCTAAACAAGAAGAACTGATAATTGGCGGCTTATTTTTGTAACCATCCTCGTGACAATCATCTAGAGAAGTTGTAAATCCTACGACTTCAGTCTGTATAACAGACTGAATCTGAGCGACGAACAACATTCTTAAAGAGCACACTAAGATCAATCAATAATCCAATGTTCGTGCAAGGACCGTTCGTATACTTCACTTGATCGATGTTAAACCAAAGAGAAGCATAGACCATGAAATTAACTGGGAGATATAAACTCGCGTGCACCGCACACTTGCGAAGAGAGTAGGACGAATGCCCGCGACTCACCGGGGTAGTCACCGAGACAGGTGAAGATGCCCCGTCGGCATCCGTACTCCCTTCCAATGCCTTCGCAGAAACCAAGAAGGATCTGAAATTTACGCTGTGCGAGGAACAGAAGGCCGGACCGAGCAGCAGCAGCGGATGAAGAGCTCCCCTGCACCTCGTCAGGCACGAAGCCCCTCGAAAGGAAGCAGAGAATCTACGAGGCTTCCATCGGTGCCGAGGAATCAGCTCCAATCCTCGAAACAGGCGGACGGATCTGAACATCGATCTCCCCTTCGAGACAGCGAGTCCCCTCCCAAACAATTGGGGGCCGCCGTTATCAAGACGGCTGTTGCGACGGTTGCCCCGGGAGACGGCGATCTCCGACTCCCGTGACTCGGCCGAGTCAGGCGAGACGATTCTCACCGGTGGGCGGTGTCTCCGATTCCCTTCGCTTCATTCCTCGCAGTCCGAATATTTCTGATGAATTATGAATTTAGTTAATTATCCCAACAGACAAAATAATGTCTCCTACGTGGAAATTCCCGTTTTTTATTGAAGTAAAGTAAATAGGATTTTTCGGGATACGATATCAGTGAAAACAAAGTATTTCGTCGACGAACACTTCTATATGATATTTTTTATCCTTAGGACCCTACAAAGACTATAATATCGTCATTTAACCTCATAATTAAAGACTTCACATATGTGCCATAAATGGCGCGTGGGTGGAGAGTAACTGAGGTTATAAGACTAAATACCGTCTGAATAGGATTCTCACTTGAGGAACAACACAGATGTTAAAACATAGAATCAAATGGTTACTACTAAATAATACAATTTTTTTGGTATCGAAATCTAAAACTCAAGCTAATAATCCAGATCAGACTGTGGCTCACCTTATTTGGTGATACACTCTAAACGTCGGAGCCCGAGAGTCGCTTATCTGCTCTTTTGGTTACGGCGCAACGCCGATCCAACTTCCGCGTGGAGGGCCCGACAGTAATATCTGGGTCATTATTAGGGGTATTTTGGGTAACTATTGCATCGTCAAGAGTGTCCTAATTCTTAAACATCCGGCGTCAACTTTCCTCATTTTCATGTAAATTCGGGGGGCCCTGCAGTAGAAAGCGAGTCGTTGCCCACTTTCTCCCGCACTACGCCGCCGGCGCCCTCCTTCCCTCGCTCCCTCCCTCCCTCCCTCCCTCCACCAGAACCATCCTTCTGGTTTAAATTCTCCACCGGCTGGATTATTCCGATGGAACCCTAGGAGGACGTTCTTCTCCAGCCTTCCCGGGAGAGGCATTATCTCCTCTGTGGCTCTGCTGTGGAGATCTAGGCGTGGAATCCTCGGTGGGAGCCGGTGGCGCGGAGTCGTCCCCCGCGTTCTCTCTCCCTCGGCGAATTTCAGGGCTTCTTCGTGGAGGAAATGAGGGATGTTCTCGTGGCTGACAAGGATTGCGACCGCGTGCTGGCGTCCGGTCCAACGGTACGCACATATGTACAAGGATGAGAACGTTGACGATCCGCTGTTGTGGTCCAAGGACATTGGTCGGCACTCGGTGGGGGAGTACTCCTTCGCTGTCGCCCAGGCTAACGAGTCGATCGAAGACCACAGTCAAGTGGAGACCGGGCGCGCCGCCACCTTTGTCGGAGTTTACGATGGCCACGGGGGGCCAGATGCCTCACAATTTGTCTCTGATCACCTATTCCTTCATTTGATTAGTGAGTTCCTATGCTTTGTTCTCTGTTTCTGTTCGGACGAGGCGTGTTTTGATCTATTCAATTGGATTTTCTGTGCTATCTGCCGTACTGTTTATTTTTCGTTCTAGGTTTTTTGGCTAGTCGATACGAGTTAACTTTACAAATTATTTTGTTTTCCACTCTGCTACATTGATGCTAGCTTGCGATGAGATATATTTATTTCCAAGTAATTAGCAGAGCTTCACTTGCTACATCATTGTGACACCAGACTAGTTAATTATTCCTTTGTTTAGATTAAGGACTACTTCTTCTCCAACAAGTTTGACCAAGTAAAAGGGAAGTTTCCTGCATACATTTGCTGAATCTTATTTCTTGTAACGCCACATGGACTAGATAAGACCAGATTCTTTTGACAACGTTGACATTGTAGCTTGGACATTAAAAGCGGTGATAGTCGTGTGTGATTCAGATCATTATCTTGGAAAATGGCCACGACACTTTTTCTATTTCAAATGGATTAATCTTCTCTCGTGGTAATGGAGAATATTTTGAAATTCCCGGCATGTCGTGCGATTTAATGTTAGATATTTATTTTTGACGGTGCAGAGAAAAGTATGCTTTTAGCAAAATATCTTCTAAACAATGATTAAATGGATCTCGATATTAACAAAATAAAAGCATGAAAATGCACATGGCTTCCACAGTTGTTGTCTTTTGCTACATTTGCCTGAATTTGGTGGACTGTCTGACGGATGTCAATTGTAATATAGCACGATAATAAATCGCCAATTTCTGATTCACCTACTGTAGGTAATAAGTCTCGGGCTGAGAGGACGTTGAAACTTTTGTGAGTAAACGGAATAACTGTGAAATAAAGAATTGAGAGAGTTAGAAGTATTATGCTGATGCTCAATACGACTTTTTCCTTTGAAATTTAACCTCTTCATTTAATCAATGAATCAATTTCTATGTAGAATATGCATCAGTAATCAGTATGGGCAAGCGAAAAATTCGAAGTGCTTATGAAGAGTATTTACCATGTACAATGTAACCTTTTGCTAGTGAACCACTGTGATGTGCCATTTTAGAAGTAATATCTCAATGTTATATCTGATCTTGGTGTTGAAATTTCATCCTCTTCTGTCAACTTTTCAATGTGTCAGTACGGTATGCATGAATAGTCATTGTTGGAAAAGTAGAAAATCGAAACTAGTTCACCTTCGGGTAGAAGAAGCAGAAGTCTATGTATAATTTCCCCTGTTAATCAAATGCTGTGACGTGTCATCTTAGAAGTAACAAGTATCTGCTTTCATGTGATTTTGCTTTCAAAATTTAATCCACTTTCTATTTCCAATAGATCATTTTTTCTGTAGGATCTGTAAGAACAATCATTACTGGTCAAGTAGAAAATTCAAACGAATGTGCCTTTAAACCTTTGAACTTGAATAATTCGTAGATTTTCTTTTCTTGTAAATGAACTGTAATCTTTGACTGTGTATTAAAGTGAGAAGCAGTCGAAGAATCAACATGTGCTGAATCATCACCACTTTGTTTGCACAATGAGACACACTCAGGGTTCAGTATGGTGTTGGTGTGATATTTTTCAACTGATGTGCTTGGTCATTGATTGAGTTTATTACCTCATTTTACATTGATCATCATGGGAGATTCGGGGCATGGTTTGGTTTGCCCAGAGGTGAAGATCTTCAGATTTCTCCAATCGGGGGAGTTATCCTTGCCTCCTGATTGCCCAGAAGCGTAGATTTAACTCGAAGCATTCTACATGCCACTACCATTTTCCGAACCTAGAGCCTTCATTAGAGAGAAATCAGTCATTTGCCTACCTAAGTGAAGCAGTGCAGGAAAGAGGATCTAGTTTGGATTATCACTGAAATATTTCACAAAGCCTGACGATTATCAATGTGAAAAGTGAAAGAATAGTTGCTAATCATGATACTATATATGGACGGATAATTATATTTTTTACAAATTTTTATAGTGGATTCTATGCATTGGCGTAAATTTTCTTTCAAAGGCTTGTTGGTTCTAAATATGACTTACCTGTGCAGCTTCTTATTAGGTTCATTTGGCAATTACCATTTTAAGTTTCGTTGAATTTATATAGATAGTCCCTGTGTTTCTCCTTGGTGAGAATCAAGAGCCCACCATATCAAAAGGAGAGAAGACCCATAAAAGGGGAGACAAATTACAGCCATACACGCTATAATGATGGTCTGCTATGTCGCACTTTACTGGATCACAAACGCCCCTATGATTGCGTCAGGATTGCTATGTTCTCTGAGTAATCCACCCATCTATCTGGAAAGTGAGACAATGATTCGCCCTTTCGGTGATTAGACTGCTTCTGGAGATGGATGTAAACCATCAATCTATCTCATCTACTGCATCATTGAGCCATTGTCTGTTGACAATTTTTATCTATATATATATATCTATACAGTCGAAGCCTAACAGAGATGGAATATTTCTCGTAGTACCAATGATGATAGACCATGCTGTGGTGTTTGCTTCATTTGACTCATTCATGATATGTTGTCGTAATGTGCAAAACTGTGGGTTTTCTTGTGTGGACCAGTGGGTATAAAAATTGTAGGGTCTGTGTATTTATTTTTCTTTTTTCTTTTAATTCAAAGGACGTTCATGGAAGGTTCTTGTTTCTTTGACTCGTTTGACTACACGTAGTTGCCATAGCACGAGGGGGGAAGCATAATGGATTTTTATCCTCATGTTGGCAGGACTAGGAGGACAATTGGAAAAATAATAATAATGATAATTAACTGTCTACTACTGCTTCATATTGTGTTCATCCTTTCTACACTAGGCACACGCCACCGACCATGCTGGTTCGATTTGATTCCTTCTGAATACATGATATGAAGCATGGGTCCATCGTTTTGACTGATTGATGTCTTACATGGGGCGTTGGACTTCGCAGGAATTGCTCGGGAAACTGGGACAATCTCTGAGGATGTCATTAAAAATGCATTTTCTGCTACTGAGGACGGATTTCTTGCGCATGTGCGTAGAATGCGCCAGGTAAAGCCGCTGATTGCTGCTGTCGGGTCCTGCTGTCTTCTTGGAATCATATGGAGAGGGGCCCTTTACATAGCTAACCTAGGAGATTCGCGAGCTGTGATGGGCTGTGTGGGTAGATCGAACCACATTGTCGCTGAGCAGCTGACTCTCGACCACAATGCAAGTGTGGAGGAAGTTAGACAAGAACTCAGATCTCTCCATCCAGATGATTCCCACATCGTGGTCCTCAAGCATGGTGTATGGCGAGTCAAAGGCATCATACAGGCAAACTTCTGCTTCGATTAGCTTGGTCGCTCCTCTCTGAAATTCTAAACATTTGACTAAAAAACAAAAAAAATCGTCCCCTTCAGGTCTCGAGATCCATCGGCGATGCTTACTTGAAGAGACCTGAGTTTGCCATCGACCCTTCGGTGCCTCGTTTCCGGCTCCCAGAGCCCCTAACCCGCCCAGTACTCTCGGCTGAACCATCTGTCATCAGAAGAGTTCTTCGCCCACATGACAAGTTCTTGATACTCGCCTCTGACGGCCTCTGGGAACATCTGTCGAATCAAGAAGCTGTCGAGATCGTGCACAGTCACCCGAGAGTAGTATGCTCCTCTCTCTCTCTCTCTCTCTCTCTCTCTCTCTCTCTTTCTATCTGTCTGTCTGTCTGTCTGTCTGTCTGTCTATTGATCGCTTTCTCTGTTCATACATGGTAGGGTATTGCAAGACGCCTTGCACGAATGGCATTGCAGGAGGCGGCCAGGAAGAGAGAGATGAGGTACGTGGATCTCAGGAGAGTCGAGAAGGGGATCCGCCGCTTCTTCCACGACGACATCACCGTCATCGTCGTATTCATCGATCACGAGCATCTGGTGCAATCCAGTGTCGACGTGCCCGAGATCTCAGTCCGCGGGTTCGTCGATGCCACCGGGCCTTCAGAGTTCTCTGTGTTGGACGGGATGTGACTGTGGGAGACGAGCTGTCCAAACCCTGACCACATTGCTGGCTTCTTAGACAGGTTCAAGTTTTTCCCCTGTGACTTCCTATTGCATTGATTTCTGTTCATTGCATTCCCATTACAGTCTATTGAGCACTTTCCGATCACAATCTTAGTGGTGCAGGCTACAAATACCCGTTACGATTTTAAATGGTAAATAAAAATATCATTCGAATACCTTTGATGATCCTGGTTTCCTAGTAAGTTGGAAATTCCTCTCCCGGCTGATGTACCGAATGTCCTAGAGCCTCTTATGGATGGGCACCGGTGAATATGCATATTTTTCTTCTTATTGATGTTTACTTTTATTAGAAATAATATCTTGCACGGTCGATTGTGGAATCAAGAACGCTTGGCGCCATGCGGAAGCTTGAAACTCATTTGTCCACCACATTTGCTGAGGACCTTCCAAGGAAATTGGAGCAGATTCGAACCTCTGAGGGACAGCGTCAGTATGCTCCTCGTGCATAGCAAGTCAGGTCTTTTGTCTCCCAGGTCAAAAGGATTTATTCTTTCTAGATCCTTTAATATTTTTTCATGATAAATCATATATATATATATATATATATATAATCCAATATGCATTCGCACACACAAGAGACCCAAGTATAATATTTTTTTTTAAAAAAAGAGCTCCTTCACTGTGAGAAGATTAATATTCATGCCAGTACAAGTGTAGATATGAAATTGAGTTGATATTGTAAGATGAAATAAAAGTCAGAATGAGTTTGACAATTTTTATCAATATTATCTTATACTCTTTAAGTTTTATGCAATCCAGATTTATATAAAATATAAGATTTAAATCGCTTCATATATCTCCCAAGAAAAAAATTAAATTAGAATTTATATGCTTTCATAGCACGGGAGATCATTACCCTGTGAATATATATTTATTAAAAATCTGGAAGGTTTTGGGAGGCCAATCACTCGCAAACTCTAAAAATCATTTTCATATTTTTGTCTGGAAATTATTTCTCGAGTGACAACAAGTCATTGACCAGCGTGAAGAAGCCCGGTTAATCTGGAGAGCAGTCAAAGATTCCCCCAGATGATATCTTTACCATTGGATCAGATCGTGGAGGGTTTGGGCGAGGTGAGGGGGGAGTCAGGTCAGCAGCGTGGAGATACGCGCCAAAGGCAACTTCTCCACCGTTTTTTGTCGTGACGTGGGCACAGGGTTTTCAAACGGAGCCCCCAACGCGGCAAGCTTCGACGTAGCATGTCGGATCGGGGAGTCGGGTACCTGATGGACGAAGCACGCGCCCCTCCCGGAGACTCAGTTTTGGGGGGGATCTTCTGGACAGCTGGTTAGCGCCAGAGGTATAAACCCTCCGCCTTGCGCCCCGGAGGAGATTTCTCGGAAGCTATCTGAACGTTCGGGGCCTCAGTGGCCGCCTCGGAGTGCTTGCCGGAATCGGATTCGGTGCTTGGATGCAGGGTACGGGAGGATTTGGCTAGGTTCGTGGCGGAGGAGGGGGCCGAGAGCGTAGTCTTCGGAGGATCCGCGGAGGGCCTCTTTCGATCGTGAGCTCTGTTCTCATTTGGTATTCCGTGTTCGTAGCGCCCGAATCTCTGCCGAGGTGTTCGTCTCTTCGCGCGGGTTTGGGCAGTCGACCTCACCGTTTGTTCGTGTGGAGCCTCTCCCGCCGGTCACTTGTCTTACATTCTCCCCGCTAGAGGGTTTTGTTTTGTTTCAGTTTGGTCTGTTCCCGCTAGGGTTTTGTTCCTCTCTAGCTTCGAGATAAGGGCGGGCGTTGTCTGCTCGTCTCAGCGGATTATATCAGTTACCCGAGAAATCATGACGTTTGGCGAGCCTGATCGGATGGTATTTACTTATTTTGTAATTGGAATAGCTTTGCTCTGTGTGTAACATTTTACATCAGTGTATCGTCCTTGCCCATTTCAGAAAATGTCTCGGGTGGAAGCCAACTGGGAGCGGTTGGTGAGAGCAGCATTGAGATGGGAGCGGGCGGGAATAGATGCCGTAGGAAGGCCCGTAAGTGGAATTGCTGGATACGTCCCATCCTCATTGGGAAACAACTTGCACATAGACGAGATACTAAGAGCGGCCGACGAAATTCAAGAAGAAGAACCTAGCATATCTAGGATTCGTAAGTACCGCCAATCTATATTTTGGCATGCTTTGGATCTTAGATATACTCCACGTGCGCTTAAGACTAGCTTGTACTTCCGAAAATTCTTTTCATCTACTTTGCATGTACAAAGTCGAGAGCTTTCCTGCTGGTGACTTTGATTGTCACTTTTCTCCAATTGACAGCATGTAAACGTCAAGCAGTGAATTTTTTTAGAGTAATTGAGACATACTCCTAGTTTTGCCTTTCAATCTGAAATTATTGTGCTGTGCATGGGTAATTATTTGGAGTTTCTGGAAAAGTAGGAAAGGTAAGAAATAAGTGATATTTTAAAACCCCTAGCCCCAGTGGGGTGGTGATAGGTATCCGTTTATTGATCGTAAAAATAATTTTTTTGAAAGATGTTAATTATACCACAAAGCAATATAGGCTTTTTGAACTATTTATGGTAATAAAGGAGGAGACTACCTGTTGCATCAATTTCTTAGCTATCATTTCTTTACCTATGGTCTTTCCATGTTCTATGGTTATTAAAATGTGAATTGTAGTTTGGCTTCATTAATCAACATCGTCCATCTCTGATTCTGAGTTGGGATTGAGCTGAGCATTACCCATCAAATAATTGTTCCTATGAGTTGATAAGGATAACGGATGGATTAGTTTGTAAGTGATTAGCATGACATTTGGTTAAATCAAAAGGCTTGGGGTAGAATCCTCGGGGATGTGTGTTCCTGAGAAGATTTTTGTTGTCAATTGTTGGAAGCTGAAGTAATGGATGCTTTGATTGTTTCGTAATGACGGAAAGAGTGAAAATTCTAATGGTTGATTGCAAATCCTAAAATGAAAAGTGCTTTGATTTTATCATATTTTTATCCGGGAAAAAAACGAATGATTGGTCCCAAACGGGAGGTGCGACTTTGATGCATATTTCCTGATTTTGGGCAACTTGGACTGATCGAATTGGTTCTTTGCAGATCCAATCCCTGGCGCTTATCAGGATTAGTTTGTCATGTAGTTGAGCTAGTTGAAAATGAAAGCTATATTTCGAGAGTTTTGAGGACTGGGTTGTAAGTTTTGGAGGCAAAGTTTTGCTGCCAGTTGCAACAAATGCCGTAGACTCTCCTGATTCTTTCTTACCACGTGTCAACTTTTTGATGCTACCTCTACTTGGTTACTCTTTTTCTGTCCGTTGTTCCTACATCCATACTGCATCAAACTAAAAAAGTCCGTTCAACAAACGTTTAGACAGTTTTTCTTTTTGTGTAAATGATGTGTGAAAATCTTTGGCTGCATTACATAATTTGCCTAAGTTTTCTCTTAGTGATAGTTTTGACAGTTTTTTTGTGCAAATGATGTGTGAATTTTTTCGACTGCATTACATAATTTTCCTAACTTTTCTCTTCTTGATATTTTTTTTCTAGCTAATTTTCGAAATACTCGCATTTATCTTTTAGATTCCTTTACCTGCTTTCTCCAGTTGGGGCCTCGCAGATAATGATGTGGGTCCAATGTCTGAGTGGATGTGCGCCATGTTTCTGAACCTTGTCTCTCTGATATTATTGTCTTGCTGTTGATGATTTTTCCCGGGATTTGTCTTTTTTTCAGTATGTGAGCATGCATATTCCTTAGCTCAGAATTTGGATCCTAATAGTGAGGGCAGAGGTGTCCTACAGTTCAAGACAGGGTTAATGTCAGTAATCAAGGTATGATTTTTCCTGGGAAATGGTGAATCCCTTTAATCTTTCTGTGAGGTGCTTCATGAATGTTGCATTAGTTTTACCTATGTGTGATGGATTTATGTAAAAGCCTATTAGTACATTGGTATTTGATTTTACTTTTTAGAGTCATTTGCAGGGTTCTTCCCTGAAATTCCCTTTTCGAGTTCTTTGATCTGATTCATTCTTGAAAATCATTGGTTAACTAACTGTAGCAAAAACTTGCAAAAAGAGATGGTGGGATCATAGATCGTAGTCGAGACATTGCTCGCTTGCAAGAATTTTACAAGCAATACAGAGAGAAACATAAGGTAGACGAATTGCGCGAGGAAGAGATGAAGATGAGAGAATCAGCTGTCTTCAGTGGCAACCTTGGAGAGTATGTTTCTAACTTTAATCTTGTGATTAATTGTATCTTGTACTTTTATTCAACAGAACTTCTGTTAAATCTTTAGAGTTTAAATTTTTTGGCTAGAAGATATTCATACGTGAGGAAACAATATTTCTTTACCGCCGGTTGCACTTATCCTCTGTGTTTGATGACATTTATACATACACGCTATGTTCAGTCATTCACTGTATGCTGCACCATATTACACCTTTAAACGTTGCATTGCTTTTGATGGATCACTGTATGTGGTTTAGACTTTTTCCTACTCGAATTGCTTAGTTCTTGAAAATTTCACAGGATATTCTCTGTGCTTATTTTTCAACTCATCTTATCCGCAATTTGTGTTTTCAATGCTTTTACGTTTTAATATTTGGTGGTTATCCCTAGCTGTATTGCGAGCTATTATAAGAGAAGGGTGAAATGAAACACTGAGAATTTGGCAAGAAAGAAAATAGAAGCTTAAATTATAATTTGTGTGAAAGTGTATAGAACGGGGGCTTTGATTCTTGTTAAATAAGAGAGAACGCATGGTCAATACCGATATTTCAAGAAATAGCAAATCGGGCTTTTAATGAGGGTCAATCCTTCTGTAGGAAAATTCTACGAAAGAAGCAAGCCAACCCTTTAAGGCAGGCGAATCAACTAAAAAGCCACTTTAAAATAGCTACTTCCTCTTTTTAACAAGGGATAATCAACCGTATTAGGAACTCTTGATAATTCGAGGGAAACAAAATTTTTAAGGCAGTGAACTATCTTTCATTTTGTTGGATTTAGGCGTGTCATCTTGCTCTGCATCAATCTGAGCCCCCGTTAGGTGTTGGAACTCTTCTTTGAGTTTACAATGACCAGAAGAACAACTTCTGATTGATGGTGGCTCGTAACTGGAGGGGCAAAGCTATTGACAGTAGCCTTCGGTACACTTCCACTGCAACAGAAGAGAGATGTATCACCACTGTAATGGATTTTAAAGAGTGCATTTGTTCTTTACATGATCAGTGACGCCCAGTTGCTTACAGAGCCATTATTGTTTGAGACTGATGTAGCAGACAGATTCCAGGCATGGTACCATTATTAAGTTTAGCAATACTGGGTTATTAGAAAATGTCTGTAAACTTTTCTCGGAAATCAGTGGATCCGCTCAGGAATAGTTTCTGCTGTGGCAAATCTAGGACATCGAAGATTTCTCCTCTGTAAAGAAGAAACAATCGAAGTTACAGAGATGTTCTGTACACGTGGTTTCAGGAAGCACCCACAGGAAATGAAAAGGATGCTTCAGGTTGCACTGTTATTGTGAACTTAAACTTGCTTTTCATATCCAGATTCAGAAACTAGGAATTTGTGGATGCTTGGCATATGTAGGGCAATAATCATGCCTTAAACATAATGATTTTTCTGTTTGATTTTTCTTTATTGCAGCTTGGTCATAGGATTTTTGGGTTTTAATGAGTATTTTATAATATTATATTAAATATCATAATTTGTAAAACATCTTGACGATATATGCTATTTGCTAAGATGTTCTGAATGTGGATATCTTTTTGTCCCTGCCTTTGTTCACTAAACTATTACCTGTTGTGGAAACAGGTTGGAGCGTAAGACCATAAGAAGGAAGAAAATTTTTACAACTCTGAAGGTGTTAGGGACAGTGGTGGAGGAACTTACAAAGGAAATATCTCCTGAGGAAGCTAAAGGGCTGATAACCGAAGAGGTCTTCTCTTACCTCTTGTGAGATTTCTTTATTAATTTAGCTAAAGAATGTATTCTCATCAATCTTAAAATATTTTATAAAATGATGAGGCCATTAGAAAAGAAGGCTTGAGATATGAAAGATTGTCTATCCAATATACTGGTGTCTTTTGACAATACTAGACTCGATTCATGAGTTGTGGGCCCTTTGATCCTTATTTTGCAAAATTTATGCACCCAGTTTGTCAAATCTCCTTATCTTCTGGTAGTGGGTATATTGGCTGGTTTCATTGGTTGTCTCCATCGAAACCATTCATGCTATTTTTTACTGCTTCTATATGTTATTTTGAAGATCTGTGTTCGTTCGAGTGCCAAAGTGTTTCATATTGAACTTGTTTTCAACTAATTTGACGTTCATTGCTTTATATCTCTAACATTAATGTTTTTGCTGTCTCCTAGATTATTCCCTCTGTTTTTCTATGTTCCTCAATAATCACTACCTCGTTCTAATTCTTTCTAAAATACAAGTAATCGTGTGCTGTTGTATTCCTTTTTTTAATAGAGCTTCATCTTGTGTTCCAATAGACACAAGTGAGAAGTTGTTTTTTGATGTTTCTAGTTGAACTTTTATGTTCTATCAATCTATTATGCGCCTCTGCATTTAGCATTGGGTAAACCTCATACAATGACTGTCCTAGTTCTACCATACCTTTTGTTTCATTTCGTTCTTTTATTGGATATATCATGACTTGTAATTCTTATATTTTTCCTCCCTAATAATTGCCTTCAGATGAAACGTGTGATGGAATCTGATGCGGCAATGTCAGAAGACGTAGTTGCTTATAATATTATACCATTGGATGCTCCGTCAACTACAAATGCCATTGCTTCCTTGCGAGAGGTATGTGTTGATCTCACTAATAATCTGCCTTTTTCCTATCGTTTTCTTCAATCCTGGAATTTTGTTGCCAGGTTCGGGGAGCCATTTCTTCTTTGAAGTTCCACCGTGGCCTACCCAAGCTGCCTAGTGAATTTTATGTATCTTCAACGAGGAGTGCAGATATGCTAGATTTTTTACGCTATGTCTTCGGTTTCCAGGTTTGTAATATCGTTGTCATTGCCTGCATTTTAGTTTTACATGTGTACATGAAGACTGTCCTACTTTAATTTTGTTTTCCTGTTTTCTAGGAATCCACGAATGAAACGTTCGTATTTATCAGAGGATCATTTTCATCCGATAATTTCTGTTGTTTTTAAAACTGGCTGGTTTATAATGAAGGATTTAGGAATGAAAAACAATGGATAGAACGTCGTAGTCGTTGCATCTATAAAGAGCTAGAGAGAGATGACTAGAATGTTTTACTATCAGCTCAGAAATAATTCCCACGCAAGAACGGTAGTCTGCACTAGCACAATGTGGACTATGTTGGATGCCCAAATGATCCAAAATAATACCCACTTTTTTTGGCTAAATCATTAGATTAAAACTCCTAGTTTTAAGGACCAGTTGTTTTCCCAGATATGGTTTAAAAGATCATTCCACTGACGTCACTGTTAGTGATTCATTTAAGTACACAAAACTGTTCTTGCTCTCTCTCTGATTTATTCTTTCCTTCTTGTTGATGCCATCAGCTGTTGTTTGTGTGAAGCAGCGTTTGCCTAATCTACCATAAATCAGAGAACCCCACGAACAGGTTGTTGACTACATACGTATATGATGATTGATATTCTGCTCGGCTGTGAAAACAAGTTTATAAAGATTATAATTTCGTGTTAGCTTTCTGTTCTCCCTGGAAAGTTTTCTTCTCCCTGAACTGGCTACCAATGACAACTCTGGCATTCCTTTTTGGTACATTTAAACTATGTTTGTACATCTCTTTTCTGCTTTAAGCTATGTTAGCACATGGCTTTTGAAGACATCGGGTAGCAGACAGTAACAACATCTGAGAATATTGATGAAGAATTAGTTTGGAATTGCGAGGAACCTTGGAATCGACACTTGGAACTTAAAAAGATGATGCGTTTTTGTGGTAAAGCGTGTCTTACGTTTGATTTGTTCTCGTACTTCGACTTATTGTTGTCTTCCACTGTTACAGTGTATTAAAGGTTTGTTTCTTTAAAATTCATTTGTACCCAACAATTATCGCTTATACTAGCGTTATCTTTGGAACAGGAAGACAATGTCTCTAATCAGCGTGAGCATATTGTTCACCTTCTTGCTAATGAACAATCTCGGCTTGGTATTCCTTCTGGTGATGATCCAGTGAGTATATCTATTTTTCAAGAGTTGTCTAGCTATTCAATGTCCACCATTAATGTGAATTTTATGTGTTTAATTTTTTTTATTGCCGTCATCCGGTGATAGGGTGCTTCTAATGGAGTATTTGAAGCACAATGCTGATACTTCTACCGTTTAAATTTCTAGAGCACCTATAAAAAATAAGATGATGCATAATGAAACTCGAGTGAAAGTTTATGATAATCAACAGATCGTCAACTCTTTCTTTTTGATTTAATTTTTATTTTGATTATAAACATTATTTTTTGATTTTTTTTTTTCATTCACACGGTTGACCATATGAAGATTAGGAAAAATATGATCAACCTGCTGGCATTACATTGGAAATTTATTCTAGTTTAGAGATGATAAGTTTAAGCGTATGCTTAATAAAGTGATGGACGTGAGAAATTGCCCTGGAATATGGTTCTTAGATGAGCCTTGGTGGAGAAATGGTCGTCACGCCTGGATGTGTCCTTCCACCTTTTCCTCGTCTTTATGTTACTCCATCTCTTAGAACCTTTGATTAGGTTTACCTTGGTCAGTCTCATCATATAAATAAAAACAATGCTGCTTTTTTGAATATTTATTTATGGTCTACTGTAATAATTTTTGGAACATGAACTACTATGTATCTCGTTTTTGCTCATGTCGACAGAATGTTGGATACGATTTCTGTGTTTTGATGGGATTTACACCTAAAATTGACTATGCCACATTTTTATGATTTTCAATCCGGGCCCTAATTTGATAGTGTACGAGAATTTATGAAACTGTTGCCATATCCTATCAGTGTTTTCTTTTTCTGTGAATTATCTGGTATTGGAAGAAGTGCATGCTGTTCTTGTCAGATATCAATCATTTGTTTCCTAATTTAATTGGCTAACAGTTGTTTTTTGAGTCTTGTTCGTTGTATCAGAGATCAAATTCTGTTCTGACCTATGATGAAATCCAGATATACTTTGCTCTTCCTGAGTTTTATTCATCCAACTAACTTTTTGATATATGAGGTGTTGGAAGTTCTAGGTCGTAGGGAAATAGTGTAATTAGTTGAGGGTTATTTTGGAAAAGTGTCTAGGATTTCTCCCTATACTAGGGGGTGTAATGGTTGAATGGAATTGAGGCGGTTTCTGCCGTTCTCCCCTCTGTCCTCCGTGACAGAGCTCGTTTCTCCAGTTTCAACAGGAGGAATTAACGAAGATTCTTCTAGGGAGAATAGCAGTACCATTCTCTATGCCTATCTAATCTCTGCTTTTTCTCTGCGCAAAAATGCTTAAAAGAGAATTTTCATAGCAGGTGCTATTCTTGTGTGTGTGATCTTCTTGTTCCACTCTTATTGAGCTACTAATTTTCGTTGTCATCGTTAGTTTCCTTGATGTAGTTGTATTATTTCTGACCGATTTGTTGTTATTCTCCCATCTCTGTGTAGTCTATGGTGAGAGAACCGAACTAATTTCTCATTGCAATGATTATTCATTTATTCTTTATTGTAGAAGTTGGATGAGGCTGCTGTTCAAAATGTTTTCATGAAGGCTCTTGATAATTACAACAAGTGGTGTATCTATTTGCCTCTTCATCCAGTTTGGCACAAGTATGTTTCTCTGTGATGCAGGTTATATCTTTTAGTTGTTTGGAAGTAAGGATTTTATTTACTTTTTCAGTCAGACTTTGTGCCAAGCCTTGTGAAATGCTCTTAGTGTATGTGATGCTGCTTTGATTTATGCAGATTGAGCCTCATAGTCATTGATTTATTTCATGGGTTATTTCTTCTTTCTGAAAATATGAGGGTCATGTTTGATTGATATGATCCCTAATACTTTTAGATCTAAATCTTTTGATGGTGGTCCCGAATTGATTTTTAATTAAGACACATTTTTTGTAACATGTCACTAACTTCTGATCTATGTTTGAGAAAAAATACTCGTTTGAGGCATATAATCATCAATAAAAGTGAAATTCTCTAGCTCTCAGAATATGAAGGTTAGACGAAGGTCCTCAAATCTCACCGTGAATGTGGTAAAATGGTTCCATACTTGTTTCATAACTGATAGGAAACGAGAAGCGTTTGTAGTTGCCAAATTCACATACATCACAAGACACAATGCCTATAACTTTTTCCTTGAGATAGAGGGAGAAGTAAAATTTTCATTGTTCTAAACGAGGGATGGTCAAGGCGTCTATGATAGAGCAATTTTTTTTCCATGTCGGATGAGGAAGTCATAGAATTTGATAATGAACTGGCCTCTGTGATGTGAGATTGGCTCAGCTCTCCCAAGTGTTAGAGTCCTCGCTCTCTAACATGTCAATCTTCCAGTCTGACATCTTGTCTTATAACAGACAAATGTTACTAGTAAATATAGCTTTACAACTTAGATCATCTGTTAGCTTCTTAACAGGCATAAGGTTTTTGGAAAGTTTAGAGACATAAGATATTTTTTAAGATCCCTTATATCTCCATCTTTACGTCACCTACCCTAGCTATGGTGATCAATGATCCTTCTACAGTGGCCACTTCCTTACTAATAGGACATGGGTCACATCGAAGGAAGTTGTGGTAAGTGAGTCATATGATTAGTGGCACTGAAGTCTAGGATTCAGGTGGAAGGAGTCACAGGAGCCAATTAATCCAAGAGAGGGAGGAAACTCATCAGAATGTGTTGATGAACTTGAGGCCATTCAGTTTTGAGCTTTTTAATCTCGTCCTTGAGTTTCTCCAACTTACCTTCTCTACCAAGTCCTCATGAGATGTGTTTGACTATTTGGTTGAGGCCTCCAATGTAGCTTCCAGTATCGCTCCCTGGTGAGTTGTCTCTTGAATCAGTCTTCTGATTTCTACCTTGACTAAGCTGCGATTGAGGAGCTGTGTTGTCCTTATGTTTGGCTACTAATGCTGAAGTATCTATGTTCTGGGGTTCCAACATAAGAATTCTTTGATTCTCCTCATTTCACACAATGACGATCACTTCCTCTAAGTTTGACATCTTCTCTCAATCGAGAATCTAGCTTCTTGTTCGAATTCCTAGTTAATGCTAACAATCTCTTCCTATGAGTAACTACTTTTTAGCGGTCTATTACAATCAATTTCTTGCCACAATCCCTCCAATTCGCGGGCATATTCTCTCTGTTCTATTGGGCTGCACTAGGGTCATACCATTCCCTACTGTCCTATAAATTTGTGCTCTATCATGTTTCTTTAAGAAGTCTCAGTATGGGAAAAAATAATTTTTTTTAGCCCATTCCCGGAGCAATAGTGCTGCACAACTATCTTTTAGTGATCGCTTCCTCCTCTTTTCATAGGCGATATTAAAAATCTGCATCATCAAGTGCAAGACCAATTGGGTGATTCAATTTCCTTCTTTCTGTCAGCGCGATTTCTATGTATTCACACCATTGAAGGACGTTCCTGCTGTCCAATCTGAACTGTGCAAGAATATTGGGTAATTCTAAATACAAATTAGATTGATCTGACCATGATTCTCTCGACGTGGAGGTTGTCTCTACACTTCAGACATGTAATATATTGTTAAAATAAATTGTTCCAATTGAAACAAAGATAAGAAGTGTTACTGCCAACAGCTCCCGATGCTCCCTCTTCACCAAATCAAGGAAAGGGGATAAACAGGTTTTGTAACACCTTTTAACCTTCTCTTCGTGGCCTGGAATAAGATTTGCATTCACTGAAGAGAGTTTTCCCCCAAAGCCTCGTGAATGGAAGCGTATATAGGGCTAACTGGCAAATCTGACGGAACAGACTCACGAGCAGCTGTTTGTGGACCAGAAACAAGATATTCTAGAGGAAGAACTCTGAATGACCAAGTTTCATTGGAGCAATCTCACCTGGTTGGCTCTGATACCATGTTGATGTTGGTAGAGCCGCTGGTGGAATCTTAGGATGCCGGATGGTGAGTCTCGTGAGGAGGAAAATGGGAAAGACCAGAAAAGTTATAGTCACTAAGGACTCATCGGGTCTTACCCGATGTATATTATAAGGCGATTCAGTCAAATGGGGTCAATTGAGATCCGAATCGGATCTGTCTCATAGATATAGTTTTACATAACAGAGGACAGAAATACAAAAAGAAAAAAAACAGGGCAAAAACATGAAATCCTTCAACAAGATTTTATGGCTGCTAAGCCAGGGTCAGGCCAAAAATTCTAGTCAGTACTCTGAGCTTGATAGAGGCCATAGTAGCCTTTTGTGCCCATAATAAAGGAAGGATAAAACGGTTGGGCCATATTTAATTCTAACTCAAGTTGGCTTGTTTATCCAATAGTTTGCAAAGTGTGCTTTCATACAGATGTACCAGCCCTGGGACCATGCTTTACTTTATTAATAGCTGGAATAAGGCCGAGAAATTTATTTGACTGAATTATGCCTCTCTTTAAATGCTTATTATCATGTATGTTCATTTTCTTGTGTGCATTCACGGCTGTCTTTGTGTGTGTTTGTTGCTGTGTTTACGTATTTATGTTATATGGTGATAGTTTCTCTGATGTATATGCAGCGCTCCATCATTAGACAGAGAGAAGATGCTGCTGTTTATCTCTCTGTACTTTCTAATTTGGGGTGAGGCTGCTAACGTTAGGTTTCTCCCAGAATGTTTGTGCTACATTTTTCACCACGTAAGTTATTGTCCTTTATTTTCTGTAGGCAAACTGGAATTAACTTTCTCACATTTGGTTGTTTCTCTGCAGGCTTCTCCATAGCTATGTTACTGCTTGCTTTTATCTTTAATCTTCTTCTCGATGCACATAGTATGCTCTTCTTATCTAGGTTCATCGATCCCTTTGCTTTTTATCCGTCTATGAGACTGTGTGCTGTGCAAGTTTCATGGTGCGTTTACCTTAACTATTTCTTCTTTGCTCTTGCTTTGTGTTTAGTGACATTCTGACGAGCATTACTCTTCTTTCGGCAAGTCTCTTTCAGTTGATCCATTTAGCCTATATCATATGAAACGGCGCCATAATTTGCCTCCCGTTGAACTTAATGATGCACCACTCCACAGAAGTCTGTGTTTTGAACCTTGAGAGCTTCTGAAAGTTCTGGAAGTAAATCTCTTTTTCAATTTTAGTAGTATCAACGCAATAAAACTCAAGGAAGCCATACTGCTAAAATTTGCACGACTTTACCTTGAAACCTTTCCTAAATACACTAATGAAAGCTACGCAATAGGGACTTGGGAAAGCCCAACTATGGATGGTCGTCTAATGGAATAAGTGAAGTAGGATCTTCCCTGCTGATTCAGATTGTCATATTGGCGGCCCTCTTATCTGTAACTTTTATGGCATCCCAACGCTGAACTTGGTGCATTTTTAACACATTTCCGGACAGAGGGTGTCTGACAAATTCTCCTCTCCATACGTTTCCTTGGGAGTTTAAATATCGTTTTCTATTTTGCATTTAGGGGCTTTATGGTGCTCAATTACTTTTAATGCTTAAGAAAATCAGAGTCAGTATTTCTAACTACTTATACCGAATCAAAGGATCAGGGTTGCCTATGCTCATGCACCATATCCACTGATTTTAAGGAGGAAGAAAATTTTCATTAACCTCCTCTCTTCCGCATCATAGCGGATTTTCTTCTTTCTTTGCATAAACGTTATGACATTTCATATAAAACTCCATTGAAGAACGCTGAAACAATCATGCAATAAATCAGAGAAGTAATGACGTATGAATGAAGCATATTTTTCAGATATATTGAACAGCTTTTGCATGCAATCTGTTTTAGGTCATTTATCCATTTGATTTAGTCTGTAACTTATTTACTCTACCCCCTTTGGTTTGGCAGATGGCAAGAGAACTAGACGAGATACTTCGGCAGCAGATTGCTCAGCCAGCAAAAAGCTGCACTTCTGCGAATGGAGTGTCTTTTCTTGATCAAGTCATTTCTCCATTGTATGATGTTATTGCAGCAGTAAGCTTCGTTTCCCTCCGTGTGTAGCATTTTCTTCTTGTCACTATTTTTCCGACTTGTATTTTTATCTGGGTATTGAGAAATTTGCAAAATCTTTCATATTTTTTGGACGAAGTTGGAGGGGAGAAGGGAGGTCTCATTTGGCAAAAGCAGTCTATTGGGCTGAACTGGGGATGTATCTTGCGAAAAGAGATGCTGTCATTATTGTGCTTTGGTTACTTTTTATGTGGACGGTTGTACTGTCACTTGAATTATTCTGTGATTGTTCGGGCAGGATTGGGAGAATCCTTCCTGTTTCTTTTGGTAGGATCTATTCTCTACAACCATTCTTATGTGGTTTATTGGAGCCTAACAAATTGTGTTTCCACTCATCTTTCTAAGTGGGCAAGTAAGTGGAAGGATGTAATACACAGCGGAACTCAATTATCTTTAGGCTGAAATTCAAGGTTTGTGGAATAGTGATGCCTATAAAGAGAACCTATAAGGAATACCGTCATTATGCATCCTAATAATTCCAAGTACTTCTTACTTTTGACGCTGTAAGGGCTGTTAAACACCAGCTGATGGAAGTTGTTAATTCCCTAGAGCAGGACTTATGGATATGTAAGATAAATGAATTATTTTGTTTAAACTTTCCTTTGTGTCACTCAGACATGCCATCTGGGAAATTACATGTTTAATACCAGAAGATGCCCTCCAACAGTTACATTCATATTTCCGTTTTAAATGACGCGAGATGCCATTTTGGACACGCAGGAGGCACGAAATAATAACAATGGTCGAGCAGCACATTCTGAATGGAGAAATTATGACGACTTCAACGAATATTTTTGGTAAATTAGTGAACTTGAAGACTCTTTTACATGTTAGAATTGCTATTTTTTTTACTTGTCAGTCCCGGTGTTAACGCACCATGTAAAAATCCAGAGTGCACATCCACATCATTGCTAACCCTTTGCTCCATCCTTTCCCTTTCTGCCAGATTCTTGGTGTTAACCTCCACACCATCAGCAGAGATCCCACCTGTCTCCTTCCAGCATATCCCATCTTTATCCTGGTTGCCTTACCGTTTCCCTGTCACCCCTCACATCCTTCTTAGCAGCTCCTCCTGTCTGATTCCTTACTTGCCTGGGGAATGAAGAGAAAGGGGTGATGACAACCGTCACCATTCTACATTCCCCAAGCAAGAAACCCCCTCCTACAATAGTCTCTCCCAGTCTTTTCTCCGTCCAACCACAGTCATGCTTCAACTTCCTTGGTGGGCAGGCCTCTCAGTTCAGTGCCTCCCCTCGTCTGTCTCAGTTCAGGCCTGCTCCCTTGTGGCTGGTGTTCTCACCTGCAGTCACCATGTAGCAGCTCCAACAAATACGCCTCCCTGAAAAATACTGCTGGGCGTATGGCTAGTTGGTCTGGGGTGCAGAGGGTTGGCAAGGCCCAGGCCTTACCCAGTGCCATACTCACCTTTATTTGTAACTTTTTTATATATAATAATCTTATTCCTTTAAACCATCTTGCCTAAGTTATGTTTTCTTACAGGTCGCATGATTGTTTCCAACTTCGTTGGCCATGGCATCTGGATTCAGACTTTTTCTCTAAGCCCATTCCAAAGTCCAAGGTTATTCTTTGCTTATTCCCTGTATTGTGGTCAACGTGGTTTCTGGACTTTTTTGTGGCTAAGTTTTATGTTAGCCTTGTGCTTTTTGTTTTATATCAGGTAAAGTGCGTACCGGCATTTAGTTCTTCATTTGTTCCTTTTTTGCTTGTTTCCCTGTGTTATGTACCATACGCTGGTATAATACTTAGTCACACAGAGCTCTTTGGTGAAGAGAATAGTTGTGTCCATATAGATTGGGGGAGTGGGCTTCAAGTATTCTAATGAGGAAGGAATTGTGTTTGGCGTCCTCTTTTTGAGTCTATGTTTAATCCAATTGGCAAAGTAGTATGCACGCATGTATGGGGTTAACAAGCACATGCATGCACCCTTTTCCTTTTATAATTGACGAATATGTCATACCACATGCTTTAAAAATAACATTGCTGACGCAATGGGAGTTGCATGAAAGAAATTTTGACTTTGAATCCACAAGACACAAAACTTCAAGGAAGAAACTAGGTCATGAATCCACAGAATCTGGAACCTTCAATCCTTGAATCCTTAAGGACTTGTTGGAGCAACACTTGATCCACAAAGATCAAAATATTATGTTGAATTCACAAGAGGGCGCTTGAATCCACAAGTAGATAGATGGGAAAATCTTGAAGAGGAAAAAATTGTACTAACTTAGAACGAAATAGGGTTACAATACTAGCACCTTTAAATAGGCCGAAATTTGGTTGGGGCGCCTCGAAAAATGTGGATCAATTTTAACAACGCTTTTAAACAGATTCAGTTTTTTTAAAAAATACACTAAAAGTAGGAACAATAATTGAACTAATTTCTGACACGTTTCTCACGCGTTTAATAATGTGCCTAATCTTATTTTGGACTTTTGGGATCCTGTCATCTCTGTAGCCCATCCATCAAGCTTCCAGAATGCCTGAGCCACCAGTTTTGGGCCATTTTGGTCCAAAACTTTTCGCCCTTCTCTTTTCTAGAAGTGCTCCTACATCAATTACCATGGAAGAAGTACCTCATACATCATACTAATTCACTGACCAACATATCTAGTACACTAAATTAGCTCCATATATTCGACCAGCGGATATTCTGACATGCCTGGTATGAAGGAATGGGGTTCTAGACGCAGAATCTTGTTGCTGACATGAAGTCAGACTGGTACTAGAGTGTGTGTCGGTCTCATCTCAATGGGAGGGTTCTATGCTCAGAACCTCATTGCTCCATGCCAAGAGTGTCACAAATATTTCGTGGCATCTTGTTTCATGGGAAGTTTTATTGTCATAATTCTTTGCACTAGCCAGGGCGACAAACTTTCAAATTACGGTTTGTTGGCAGTTTCTTGGTTTCATGCATATCACTTCATTGTGCAAAATCTTGGGAAAGGAAGTGCATATAGAACTGAAGGTCGGATAAAGTTATGCAACATTATGTCATTTATGCACTCTTTTCTTTAAAATAACTATTGGATGGGTTCCAATCCATTTGTTATTATAGCCTGTTGGCATATGATTAAATATCTTCAGGCTAGTGCCCATTGAGATTTTTCAAATCCCTGCCGTGAGCAAATTCTATTATTTTGAACTTATTGCCTGACCATCTTATTTTATTATCTTAATGGAGAAGTATTTGCTGGATCTTGGTCTTGGTGGTTGATTGTTGTACTTCGTTTAATTTTTCTTTGATTAGCTTACTGCTGAATTCATTTTCTCTCTGCTCAAGTGTATTTTGTCTTATTCTTGTTCAATAGGGTGCATTTTCTTTTGGTGGAAGCAAGCATCAGGGGAAGACGTCTTTCGTTGAGCACCGAACATTTCTTCATCTGTACCATAGCTTTCACCGCCTTTGGATATTTCTTTTTATGATGTTCCAGGTTGGCAGTTATCCGAGTGTTTTTCTGTTTTATTGTTTCCCTTATAACACTTAAATTTGTGCCATTTTAACGTCAATAGCTCTTTGCATCTAGAAGTACATGCTTTAGTTATCTTGAATATATCAACCCTTTCTTTATTTTCTAGTCGCCTGGAAGGGACAAAAGAAACATCTTTTTCAATATCTGAATCTCTTGTGAACCTTCCAGTAGGATTCTGTTTTCTGACATTAAATTATTATTGTATTTTTTTGACGTTTGTGAGCTGTCATTTTAGCATACAGGTGGCTTTACGCACTTTTCGTTTAATTGATGGATGATGGTTTTCAATGCTATATGGAGGTACTAATTGGGTTCAAACAGTAATTTGATACGTAAACGCAATCGAAACGGTGGCGACCACCTCATTTAAAATTCTTCTCTTTATAAGTACCAATGCGGGGGTACTGTTGGATAAAGATCTGTGGGTGTCTGTGTTTATACAAACATATAGATGCATATGTGTCTATATCTATCCGAACCCTTGTGATCAGATCAGAGAACGTTCCTGCGGATGCACAGTGGGAATGCTTAAAATGTTTTATTCCAGTTGTGCCTGGATCAGTTTTGGTGGAACTCTATCGAGATGTGAGAAATCGTTTCTAACCTTAAGGGTTACTTGTGTCTTGAACTGTGATTTCTCCACGCCAGTTTCATGTAATTTAAGGCTCCTGGTGTTAGTACAAAATCGTTTCTCCACGCCAGTTTCTTCTCATAAAGTTAGATTCTAGTTCAAGAGAAAGTGGTTTCATTTATGTGAGGCCTTCAAGTGAAACGTTTGGCAGATTTCTTTTTTTTCTTTAATATTTAATAAGGGGATATCCTTATTTGTACTCTCTGAAAATTTTGAAGTTTCTCCCTAATTTTTACTATTGATAAGTTTTCTGTCGTTACAGGGCTTGACCATTATTGCATTTAATGGTGGTCGTTTTGATGACACGACCCTGAAGGAGATTCTTAGTCTAGGCCCAACCTATGTAGTGATGATGTTTCTCCAGAGTAAGCATCTTAATGCTAACCCACATTTCCTCAGAGTAGCTTTTCAGTGTGAGTTCTTCTAGTTATGTTTACTAATTTTGATTAAATTAAGAGTAAAATGCATTTACTATTTCAGGTGTGCTGGATATCATGATGATGTATGGGGCCTATAATACAACACGCAGTGCAGCTATTCTTCGAATCTTTAGTCGTTTTTGTTGGTTTTCTCTTGCGTCAGTGATTATTTGTTACCTATACATGTGAGTTTTCCACTGTTAGTTTTATGAGCTTGTCATTTTCTTTTTAAGGTTTTATGACACTCAGTGTCCTTAGATGGTCATATTTGTGCCTTTTGTACCCTTCAAATCTGCTATGAAACTTGCTTCCTCTGTCCGTGAAACACATTCTTCGATCCTCTTCTATCATTGTCATAGCAAGTGATGGAAACATTTTTATTATGGTGATAAAATCGTTAAGTTCACTTATCCAGCAGAAGCCGGGGTATCTCACTTTATATTGACGAAAATGATTGCACTCATTTGATTCGAGTTTTAATCTTTTGTTTTCAGAAAGGCTTTGCAGAGGGGTACAGATTCATTTACTTTCAAGTTGTATGCAATTATCATTGGCATATATGCTTCACTCCAATTCTGTTTTAGCTTGCTCATGCGAATTCCATTATGTCACCGTCTCACTGGACAGTGTGACCATTGGGTTCTGGTGCGTTTCGTAAAGTGGATATATCAGGTAAATTTTGTCCGTTTCGTGTCAGTAAATTAATCATTTATGATATGTATGAAATGTCTAGCCTTTTAATTGCCAATAGATGTATATTCTCATCGTTCTTTCCATTTCTGTGAAGGAGCACCATTTTCTTGGACGAGAAATGTACGAAAGACCAACTGATTTTATCAAGTAAGTATTACATGATTTTCATTTTCTAATGAAAATTTATGTTCCAGCATTTAGTTTTACTTACAGATACTGAACCATCTATTTGTGTTAGTAAAACATTAGATTCTCATTTATGAAGCCAGCTGGATTGCGTGTTCCCACATTTGATGTGCGTCACAGAGTCTGTTTATATTTCAATAGAAAGCGATTTGTTGATGGTATAATGGGAATATAGAACTTTCATGAGATTTTAAGCTCTCATTCTGCAGTTTTTACCATTCTTAACATCTCCATTTATGCCTGAGAATTATAATAACGAGAAATAAAGGGAGTTACATCTCACTTGTGCCCATATGGAAATGAAAAAAGAATGAACGAGGTGGATTATATTTGGCTTTTGTATAACCATTCCTAGGGATTTTGCTGAGTAACAGACATTTTGATTGTCTTCGTTAGATCTTGAGAAATTTATTCGTTTTGTTAAGTGGCATCTGGGTTAAGAAATCACATTTTATTCTTTCTAATTGTCGCTGTATAAAATATCTGTTGTTATCTGGGTTACTGCGCTTCTTGGGGAAATTTTGTTGAGGCATTTTCTGTTTTTGCTTCTATGTGGCACTGCTATTCCTTTTGATATGGGATATAGGCTTTTAATGGTTGTTAAATACTTCCTTGATTTTGAAGGTATGTGGTATTCTGGCTTTTGGTTCTTGGTGGAAAGTTTGCGTTTGCTTATTTTCTTCAGGTTGGTATCCGAATCTTTGTTGTCATTCCACGTTTGAAACGTAATGAGCTCAGTCTGGTTCTTTTTAATAACGCAGATCAAGCCATTGGTGTCACCGACGAGGATTATTATTAATCTTTCTGGCGGGATTGAATACTCATGGCATGACTTCGTGTCCAAAAGTGAGTTTGATCTGTATAACTTTGCATTTATAGTTCTAATGAATCGTGCAATTTGTGGAACGAACATTGCATTCTCTTATTTTTTATGATCACTTTTATGCATGAGATGTAGCTTTATAAATAGTGGAACAAACGTTGTTTCATTACTGTTGTTTTAGTGGAGGAATGTTATAGGTTTGTTGTTTTCTCTTCTCGTAATAATGTGTATTGTTGGTTGATATTGTTTCGTCACAACATGATATAAAATTTTGTGCAACTTGATGCCTATATAAATTAGATAAACCAAGCTCTACGAAGAAGTATTGGGTGGTACAAGAGTAGTCTTTTACATTTGTTCTATTTTAATTTTGTTTGTATTTAATAACAATGAACTGTTATGTTATATGAGGGTATTATGGCCATTTAGTTAGGTGATGGAAGAACTATTACTTTTGTTTTTTTCGTTTTCAGTAGTACAATTCCTATTGCTGTGTGGAGTTTTATTCTCATCGAACTTTTCATCCTATTGGTTAAGTTTCTTTCTGCTAGATCCTGACTTTGTAAGTTGACTACATTGGATAACACAAAAGTGAGGGTTTTTCCCATACCATGGCAGAAAATTGTGAACTAATATGGGGGCATAATTTGAATGTTGATGAGAGTTGAAGATATCTCTAAGATTCAAATCTAGCAATAACTAGCTATCCCTCCCAATGATGAGGCATGTGGTCGGGTTTTTCAAGCTCAATATTTATCTACACTGCAGAGTCGGTGGTGTATCCCTACTCTATTAGACAAGTGATAAAAATAATGATTTTGGGACACAAATAATTCTTTCAGGTGGAAGGGCATCTTTTTACTGGTAAACTGGTAACGGATAGATGACTTCGAAAATGACTATAAATTGAAGGTTCAACTTCCTATGTTGAATCGCCTGCTCTAGTGAGGAAATTTCTTGACAGGTCAATCCTGCTTCAAGGGTTTTTGAGGGTTGAGAAGATGATGATGTCTAATTTTCTTTTGAGAGATTATTCATAAGCAAGTTGCTTAAGTTTTTGAATATGCTACTGAAGTTTTCGGAGCCTTAGTTTGCACCGAACTATTTGAGATAGTCCTTGATAGGTGGTGTCAGCTGGAGAAAGTGAGAATGCAATCTGACTGGATGGATGTTTCCTCAGGAATTACCAAAAAGCACAAAGCTATGTTGATTTTAGGTTTTTTCTGTAGCCTATCATTTCTTCTATGAAAATCACTAGGATTGAAAACAAGGCTGACATTTGTTTGCTGCATTGCCCATGGGGAGGATTTTAAAGTTGCTCAAATTTGGAAACCTTCAACTGTTGTAGACCTTGGGAATATGGCATAAAGGGCTTTTACGATAACATGTGGCATAATTAGTTTTGTAAACCTTAAACTGTCTTTATCATTTTCTTTTGATACTGAATGCTTGGGGTACTGTTACAATTTAAGAATAAACAGTTTTGCATATATTGCGACACATTGCTAGTAAAAGGATCATAAATCTAGGATTTAGCAGTTAATGTAGTTTATTTGAGTGCACATCTACAATACAATATTTTTCAGGTTATACTAACTGTTATTGTGACCGCAGATAATCATAATGCACTGACCGTAGCTAGCCTGTGGGCACCTGTCGTTGCTGTGAGTATTTTTTATGAGTATTAAAAATTTCTCTCGTCGTTTTCAGTTTAGTAGGTTCGCTGATTTTTTATTTGAAGTCCACGGATCATTTATTTTTTTGGTTACTATTTGTCCACATTCATTTTGTAATCTCTTCTTTTTTCTGCAGATATATCTGTTAGACATTCATGTGTTTTATACCCTTTGGTCAGCCGTTTGGGGTTTCTTGCTTGGGGCTCGAGATCGCCTGGGGGAGGTACAGTTCTCTATTTTCCTTTTGAGATACGAACTTCCATTAGTCATTCCGATATTAACAAACTTTGGTATTTCATTTCATTTGTATTTTTATGTTAGTGCCTGGTTCTTTTGGATTTTTTCAGATCAGATCCATGGAAGCCGTCCATCATCTGTTTGAAACTTTCCCAGAAGCTTTTATGAACAATCTTGTTGCTCATCCTGAGAGGTTCTTGTGCTTTCTGCGTTAAGTTGTTTTCAAAATTAGTTAATTTTAATAGGTTTGACGTACTTTTTATCATGCAGACGGTCTCTTCGCTCCTCTGAACAGGTGTGTGAAATTTTCTCTGTTACGATTTATTTTTTATACAGTACTCTATGGAGTCACCTAGCTGCTTTCTTTTCTAGGATGTATTTTTTACTCCTGGATTTTTAATTTAATGCGTTGTCTTCTCGATTTTTCTTTTTATATTTGGATACCATTGTTTTGATTTTTAATTCTTAGATATTGAAATTCTTATGAAGGTGGTAAGTGCATTGGCAAATCAATGAATCCATAAAGAATGCTCAATATATTTTGTCATTTTTGGTTCATCAAACTAGTGATTCCGCTTATACTTTTCCTATCTAGCATAGTCATCAATAGTTGAGCCCTCTGCTTTGTCATCTTGATTTTGAATTCTTTTATCATTTTGCCCTCCCCAAGTTAGGTGCTAAAGATTCTCTCCGTTTTTAGGCGGTTGTACGGATGGCATGTTAAATTTAACTGTTTGGACAGTCTCATGTGGATCATATCAGCTAAACTAGTCAGTGGGTAGAATACCATATTCAAGTTTAAAAGACGCGTGAACAACGGTATAATGATTGAGGGTAATCATTGTTATTAAAAAGTGTGTAACTCTGATAGTTTTGACTTCTTTTTTTCCCCTGTACAGTGGTCAGAGGTGGAGGCCGGTGATCTGTTGTGGATCTAGGAGAGTTTTGACTTCTTTTTTCCCGTGCTCTTTTTCACCCCCTCCTGTGGCATTTTACTGCGGTTTCATATCCTTATATCTGCAGCAGTCTTACCATGAGCTGCGGGATCCAATGATATGTCAGATCGGATCATAAATTTTGACGATTTCAGTCTAATTCAACCTGCGACTTGACCAATTAAGTCCAAGAGGAGGTTGTAAAATGATGGTGCTTGAAAGGACCATCCATTTTACCTGGTTGTTTTGCAGAGGTCTAGGCAACATTCTTATGTGAAGGAATGCAATGAAATACTTTTATGGGGGGAAAATGGGAAGTGAAATCTGGATATGTCTTGTAGTTGATTGCTCCACTTGACAATAGGGGTATACTAGAATTCCACAAGTGCATCTGATGTACTTTGCCTTTCGGAGCTACATGTTTTATGTAGTGTATAAAAAGTAGGATGCTTTGAGTTTCTCATTTCTCTTCAAAGGTTTATATTGAACTGATCTGAGTCTTGGTGATTGGGACCATTTTTTGGGAAAGATTGTTTTGATAATTATGATTTTTAATATACTAATTCTATGTAATACTTGAAGTTGGTTGCTTGGCATATAAGCTATTGATGGTGACTTTGACATTGCTTCGATTACGCGTTGTTTTCAACCTTTTTCTGAAATATGTTACAACTGTGGAGTCTTTCTTTGATGACTTTTTTGTTTTTTCAAGAACTTGGATTCAAAGAAGTCAGACGCAGCAAAATTTGCACCATTCTGGAATGAGATCATAAAGAATTTAAGAGAGGAAGATTACCTTACTAACTAGTAAGCTGTAGTGTGGGTTCTCGCTTGTAATTCTGCGTGGCCTTTTTATTTTTGGTTGAGAAATTGGTTTATCTTTTTCAGCGAAATGGATTTACTTACTATGCCAAAAAATTCTGGAATTCTACGTTTAGTCCAGTGGCCACTAGTTCTACTCGCGAGTAAGGTATGCGATATACTGCTTCCTGGTGCTTGTGGTCTTTATAATGTATTTTTTGAAAAAAAGTTTGGTTTTTCAGAGGTAACTCATATATTTATTTTCAACCAGATATTTGTGGCTAAAGACGTTGCGCTTGACAACAAAATATCCCAAGAAGAGCTTTGGGAGAAAATCTCGAGGGACGAATATATGAAATATGCTGTTAAGGAGTGTTTCCAAAGTGTTGAACTAATCTTGATGTCAATTCTGAATAATGAGGGGAAAATATGGTATGTTCTTATAATTGAATAGTCACGGCTATGGGTTGCAATGTAGTATACTTTCTACTCTTTTTCTCCCTCCTAGTGTCTGTACTTTGCTTTTGATTTCAGGGTAGAGAGGATATACTCAGATATTAATGATAGCATACAAAAGAAAAGCATCCAGAAGGACTTTCAACTGAGCAGGCTTCAGCTTGTTATTTCAAGGATTACTGCGCTAACTGGAATACTGGTAAACGAATTGATTTTCAGAATAGTTTCTTTATGCTGTTTAAACCAATATCCAGTTAGTGGACGATGTCGTGTATAATAAAAACAACTTACATGCATTCAGTATTGATGAAAAGTACATGTAGAATGTTCTACTCCTTTTCGCCAATTTATCTTACAAAAATCATCTCATAGGATTTTTAGATGATTTTAATTGTACAAATTGATGAGTTTTTGAACTGATCCTTGTACTCTACTTTCTTAAATATCTTACTTCTAATGTCAGACAGTTATAGTTCTGGAGCTACGTAGTAGAAAATGTTCGTGGGAATACAACTCAGAAGACTTTCAGTGTTATAGTTGCATTGTCCACTTGTTCAGCTATAGCTGTTGCTAGTCATTGTGTACACTCTGGGATATCTTACAATTTAGTACCAATTTTTTCCCTGAAATTTTTTTTGATTAGCCCCCTAGTATTTGGGTAATAATCTGTTCCTTTAATTGTTAGTTTTTATCACAGATCGTTCAGATATTTCAAATTCTTGTTCTCACAGTGTTCTTCCTAATGGTTCCATTATGATTATTTTTTTCAAAATTCTACCCAAAGTTCTCATTCTATATGAGATTTTGATTGTGATGCCGTTTCTTTTTTCTCTCCCATGCCTTGCCAATAAAGAAAGAAGCCGAGTCAGTTGATTTAACTAATGGAGCTATTAAGGCGATTCAAGATTTGTATGATGTTGTTCATCATGATGTGTACTCCCTAGACATGAGGTACACCTTATTCTGGAGAAGTCCTTAAGCCTGTGCTCTTGTGCATTTTTATTTGTTACTTGACCATAATTTTTATTTTTTAGAGCTAACCTTGATGTATGGAACAAAATATCACGTGCAAAAGTTGAAGGTCGTCTATTTTCTGAGCTCAAGTGGCCTATGGATCCTGAACTGGTATTTTCCCGTCCTTTGTTTTTCCTTACTGGGGCTGATGATTTCCTCCCTTGTTTTCGTATCTTCTGATGTTCTTCTATTCTCATTTTTTTTTCTAACAGAAGTTACAAATTAGACGATTGCATTCATTGCTGACTATCAAAGAGTCTGCTGCCAATGTACCAAAAAATTTAGAAGCTAGACGAAGATTGGAGTTTTTCACCAACTCCCTTTTTATGCAAATGCCTGAAGCAAAGCAAGTTCGTGAAATGTTGTCCTTCAGGTGAAAGAGTTGTTTCTCATATAGTCTGTATTTTTCTTATCTATTTTGTACACTACTGATTTTATGTGTTTCTAATTTTCCTAACGTGCAGTGTTTTCACTCCATATTATTCGGAGACTGTGCTTTATACTGTGGATGAACTCCAAAAGAAAAATGAGGATGGGATATCTACTTTGTTTTACCTGCAAAAGATTTTTCCAGGTTATTCTCCTTGGCTTATTTATGGATTTAAGATTGTGTGGTATTTTGCACGTCATGTTGAGCATTTGATAACCGTCTTTGATGTGATGGGCGATAGGTTCTCTTGCAAGGACGTCAGGGTTTTTATTCAAATTCAACAATCAATTATCAATTTAGTTATGTTTACTTCGTTGCAGTAGTATCAAGGAATATTGTCCACATAGCAATCTATAGAAAGTGTGGCAATGACCCGATCTTCTGTCACACTGGTTGCCAATGTATTGCCATGACTAGATTAGTTATTTGCCTCGATCTTCTCTCACAGTGGCTATCAATGGGCAATGGTTCCAGTGAAATAGGTGTTAATATTGCCCAGCAGTGGTGTTTTGTCTCCCCCATTTCCCTTTGGACTGTTTCAAGAATATTGATGTCATGTGAGTTTCTTGCGATGATTAATCTTCCTGCACTTGTTTTCTTTGTTATAGATGAATGGAACAACTTTCTTGCACGAATAGGAAAGGATGAAAATTCACTTGAGTCTGAACTTTATGAGAACCCAAATGATGTTTTGGAGCTTCGGTTTTGGGCTTCATATCGTGGACAAACTTTAGCACGAACTGGTAAACATTTTTGCTCTCATTCTTTTATGGTTGCTGATGTAAAATGTCTGTCAGTCCTCTTCATCTGCATTGTTTTCGTCTTATGGTGGTGGAGCAATATCAAACAATGCAAAATTTAATGATCTATCGAAAGTCAGCTTGTTTGGAATCTGTGAACTACCTATGCACCTTGTATTCATATATTTCACTAATGACTATAAAGCATAAATTATCTTTATATGCCTCATTTAACAGATTTTTTGGTTCTTGTAAATATCTTATTCTTTATCTTTTGACGTTAATTTTCCTTCTGATATCCAGTCGTTATAAAACTGCAAGCTGGAAGTCAGTTGTGGTTTACTTGTAGGTTTTTCTTGTCTATTTATATCCAAATATCGGTTTTGTGTGTGCACTATTGGTTTGCGTCAATTGAGACTCACGAAACCCAAAGGTGGCATCCGCCTTACCATGAAACTGTCGAAAGGGTACTACCGTAGTTCATTATAAATATTTCGCCTTGAGGAGATCGTCTAGTTTCTCATCTCCATTGAGGATCTGGATCCCCATTTTGCTGTTGCACCAGAGGTGGACTGAACTGAGCTACCTTATGCTTCTGCTTGCAAATTGTCTCCAGGCATAAATTAGTTTTGCTTCAATAGTTTTCTTTAATATCCTAGTCTTTATACATAATGCTAAAAGGCACCTTAAAACTAACGAAACTATTTTATGTATTATTTATTTATGATATATGTGAAGTAACTAATACCGCAAAAAAAAAGTCATGTTGAAGTTCTATAGTTGCTTTTAGTGAATTATACTATACATTTAAAATATTTTTTATTTTTAATGAAATTTGATGAATAATTTTGTTTAAGATATTTAATTCTTGAGCTATCTGTGTCAGATTGGCGTTGTTGGTAATTGATTGCAATTTACTATGAATATTTGTTTATCTGGTGCTGTACTAATTGTACTTATTATTAACGCTTAAACAAAACTCTGCGAAATTTTTGGCGAAGAAGACATGGGGCTATAGCCTGGGTTGTATTGTTCAGAAAATGCTGGAAACTGGAGTCCATGTAGAAGTACCTCACAAGAGCAGGGAGGGAAATGATCAGATTTTAGTTTGATGACACAATAGTTATAACACTTTGAACAAATTAATTGCACGAGGGTCACGAGATTTGCAGTGGATTGGTCAATTGCAGACATACTCTACTTTTCAAGCCACGTGAAAATTTTACTATGTAATTTTATAAGTTAGCACCACGATGTGTAAGGTAAAACTTCACATTAGCTGCCCAGTATTACTTTATAGTAAGTTTTCTCTTTCAGCAAATGAACGAATAGAATGCAATAAAGCATTTTACTAAGTACGTAGTACAGTTAGAGAAAGATCCATGGTGTCGAAGTCTTTGTCAATCCTAAATGTAAGAATCTTTCATAGATCTTTAAGATTTTCCGCCCTTTAAAGAGAGATTTAGAATCTTGACGTTTACTATGCTATAGTTCAGGCAGGTCTTTTCTTTTATTATAATACTTGTTTCTGAGGTTTGGACATGACTTCGGTTTTGGCTTCTGTTGTATATCGAATTAAGTCTGGTGCACTGGAAAGAACACCCTCGCGCCTGTGGACAAAATGTTCTTTCATTCAAAAAGATTATTTACAAAGTGCAGGGGTCTGGTATTTATAGTAGATTCTGGAAGGTTCTAGACAGAACCCACACTTAGAAGGTTCTAGACACAGCTATCCTTGGGTCCCATCAACACTTCCCCTCAAGCTGGGGAGATACCCTTGGTAAGCATGTCTACCAATTGATCGTGAATAGATATGTATGGCATACAAATCAAATTTATCTCTAATTTTTCTTTGATGAAATGATGATCAACTTCTACGTGCTTGGTACGATCATGTTGTACCAGAATATGCACAATATTAATGTTGACTTGTTATTGCAGTAAAGTTTCATCGGACCAGCCAGAGAGATTTTTAGTTCATCAATATTTTCACCCAAAATAACTCTGGGCAAGTGCGCCCTAAATTCAGCTTCAGCACTTGAACGGGCAACTGCATTCTATTTCTTACTCCACATAACAAGGTTGCCACTAATCAATGCGAAATGTCGAGAAGTCGATCTTTAGTTAGTCATTGATCCTGCATTGTTTGCATAGTCATTGATCTTCTGACCACTAGATTAAATTGTGCCCAGTCAATTTGAATTCCATAGGCATTGTAGGCAGTTCTACCAATAGTCGTGGGGCAGTGGTATCAGGATTAGAATTCATTAAGGATGAAGATCTCCCATCAAAGAAGATGAAAGATCTCCCACTTATGACATAAAATCACAAGAAAAACAGCCAGATTTGCTAGATTTAATCCTGTAAGCAATCACTCGACTCAAAAGGTGACTAATGGCTCAAGAATCATTAGTATAAAAGAATAGATTACTGTGGAAGAGAAAGGAGCAATCACACCTGGATTCGCTCTGGTATCATGTTGTATATCGAAGGAGGTCTGGTGTGCTGGAAAGTCCGCCTTCATCCCTGTGGAGAAAATGTTCTGTCATTCAAAAAGTTATTTACAAAGTGGAAAATTCTGGTATTTATACCAGACCCTGGAAGCTTCTAGACTTCTATTCCTACCAGACCCTGAGAGGTTCTAGACACAGCTATCCTCGGGAATATGCCCGTCAACAGCTTCAAAAATCATGAGGTGTCTCTAATAATTGATGTGAAACTCCTCTGGTTTTGTTTCCATTTTTTGCTCATTCTATTAGTATTGAGGCTTATACTGCGTTGTCAACGTGTTAATTAACCTGATTTCTTAATTGACCTTGTGGAGAATAAATCTTGAATATTTTTTGTAGACACTTGTAGATTGGTCTCCAGTCTCTTTTCTAGTAGACTTCTATGCTGAGTCTTCTCTTAGAATCATTAGCGTTGTCGCTAAGCCTGCCTTCAAGAACTATGGTAGTAGAGAAGCAGTACGAAGTTGTTGGGTAAGAAAGAACGCTAGACGTTAGAAGTAAGCTATTGAGCGAAGTTTAGCCCGACTAAGGCTTAGCTCATCACAATATACGCTGAGGTCAACGTATGGACATGTCAGTTCGTTATCAATTTCTTAGTTTCTAGTTTATGTTTTGAAGTAAATGTGTCAACATAGAGATTGGCTGTCAGCACCTTTTTATGTGGTTAAACAAGCGCCAACTATATGGTGTCTGGCCTTTGTTCGTGCAAAGTGCAATATTGGTTTCTCTATTTCCACTGTAATACACAAAGTTGATCTATCTCTCATTATATGGTTTCCGGGATTGCTCTATATATGTTATTTTGTACTTTCCTTTTCTGTGGGAAATTTATACAATTTGTCAATTTGTGTAAATGATCACCTTTCTGACCATTTATATTCTGTGATACTTAGCATTTCATCTTAGTAATATGCAGAATATCACCATTATTTTATCCTTTACCTTGTTGATGTAAAAGTCATCTTTTTAGCATATGCTTCTTAGTTACTTTATTTTCATAGCTATTCATTTTTTTACGTATTATGATAAATTACGTTGCTGTTTTCACGTAGTTGATTACATGTCATTTGGGTGATCCTTGTTATCACTTTACTTCTGAGATTTTGGTACTTTCTTGCAATATTAAAAGCTTTTAAATGGTGCAGTTCGTGGCATGATGTATTATAGAAAAGCCCTAATGCTGCAGAGTTATTTGGAGAGGAATAATTTTGGAGGTTCGTACATTGCAGAATGGTTTCTTTTGTGCGGCATTTGTTAGATCCCTCATCGTATTCTATAATTTCAGATCCAGAAGCTGCATACTCTCTCGATAATACAGCTGACACTCAAGGATATGAGTTGTCACCTGAAGCCCGAGCTCTGGCAGATTTAAAATTTACCTATGTGGTTACATGTCAAATTTATGGCAAGCAGAAGGAGGAACAGCAGCCGCAGGCTGCAGATATTCTATTATTAATGCAAAGGTTCGTCTACACCATATCAAGGTCATGTCAGTCTGCCATAAATATAGATAAGTGACGAATTTCTGACTTTTGGTTTTGTAGGAACGAGGCTCTTAGAGTTGCCTTTATTCATGATATCGAAACGTTAAAGGATGGAAAGCCTTATATTGAGCACTATTCGAAACTCGTGAAAGGAGATATCCATGGCAAAGACAAGGTCTCTGTTTTCTTAATTACATTCTTGAAGTCTGAGATATTACGTTTGCATTTTTCTCTGAGACATTATACTGTTATTTTTTTTCCTTTTTGATTTCCTACGTGTATCATTCACAATTTGAGGAGGTCCTCTAATTATTGGGACAGCTGCTCATCGAGGGCATATGCTTTACCGAAAATGAGAAAGAAAGAACCGGCTCCAAATTAGTTGATTCTTAGCCAGATTGGGGGGGTGGGGTTGCCGCAATTAATCTTCCAGATTCCTTTCTTTTTATTCGCCCAGTTACTGCCTCTACTATTCTTCATACTCCCACATAAACACCGCCATCCACCTGTGTTTATCTTTTTATTTTCCGTTCATAGTTTTCTAAATACGTACCTTCAAATTCTAGTCTATTGCTGCCATCGAGCTTTGTTGATCATGTGTTCTCGTCATTTTTCTGGTATTTCTCCCCTTATACTTAACTGCTCATAGACTTCCATTTATGGGCATCGACTCGTCTTTACTGCTTTTATATTTGACTTTGAGATATTTAGCTCTATATTAATCTAATTTAGTATTGTTTATTGCATCTGGAACTCAATTCGTCAGGATATGGTTTCATTTCACTTTTGCAGGAGATTTACAAGATTAAATTGCCAGGAAATCCAAAACTCGGTGAAGGAAAGCCCGAGAATCAAAACCACGCTATAATATTTACCCGTGGAAATGCGGTACAAACTATTGATATGAACCAGGTAATTTTTATTGAATTTCGATTCGATTCCTATGAAGTTATTTGTGTGAGTAAATGAACGTTTTATCATGCGGGATTTAGGTGTAATTTCATTCGTTCAATAATCTGTTACCGTTAACCTGTTTTCCTTTTTTAATATGCTTCGTTAATTTTAAGATTTTCAAATATCTGTCAAGTAGAATGAGATTTTATCCATGATTATAGAGGTTAGTCTTCCTTATCGTATATGCTTGCTAGTAATGAGGTGACTCTGACTAGAATTGTAGTTACAACTAGTATTCAAAGGATTTAAAATTATTGAACTATCATTATTGAGATATTTGTATTCCGTGTGGCGTGTGCACCATGGGGGTTCGACTTAGTGTCTATCTATAGTTCTTATCGAGGATATTTTCTTCTTACTAAACCTTGGTGAAACTGGATATATGGGATAGTATCGTTCAGGATTAAGGCTTATCTTCTGTAGAAATATTGCTTGACGGCTTTTTTATAAAGAAAACACCGAATACAGTTTCCTGATGATAGGCAAGGCTCTTAAAGGTTGACAGGTCAGGCAACATTTATTCGTTTTACAAGGGTACAATAAGAACGAAACGTAGTGTTTGGCATGACTTTATCTAAACCAAGTTCAACACGACAGGTTCAGACGAGAATTTTAAAGCTCTTAACTGCTTTCAGAAATGTATAGTTTCAGAAGGTGAATGTTCGTTGAAAGTCAGGTTGCAACTAGCATTAAGGTTTATGCAAGTATTGAAGTGCTTTTTCTATGGACACTGTAGATTCACATTTTATGTGGCTTTATGTTCAAATAAAGGCTGGATTCATTGTCTAAATATATTTAGTCTAAATATGTTTTATTTTCCCCACGTATCAGGATAATTATTTTGAAGAAGCTTTGAAAATGAGAAATCTTCTTGAAGAGTTTCGTGGTGATCATGGCCTTCGTCCGCCAACCATTTTGGGTCTGAGAGAGCATGTCTTCACTGGGAGGTATATTTGCTATTGTTCTTTTGCAGGGATTTTATTTTCTGACTATCATGCTTACATTTGCCTGTGAAACGATATGCAGTGTATCGTCTTTAGCATCATTCATGTCACATCAAGAAACAAGCTTTGTGACATTGGGACAACGTGTTTTAGCAAATCCTCTAAAGTAAGTAGATGTTTTGACCAGATCTTCGTTGTTCTTTAATGTCTTTAACATAGTATAACTCCAATGTGTACCAATTTATAGGGTGCGTATGCATTATGGGCATCCCGATGTATTTGATAGAATTTTCCATATAACAAGAGGTGGTATCAGCAAGGCATCTCGTGTGATAAACATCAGTGAAGACATTTACTCGGGTATTTTTTTAATACCGGAATGCTGTCGTCTATATGCTCAAATTTTATTCTTTTGAAACGCTTTGGCAATGCGACTTGGAAAATCTTTTGTGGAGTTTTTCTTTACTGCTCTGTTTTCTGCAAGGCAACTGCTCATTTCCATGTGTGAAATCTCTTTCAAATCTCCTTTCACTCTGCCAGATATCCGTAGCGTTCAAGATGTACGTTTTTTCAACACTTTCTTGTTGAATCACCCTCGTTTTCCATTCGTTTTGCTGGAAAAAATTTAAAGGGTCGAATTTCACACTATACGGTTAGTCTCTATGAAAAGCATCTCTTTCACTCCCAACATTCCATTTTTTTTTTCGTCCCAAAACTGTTCTTAAGGATGATCATATTTCACTCCAAATGAGTCCGATAAGTCAAATGAGACCAACCGTATAGTCTTTCACATCTCATCATTTAATTGTTGGTCATGCAAAATTAGCCTGTTTGAATTGGAGGTTCCAAACTCTTAAGCAAGAAGACATGAAATATGGAAAGTGGCTTCTATTGAAGAACATTGTAATTTCGTTCTAGCCTTGAGATTTGGCTTATGATTCTGTGGAAGAAGAGGGCTTCCGAGGTGCCATTGCATGTTACCAAAGCTAATGAGACTATTTCCACTTATTCATGTGGTGGCTTCATAATCACCAATGTTTTGTCAGTTTTTTCACACTTAAACGAAAATTTATTTCCGATTAATAATTATTTTCTATGATAGTTTTGCAATAGTTTCGTATTCACAGTTATCATTCATGTTTCTTATTTCCATCACAATGATTATTTTTTATTCTAATTGTTGAAGTTTTCCGCAGGTTTCAATTCAACTTTGCGTCAAGGGAATGTCACCCATCATGAGTACATCCAGGTAATGAAAATAATGCTTATCATGTTTCCTTCTGATTACTCATATTTCTTTCTTCTTTTTATCAAAAAGGTTGGCAAGGGAAGGGATGTTGGATTAAATCAGATTGCAATATTTGAGGGCAAAGTATCTGGGGGCAACGGTGAACAAGTTCTTAGCAGGGATGTATACAGACTTGGCCAGCTCTTTGACTTCTTCAGGATGATGTCGTTCTATTTTACCACTGTTGGATACTATTTCTGTACAATGGTATGTTTTCCTTCGGTGCATGTCAGATACCAACTTCCATTCTTTACCTGCATACAATTTAGTGAATCATGTCTAAAAAACGTTTTTGGTAAAGTTGTCTAGTCGTTTTAAATTATTAATGAGTCAAAATTCACACAGGAGAGATCTGCTGCTTTTTTACCTTTTAAATTAAACGTTAGAATTCACATTGTGCACTAATCAGTTCAAAGTTATAATAATATTACATCATTCACAGGGAATTGAGAACCTGAGCTGGGCCTCTTTCGGAACACAGAAGATAAAAAGACAATAAATCATGAATTGAGAAGTCTTGGCAATAAAGTGCCGAACATGCTCTTTGAAATGCATTTACCCTTAATAGAGCCATATTTCCACATTGACAACCGGTCTCAAAAAACTTGTGATCATTCACCTCGACCTGCCTCTTCTGAGACTTGGGAATTTCAATTAGAAATATTATGAAGAACATGAACTGATAAACACCACACGCTACAGCCTAAAGATAAACGTACTTGCATATTATCATGCATTTAGTCTTGATGAAAGTTTAGGCTATTACATGTTTATTTTACATACCAGAGAGGTGATGTCTTTGTGTGGCTATTCATTTTTCAAATAAGGCGGGTATTTGTTTTAATATAATTTGCATATCATATTTTTTACTGCTTTTCCTATGTTGTAATAGTAATTTCTGTCTCGGTGCAGTTAACAGTTTGGACTGTGTACATTTTTCTTTATGGGAAAACCTATCTGGTGAGTATGATACATCCTTTATGAGATATAAATCCCGTCTGGTACGAAGTATTTAATATCACATATGAGCCCAATTTATGTAGCTTTCCTGTAGATGTCTTACCTGTATGTTATCTCCGGTCTCTATCATATTACACCCTAGCTATAACCCTAATGTTCTTGCCAGGAATTGTTGTAACCAACTATATTTGTTGATGATTTTGTGCATCATTTTCCTCCATTATTTCCATCAAAGTTTGCTTGGTCGACTCGTCGATTTTTATTTGTGAGAATTTTTCTTTACATATCTTATTTGAACTCTTGACTTTGAACTTGGCCTATCAGTTTTCTCGGTTTTTAAAGCACATCTGCCGAACTATGGAGCTTTACTTGTTCCCTATTTACCTATATTCCTTTTTAAAAATGATCAAGGATGGCATGAACTAGACTAGAAACTGAAACTAATTTTAGTACTACCAGTTTGTCAACTGAAACGAATGTTAACATGAATTAGTGCTCTTTTTCTCTTATCCGTCACAGGGGGTTTTCTCTTCCTAATAGTTATCATTATTAAATTCAGTTTATCATGATTCAAAAATAAATTGAATCAGGTTGATGAAAATGGATATGAGACACATTGGATGTTTGTTTATTGATTAATTTCCCCAAATCTTAATTACTTGGTTTTCCTGGGGATGATGACGATGATGGTGACCGCAATGATGTTTGTTTTGTGGTTAATTCGTGTGCATGGCTGGCTTGCATATCATATATTTATTATTACTAATGACAATGCATTCGGTTGTTGTCACAATGCTTTCTACTCTCCAGGCATTGTCTGGTGTTGGTGAAGCTATTCAGGACAGAGCAGATATATTAGGGAACACTGCATTGAGTGCTGCTCTCAATACACAGTTTTTGTTCCAAATTGGCGTCTTTACTGCAGTTCCAATGATCCTGGGTTTTATTTTGGAGCAAGGTTTTTTCACGGTAAGTTTACCCATTTTCCCACTTTTGCTGGAGAATATGGTGTTGAATCGTGACCCATCGAGAAGTTGTCTTAAATCTTTCTGCAGATCTGAATTTCTTCACAATGCGCACTCTTTCTTTAATGTTTCGATTTCTTGACGTACTGAAGTTTCATTTTTCAGGCTGTTGTCACCTTTACCACAATGCAGCTTCAGCTCTGTTCTGTCTTTTTTACTTTTTCTCTTGGAACGAAGAGTCACTATTTTGGTCGAACAATTCTCCATGGAGGGGCAAGGGTACAAAGCTATTCCTTTTCCTCTTTTCTTTGGTCCTTCATCGGTGAATATTTTGAAGTGTTGACTATTGATACTGTCTTTATTGTTTGTGCTTTACTCAGTATCAAGCAACAGGAAGAGGTTTTGTAGTTCGCCATATAAGATTCTCTGAGAATTACCGGCTCTACTCCCGTAGCCATTTTGTAAAAGGGTCAGCATTCTTTGATAGATATTACTTGAAATTTCATATATTCTGACCATCTGGTAATGCTTCTGACTCCAAGTGTTCATCATGCAGAATGGAAGTTGTCCTTTTGTTAATTATATACCTGGCATATGGCTATAATGAAGGTGGTGCAATTTCGTATATCCTTCTTAGCATCAGCAGTTGGTTCATGGCGCTTTCATGGCTTTTTGCTCCATATTTGTTTAATCCTTCCGGGTTTGAATGGCAAAAGTAGGACTGACAACTTAACTTCCTTTCCATGCATGTATACTGATCACATATCCTGATCATCAATTTTCGTTATTTCCGATAGGGCGGTGGAGGATTTTAAGGACTGGACAAATTGGCTTCTCTATAGAGGTGGGATTGGAGTTAATGGGAAGGAAAGCTGGGAAGCATGGTGGGATGAAGAAATGGTATGCACATCTTTCTCTCACATCCTTGAATGGTTTGATTGACAGGTTTTAAGATATTCGAGTTGAACGGTTTTATTTTCCCACCCAGGCACATATCCACACGCTGAGAGGAAGAATACTGGAGACCATATTGAATTTAAGGTTCTTTATATTTCAGTTCGGCGTGGTGTACAAGTTGCATGCAACTGGATCTGATACATCATTAACGGTGACATTTTATATTTCTTTGCCCATTTTATTTTTTAGGCGATTAATGTTGTGTTTTCGCTAACGGTGACTGTCCTGCTACCTCTGAGCTGGTCCTCTTTATATATATTTATATATATAATAAGAACGTTTTTATGATCGTAATTTCATGAGGGTGGTCAGTGGTACTGCATGTGCAGATGAAGCAATCTGAACGTGGGGATTTGTGTCAGTGGTCTTTAAGAGTTTGAGATTACATATATAAATGAGCCTATCTATTTTGCTTTGTTATTCAAATTTACTGAGTAAATAGCGTTCTATTTACTCCGCATGCTTGAGGCTTATTCAGTTGTTTCAAATAACTCAAGCATTAAAGGAGTCTTCGAAATGCCACCTGGGTGTCTCAAAAATTAGAATTCATTGAGGTTTTAGACGAGGTCGTGTTCTTCCTTGCTGTTCAACGCTTGCAATTGTCATGTACTCTCCGGAAACACGATTCTTCCTCCCTCCACAGACAAATTTTACTACTCATGGAGATGATGTTTACCCAATCGATTTCTTATCTCTTTTCTTTTTTTTTCTCCCTTTTTTTCTTTGATTATGCTCATTTTCCCTCTGACCCAGATGCTCACAGTGATTTATTTGTATGAGGGACAAGCATTGGCTTCTTTGTTTTAAGAAAAAAAAACTGATCGGAGATGTCACGCTCAATGAGACATTGAATATTTTATTTCAAGTGAAGAGACCCTTTTTCCACCAAAATCTCGACATAATCTTCCCTTTTTTTCTCATATTTTTTCTGTACAGGTATATGGCCTATCATGGGTGGTACTGGCTGTGCTGTTCATCCTCTTTCAGGTCTATAATATGCCAGAAACTTCGTAAAGATCCAAGATTATCGACGCAGACACATCTCTCGATGCATTTCCTCTTATGCAATTTGTTTCATCCCTGTGATCGTCAGGTGTTCAGCTTCAGTCAAAAGGCGTCCGTAAATTTCCAGCTCCTGCTGCGCCTTATTCAAGGCGTCTCCTTCATGCTCGCTTTCGCCGGAATAGCGGTGGCCATCGTGGTTACAGATCTATCCGTGCCCGATATCTTTGCCTGCATCTTGGCATTCGTCCCCACCGGCTGGGGAATTCTCAGCGTGAGTAATAAAATATCTGCTTTGTTTCTCCCACGCATTGTCTTATTCATCTATCTGCCATCGGGTTTCCTCCCCAGTTTCTTTTCGTTTGGCTTTACAACGAGCAGGGTGAAGTATATTATGTGGACTTGCTTGGTAGTTGATCTCCGCAATGAGTTTTCGACTTTCTTAGCCATTAATCGCGTTGACTGGTAGGCGAAAAGAAGAAAATTGGGTTTATTGTTTCAAACTTCTTTCATTATTCGTTTTATAACTAGAAAAGGGGACATGATATCCCGAATCGGCTGATCGGCTGATCTTGGGGATGAATCCGGAATACCCATCATTTCTTTCTTCTTGTTGTTGTTGTTGCTGGAAGAACAATCCTTTATGCCGCTTTCAGAAGGTGCTATAAATAAACCCTAGTTTCTAAAAGAGAAGATACCCCAATAATCCATCAAAGAAACGAGAGCTGCTGGCCACTGTTGCACACCTGGGTGGCTGTACTCTTTCTATGATTATTATTATTATTATTATTATTATTATTCTTATTATTATTATTATTAACTCAATTATACAACATTACTGATAATCCTGTTTTCCTTCTCTTTAATCTTGATAATCGTTTCTTTTATTCATGATTATCTTCTGGTTGTTAACAACCGATTTGGTATTATATTATTTTAGTTTGGGGAGATGTTGTATCATATTTTTGTTGTTTCTAAGATTTGGTATTACATTATACGACATCTATCATTTTGTTTTTTGCTAAAAGCGCAAGTAACCAAAAGAAAAACGTCGTCGTCATCGTTGTTGTAGATCGCTGTGGCGTGGAAGCCGTTAATGAAGAAACTGAAGCTGTGGAAATCGATCCGCACCCTCGCACGGCTCTACGACGCCGGGATGGGCATGTTCATCTTCATCCCGATCTTCGTGGGCTCGTGGTTCCCCTTCGTCTCCACCTTCCAGACCCGGCTTCTCTTCAACCAGGCATTCAGCCGAGGTCTCGAGATCTCCCTCATCCTCGCTGGAAACAACCCAAACACCGGCCTATGAGCACAGACTCCACTCCCACTTTGACTCCAACACCCAGTCCTCCCCCTCCACAACGACTTGGGAAGAGGATTCTTCGCGTTCATCGGGAACTCGAGCCAAGCGGGCGATTTGTTTCTTTGAAACGCCATCTGGAACTGTGCTTGATTTTGCGGAACGCACTCATCCGTTACCCTCTCACACGCTCGAGACGGTCCAGTTATTAAGGTTATTAAGTTTTGAAGATGCTCTCTACTCTAATCTAATCTAATCTAATCTAATCTCTCGTCGAGATAAATCCCTAACTCTGGACCGATGCTGCTCTCGTTTTTATACCACATGGTTGACGACGTCCCTGGTCAGCTTGTCCGTCCGTCCGTCTGTCTCTCCTCGCAATGAATGCTCCACCTTTCCGCGGCGTAGGTCTTTATATTTTATACGCAGAGGCGGACCCATTTAATAAAATCTGAAAGGCCCCGGTCATCATTACCTCGGCAGCCATGAATAGCAAGTAATAAATAAATAAATAAAAAAGGAGGGATATCTCATCTCATCTCATGGTGCCCACATTTTATAAGCAGTCCGAACAGCGTCAACAGCATTAAATTAGAAGAAAGAAATGAAGCAAGATCGGGGGGAGGGAGTGATGATTGATGATGGTCCAGACCCAAAGAATAAACGAGGGAGAGGATGACACGGGAGAGCACAGTTTAGGATTGTTTAAGGTTTTCATCCTTCTGGGGTGGGGCAGGCAAATAGATAGAGAGAGAGAGAGAGAGAGAGAGAGATACGAGGGAACGGGGTGTTGTCCCCCACCCCACCCCCCTTTCAGCCAGGACTCTCTTTCTTTCTCTTTCTCTCTCCTCAGAAGCACTTCCTGTGGACAATTGCCGGGCCCGACTCGTCGTACTCCGCCTTCGAGATCCACATCTACACAGAAAGAAGCACACCCACCTTGAGACATCATCTAGAAAAGAGGGGAGGCGTTGTTGAAGAGAGAGAGAGAGAGAGAGAAGAATTGATTTAATGTTGATGTGCGTCCTCACTCACCTGCTGGAAGGTGCTGAGAGAGGCCAGGATGGATCCGCCTATCCAGACGCTGTACTTCCTCTCGGGCGGGGCCACCACCTTGATCTTCATGCTGCTGGGGGCCAGCGCCGTGATCTCCTTGCTCATCCTGTCGGCGATGCCGGGGAACATGGTGGAGCCGCCGCTCAGCACGATGTTGCCGTACAAGTCCTTCCTTATGTCGACGTCGCACTTCATGATGGAGTTGTAGGTGGTCTCGTGGATACCGGCGGCTTCCATCCCGATCATTGACGGCTGGAAGAGCACCTCCGGGCAGCGGAAACGCTCCGCGCCGATGGTGATGATCTGCCCGTCGGGCAGCTCGTAGCTCTTCTCCACGGAGGAGCTCGTCTTGGCCGTCTCGAGCTCCTGCTCGTAGTCCAGGGCGATGTAGGCCAGCTTCTCCTTGATGTCCCGCACGATTTCCCTCTCGGCCGTGGTGGTGAACGAGTACCCGCGCTCGGTGAGGATCTTCATGAGGGCGTCCGTCAGATCACGCCCGGCCAGATCAAGGCGGAGGATGGCGTGCGGCAGCGCATATCCTTCGTAGATTGGAACCGTGTGGCTGACCCCGTCCCCCGAGTCCAGCACAATACCTATTCATTCACACACCGCCATAAGCTTCCGTCGTCCATCCATCGAGACAGATCATCAAGACAATGCCAAACCAGAGCTCAAACGAATGAAACCCTTTCTAATCTTTATAAACACTGACACAGTAGGCTTACTTTTCCTGTTATGAGCAAGAACAGCTCGCATTGACTTTAACAGACCAGGGGATATTTAATCCATTATACTTCATAGTTGAAGTCAAATCATAGAGATCAAGACTACAATCCCAAATTCAATATATATATATATATATATTATTTTACTTTTTCTGGCAAAAAAAAAACATTTCAAATCTTCGAAGCAAATCCTAAAAATGAAAAAAAGGAGAACAGGAGTTCCATAAATGAAGAAAACATAAACTTGGTTCACATAAGTAATCCTTGAGAGACTTCAGATGTACAAGAATACTGAGACAAATATACACAAAAGCATTAATGACAAGAGCTCCTACTTCAAGATCAAAAACAGCCAAGTACACACAATTTCAGATCAATATGGCTACAGACCCGGAGTGATAGATTTTCAATACCTGTTGTGCGACCACTGGCATAGAGAGAGAGAACGGCCTGAATTGCAACATACATAGCAGGAGTGTTGAATGTCTCAAACATGATCTGGGTCATCTTCTCACGATTGGCCTTGGGATTGAGGGGAGCCTCAGTAAGGAGCACTGGGTGCTCTTCCGGGGCAACACGCAACTCGTTGTAGAAAGTGTGATGCCAAATCTTCTCCATGTCATCCCAGTTGCTGACAATCCCGTGCTCAATTGGATACTTCAGGGTCAGAATTCCACGCTTGGATTGGGCCTCATCCCCAACATATGAATCCTTCTGTCCCATGCCAACCATCACACCAGTGTGACGAGGGCGACCCACTATGCTAGGAAAAACAGCCCTTGGGGCATCATCTCCAGCAAATCCAGCCTGAAAAAAAAGGACACCAAGGTAAGTTTATTGCACATGATTCTGCAAAGAAATTTCGCTCCATATTTCAAGACATCCGCACCATTGAAACTTTTCCTCGGTCTTCTTGGGCTCCCCATTTTCATGAATATTTCAACAGTGACGATACCCATATTATGCTGTGGATACTATAGCAGGTGCGCATTAGACCTCTCGTACGTGTGTGAATCGAACCAGAAACGTATAGCATATAACCCATAATTTTTTTAACGAGATAAGACGTTTTATTGTGGATTAACTTTAGTACCATAAGAAGATAGCAAAAGCCGGGAAGATGAATCCCTGAGTAGTTACCTTGACCATTCCGGTACCATTGTCGCACACAAGGGGTTGAATATCATCAGCATCAGCCATCTCTTACGTCTGAAAAGGAGAAATCTTCAACGTAAATGCGGAGGCACGAAAAGGTAATAAAAAAATGCATGCGTAGATTAACCAAAGCATCTACTCCTGGGGAGAGCCGTACAAGATTCAGTCTCATATCCAGGTTTACTCCGAAACCACACTTATCGGTAAATACTCGGAAGGAGAAAAATGAATGAAAACATTAAATCATAAGCTTATGAATGAAAAAGGTGTAACCAATAAGTGATTAAAAAATCAAGGGATTGTTTTCCAGATTATGAAAAAAAAAATACCCAGCGTGGACACCCTCAACGCATTTTTATGGCTAGGATTCTTCACTATAGGATACGTGTGTCAAAACCATCGTAGCAGCAGCTTTGGCGAATCATCTTGCGCGTGAAAGATAATTGAACAAAAACATAGAAGACAATAAAAGATCAAAACCTACGGAAAGATGATAAACTCAGATCTGCGAGCAGCACAGCAATGAGAAAAGAGATGCAGGAAAAAAAAGCAGACTCAATCGTCAAGAGTATCTTGAGCCAATGACGACGAATAGCGAATCGCGTCGCCAGCATTATTCCCGCACCGCTTTTGATTCAAAAAACAAGTGCACACAAATGCGCGCTCTAGCCCCAATGTGGCCACATTCCATCCGCCTAGAGCAGGAAACGGCACATTGTCAGGACGTCGACGCACCAGCCGTCTGACCAGACAATCGAATCACAAAACCTAGGTCTCAATAAAAACAAAGAAGAAACAGAAGGAGGATCTGCAAACACGGGGAAACCAAACATTTTCCTCCTCGACCTCTACGAGAGGAGCATAAGCATCGAGAAACGAACAACGACAGCGGCCCCCGGGGATCGGCACAGAGCGGAGATCTTGCTCGATCCATCTCAACCAACGAAGAAAACATCAAGAGAGAGCGGATGCAAACCTCGGGGTGAAACCCTAGCTCGGAATCAACCTTGCCTGGAGGAGCAGCCCCCGCAGCGTCTCTTCGCTTCCTCGTCGCCCTGTCCAACCCCACGTATTGTCTTCTCACCCCGCCTCGCTGTTTAAAAGGAGGAGAGAGAGAGAGAGAGAGAGAGGTGGGGGAGGTTTTCTCGGAAATGAAATGGAAATCTGGGGCAAATGAATTTCTCCTTCCTTCCAAATGAAACGCAAGGCGGGGGAGACGCGATCTGGGCCGTCCGTTTCAATTATGCGGACCGTCCCCCCCCCTTCCTCCCTCTCTCTCTCTCTCTCTCTCTCGTGTGGACAACTCGGCAATTATGTGAAAATTAATATCCATATATAAAAAGAAGAATTAAAAGATAATATCATAGAAAAAGTTCTTTACGATTTTTTTAGAATACTTTCCCTAATATTTTTTTAGGTTATCTAATAATTAAAAAACTAAGGAATGTTTCAAAATCCTCTGATATTTTTATAAAAAGCCATCTAATTTTTAAACAAGAACCAATAAGAAACTTTTAATAAGTTCTCTAATATATATATATTTAAATCTAATAATTTAAAATATGCTATATATTTTTATAAAAATCATTAAGAAATTTTTAAAAAAATCTCTGTGAAAATTTATTTTAAAATAGAAATTTTATTTATAAAAAAACTAAAATATTAATTCCATAAAAGGTAAAAAAAAAATTTAAAAAAATTAAGATACTAGCCTTACGTTCCCTGATTTATTTCTTCTCTATTGGTAAATATCTCCGATTAAAATCCCATCTCCGGAATTTTTAAGTACGTAGAATCCATTTTTAGGAAATTTGTACTCCTGATCTTTAGCGCATATTTATCGGGTTCGGCCCATTTTCCCCTGGTTTAAAGGGAAGGCCCGAAATAAAATTCTGGCCCGGCCCAAATCGAAAATGGTCCAGGCTCTATTTGTGTGGCCCCTAAGACGCCCGGCCCGTTTATTGGCTCCTTCACAAATCCCTAACGGGTAACGGCTTTCATCCCCTCTGTTATTGTTGTCTTCTTCCTCTCTTCGCTCCCTCTGTGGAGATGTCCCCATCGTCCAGCTTCCTCTCCCCCGCGAAGATCGCGTCGTAGGAAGGACCGATGATCCGCCGGCGAACTTCGTGTTCCCTATCTTCGAGCACGTCCACCGCCCTTTTTCACAGCACTGCGGCGCTGGACCGCCGGCGGGGGAACCAGTGGAACCCTGTGAGACTCGCTGAGTACTTCGTGCCATTTCGTAATGTAGCCTCCTCTAGTATTATTTGGTTCTTGTGTTCTTGGTGATTCGTAGATCGTGTGAAGTAATCTGGTTTGGTTAGGGGCGTCTTATAAATAGGTGCAGAATTGAACAAACTGTGATGAAGTTTTTTATGCTTTTTTTTGCTCTCATATGGCATCCTTTTCTTCATTGCCCTTTTTTCTGGAAGGTGCTCGTTTTGTTCATCACTCGTCACCCTGATGTTGTCTTATTCTCATGTCAAACGTCGTCGCCCAGAGTTATGTTATTAATTAAATTTATTTTTTGGTATGTCACTCTATTTGTGTATGTCATATAGTACCGATAGAAGTAGTCAACTTGAACTGTTTTATGTTTTTTCTTGCTTTAAATTTAATTTCTTGATTCTTCGGCAGGTAAAAGTCACTAAGACAACAAAACCTGATTACGGTTTGCTAGACAACTCATAAAGGAAATTTAGCTCGTAGGATTCATCTTCATTGCGGACGAAAACCACCATGATCGTTTCTCCTTCAAGATGGCTGCCTTGTATGCTCTACTTAGTTTACTATAATCGTAGCTGAAAATTGCTGATATAAAAGTTTGTCATCATAGTGACTTAGTGATGGCAGTCCTCAATTTGTCCACAACATTCTATATAAAAAATACTCCAGTCCTTTTTTTAAAAGTTCTAGGTACAACAATTTGGCTCAATTCATTCTCTAAACTGCGAAGCATGATTCAGAGACTGACATGTCTATTGTGACCCCCCAGACTCATGCCCAAATTTTCTCAATATGTTTTCTTGCCTTATGCTATTTCTTGATTGACCTTGTGTCTTTGCTGATTTATTCTGCAGAGATTCAACATCTACACAAAGAGATTGAGAAGGATGGAAGCGAAACAGACATTGTTACGTAATGTTAGCAAGTATGCAGAGTATCTTTTTCAGGTTATTTCTGTTCCTGTGGCTAAGTAGCTCGTTAGAAATAATTTTAAAATACTTTTTCTTTAATGAGATGGAATAAGCTTGCACCCTTTTTGTGGTGCTCCATCCACCAAGGTTTTTGGTTCATTTCACTCCTCTTTCTTTCACAGCCTTTGTCTAAATCGCGATTTACTTATTTTTTCCAAAATAGACATTGATTTTATATTCTTTGTGCCATTTATTGCCTCAACACTGTGATCATTCATGATATTTCATCTCGAAAACGTTTTCAGATATGTTACAAGGGAGAACACGTTCGGATGAGTTTTCTGCTTGATTTTTCTTTCTGAAATGGAACTTACTCAACATTCAAGTGGATTCAGCCATTTTCCTCTTCTTTTCATCAAAAGTTGTGGATGGAGCATGTGCATACTCTTCAGTTCATTTGCTGCATAGCAGTGTTTCATGCTCCTATTTGGGGGAAAAGGCAAAACAATGATATGAGTCTCTGATATAGTAGAGATGCACAAATTGGACGAGTAAATAATGGCCCGTAATTCCTTGGTCACAACTCCGTAAATAATGGCCCTAATTGGACGAGTAAACCCCTGGTGGAATTTTTGTGTTACACCCATTTGTCTTATCTTTTAATGTATCTAATTATGAAATCCTCTTCCTTAGGCTTTGGAAAGTCAACGCCCTGATGCAACCTTCTAGGTTGCCTGCCACTTGAGAGAGAGGATGAAGGGAGAACAGAAGAGAGAAGTTGAGAACCTCTGAAACTCAAAAGCTCACCAAAAGGAACTGGATTTCTCATAGGAAGAACCATGAATTCCCAATATTCCATAACTCTTTTCTTCTCAAACTCCAGGGTATTCAGTAGAGTTAACGAATATCAAACTTGCAAGAGTAGAAGCTCTGAAATACGCAATTATCTCAATTAGCAAACCCTCGCTGGGTTCACTGCTAACAACAAAACATTCCAAATTGGTTGCATTTGACTTTGGCAACTACCAGTATGTTGAGTCTCTTGCCACACTTTGCCTTTTGTTCACACCTTTACAAATCCCATCACTCGAGCCTTCCAGCCTCAATGCGGCCTGCATTACATCTGTATATCATTAATGGCATAAACATGTTTTCTGATACAAAACATGATGTAAGATGCACACAAAGAGATGAGGGTATTTGTATGTTTGTCACTTGTTTAATACTTCAATTTCTTAGGCAATTGAGCTGCGTGAGGCATTTCAAACTTTTCTTAGGCAATGTATTTGATGTTTGATCTTCTCCTGTGCAATTGCTTCGAATCAATCCTTGAGGGGTAAGGGGTAGCCTGAATGCAGCACCCCCCCCCCAACCCCCAACCCCCCTCTTCGCATAATTGTGTTCTATTGTTCTATTATAAGGTAAAGAAAAGTGTATGATGTACTAATCTACTAATCTGTCTGATAGTAAGAATCTAGCTTCGGTTCAACTTTTCTTTATTCAGGCACTTCTCGTGGTTTGTTTCAGGGAACTGAACTTCAATTATATAATAAGATTTATCCGCTGAGGATTGCTGTATTATGCTTCCCGTGCCACAGTTGTGCATTCTCTCTTTTTCTCAATGATCATGTGGCGCTACCCACTTTCCGGAAAAACATTATAATGCTCTTTTATTCATGAACCTTGGATTAGCCTTGCTCAGCTCTCACCTTTGGATTGCTCGTTTCAACATTCTAATGTGATACCTGTACCTCGTATAGGTTTTTTTAAGAGCTCACAGAACATCTGCACTTCCCTCCCCTTATTTTCTTTCTTGAATGACAGTGGTACCATCCACTTTCAAAAAATGAAAAGTAGTTAGTTTACACTTTGCCCTAGATAGAATAATCTGGATCGTTATCTTTCAATCAACTAAACTAGTATAAACTTTGAATAGATATAGCTTGTAAGAGATAACAACATTATTCAAGGAGCAAATTTTCCGAATGATTTCTGATTAAATAACTGTCTTTATGGTGTCTTTGTTAGTGACTTCTTGAACTACGCCCTTTGGCAGTTTTAAATCGCTTATTTTTACCTGTCAGAACATATTGTCATTCTCTGCCTAAAAGAGTCCCTCTGTTTCTCCTACGAATTGACTGCAGAGCTGGAAGTATGATGATGATCGAGGTGCTTCAACTAATTCATCATGGTACGAACAAGAATATTGGGCAAGATTCGCTAAAACGAATGGTTCTGGTCCTCAGAAATCTCAGTGGGATACCTATAGGAACCGAAGTAAGAAGTGTTTATTTTCCGTCATTTTTTTAAGAGCGAATTGACCAGTGACATATAGAAAAAATGTCTAGATAAGATCGGTTTCTAGTCTGCTTCTGGTCCAGTGCTATTGTAATATCTCCAGTTCATGCTGCATATAGATCTCTGATTCTGATATGCCTGAAGTGCAAGTTAGTTGTCAGAAAAATAAGCTAAATGAATAAAAAACAAATAAAAGTGTAGCCTCCCTGACATTCCATAACAAATATCTAAATCCCTGATTTCATCAGAAAAAATCAAGTGAAAAGCAATGACAGAAACTGGATGAAAGTGTTGTATTGGAAACTTTTCACATTTTAGGTACTTTCATCTTGTCTAAGCATAAATTTTATGAACCTTGGTTAGGGAAGGGACGTTTTCAGTTCTGCTTCAGCGATGATGAAGAAATCAAAACTGAATTTCGGTCATCGTTTGGAGCAAGGCAGGGGTTTTACTGGTCTTTCAGCGATAAAGAGAACGTCCACTGCGGTTATTCATCAGGGTATGAGAATCGGAGAGATTCATCATACTGGAGATACAAGTCTGAACAAGACGAAGATGATACTTCTCCAGAAGTGAACTTAGCTTCTGAGCGACTAGCGCTTGGACTGAGTGCTTCAGGTCCTTTAAACCTTGCAGAAGTTAAAGAAGCGTAAGCTTTCTCTTTCTCTTACTTTGAGCTCTTTGTTTCAAGATTGCCTTTTGCATTCTGTTGACTCATGCACCTGTATGAAAATTATGAACACCATTTTCCTTTCAGATTTCGTGCCTGTGCTTTAAGATGGCATCCTGATCGCCACCATGGTTCTTCAAAGGTACTTTGGTTTCTTTGATCTGTTTTTTTTCATTTAGATAATACCAACGTATAATCAATCAGCTCTCAAGAAGACCCTTTCTACGGTAGTACCACATTTTTGCTCTATGACGGTGTGGTGAGTCCGAGGATTACAACATCTTTAAAGTCAAGGAAGAAAGTCTTTCCTCAGTTATGCAGAAATTTCTGCCCTCTCTGCTGCACAGCTGAGATAGCTAAAGATCCAGTTTGCATTAGGGCATCACACCACAAAGTTGTCTAGTTTTAGCTATAGAATTTTTTTTTGGCTTAAAGGTCCAGTAGCTACGAGTTGAGCAAGATATTGACCCCAGATTCTACTGTATAGTGTCAGATAATATTCAAGTTTGAAAGTTGCCGGAAGCCTTCCCAGCATATTCATTCCTATCTTTTGACTATTGAAGCATTCAGTCCCAAATGATCACTTGGTTAAAAACCCGTTTCGATCATCTTAGTAAAATCTCAATAAGATGTATCTGAAATAGTGATTCAATGTGATGAAGCCATTGTAATCAAATCTAACAATAAGGATTACTAGTTATTTTGGGCATGTGCCTGCTATGATTTATAAGGTGACGGTGTTATGAAATGAATTCTAACCGACCAACCCTTTTACCTTCCACACCCTCCTGCCTCCTGACACTCAAAGATGGCTCTTGGACAGAATGCAACCCCCCCACTCCAAAAATAAAATAAAAATTCTGGGAACCAATTGTACTTCCATGTCATCCAGTGTTTTTTAACTTTGGCAGGTTGAAGCAGAGGAAAGGTTCAAGAGTTGCCTTGCTGCATATCAATCCTTGAGTGAAAAGCTAGCTGCAGGCTAAAGTGAGCATCCTGTATTTTTTAATTAATCTACTTCCATGTCTCAGATGCGATTTGAGCTAAATCCTTACGATGCCTTTGGCAAGTAGACCACAATATCCATGGATAGATGCGGTGTACCTATCAATAGATGCCTGAAAAACCTCCTCTCAAGGATGTCATCCATGCAAAGCATTCCCCTCCTGATGGGCTTCCATCCCAAATTTGGAAGGTATTCACAGACCCACCTTGTTTAATGTTGGCTTTCTGGATCATCCAAGTTTTGTCAGTTCTTCCGTTGAATAAATCATCCAATACATGACGGATTCGAATGTTGTGTTGAACACGTGGTTTTTGAACCTTTTCTGAGGCTGGCCAGCCTTCTATTTGACTACTTTTTATATTCTTCATTATCTATTCCCGTTACCTTAAAACAGATCATGGCTGATTCTGCTCAAAATTCTGTAGAAAAATAGCACAAATTTAGAGAAAATATTTGTCCTCCCGTTGAGTTGATTGGAAGGATAATTTAGCCTTACCTATGTAACCAATGGATTTCAATCAGGGCCCAGAAGCCCAGATGTATATCCGCTCTCCACCATTCTTTAGACTGAACAAGAGTGATCACAGATGACCAATTGGATGCGAACAATGGTAGGTCTATGAACCAGGCAAGGACTCAGGAGGAGCTGTTGGAGTGAACCCCTTTATGCAGGAAATATCTAGCGGATTAAAAAAGCCCATAGAATGCAGTAAAAACTTTATAAATATCCCCTCGAATATTGGGCCTCGCCCATGAAAGCCCTGCTATTGGGAAGCAGAGTGATCAGACACCAAAATCTCACAGATCATCTTCATCATTCTAAGACAGCAGCTATCTGATCAGAGCTACGCTGAATACAAGTCAGCACTATTTTAGTCCAGTTTATTGATTATGCTCCTGGCTTCATTTCAAGCACATTATTTCTTTTAACTAATCAATAGAATCTCAAGAGATTTGCATAGCCTTGATTTAATTTTTTTTTCCCTTGAGAAATTCAACAACTGTAGCCACAGGAGCTTCTAGTTGCTCCTATCTCGAGGCTCATACATCTGTTCATGTGTCATCTCCTGTTGGGTCTATCGGCACATACATGGATGAAGATGGTATCTTTGTACCCCCGGGTTATTCTGATCTTATTGTCGATATATCTGAAACAAGTAAATGATGAATTAAATCAGAGTATTAAAAATAAATGCACATTATTGGCTTCGGAGTAGGGGTGAGCAATGCTTACAGCAGTTGCATGCTGTAGCTTCTTTTAACATCCAGGAGAAATCTTACGGAGCCAACCATGATTGCCCCATCACTCATCGTGATATCATATGAGTCGTCAGATTTTCTGCTGAGATTCAATTAAAAAAGGAAAAAAAAAGTGTAAGATTCTGTCACCACTCTCTGATAGAAGCTCCATTATTTTCCCAAAAATTCCATTCTCTAATTCTTCCCACCGAACCCAACAGATATGGCTCCAAGTCCTCAGGAAGACTCACACAAGGCTGCCGTATGTGCAGAGCTTGAAGCCGGGAAAGATGTCAACCAAATTCTCCACTCTTCCACTTCCCCTGAAGATCTGAGATGAGGTAACCCTCGTCATGATGACTAAATAAAGCAGTAGGCAGCACCTGGCCACATTGGTCAACCCCCGGAATGGAGTAATAGAGGTGGATTTGGAGGGCTCACCTGAAGACCTTTGAGACCTGCGGCGGCAGCCTCTGGCAGACTTTCCTCTATCATCTACAAGGTGAAATCACAAACCAGATTAGTCATTGAAAGGAAGATCAATCTCAAATCCAGATACAACTACGTTGGCTTCCTACTCCCAACTTTTTTTTAAAAAAAAAGCCAGTGAGAGGAAGGAAACATGGTGATCAGTGCCAGGAAAGGGAAGAACCTGGGAAGCCCAAAGCAGCTGCCATTCACCTTCCAACAGTGCTTCCTCTTCTTCACTTGTTCTACGGCTACTGAGGGAGATGAGCTCATCCATGGCCTAATATCCACAAAGAACAGTCGCCACATGCTACAACGGGCAAGTGGAAAGAAAGAAAAGCATCTCAGCAGCTATCGATATTACCTCTTTTACACCGTCACCAGTTGAAATCGCCGACAGTAGTCTCTGCCTGGGCTCCGTCCTCTTCTGCAGCACAAACGTGGTGCCCTGGGACATGAGGGAGAGATGAAGTCAACGCCACCGTTCTAACCCCAAACCCATCAAACTGAAGCAACGATGATGGTCAAACTGGTGCGCAGAGGAGTGAACCAGGACCGAGGAGGGGTTCTCAACACCTTGTTTCCTCTAGAGATGCGGATGTTCCCAGTCTGAGAGAGATAGGTGGTGTCAAGCCATCCCTTGGCTTCATCTCCAAGAAGCCGAAAAGGAACGGGGTATGGAACCTTAAATGGCAAAGCTTTGAAGCTAAAAGCTGCCCGGTCAAACCTGAAAAGGATGCGCACTCCATCCTTGATCGTCGCTTCTGCCTGCAATAAGAACAAAAAGATAGCTCTATCTATATATCTAGAGAGAGAGAGAGAGAGAGAGAGAGAGAGAGAGAGGTGGGATTTCCCTTTTTATCTAAATGCTTGCTGATGGAGGCCAGAGGAGAGGATCTGATTATACTGAAAAAGGGGCATACCTCTACTTTTAGCTCACCCACTGCATCTGAGAACCGCACGATGTTAGATACTCTTGGATCGCCTGATCTCAGATAGACCTCCTGAAAGACTAGAAAGCCATCGAACCCCACGAATGTTCTCTGCAAGAAGTCAACTCCTTCAGTGAACACCATGCTTCTGATCATTCTAGTATTTTATACAGATTGCGCTCCCTCCGGTAATTCATATTTTATTAAGTTTGCTCCACCTTCAGACATCAAATTATCTTACTAGTTCTAAAGATTATTAGAGATGTCTATCTCATCATCTATCAGCTACGAATCCATCTTCGACGATCCTTTTTGAACTGCTTCCAGTGTTTCTCCACCTGATTCAAGCATGCCACCCAGCTCGGAGAGACCCAGGATGAGGGTTTGACCGAGGGTGAATCCTCCTTTATGTGGATATTTACCCTACGTAGATATACTTTTTTCAGACAAAAAAGGAAGATTATCTCCTCTTTTGCCATGAGTTCTATCAAGACATCTTCCCTGTCTATGTGTCAAATGGTGCAAAAAAATCACAACAAAACATGAGAGAGAGAGAGAGAGAGAGAGAGAGAGAGAGTTATTCATGGATCAATGGGAGATGGTAGTGAGTTCAAGCAAGAACCTTACTTGAATAGGGGATGCCGTTCCAGGCCTAGTAGTGAATATAAGTTGCCAACGGCCCTCGATCAAGCTGGAGCTCGTCTACAACCAGCAATGGCAGCATAATGATCACACATTTGCACAGAATTTCAAGACTTGTGGGGTAGAGTTCTTACTGATAACTCTCGATCAATATCTTAAACACGGCAGCGGCAAGGAATACCAAAACAAATAAGGTTAAATCTGATAGAGAAAAACCATGGATGTTCTTCGTACATGCACAGATGATTTGGTGTACAGAACACAAACAGGCTCTGATTAATTCAGTTTATTAGATTTCTGATGAGCCTACTGCGCTTAGAATGTGCCAAAACCCCTCAACTTTTGTATGTCTCAATACCCCCGTGGAGGGAATGAAGGAGTGAATCTGGGAGGGAATGGTGGAGGTCAAGTGCCCAACAAATGTGTGGCTTGGAGAGTGGATCAGCAAACATTGCGGCTGTGGATGCCACAAGTCAACAGTTCATTGCCCAAACGGGAGAAGTCAACGATACCACTGTTAGAAGTGAAAAGGAGCAGGAAGAAAATGGCTCACAGGTTCTGGCACGCCTTTGACATGTTCCAGGTCCTTCACAGCTTGGTCAACTTCCTGTGAAGGCGGGAGCCACCAGACTGGTCATGCACCTCGAGCGACGAGGGCAGAAGAGCGGGTGAGAGAGAGGAAGGGAGAGAGAGAGAGAGAGAGAGAGAGAGAGAGAGGAGAGTGCCTTGAGCTGCTGGGAGGTTGCAGAACGGCCCCGTCCCTGGACGCCAAGAAGCCCCTCGATGAGTCGGACCTCGAGATCGGTGAAGGCTAGCTCGCCCTCCCTCTCCGGCGCCCCCACCGCCGCAGAGCACGACAGAGGGAGAGGAAGGAGCCTCTTCCTAGGGCAGGAATGGCCGAATGACAGAGGAGGACGCCACCGTCTCCCGCAGCAAGGAGGAGCAGGCGGCGACGCAGCGTCGCCAGCGTATAGACCGACCGGCAGCCTCAATCTGGCCGCTCCCACCGCCATTCCCGAGATTCTTCGGCCAACAGCGCCGCCGCCGCCGCCGCCGCTTCTCCGATGCGGCGATCGGAGATGCTTATGCCGAATTCCGGCCACCGAGGGATTCCTTCCGGCGCCGCCGCCGCTGAATCTACCTCGCTCGATCAGGAGGATCAGGGGAAGGGACGATGGCGGGAGTGAGGAGGGCCAGTCGTTGGACGGGCCCCCACCAAAGCTTGGCGGCTGACTATCCTGCTGCCAGCTGGCACCCCAGCCTTCTGCCGCGGCAAACCCCTAACCCCCCCCCCCCCTTCTCTCTTCCGGGCCAGATAAGCTTCTCCAAGCCTCTCCCGCTATAAAATGGGGGGGACTCTATCCTCTATAAGACAGAAGGAAGGAGACTTTCGTCTACAGGAAAAGGGAAGCTTCTGAGCGAGGAGTGCTTAGAAAGAGCTGAAGAGGCTACGATGCGACGAAAGCGAGAGAAGAGTTGGCGGTAGGTAGAGAGAGCTAGAAGCTGAGAAGATGAGAAGAGAGGTCGTGTTGGGTTCTTCTCCCTCCTATGTCCTTTCCTCACTACAAGATCTTAGTGAGTTCTTAAAGTGATGTAGAGGACTATTCAACATCTTAGAGTGACAACTAAAGTCGATCTCAGGCGAGAAAAATGTGAGAAAGCTAGAGTCCCCCATGACAAACTGGTGTCAAAGCGTGCTACTGCTGGAAATAGCAGCACCAAAGATGTGATGAAGCCAACAATGATAGAGGCTCTAGGCCCTTCAAGAGTATCTTGGGCTAATGATGTTGATGTGGCAGAATTCAAAACTTCTGTAGAAGCTTTGATAGCAGCAGATGTATGTCTATTGAAGTGTGCTCTCCCAAAGATGCAGGAGAGCGGCAGTTTATCCTGTGGACTAAGGTACTTGAACCCAAGGTTTTTGTAGGTTCTAAGAATGCCGAGTTGGGAACTTCCTTTGAGACCTAAGCCATTATTTCCAAACGATACATATGTCTAACATAGAGAAGGTCACATTAGTGAGCATATCCTTACTAGTGAAGGAAAACTATGGTGGTGCACAAGAATGGAGGAATTGGTTTTAGATTCGTCAACAAATTGTGGGTAGACTTTGTTCGGGAATTGACTCGATGAATAATGCATGGATGGCTTGATAGGCACTTCAAAGACTTTGCCATACTAGACCCTTGAGAGAATATATGAAGCAATTCACTTCACTATATATTGGATGAAGATAAACTCTTCAACGTTATGTCTGGACTGTAGAACTAGGTGTAAGTGGAGCTACATTGATAAGGTGCAAGAGATGTTCAGTCAGCCATAATGATGGCTAACATGTTGGTAGACTATAAGGCCACCAACAACTCGGACACCAACAATGGTGGTCAATTGAGAGATGGCTCAAGGAAAGGCTTCAAGGTGGGCCACAATCATAGAGGCAACCATGGTACAAATCGCAACCATAGGGCTGTCTTGATAACAATGAAGGGCAATGGCCATAGAGGGGTCAAGGAGGACCCAATGCAAACACCTCATAGAATAATTTAATGAAGCAAGATTGTAATGTTTGTGTATGGTCACATCAATACAAGGACTACCCCTCTAGAGTTAACAAGGTTGCACTTTGTGCCATGGTGTAAACTATGTCGGCAAGTGATATTCTTACTCTCAACTCCTTATAATTGTTTAGTATATTATAACATCATTGATAAGTCTTCATTATCATGAGTTAATAATTAATAAATATTATAGTTTTATCCTTAATTCATGATAAATAGACTTATATTTATGTTAAAGTGTGAAAAGTAGTTTTTAATTAATTAACATAATTTTTTAGGTAATTATATAATTTTATATGAATTTATATGATTTTTACTATCTTACTTTTAAGATAAATAAAGAAAAATAAATAAAAATAAAAATAAAACAAAATGAGGGGGGACTCGTCGACCAACCGGGCCTGTAAGTGGGTCGAAAGCATAGTTAAGGAGTAACTACGAGTAGGGGCTCGAGCAACTTGGACTGATAGAGGCATGTGTACGTCACTCTCCTTTCACGTCACTAGTGGTCAGTTGGTTGTGAGACAAAGAGTGGTCATACATACGCGAGAAAGGGACTTACTTTCAAATGTAATATTACTATATATTTATCCGAAACTTTGGCACACAAGTGATGTGAGACTAAACCCGAATCATACCTTCCCCAAAAAGGCTTCAATAATTTTAATATCTACAATACCCCTTATTTATAATAGAGATATGCCATGATGACATCATTTGATATGGGCAATAGAGTACTTATATTAATCTCTTTTATGTAAGTGGGCAATTACTATAGGTTTGAATCCTCCTAGAGCTAAAACTCATATTTTTATTTGATTATCACGACTTTCCTATAGATTGTCGGTGAAGGATTAAGCTGTCAAAATCGTTGGATCATCAGAAAAAATCTCGTCAATGCGATTTGCAAAGTATTGTTACTAAAATTACTAAATGATTTGTGATAAAAGGATCATGAATACATCGAGTAAAGTATCTTCGATTGATTGATGAACAAGTTGTCATCAAGAAGAGGACGATCCATCGAGAGATGAGTCACCATTTTTTGAGAGCATATCGGATGTGATGAAGAGCCTCCTCTTGTTGTGCAGAGTTGAGGATGAAGCTCCCTAACATGTGTCTCACCTCCATCTAGCTCTTCTTCGTCAAGTGATAGTCGCTGGAGAGCCGTAAAGTCACTATTTTTCTGCTCTATCGAGTGGCAGCCACCAGAGATGATTTGACGACTCATTTCATTGATCTCTAGACTTTGCAAAGAGATCTAGAGATTGTCTATGTCATCCTTGTCTAAAGAGAGCTTTTGAGGCTGTGGACACTACATGATAATCCTCCCGAACGCTCAAGATTTCAGTGCATCACCGACATATTACCGCTGCAACATCAGAACTCTGTTTTCCTACTTTCAACTTAATTTTCACTTCATTTAGTGATAATTTGTGTGATTTAAATTTATCAAGATATACTTCATTCTATTACGATTCTTTCAACTTTTATAGATCTTAATTTGATCAATTAAATTATTTGTAATTACTTACATCAGAATCACTAGGCAGAACTTTATTTTTACCTGATTCGCATTTGCTAGATACTGACGTCATTTTGACGTCCGCACTCTTATTTCATTTTTTTATGAATTTTAAATATATTTTATTTTCATTTATTAGTATAAAATTTATAGAAATAATATTTTTTGAAAAAAATTCTAAATAATTACTTGATATTATATTACATCTATATGATCGACTTAAAAAATTATTATTATTTTTGAAAGTTTTATTTAATTATAATTGATATATTTGTTCATAAATATTTCTAAATATTTGAAAATTCATATTTTCTAGTTTTATAAATTTTAAATTTGTGTGATTTACTATACAACGACCAAGTCACATTAGATATTGATAACATGGATTCTCATGACTTGATTGACCCAAAAATGGGTAGAAAATCTCCATTTGGACAAACCCTTTGGCATTTGTTAAACCAAGGTGAACCTTAGTAGTACAGGTACAAATTAAAAATGCCTCTATTTGACGAGCACAACCTAGAAGGCTAAGTGTTTCATGTAGAGCTCTACTTTAGCAAGACTCTTGTCAAAGGAGAAACTCTCAATGACTAGCCTCAATCTCAAAGGTAAGGCACTTAGTTCAAGTGGATGGATGACCATATGTCATTCCACATATGGGAAGACTTAGGCCAAGAACTTGAATGTTTCAGCCACAATCACTCAAGTTATCTTTGCCATAATTTTCTAAGCATCAAATAATAGGGCACCATCTCCACTCCTTAGATGACAACTATTCAAGTTAGATTTTTCTGTTTTAATTAGTTTTATTATTTTATTTTATTTTATTAAATAGCATAATAAATATAGAAATATATTATTAATTTTAGAAGTTTGAAGTTAAAATATTTAATATTTCATTATTATTATTAGAAAAAATATAAAAATAAAATATAAAAATATTACATAGCACTCGACAATTGACCTAGAGAGGTGCTGCACTTGAGTGAGTAAACCTAGATCGGGGGGAGTTAGGGCTCAAGTGGTGAAGGACTCACTTCATGCACGTGTGTCACTCCCCTGCCACATCTTAGTGGCCAATCGATCATGGACCACCTTTAATATATATTCAGCTCAAATCTTCAAAATAATTCTAATGTGGGACTAAACTTTCTCGTATGTTTTAGAGTAGTCATCTAGAGTGCAATATGATCCAATAGTGCTCAATGGGCAACATCATTAGATAAGGTAGATCCTATAGTGAGCAAATTACCATGATACCCAAAGCGTAAAGCAATCTATCAGTGGTTCGTAAATCCAATGTTGGTCGGCATACACATGCCCATAAATGATGATCCACTAGCTACCAAAGCGCCATAGTAATAGAGACTTAAGTTTTCGATTGGTAGTAATTTGTGGTGGCTTAATCCGACATCACTCAACATGCCATGTTAAGAACATCTGATCTAGTAGCTCAAGAAGTGTCACAATACTGGAAACCTAAGTTCTCACATGTATTGCCATCAAGGATATAAAGACAATAATCAATTATTATCTTGTAAAATAAATATTATATTTCGTTGACAGTCGTGAAGATAGCAATCCACGTTTCCCTCCTTTCGCACGATTAATGCCTTTGGTGATCGACAAGCTTGTTCCTTCTTCTCTCGACTGTACTCATAGCCTCTGATGAGTGGTCAACTCTTCTCTTCTCTCCCCAAACAACGGTGATAATATATAGTGACAATGTGGTTGACCACACTTTTCAGCAAATCTCTTTGGCAAGCAACGCAACACTTTTAGATGATACTTTTGTGACTTCTGGTGTGATGTAGTATGTTTAGATGAAACCAAGCCACCACACTAGTATTTTCAGTTGCCTAAGACAGACTAAACTCAGACAATGATTTAGTTTCTACTTTTGTTATTTATTTACATACATTTGAACATTTATTTATATTTTACAACATGTTATTTTTATTTCATGCATATTTTGATTGAAATGAGTAAAATTAATTGAAAACTTGAATGATTTTTGTTCTTCTTCTAAATCCTCCAAAACTCATTTGAGATCAAGTTAAGATCATGTCCAACTTATTTTTCATTAACTTCTATAGTCAAATCTTGATGTATTCATGTTCTCAATGTTCTGCAAATAATGAGTATCTTCTTATTTTTAAACACAAAATCAACAAGATTAAAAGCTGATTAATAAGCATTGAACTATTAAAACAAGGTAGTGACATTCACAGCTGACCTCATATCATATTCAATTATCAAGCACACATTCATCTAAGACTAATGGTTACTATGAAATGACTTGACTGTGTTTCTCTTTCTCGTGAGACATATTCTTCTCTCTTAGTCTCTTGTGAGATCTCTCTTTCTCTCTCTCTCAATCGATCTCCTTCTCTCTCCCTCTCTCTCCCTCTCTCACAAGACATTTCTCTCTCTCTCTCCATCTCATGTGAGATTTCTCTCCTTTTCTCCCTTTCTCTCTCTTTCACAAGAGATCTCTTCTCTCTCTTTTGTAAGAGCTCTCTCTTCTCTCTCTTTTATTCTTCTCACCTTGCCCTTTTATTTTATTATTTTCATTAAATAGTGATAAAATATTAAAAATCACTCTATATATAAACTAAATTAGTTTTCACAAAGAATTAATCAATCTCCTTGTGTTCGACTTGAGACTTACATTTATACTAATATCTTATTAAATTTTAGTTATAAATATTATTAGATAATAGAAATTTAAACACAATGACAAGTACACATCAACAACATACTTATCAAAGCTTTCAAAATTAGAGAGATCATCAAGAATTGTGTGGTCTCCATTCTAGTTGACATAAGCACCTGTCACAACTTCATCTCATTGAAGGTAACTCTTGCACTAAATTTTCTAATGATTCAGACTTCTTAATTTCAAGTCATCACCAATACAAGAGAGAAGGTTCCCAACACCATCATATGCCAAGCAATGACCATTGAACTACATGTGTTGATGATATGAGAAGACCTCATGGTGCTCCAACTGACATATGTTGATGTTGTGTTGGGGCTTAGGTGAATGTAGACATTGAGGAATATAGAAGCTCACTTTGACTAGGGGATGATATTATTCATTGTCTGGTCAAGTTCCATTACGTTCCAAGCATCCTCCCCATGACTATTGAATCCTAAACTTAATGTGTCAAAGAGCTTAAACGGGATTCAATCAACAGATTTATAAGCCTAACTTCTAGTTGATTTAGGTAAAACGTCATAAGCTAAGGTCATATTTTGGGATTAGGTCTTATAATAGGGTCAATAGCTGATTAGAAATGAGGGTTCAAGATAGGGGGATAGGAGAGTATCTAGATCTAGGAAAATCTCGAGATCTAAGGATGGGAAATTTGGGAAACTTGGGTGATCAATCACATAAATGAATTAAAATTGGGATCTACCTTGGATTTTAATCTCTACACCTACCTAATCCAAGAATGAAGAGAGGATCATTCACAAGAGGATTGAACCTTCACCTTAGGGTCTACATTACCAACCTCGGGCCCTACCCACTTGCAAGTGAGTACTCTTTTTCCTTGTTAACCTTGGACCTTCTCTTTGCACTCCTCTCTCAATTGCTCAAGACCAAATAAAGAAAACACTTCATTCAATCATAAGAAAGGGGAGAGGGATCCTTGAGGTTTTTGTCATGTGGCCAGACCTAGTCTAGGATGACAAATAATGTTAAAAGATGGCGAGAGGGTTATACTAAATATCCCATGCTATTTTTGCCATTTTACCCCTCTTGAAATCCAAAGCTATCCTCCCATTATCTCTACTAAATACTGCTGATTTTGGTGCCCTTAACTCCTGATTTTGATGCCTAAGGTGCCGTAGGATTCTCACCCAATTGCTCTAACATGCACCCTTGGCCTTGAGAGGACTCACCTTGGACCTAGCCATTCTAGGCCCATTACCCTTTTGGAATTACACCCAAGTCCTTGGGCTCTCCATTGAGCCTGGTTCTCTAGCCTTTAAGCTCCAAAATAAATTTGCTTTTGTTCTACACAATAACTCAAAAAAAAATAAGTATTAGAGATAATTTGCTTGACTTCAAGAAAGTCAAGTAGGATTAATCCATAGAATCCAATAAAATCTAAAAATAGAGAATTTAGATAAGGTGTATGAAATGCATAAACATGTAGGAATTTAATGATAATATGTATATTTTTTACTAAATATATATATTGAATCTTAGATAAATGATGTAGACACACATGAATGTATGCGTGTTATCAATGACCAAGACCAATATTCCCTTCAAGGCCTTGTCCAAGGTCCTCAAAATTAGCAACCTTGTCATTGAACTCTTCAAGATTGAGCATCAACAACAAGCTGCAGCCACAAATGTTGAGCTCAAGAAGCTTCCTTGATGAGAATTTTCCATCATATTCAATCTACCTAATTGCCTTTTGCTAACCTATGAGGTGGACCCCATGATTTTGTAAGAACCAATGGTGCAACCTGTCAACAATATCCCCTTCAAATATCTTCATTTATGGAAAACTAAGTTGGCAAAGTGGGTCCACGAGATGCTCACTACCAAGGTCATCTAGTATTTGAGCAGCCCCTACCATAGTCTAGCCTTGTTGGTGAGGAAGAAGGATGGCTTATAGTGTTTTAGTGTGGACTACCACACACTCAACAAAGTCATCATGCTTGACCAATTCCCTATCCCTATCATTGAGGAACTTCTAGATGAACTATGTGGGACCATGATCTTCTCCAAGTTAGACCTACATTTAAACTACAACAAAATATGAGTAAAAAAAAAAAGACATCCCAAGACAGCCTTCTATATGCACAAAGGCTACAAGAAGTTCTTCATCATGTCATTTGGGCTTTCCAACATGATGCCCACCTTTCAAGCCTTGATAAACTAAATCTTTTTCAAATATCTTCACCTATTTGTCATCATATTATTTGATGACATTGACATGACTTAGTCATTTTATAATAAATTGCATAAATTTTAAATTTATAAAACTAGAAAATACCAACTTTTAGATATTTAGAAGTATTTCTAAACAAATAAATTAATTATAATTAAATAAAATTTCCAAAAATAATGTAATTTTTCCAAGTCAATTAAAAATATGTAATATAATATTTTGTAATATTTAAAAATTTTACATAAAGAATATGATTTCTTATAAATTTTAGATTAAGAAATAAAAATAAACTATATTTTAAATTCAAGAAAAAGGAAAATAAGATGTGTGAGCGTCATGATGATGTCAACACTTGATAAATGTGAATTGGACAAAAATAGAGTTCCACCTAGCAATTCTTACATAAGTAATTACAGATGATTTAACTGGTCAAATCAAGATCTGTAAAAGTCAAAAGAATCGTAATTTGAAAAAATTAAATCACATTCGAGAAGATTGTCATATAGTGTCCACAGTTTTGAAGGCTCTCTTTGGACAAGGACGATGTGGGCAATCTTTAGATCTTCTTGTAAAGTCTAGAGTTCAATGAAATGGGTCATCGAATCATCTCTAACAACTATCACTTGAAGAAATAAAAAAATGACAACTTTGTAGTTCTTTAGTAACTGTCACCTGATAGAGAGAAGTTAGATGGAGGTGGGGCGCATGTTAAGAAGCTTCATCCTTAGGTCTATGCAATAAGAGAAGGCTCTTCATCACATCTTCTCTTGATAGATCATTTTCTTCTCAACAAGGGCTTGTTTATCAATCAATTGGAGATGATTTACTCGTTAGATTCATGATCTTTTTATCACAAATTATTTAATAATTTTAGTAACAATGCTCTACAAATCACGTTGATGAGATTTTTGTTGATAATCAAGTAATTCTGATAGCTTAATCTTTCACTCATGATCTATAGGAAAGTCATGATTTAATCAGATAAAAATATGAGTTTTGGCTCTAGTTAGATTTAAATCACGCTAGTCGTCTACCTATATGAGAGTGAGAGAATAAGTTCTCAAATACCCTTATATAATGACATCATCATGATATCTTATTGTTATAAATAAGAGGTATTTTCAATATTAACATCTTCAAAAACATTCCCAGAAAGGTGTGATCGCTGATTTAGTCCCACATCGATTATACATTAAATGTTGAGACGTATATATAGTAATGTGAGATTTGAGAATCAATGAGTCCTTTTCTCATGTGTGTATGACCACTTTTTATCTTACAGTTGGTTGGTGACTAGTGACATAGAAGGAGAGTGACGCACATGTGTCCCCATCAGTCCATAGCCACTTGAGTGCCTATTCGCAACTCCACCCCAACTGTGCTTTCAACTTGTTGGGGGCCCAGTTGGTTGGTGGGTCCCCCTTTTTTTAAAAAAAATATTTTATTTTTATTTATTTATCTCAAAAATAAGATTATAATAATTATATAAATTCACGTAAAATTATAGTAGTAACCAAAAAATCATATTAACCAATTAAAAATTATTTTCATAATTTAACATAAATAGAAATCTATTTATCATGAGTTAAGATTAAAGTTCAATTATTTATTTATTATTAACTCATGATAATAAAAACTTATTAAACATCCTTCTCTACAATACAAGTTGAGAAGAGTATGAAGAGCACTTGAGGCTCATGTTCAACATCTTTCAAACTAATGCCTTACATATTAACTCAAAGAAATGATCATTTGGAGAGGCTCAAAGGGCATACTTGGGCCACTAAGGCTCAAAAAAAGGTATCAGAGTTGACCGTAACAAGGTGGAAGCCATCATATAATGACCTCTCCCTACAACTCTAAGGTTTCCTTGGGTTGAACAGCTAATACCAATGCTTCATTGTGCACTACCGCACAATCATATGACTGCTCATTCGGCAGCTTAAGGACTTGTTCAATTAGGGCCCAAAAGTTGATGCAACATTCCAACATCTCAAGGAGGTCCAATGCACCAAGTCATGGCATCATGGCCATTCTCATGCAACACCAAAGACCCATAGTGTACTTCAACAAGCCTCTCTCATCTCTACATCAGCCCAAGATGGTCTATGAGTGAGAGCTCATAGCCATCATCTTGGCCACATTAAGTGGAAGCATTACCTACTTGGCACCAGTGGGAACCTACACCACTTAGAGAGGTTGGATGCACCACTCATCATCTAGGAGTATCAACTCTTGCTGGTGCACCTTCAAGACCTCTAGAAACAGCTGAAAAAGTGACCCAAATAAATTATGCAGCACGACTACCTCTTCCATCACATGCAACTAGTAATTGTGAATAATTCCAAGTTCATCTCAAAATTACTTCACAAATTCCATGACTCAATGATCAAGGGGGACTTGAGATTCCTACTCACATAGAAGTGACTGGGTCATAATGTTATTTAGGCCGGAATGAAGGAGTTTGCAATTATGTCACTGCATGTAGGACCCATCAGCTGAACCAAGAGCAAGACTCTTCAACCAGCCGATCCCCCACAACCACTGCCTATTCCCAAGCACATTTGGGAGAATATATCATGGAACTTCATCAAAGGACTTCCAAATTTTGATGGATTTAATGCCATCATAGTGGTTGTGGAGTGCTTCAATAAGTATACACACTTCTTATTGTTCAAGCATCCCTTCACAGCTAGTGAGATCACTTGTGTCTTCCTCTAAGATGTCATCCAACTACAAGGGATCCCTCAATCAATTCTAAGTGACCAGGACGGATATTTATAAACACATTCTGGAGGGAGCTCTTTAGACTATAGGGATCTCTCCTTCACTAGATGAATGCCTATCACCCATAGACCAACAGCCAAATAGAGACCGTCAATTATGGTTTGTAGATGTACTTACGTTGTTTTGTAGGCAATTGACCTCAACAGTGGAGCAAGTGACTCATTTGGGCAGAACATTGGTACAACACCAACTTCCATATGTCAACTCACACCACTCCATTCTCCATTGTGTATGGCAAACCTCCTGCATATCTCCTGCCCTATGAAGCAAGTACGGCGTGGACGAATAAGTCAAACAAATGCTACATTAATGCAAAACCACAATCTACCGGCTCAAGGAGCATCTAGCTCACACCCAACAACAGATGAACGTGTATGCTGATCAGGAACAGACCATCCGAGAAGCTTGGGCCTCATTTTTTGGGGCTGTTCGGAGTCATGGAAAGGGTGGGCACTGTAGCCTATCAGCGTGTCTTGCCACTGACTGTGGGGATTTATCCGGTCTTCCACATCCCAAATCAAGCGGGATACCGGAGCGTCAATGACCCCACCCACGACACAACTGCCAATGGACAAAGATTTCGCATTGGTGGTGGAGCCAACAGACATCATGAATATCCGCTAGGGTCATCATGTGACCAAAATCCATGTTCATTGGGTAGGTCTTCCAGACTCTGAAAGAACTTGAGAAGTCGTCACCTACCTTTGTCAGCAGTTTCCTAGCTTCCCCCTTAAGGACAAGGTGGCACTTCAAGGGGGAAGCACTGATGGGCTACTGGCTGGTCCATCACATCCTCACAAGGAGGAGAACTTGAGGGCTGGCATGCCGCCTCTCCCGTCTTATGTCACAATTGTAGGCATTGAGGAATGGCTCGCATTGGAAGGAAACGGCTCATGGTTGTTAAGAGGATGATTCGTTCCCAAGAAGTTGAGTGGAGGTCTGCCCCCTCTAAGTGGTTACTAGTGGGTGTCTGCCCAGTCTCTTCCCAATCTTCGTTTATTCTCTCTCTACCTCCTTAGCGGGGATCTCCCCCTTATCCTGGTACTCACTCTCTCCGTCCCTTGCCTGACCACCCTCCTGATCCTCGTACCCCTAAAATGCTCCCCGCGAGCAAGTAAGCTGACCCTCTAAGCTTTTGGCTTCATGACCATTGTGAAGTATCCATACGAGTATGACAAGGGGGGGTAGGGTGGTGTGATGGCAGGAGGGATGGCCGGATAAGAGGCGCAGAACGATCAGACCGGTGGTGATTGTCCGGAGGAGGCGGCGGCCTTCTTGAGCGAGAAGTCATCGATGGGGTTTCGCCGGTCTTCGGTCACCTCCAGGCGCTGCTCCGCCGGCGCAGCGGAGTCCGTGTGATGGGGCGAGAAGAGCGGGGCCTCGGGCTCATTGTCCGTGAGCTCATTGTCAGAGTAGTACTGCCGAGGAAGGGTGGTCATGGCCGTCGCGTGGCCAGTGGTCATGAATCTCTGCAGCGGCCTTGCAGGGGAGGCGCTAGGGCTCCCCTTGCGGCTCTCTGTGGGAGTCCGGAAAGGGGAGTGAGTCGACGACTTGCCGCCTCCACGCCTCTTCTTTGCCAGGTTCTGCCAGTTTACGATGGCCTTGGCGGTCTGCTCATCGAAGACGGATCTCTTCATTCGCGATCCCATCTGAGATGGAAACACGCTGGTCATCCCCCCGTTCATGCCTAGTTTTCCTTGCAGAATCTCCTAATGCAGAAGACTATTTCCCTTCCCTTCTCTAACAGCGGACAACAAGGAGCAGTCAGTGTAGGAGGATACCTGAGAGACGAGAGCATAGAGTGGAAGTGTGACGTAGCTGCACAGAATTTGGACTGATACCCTGGAGAGAACCCCGGTGACCATGATGAGAATGTGTCACCATGCAGGCGTGTATGCTAGCAGTAATAGATCTAATTTTTTTGTTTGTGTATTATTCTCTTCTCAATTAAGGGTGAGACACCAGAGAAATCCGATGCCTCGTAAATCTCAAGCTTATGTGTTTCCTCAGTGCTTTGAATGTTTCTTTAGTGACATTGAGAAGAAGATGGAGTGCCATCATCAAGTATCCCTTACCCGATAACAACTCTTGCTATGACGAACCCGAAGCTTTCATGGAAGCATGAATTCAGCCCAAACGTATACTGCAGGTCCGAAGAAGATGAATGGCAACATCAGATCCACGAAAATAGGATGCGGATAACTCAGAATAATACCAAAGTGCCGGGATAAAGGAAAATGTATTCTTACCCATATCCACAAAAAGTAGATCAAATGGAATCCATTCTGCAAGAAAGATCAATGGTATCAGATTATCAGACAAGTTCATGGTCATCATAATGGTGGGAAAGTGGCCGATTATTTCCTTTAAATAGTGATATAATTTCTATCCTGTGGTGTTCGACATTGTTCAATATTTTAGATCACAACAAAGGGAGGAGGAGCCTATGATTACCTGAAAAAGCGTGAAATGGATGAGAAATAGGACAAGACCAGGTTTGCCGAACCAGAAGTGGCGATCGGAGAGCTGACCACAGGAATCCCCTGAACCACCGCGTGTCTCTCTTTGATCTCGAGGGCCATCCGCGTGATGATAGCCTGGAGCTTTGTCCCAACTGCCAAGATTATCTGCGCAAAGTCACACAAAAATCAGATTAGCTTGGACCCCAACAGTTGGAAGGACAGATGAGCAGAGAGAATTACAGTCCCAGAGATCTCCTACCACTAGTGGGACCAGAGACATCCAGAACAGGGTATGCCGTCCTGAAAGGGAGGGAAAAGCTCAGTCAGGCCGGCGATGATAATTTCACCGGAACACAAGGAAGGATTGCCGTAGTTAGAATCTTTCTTGGTGGTAACTCACCATGGACGTTTACGAGCAGGAAGACCACGACAGAAGCCCACAGGATTGGACTGCATGGATGTGAAAAGAACAGGTTAGAATGAGATGGGCAGAGTAGAACAGCAGTGAGGAGAAAATGAAGTAAAAGCTACGATGAAACAGAGATGACGAAGTAACGTTACAGCATATGTACAGGATTGGGAAGATTGTATACAGAGTAGTATCAGTTATATGAAATTATTAGCCCCATCGGCAGCCCTGATCAGAAGACTTTCTTGCTCTAGGGAGGCGCAGTAAATACCATCCATTTCTCATTAAGATTTAAGGAAACTGGGCTCTGGTCGTCAACGTTCGTAGAGGAGGAAGGTAGCATGGCTATCATTTACCTTATGCTGACAATCACTATGAAATCGTCCTCCAGAGACCTCTTGATGTACTTCTGAAAGTGAAACTTGGTGCCCGGGGCCAAGTGGGTCTGCAAGGGCAGTGAGGCAAGAACCAGTCACAAGGGGGCGGGGGGGTAAAAAACATGAAGCTGTTTATTGATCACACTGTTGAAGGAACTCACGGAGATGAAGCTGTGGCGCATGGCGAGGTAATCCGCCTTGCGAACAGACCAAAAGAACTGTCGGAAGAAGCTCACCTGAAGAGGGATGCAAATGAGACAGCCGTCACAGAACAGAACACATCAACATTGATCCCTCCAGAAACAAAGCATGAGGAACAGGTAGAAGATTTGATCTTGCTGGACTAAATCCTTTCACTGCAGAAGTCTCGTGCTTGGAATCAAGGGACCTGGAAAGCCCAGACCTGGCCTCGGCAGCCGGGGCCTAACCCCAGAACCCATTAACCTGGAGATTTGTCTCTGACCCGGGCCAGGTTCGGGTCATATAAATGATGCTAGGTATTAGGCCGGGCCAGCCCTTTGGCATCCAGAGTATGGAACTAAACAGGCTTAGGCAGCTCTTCTCCACCATTGAAAAAACCAGCACACTAAGTTCATTAAGGAAAGAAGAACAAGAGATCCTCACAATGTAGAGCAAGAAAGGAATCCGGTTCCAGAAGCTACTGTGCTGCCTCACAAAGGACGTCTGACGGGCAAATCTAAATCTTGAAGGGTCTGCAGGATGACCGGGCCATTGTTCCATCAATGAGATAGTAAAACAGGGCAATCAGGACTTCGCCAAATTCCAGGAGCCTACCATTTGAGAATTCATAGTCGAGCGATGAGGTCTCCTTTTCCCACTCCTTCCACCCGCGAATCTACAAAAAAAAACATGAGAATATTTAGCATTGTTTCTGGGCGTGGAAACTGTAGATTCCTGGAAATATTTTATGGCGGGGCAGCTGAGAGTATCTGACCTTTGCCCTCCCAAGAGCCATGGTCGCGGCGGTGTAGAGCAAATGGAAGATCGCCAGAAAGAATATGAAGATGTGCAGCTGGTGGATGGCGTATCCAGACATAAAGGCCACCTTACCCTGTTGAAGAAAGTAGTGAATCAATAAACCCTGGGACATGCGCCTCATCTAAACTTGGGGAGAAGAAGATCAAACAAGCCCTCACCCCGCCCACTTTGATGGGCAGAGAGAGAGGAGAGGGAGGGTACTTTTGGTTTATTGGTGAAACAGTTAGTCCGTGGCTTTACTGATCTTCTTGGGACGACCAACTGGAGAAATGCAAGCTGCCCAGGAAGCTGGGTAAGGGGACAGGCTTCCTCGTCCTTTGCTGAATTTTCAGGGTGGTTTGAAATCAGAAAAAGAAAAAACCCATTTTTGGATGCTTAACCTGACTGGGAGCCACTGCCCGTCAATTCCCCTCCTCCCAACTACCCATAATCTCAACAAACAAAAAAATTGAAATATATATTTTTTGAGGAGAGCAGTGGAAGCATCTATGGAGGTGACCGTGGACTAAATTAGATCAGCTGCCTCTTGAGTTGACTATCATGCGAGGAACTAACTCCCCATTAAATCATGAAATACCCTCCCAAAGAAAGTGGTCCCACATACCTCTGAACATGCAGAGTCACTTGCCCCAGCCAACATCCTCCTCTTGGACTCCATGTCCTCCGCGAGTTCCCACAGGAGCCTTCGGCCTCCTTTCTCGTTTGCCTTGTCTTCCTTGAGGGGGCAGGGCAGCATTGTGTTCCCAGCACTTAATGGTATGCAGATTTTATCTGCATGGTCCCCTCCAAACGTCAGCAACAAGGAGATGAACCCGAGAATCATCAGCTCTGCAAGAGGAGAAAGCTTCATGAGTCACATGTTCCCTTCATTTATTCCATATTTATTCATTTCACTTCTATTTCTTTGTTCCATTCCATTCCATTCCTTCAATCTCGGGTCATTCTTGATGCAGAGTCAGGGTCCCTGGATCAATCATCACAAGTCTCAAAAACAAGAAAAAAGAGTAACTTGAGGCCAATCTACTGCTTGTTGTGACCCATCATCCCTATGTAACTTCAGGGTTTTCTTTCTTTTTTTAATTAACTTCCTCTGATGTGGGGTTGTTCCAAACAAGGAAGAACATAAAAGGGAAACCATTGAAATCCACCAGAGAAACGAGGAAGTGAATCTTTCGAAGGAAATCCAGAGATCCCATGCTGATGGTTAGATGAGATAATGAGATAGAGATGATACATGTGGCTCTTACCGTCTTTGATCTTCTCCAGAGCTTCAACCATCGCCTTCTTGTGTCTATCAGAGAACCACTGAAATTTAAATGAACCAAACTAATCAGGAATTCCCCGAAAGAAAAAGAAAAGAATACTTCAATCGCTAAAAGCGTATCAAACTCCTGAAACCCAGCTCTAACCATTCATTCATTCAGCAGGATCTGAATGTGGAGAAACTCACCTTCCCAATGCGATGGAGCACCTTCTCCCACAGCAGCGAGATGATAACGATCACCGCACAGACTGTTGCCACCGCCCAGGAGGGCGTCTGATCCATCTTCCTCCCAGAACTCCCTCCCGCCATTGCAGAAGCTCCTCAGGCACCAAGGAACTTGAGCAAAAGGGGCGTCCTATATACAGATCGAAACCAGTCTTCCCCTCTATGAATCCGTCAACCCGCGTGTCCCCTGCTGTTTCAACAGGGGCTCAAGGAGAAAGGAACTAAGCTTGTGCAGAGACTGGTGGCAGGGGGAATTAAAAAGACTAATGGGAGAGGAAAAGTGTCCGGGAATATATAAGAAAATAACTCAATTGCCAAGTCAAGTATGAGAGTTGTTGAAGGAAACATGATAATCATTCACTTCCAGCCAGCAGTTATCAGTAACATAATTACAAGACTTGTGGGGTAGAGTTCTTGCTGATAACTCTCGATCAATATTTCGAACAGGCCAGTGGCATGGAACACCAAAACAAATAAGGTTAAATCAGATTAAAAAAAACCATGGATGTTCTTGGAACATGCACAGATAATTCGGTCTACAGAACACAAACGGGCTCTGATTAATTTAGTTTATTAGATTTCTGAGGAGTGTACTGCGATCAGAATGTCCATAACCCTCAATTTCTGTGTTTCAGTACCCCCGGACGATTAAAGGAGGGAATGGTGGAGGTCAAGTGCCCAACAAATGTCTGGCTTAGAGAGTGGCTTAGTGAGAAGGAACGGCCGAACGGCAGAGGATGGAGCCGCCGTCTCCCGCAGCAAGGAGGAGCAGGCGGCGACGCAGCGTCGCCGGCGTAGAGACCGACCGGCAGCCTCAATCTGGCCGCTCCGACCGTCATTCCCGAGATTCTCCGGCAAACCCCGCCGCCGCGAGGCGGCGATCGGAGATCCTTACGTCGAATTCCGGCCACCGAGAAAATTCCTTCTGGCGTCGCCGCTGAATCTACCTCGCTCGATCAGGAGGATCAGGGGAAGGGACGATGGCGGGAGTCCGAAGGGCCGGTCGTTCGACGGGCCCCAACAAAGCTTGACGGCTACCTATCCTGCTGCCATCTGGCATTCATCCTGCTGACGTGGCAAACCCCCACCCGCCCCCTTCTTCCTTCCGGCCCGATTTCGTAACCAACTTACCTGGCGTGTGGCAAGGGGGAATGTGTGAACAAAATATAGAAACTCGGACCGAACGAGTTTCTCAGATCGGGAAGGATGCCTTCAAATCTAGGAGAAGATCTAAGGATCCCTTAGGCAAACAAAGGAAAAGGTATATACGAAAAGATAGCAAATGAAAAAGGATATAAACGGATAATGTGCTTCAGGCCTCTCCCACTATAAAATGAGAGAAACTCTGCCCTCCAAAAGACAAAAGAAGAGAAAGCTAGAGAGAAGGAGAGAGGGAGACCCTCATTTGTAAGAGAAGGAAAACCTATGAGCAAGAAGGGGAGCGCTCAAAAAGAGTTGAGGAGGTTGTAGTGTGACGATAGTGGAAGAGTAGTCAATGGTGGGCTGAGAGAGAGTTGTAAGGTGAGAAGAGAAGAATATGATTCGTGTTGGGCTCTTCTCCTTCTTATGTATGTAATTCTTGAGGTAATACAACTATCTTAGTGTCTAATAAGTCTTCATTATCATGAGTTAATAATTAGTAAATAATATAGTTTTAGCCTTAACTCATGATAAATAAACTTATATTTGTATTAAAGTGTGAAAAGTGGTTTTTAGTTGATTAACGTGAATTTTTGAGTAATTATATAATTTTATATAATTTTTACAATCTTACTTTTAAGATAAATAAAGAATAAGAAATAAAAATAAAAATATTACAAAATAGGAGGATCTGCGGGCTAGCCAAGCCTACAAGTGAGTCAAAAGCATAATTGAGGAGTAGCCGCGAATAGGGGCTCGAGCGGCTTGGACTGATAGATAGGGGCACGTGTGCGCCACTCCCCTTCCACGTCACTAGTGGCCAGCCGGCTGTGGGGCAAGGAGTGGTCATACACATGAGAGAAGGAACTTTACTTAAAAAGCTAACATTACTATATATTTGTCCTAAAAATTGGCACACAACCGATGTGGGACTAAACCTGCGTCACACCTTCCTCAAAAGAGGCGGGCGACTAGTGCAGTTTCGAGTCCTTTTAGAGTCAAAAGTTATATATTTTCATCTAATTATTGTGACTTTCCTATAGATCGTCGATGAAGGATTAAGTAATGAGAATCGCTAGATCATCTGCAAAAATCTCGTCAACGCAATTCACAGAGCATTGCTACTAAAATTGCTGAAGGATTTGCGATAAAAGGATTGCGAATCCATCGAGTAAATCATCTCTAATTAATCGACGAACAAGTCGTCGTCAGAAAGAGGACGATCCGTTGGGAGACGAGTCACCACCTCCTGAGAGCATACCAGATGTGATGAAGAACCTCCTCTTATTACACGAACCTGAGGATGAAGCTTCTTGACATATACCCCACGTGCATCTAGCTCCTCTCTGTTGAGTGACAGCTGCCAGAGAGCCACAAAGTTGCCGTTTTTTCGCTCCGCCGGGTGACAACCACTGGAGATGACTCGACAACCTATTTCATTAATCTCTAGACTTTGTGAGAAGACTTAGAGATTGCCTAAGAAGAGCCTTTGAGGCCGTGGACATTGCACGATGATCCTCTCGAATGCTTAAGATTCTGGTGCATCGCCGACGCATCTCCGTCGCGACGTCGGAACTCTATTTTCCTACTTTTAATTTACTTTATACTTCATTTAGTGATAATTTTTATGTTTTTAATTTACTAAAATGTATCTTGTTCAATTACGATTCTTCTAGCTTTTATAGATCTTAATTTGATTAATTAAATCATCTGTAATTACTTACATAAGAATCACTAAGTGGAACTCTGTTTTCGTCTGATTCGCGTTTACCGGGTGCTGATGTCATCCTAACATTCGCACACTTATTTTCTTTTTTCATGAATTTTAAATATATTTCTTTTTCAATTTTTAGTATAAAATTCATAGAAAATAGTATTCTTTGAGAAAAAATTGGAATAATTACCAGATATTATATTACATCCCTATGATTGACCTAGAAAATTATTATTATTTTTGGAAGTTTTATTAAATTATAATTGATATATTTATTTAGAAATACTTATAAATATTCAAAAATTCATATTTTTTAGTTTTATAAATTTTATATTTGCGTGATTTAATATATAACGATTGAGTCATGTCAGTGTCCTTTCCTCGTTGCAAGATCTTGGTGAGTTATGCATGTGACATAGAGAGCTACTTGACATCAGAAGAGTAATGGTTGAAATCAATCTCAAATAAGACAAAGTTAGGAAACCTAAAGTCCCATGTGACAAAATGGTATTAGAATATGCTAATGCTAGTGATACTAACAAACGGATGATCACTTGATTGGAGGAGAAGATCCCTCATATTCTCCCTACCATCAAAGCCTTAGAAGTAAGCATCTAAGCCATGGTGGAATGGTAGAATGCAATGGAGCCAACAATGATACACGTTGGAGGTCCATTGAGAGCATCATGGGCTGATGATGCTGATGTGAAAGAACCTAAGGCTTCTATAGAAGCTCTAGTGGCAAACATATGTCTACAAAAGCCTTCTCTCCCAAAGATGTAAGATGATGCTAGTACATAAGTTAAAATACCTAAACCCAAGGTTTTTGTAAGTGTTAAGAATGACAAGGAGTTGAAGAACTTCCTTATGAGACTAAGACCATTATTTTTAAGTGATACATATACTACATATAGAGAAAGTCATGTTGGCTAGCATGTATCTTCCCAACAATACAAAATTGTGGTGACACATAAGGACAAAGGATCTGACCATACCTTTCATTGAATTATGGGAACATTGAAGTAGAACATCAAGAGGGAGGAGGGGAGGGGGTGAATTGGTTTCCTATGGTTTATGTTTCATTCTTCTGTTTAGTTTTTAAGTGAATCCTAAAAGCCCCTCATCATTGCTCTATGTACGAGTTTATCTAAGTCAGCCTTTCTTTCTATGTGAGTCCACTATAGTCTCTCTCTCACTCATCACAATAAAGAACATAGAGAGTTTTGATGCGGGACAGGGAGGTAAGGAGAGATCGTTTTAAAGAAGAATTGACATTGGAGTTCTAGGATTGATTTTGGTAGGAACTGTGAGGGGCTTAATATCTAGAAAGATCACACAAGTTAAAGGAAGATTTAAGATCAGTAATTACATGTTTAAGATATGTAACTCAAGGAATCAGACGAGACTTCTCAACTAGGGCTTAGATCACCAAAGGTGGCTATATCATGGTCTTCACAAGTTCTAAGAGCAAGGATTTGAGTTTAATGACCAACTCCATAAGAAATTGAAAATCAACACACTTTTGCAATGGAGATTCTTGAGTCTTGAAGATTCTTGTTTGTTAAGATTCCACAAATCTTGTTAAAAATGTCCCAACAGGAAAATAAGATTCTCTAGTGAAGGAGGAAAGGATGTAAGTCAACAACGAGGAGGTTGAGAATGAAGAAAAAGAAACAAGATTCTCCTATTCCAAAGAGAGAAGAAAGAAAGAGAAAGGTCTCCCTAATCCAAGAGGACAAGAAGAGGAAGATAAAGCCCTAATTCAAGAGGTGGGAGAGATATCCTTGGTTTTAGAACTTAGAAAAATAACCCCCTCAGTCTTTTTGAGTTTTATGAGACTTGAGAGGTGAAAAAATTTGAGGAGAAGTTATTTACAAATGAGAGATAGAAGGATAGGGAAAAGGTGGTTAAAGGCACCCCTTCTCAAAGGTAGTTACAAGGGTAGTTATAGTCACCCCTTCCTAAAAGTGGTTAGAGGCACCCCTTCCCAAAGGTGATTAGAGGCACCCCTTCTCAAAGGTAGTTAGAGGCATCCCTTTCTAAAAGATGTCATGTGGTGTCTTTTACAAGGAGATTCACCTCATTTAGGAGAGGAGGGGTGATGTGACTTAATCATTATATAATAAATCACACAAATTTAAAATTTATAAAACTAAAAGAATACTAATTTTTTTTAAAAATTAAATATTTAAGAATAAATAAATAAATTATAATTTGATAAAAGGTTTCAAAATTATTAAGAAATTTTTATATCAACCATAGGAATGTAAGATAATATTAGGTAATATTTTAGAATTTTTAAATAAATATAATTTTATACTAAATGATAAATATAATATATTTAAAAACTCATAAAAAAGGGAAATAAGGGTATTGTAAGACAAATTGGCATTGAAAAAATAGCCTAACAATCTGATTTAGGAATATGGACCATTTTGCCTTTAAGGCTATTTTTCCTGATTTAATGTCTGATTGAATCTATTGTGGTTCACAAATTGAAGGTAATATCATTTGATCAATTCTAATAGTATCATTTTATCCTTTCTCATTATCAGAACATTAAAGCTACAACTAAAAATTCCCTCTCCTTTATATTTCTCTCTTTTTACTCCTCCCTTTCTCTCATTTAATGTCTTTGTCGCAATTGTTTATCCTTCTTCACACCCTTCCATGATTGAAGCCATGATGGAAAGTATTTTATGTCAAGTAACAGATTCGAAGAGATAGTCTTTACACAACCTAGGAAGGTTTGCAGTCACCGGCCAAATGGGAGTTTTTCAAATTGGTCCTGTGAGTCAAAGCGTACAACTTGAGTTGGGGGCTGCAAAGAGGACAAAACCGTCCGTCTAAGCAGTTTTGGTTGAGCAAGGAATTCTGCAAAAATCAAGCCGGAAGTCTGTAGAGGGCGACTGTTCCAACGGCATATAAATCTATGTATTTAAGATGTACCCGGAAATTTGGTCTTCTGCGTTGAAAGGCTTGGTTTGACAGCTACTTTGTCCGTTTGCATGTTTTTCAAATCCGTTCGGCATGATTTGGCAAGAAAATTATTTTATGATTGCTTCTCTAGTAGTAGAGACTTTGATACTATTTCCATGAATATATTACCGACCACTTGGATTGGGTACCTATAGTTTTGAAGAGAGAAACACGATAGTACAAAACCTCAACTTGGATTTGGTACCTATAGTTCTCACACATGCTCCTGTACACATGAAGAAGTCCTCGCAGCTCGTGTGCACATGCCTCGTAAAGAAGCGCACACGAGGTCGCTAAACAGCGTTTGGCACTATGTGAACCGGAAATCTCAGCGCTTCCTACTCCGGCGATGCCTAACTTCAGTCTTTATGCGCGCCGACTAAATTGGTAGAAATCAGGCGAGGGCGGAGTTTGACTGCATTTTTCGTCGACAATACACCTGGCTTCTTCCTTCTTCAACTACTTCCGTAAGGTAGTTAACCCAACCATCGATATAAATGCATCATCGTCGTCATCATCTTCTCTCTTCAAAACTAAACTCTCTCTTCGAGTGCCCAACGAACCAGGTATAAAGTTCTCCGCTGCACTGGAATAACAAAGATGGGCAAAGCTCTCTTGTACTTTCTCGTCGTCTCCTTACTCCTGGGTGTGGCTCTATCGATAGCTAACCCAATCCCTCCAGTTACCGAAAACGAAGAAAGCGGCGTGGGGGCACCAGACGAAGCAGAAAAGGTGTTCTCCCTCCGGCGGCTGCTCCGCTACGGTAGCCGTCAGGCCACCTTGACCTGCGACCGGGTTCCCAAGGTCTGCCGGGTTATCGGCAGCCCAGGCCGGAACTGCTGCCGAAAGCGTTGCGTGAACCTCAGGACGGACACCATGAACTGCGGGCGCTGCGGGAAGAGGTGCAGGTACGAGGAAGCCTGCTGCCTGGGGACCTGCGTAAACATCCTTTTCAACCGAAGTAACTGCGGCGCGTGCAACCGGCGGTGCGAGAAGGGTAACAACTGCCGATACGGCATGTGTAACTACGCTTAGACAGGAAGACGCGCCTAGGAAAGATACTTGAACATCTTTCCCGTTAATGTCCAAGTGCTCTCATTTTCTGTTGTAAGTCTGATGCATCATTCGTCACTGTGGTGTTCGGAAAGGGACCACACGATTTCGGTGTGAAATCCTATGCATTTAGTATTTTAGAAATTGCTATTACTGCTCTTACAATTCGGTATCTCTTTCGGCCATCAAAGTGTTCCGTTGTAACTCTCATTTTATATTGCTGTAAATCCAGGATTTTATGCTGTCTGCAAATTTTCCTTTTGTTCACAAGGTACACAATAAGCGTCAGAAAGGTTAAAATGGTTGTGTATACGAACTTGGGAGAATTAGTTGTGTAAGGATGCGATCAATATTTAATATAGTCAGCTTAATTATCGACTGCATAGGAGTATATCCCGAGTCTTACGTTTGCTTTAAGAATAGTAGACGGAGAAAGAGAAGACCTTCATTTTCTAAGACAGCAATTAAGATTCGATTATGATTTGTACTGACTGAGGGTAATGAAGACCTCAACATTGGAAAGTATACTTTTATTGGGTAAATAGATAACCCAAGGCAGGGATCAGCATTAGACTAAATTAGTTTTTTCCCCCGTTCTTTATTGGAGCTTAAATTCAGTACTGTTGACATAAATCTGAGCCATCAGTCTTGTCTTCTTGTTCGTCTATACCTAATTAAAACACACAAGCATCAGCCAGTAGAAGTATCATAGTGGGTCTCAAGAGTTGGACTATCTCAAAACAAGCCTTAGTATGGCATATTGCTTAAATAATGTACACTATGTTAACACTAGGTCAACCAACACTTGTCTATAATCCACAGGTCTTGACTCTTCAGCATTTGGTGTTGACATTTACCCTTTATTACTTATGACATAGGCAGTTTCACAAAGTGAGTCCTAAGAAATACTTTATGCCCTTGAAAATTATTGAAATATCACGTTATGTTCCTACAACAACGAAAGCCAGCTTTTCCAAAAGTATCATGGTATCTTCATGAAGATCAACCAGAAAAAAATAGTTTTACCTAACTAGCCAAGAGAGAAAAGCTTTCTTATAGGAAATTACGAAAGTCAACCTAAACATTAACTTAGGGTGTTCCTAGGTGTCTAAGCTGCTGTAGAATTCTTGCCAACAATGAATGAATGACTTTGAGAGACATTAAGATTGAATAATTACATTTCTCAAGTTCTCCTCAAATTTATGCACCAAATAGGGAAAAGAATGATTTTCATTTTTAATGAGTGATATGAATCATGTGATAATAGATGATTCTTTCAAATAATTGTGAACCAATATGTTAATTCAATTACATAATTTTTATAATTGCCACTTCAATTAAAGACGAATACTTGAAATTATTATTAAATAATATATTTTAAGCCTTAACTCATGTCTTACTTAAAGGCTTTTTTTATGTTAAATTGAGAAAATTGATTTTTAGTTGGTTAATGTGAATTTTTGGCTAATTAATTTATATATTTTTTATAATCATATTTTTGAGATAACTAGGCATGGGGTAAAGAGTGGCCATACAAGTGAAAAGACAATACTTAGTATACAAAAAGATATTAATTACTATATATTTGTCTCAAAACAAAAAGAATAAGCAAATGTGAGACTAAACTTATGTCACTACTCATTGATAGGTTATTAATAATTGTAATACCTAAAGTACTCCTATTTTATAAGAAGGTACTGATGTGACTTAGTTGTTCTATAGTAAATCACATAAATTTAAAATTTATAAAACTAAAAAATATGAATTTTTAGATATTTAGAAGTATTTATGAATAAATATATTAATTATAATTCAATAAAACTTCTAAAAAAAGTAGTAATTTTTCAGGTCAATCACATGAATGTAATATAATATTGAGTAATTATTTAATTTTTTTTAAAGAATACTATTTTCTATAAATTTTATATTAGGAAATAAAAATAAAATATATTTAAAATTCACAAAAAAGGGAAATAAGGGTGCGAACGTTAAGATGACATTAGTGCCCAGCAAATACGAATCGAGCGGAAATAGAGTTCTATTTAATGATTCTTACGTAAGTGATTACAGACGATTTAACTAATCAAATTGAGATCTGTAAAAGTAAAAAGAATTATAATTGAATGAAGTATATCTTGATAAATTTAAATCACATAAATTATTACTAAATAAAACAAAAAATAAGATGAAAGTAGGAAAATAGGGTTTTGACATTGCGGCGACAATGTGTCGATGATACACTAAAATCTTGAATGTTCAGGAGGGTTGTCATGTAGTGTCTACAATCTTGAAGACTCTCTTTAAACAAGGATGACGTGGGCAATCTTTAGATCTCCTTGTAAAGTTTAGAGATCAATGAAATGGGTTGTCAAATCATTTTCGGCAGTTGTCACCCGATGGAGTAAAAAAATAACGACTTTGCTGCTCTTTAGTGACTGTCACTTGATGGAGAGGAGTTAGATGGAGGTGAGGCACGTGTCGGGGAACTTCATCCTCAGGTCTGCATAGTAAGAGGAGGCTCTTAATTGCATCTGGTACACTTTTAGGAGGCGGTAACTTATCTCCCAGCAGATCGTCCTCTTTCTGATAATGGCTTGTTCGTCGATTAATCGAAGATACTTTACTCGATGGATTCACGATCCTTTTATCACGAATCGTTCAACATATTTAGTAATAATACTTCGCGAATTGTGTTGACGAGATTTTTGCCAATGATCTAGTGATTTTGGTGGCTTAATCCTTCACTAGTAATTTGTAAGAAAGTCACAATAATCAGATAAAAAAATATGAGTTTTAGATCTGGGAGGATTCAAACTTGTGCCGGTTGCCCACCTACATGAGAGAGATTAACATAACTAATCTAATGCCCTTATAAAATGACATCATCATGATATATCTTTGTTATAAATAAGGAATATTTTAGGTATTACAATCATCAAACCTTTTCTGGGGAAGGTGTAATGCATGTTTAGTCCCACATCGCTTGTGCATCAAAGTTTTAGGTAAATATATAGTAATATTACATTTACAAGTAAGTCCCTTTCTCGCGGGTGTACAATCATTCCTTGCCCCACAATCAATTGGCCATTGGTGATGTGGAAGGAGAGTGGTGCACATGTGTCCCTGTCGATCTTAGCCACTCGAGCCCCTACTCACAGCTCCTCCTTAACTATGCTTCCAACTCACTTGTGGGCTCGGCTGGCCGGTGGGTCCCCTTTTTTGCTATATTTTTATTTTATTTCTTTTTCTTCATTTATCTTAAGAGTAAGACTATAAAAATCATATAAATTCGTATAAAATCACATAATTACCAAAAAAATTACGTTAATCAACTAAAAAACACTTTTCACACTTTAACACAAATATAAGTCTATTTATCATGATTTAAGGCTAAAACTATATTATTTACTAATTATTAACTCATGATAATGAAGACTTATCACGTACCCTTATGATGTCCATTGACAAAGGTATTTGCATATTTATTTAACTCTCTCTCAAACAATAGGTGATTGGCAAAGGTTGAAATCACATTAGTGTCAAAATTTTTATTTTTATCTCATTAAATCATGATTCTCTTATAGAATGCCAGTCAATAATTAAGTCATCAAAATTACTCAATTAATAGTAGAAATGTAGTCTATGCAATGCACAAAGTATTGTTACCAACTATTAAATGATTGTAGACAAAAAAGATTTAAATCCATAAAAAAAATCATTTCTAATTGATTGATGAATGAGTTGTTATTAGAAAGAGGATGATATGTTAAGAGATGAGTCACCACCTCTTAAGAGTATACTAGATATGATGAAGAGGCTCTTTTTTCTATGGGAACTTAAAGATGAAGTTTCTTAAGATGCACTTTACTTTCATTTAGTTTATCTCCATCAGATGATAGATATCACAAAGTCAAAAGTCACTATTTTTATATTTTGTTGAGTGCCATAAGCTAGAGTTAATCCATTTTATTAACTTCTAGACTTTTAAAGAGTATCTAGAGATTGCTCACATTGTCCATGTCCTAGAAAAACCCTTGAGGCCATTAATATCATATGATAATCCTCTCGAATGTAGAATTCCATCAATTGTTGTCACAAACTCATAACTTCATCTTTCTTATTTTAAACTTAATTTTTACTTAATTTAGTGGGATTTTTTATGATTTAAATTTTTTAAAATCTTCTTCATTCAATTAAGATTCTTCTTATTTTTATAGATTTTAATTTAATCAATTAAGTCATTTATAATTATTTATGTAAGAATTTTCAAGTGAAAGTCTACTTCTGCCTAAATTTAGTTGATCGAGCACTATATGTCATCTTGACGTCCACACTCAAAGTTTCTTTTTTTGTTAATTTTATATATTTTCTCATCATTTAGTTTTAAAATTATTAAATATTTTATTTTTAAAAAAAATTCTGAAATAGTATTAGATATTATCTTACATCTATGTGATCGATGTGGAAATGTTTCACTATTTTTGATCATTTAATCAAATTATAATTAATTCATTTTTTAAAAATATTTCTTAAACATTAAAAATTAGTCTTTTCTAATTATATAAATTTTAAATTTACATGATATATTATATAACAATTAGGTCACGTCATTATCTTTTTTTTATCAACTTGCTAACTTTTGATTAAAGGTTCTTTAAAGTTCAGACAAGTTGAGGACAAGCTTTCAATACTTTATTAGTTCTTCTTACATTAATGCCTTTGTGTAGATTGACTTGTCAACATAATCCTCATCTTTTTGTCTGAATTTCTTATGTGAAAAACCTAATACAAAGTTAGAGATCGTAAAGAGGGAAATGATAATCATTCTTTGTTAATTACCCATTGAAACATAGTAGCATTTATAGCCAGCTCTTGTATGAAAATCTGCCACTCTTTTCCAATGGTTATTTCCTCTAAAATAGTGATTAATTCGAACCATTGAGAAACTAATATAATGTCCCTTTAGTTACATCTGATATCCTCATGTAAAACCAATATTTGGTTCCTTTGTTATTTAATGTTCATATTTGAATTATATTTATTTTAATCCATTAAGAATCCAATAGGAATAGAGCATACTAATGACAATGTACTTCACTAAAACCATGAAAATTAGTCAAAACTAATCCAAATCTTCCCAAACAAAGTGTAATGTCTACAAACATATCTTGATTGATCAAAATGTATGAGCTATGTACATTAATAGTGTTGATAAAAAATCCAACTTTTAATATTTATTTCAAATATTTCACAAAAACTTATTTGACAAAAATGTATAGTCCAAATATAGTTTGTTAATTTGAAGTCAAAACCTTTCACAAGGAAAGTAAAATCATGGGTTCATAAACAATTTAGTAAATTTCATACTCATATTTTATTTCAGAATACCTCATTGATTTCAAGGTCTATATCATCATTTTCCTTCGTATTGTAGTTTTTGTAGATATTAGCAATTTTCATAGCAATATACAAAATAATCTCTCTATGTTATCACCAATTAGTTTAATTAACATCATGAAACATGAATATATTTCATAATTTCTTATCTAAACTTTTACTTATGTTATTTTGAAATCTACTCAAACATGAAATGTTCATTGTCTTATCATGTAGACTCTAAAAGAGAGATAATTCGACTTTTTAATTGATCTTTAACCCAATCTCTCATCATCAAAATAACATGTATTTTAATGCTGCAACATCCTCAAAAAAAAGCACAATGAACAATGAAGAAATCAAGATCAAGGACAAAGAATTAAAGAGACATTTAGGAACCATAGGTATTCTAGTTAATAATCCTAACCTTGATTAAATAAATCAAGTCACCATGAAGGTTGGAGTTAAATAACGTAATAAATGTTATAAATATTGTTGATTTTTTTCAAACCATAGTCATCAACTAGAGTAGAGTGATTTCTCTTTCAACTATTGCTGCCTACAAATGTGAATTTAGAAGAATTAAGGTGGATTCTACTCTTACTTGGCCCCTAATGTGACCTAATCATTGTATAATAGATCATGAAAATTTAAAATTTATAAAACTAGAAACTACTAATTTTTGATTTTTAGAAATATTTTAAAAAAATAAGTTAATTACAATTTGAAAAATATTCTAAAAATAACAAGAAATTTTCATGTAGATCACACAGATGTGAGTTCATATCAAGTAATATTTTAGAATTTTTGAAAATAATATAATTTTAATAATTTTGAGACATAATGATAAATACAAAATATATTTAAAAATTTACAAAAAAGAGAAATAAGAGTGCAGACATCAAGATGACATCAATGCCCTAATGAATGCAAATAAGGTGGAGATAGAGTTCTGCCAAATTATTCTTATGTAAGTGATTATAAATGATTTAATTACTCAAATTAATATCTATAATAGTTAGAAGAAGCTTAACTGAGTTTTGAAACTTTAAATCATATGAAATATTACTAAATTATGTAAAAATTAAGTTTGAAGTTGGAAATATAGAATTTGAGTTATGAGTGTTCAGGTAGATTATTGAACAATGTTTATAATATCAAAGACTCGACATGGACATGGATGATTTAGGTATTCACTTAATCTCCTTTTGAAGTTCAGAAAATAATGATGAAAGTAATTTAAAAATAATAAAATAAAGTTTCAGATGTGTTAGAATCTTGAGCATTTGATAAGACTATTAAATAATGCCTATGGTCTCAAAGATTCTCGTTGGACATAGATGATGTGGGTAGTCTCCGGTAAAATAAAAAATAATGATTTTACAGATCTCTAACATCTGTCACCTAGTAGAGATAAGTTGGATGGAGGTGAGACATATTTCAAAGAACATCTTTAGGTCTACATAGCAAGAGGAGGCCATTCATCATATTTGGTATGCTCTTAAAAGGTGAGGACTTATTTCTTTGCAGATCATTTTCTTCCTATTAATGATTTGTTTGTCAATTAATCAAAGATTATTTTCTTGATAGATTTGTGATCTTTTTTATCTAGAAATTTTCAATAATTTTAATAATGATGTTTCATGAATCACATTGACAAGATTTTCATCCATAACTGAGCAATTTTAACAACTTAATTATTTACTAGTAATTAGTAAGAAAATCATGATTTAATCAAATAAAAATAAAAGTTTTGGCTCCAGTAAGATTTGAACTCTTGTTGCTCACTCACCTACTTGAGAGATAGTAAAATAAATACTCAAATACTCTTATAAAGTGATCCCATAAAAGTATCTTCATCTCATAAATAAGGGTTTTAAGTATTATTAATAAACTTCATTTGTCTATGACCAATCCTTGTCCCACACACGACTGACATCTAATGACATGGAAGGAGAGTGATGCACACATGTCCCCTACCAAGTCCAACATTTGCCACTCAAGCCCTTTGCTGGTGGCTCCACTCAAATGTGGTTCCGACCTGCTTGTGGGGCTAACTAGTTGACGGCTCCACACCATTTTTTATTTTATTTTATTTCTATTTATTTATCTCAAAAATATGATTGTAAAAATTATATAAAATCACATAATTAGATAAAAAATTACACTAATCAACTAAAATTGCTTTTCATAATTTAACATAAATATAAATCTTTTTATCATGAGTTAAGTCTTAAAATATATTATTAATTAATTACTAACTCATAATAATCAAGACATTACATCCCCAAACTTAAATCATTGCTAGTCCCTTACTAATGAAATTACAAAAGTTATTTAAAATTCACAAATTTGAAGCATCATATTTCAATGCATGAAGTACAATTAGAAGTGATGTATCTTTAGACATTTTAGAGTCTTATATAAAGTATTTAAGAATAATGTCAAGCACTTAAATATTCAAGTACTCTTTGAAAGAATAATCTACACTTTATTTATTCTATTCATATCTTTATCACTTCTATACTCATAGATATAATTCACAAGATGTTCTACTTATCAATATTCATTCAAGAATAATATTGATTCTACATTTTATCATTTCGATGACTTTATTTTGCAGCAAGTATTTTTCTATAGACAATTTTTGACAATAAGAATGAGGTCTCACACCCTTTATATGTACTCTTTTTCATATATGCAATATGATCTATGAAATTTGTGAATTAGATAGTTCTGACAGTTTTATTTTCTATTTTTAGTTATGTTTTCAGCAACTATAAACTTTTCAAAAATAAAGCAAAATTATCCTCTTTAGAGTTGTAATTTCGAATTTCAGCAATATATTTCTAGGGAACTGAAATGTGAGAAAAGGGTCTTTAAATTTTAAAATTTTGGATTATTTTTTTCTAATGTTTGACAAGCTGTAAACTATTTTTTCAGTTTCTAATAGAAAACAAGCAAATGGATGCTATAATTTTTCTAAACTTTTTTCTTGTTACTTTTATAGGTCAATATGAAAGTTAACATAAACACATGTTTTTAATTATTCTACGACATAAATTAAGACTTAATACTTCACCCTTAACTTATAAATGGCATTTGTCCTAAATGATTGAAAAATTAGAACAAATTATGTAGAAAATATAATTTTTAAGTGAAGGATGCATATATGCAAAGTTAAGCACTAATTTTTTTTATAAATGATGAAGTTTAGAAAGACATCACCTCAACCTTGTTTTTATTTTGTACTTCATCTTACCCTCCTCCTTTTGCACTTTTTTTGAAAAAAATAAATGTTTTGAAATTCTAAAAAAAAACATAACATAAAAAGACAAAACATAATTAATGAAATAAAAACCATGGGTTGCCTCTCATGTAGTGCTGAATTTAAACTCTTCAGCTAGACAACTCTTAGATCATATAAGATGATTTGTTGCCATCAAAATATATTGGCATCCCCCAAGGTAATGTTTCATGATATTTTTTTTCAGATTTAGAATAAATTCATTTACTTCATATATATATATCTTGAGATACTTTTAGCCAAAAGAAAAATGAAAGATAATAGAAAAAAATCAAAATAATATTTTTAATTTGAAACAAAACCTCTCCTCAATGTTATCTAGTTTTGTAAGCCTCTCATTCATTAGTAAATACTTTCTATTGATGCACCATAAAATGTGATATGACCAATCTAACTATTTTTCATCTAAAATGATATCTCTAATTTTTCACTAACACATTTCTTAATGCATTCTTTTATATGCATAATCCTTCCATGTTCTATTTATCTTCTCTACATATTTGTTCAATTTGTGAGGAGTGAAATATTTCAAAAACTTAGACCTAATTCTAATGAATTGTGGGTTTTGAAGGATGGAACAATTGTCTATTTTAATCTTAGATCTAATGAATTCATTAAAAAAAAAAATCTCCTCTGAAATTATCTCTATATTCATATTCATTATTTTCGTTTCTCTCCATTAATTGAATCAACTCTTTTTCTAGATTTTCTTTTCTCAACTCATCAAATCTTTTATCTTCCTAAAAACTATCTCCTAATTTCTTTCTATTATATGCATCATCATCATCGTTATGAACATCTCTTAGTGAAATATGTTGATTAAACTTGTTAATTTGGCCTCCTACATCTTTGAAATCAATTAATTTCTCCTCACTTAAAATCTATTTTTCTTCATTTCTGCCCTTACTTTCTTCTACTAAAATTTGGATAATTGATCCACAATTTGGTATTGTTTCTTCATCTAAGGTTCTTCCTCCTCATCATCCCCAGTATATTCATTCATCAATAGTGAGTGACAAATAATTGTCTACTACTTTATCTTCAGCCTTAATATTTTCATTTCCTTCTTCTAATGATGGGAGATAATGATTAGGTAAAATCTTCCCACTCAATATACTTATTATTCTAACAAATTAATTTCACAGATTTTTTTTCTAAATTTTCCACCTAGACTTTCCTTGTTGAAATTTTACTATTAGGTAGTTTCTCAGATTTTCTATGTGCTAAATAGGTATTTGTCCCTCTTTTCTCTTATTTTCAAAAACCTTTATAAATTATTTTTACTACAACATCATTTAGTTTATTTTTTGCTGCATCATTTGGCTCATATTCATAAAAATTAGTTTGGATTTGAGAGGGTTGATTTTCTTGAATTTTTTTTTGTTTCTTAGACAAAATTCAAAATTTTAATTGGGACTAAGTGCTGAATTTGAATATTATTTGGGCCTCTTCACAAAAATTATTTCTCCAATTATGATTATAAGAATTAGATAAAAATCATGAGCTACTACTTGCTCTTGCCTAGTCTTAAATGATTAATCTAATATAGGACATTGAAATTTTGAATGATCATTTTCAACACACATTGCATAGCTACTATTGAATTAAATTGAGTGTTAAAAGCTTTCTAATATTGTCAATAAGTAAATCAAGTTTTTTTAATCCTTGATTGATTTGATTTACCTCTTTTCTTAAGTTGGAATCATCTTGATGATTCAATTCATACATTCCTCTTTTCTTATCCTTGTCATATAACCCAAAAGAGACTTGACATCTAGAATTTTCACTTAAATTCTTATGATGGTTATTAATTTAATCAGGAATTTTCTCCATAAAAGCTCCTCTAGATATAAAATCAACTATATTTTTATGTTGGTCTAATAATCCACCATAAATAGTTCTATTGAGGTGTTACTTATGTATCCCATGATGATGACACTTTTTAAATAAATCTTTAATTTTTTTTAGTCTCATGTAAAGTTTTTCCTAGCCTTTGAGCAAAACTCCATATATAATTTCTCATGTTTTGAGTTTTTTCTAAGGGCTAAAATTTTTGAAGGAAGACTTATTCTATCTTTCTAATTAGTTAATTCTCTATCTAATGTCGAGAGGCAATAACTAGCCTAATCCCTAAGCGTATGAGGAAATAATTTCATCTTAATAATTTTCATTGTAACTTGAGGGAGATTAACTAAATCATAGACTATATAAAAATATTCTAAATGCTTATGAGATTTCTCCAAAGATAATCCATGAAAATTAAGGAGTATTTGAAAAATTCTTGAATTAATTTTTAATTTAACTATTGGTGCTAATATTAGACTCTAATAACTTTTCATGGCCATAGGTTATTTTCAGTTTGACTTGTACTACCTTTAGGATCCATCAAAATTATTTTTTCTTTCAAATTTTTGGTTTTGAATGAAATAGTAGAAGGATTTATAGCCTTAGATGTAATCTAAGGATCTTCTATCATGCATAAAAATCTATAAATTTGAGAAAAAAGTTAATAACTATTATCCTCCTTTAGTTTGCTTGAGTCTTTGTCTTTTTACTCTTCATTCTTTTTTATTGATTTTCTGTAAAAATAAAATAGAAAAAATAATTCTTTTTTTTGTAATCTAAAAAAATAGAAAAATATCAGATATTATGTAATACATCCCTAGCACTGCACGAAAATTTTATGTGATGTCATTGTTGTATAATAAATCACATATTTAAAGTTTATTAAACTAGAAAATATTAATTTTTAAATTTTAAGAAATATTTCAGAACAAATAAATGAATTAGAATGGGACTAGATAGGTACGTTTTTAACTGGTAGGACGAACCGGTGCGGACCGGTTGCTTCGGGTCGGTTCAGACTGGCGAACCAAGTGATTTTATGCGACTGAGCAAGCTGGGCCCGGCAGAAATGGGCCAATCGGGCCGGGATGGTCTGGACCCATAAGTCGGAGGGGTTGAGCCCTAACCAACAAGAGGAGAGAGTGAATCGGGCGTTGGCGGAAGAAAATGGTGGCATGGTGCGGAGGCGGAACACGCGACGGGTGGAGGCAGGGCTGGAGGCGGCAGCAGCGGCAGACAGCAACGAGGTCGACAGTGGAGGTGACAACAGGACAGGCGATGGCAGTGGCAGACGGCAATGGTGGTTGACGGCGGTGGCCGGGGGCGACAAAGACGGCGAGAGATGGGCTGTGGCTATGGCTAAGGTGGTGACGGTGAGGGTAAAGCTAGCGGCGATGAGAGGGAAGGTTGGAGAGGTAGAAGAAGGGGGGGAGGGGAGGAGAAGAAGCTCCAGACTGGGAGCGGCGGGATACTCCGACCAACCCAAGCCGGGGCGACAGGATCCAAACGTCAGGTAAGCAAGTTATGGTTCAACTTCAATATGCAATGGTAAAAGATGAACTTACCCGTTTTAGGGCGTTTGCGGCGGCGACGTGAGGGGCAGACGGTTGAGTCCTCCGCGAGATCCACGTCCTTCCATGTTGTGCATCTCCAGCTCTCTTTCTTGACCGGCCCCACGTTCTTCAAATGATGGTGAGCTGGATCGTGCTGCATCATAGGGCATGTGCAACTATGCTTGACGGTAATCTTCTTACGGAAATCATAAGCAGTCATCAACCAGCGCTTTAGCTGTGATGTTCTAGCCGCTTTTAACAGGACCGTTTAAAGACAAGTGCAGAGAATATTGTTGGGTTTCAGTAACTAGCAGAGAATATTGCTAGGAATTCCACAGCAACTTAGACACCTAAAGGCACCCTATGTTAATGTTCAAAGTGACTTCCGTATTTTCCTGTAAGGAAGCTTTTCTTTCTTGGTCAGTCAGCAAAAACTGTATTTTTTCTGGTTGATCTTCATGAAGGTCAATCAACAAAAGCTTTTCTGGTTTCCACTTCTGGAAAAGGTTGACTTTCATTGTTGTAAGAACATAGCGTGATATTTCAATCATTTTCAAGAGCATGAACTATTTTTTAGTACTCGCTTTGTGGAACTACCTATGTGACAAGTAACAAAGGGTAAATGTCAACACCAAATGCTGAAGAGTCAAGACCTTTGCATTAGATAACTGTTGATTGACCCCGTGTTGACATAGTGTATATTATTTAAGCAATATGCCATACTAAGGCTTGTCTCGAGATAGAGCAACTCTTGAGACCCACTTTGATACTTCTAATGGCCGATGCTTGGGAGTTTTTTAATTTGGTAGAGATGAACAAGAAGACAAAACTGAATGGTTCAGATTTATGTCAACAGTACTAAATTTAATCTCCAATTTAGAACGGGAAAAACAAAACGAGTTTGGTGTAATGCTGATCCCTGTCTTTGGATTATCTATTTATCCATTAAAAGTATACTTTCTAAGGTGTAGAACTTCATTTGCCCCGGCCAGTACGAGTCATAATCGAATCTTAATTGCTATCTTAGGAAATGAAGGTCTCCTCTTTCTCCGTCCACTCTTATCGAAGCTAGCTTAATGACTAGGTGATATGCTCCAAGTCAGTCTATAGCTAAGCACACTAGGTTCAATACTGACTGCATCCTTAGACAAATAATTCTCCCAAGTTTGTATATACAACCACTTTAACCTTTCTGACGCTAAGTCAAACAAAAGGCAAAAATTTCAGACATTTATTCAGGACTAACACTACAATCCAGGATTTACAATAATCGAAAATGAGAGTTACAACAGAACGTTTTGACGGCCGAAAGAGATACCGAATCGTAACAGCAGTAATAGTAATTTCTAAAATAATAAATGCATAGGATTTCACACCAAAATAGTTTGGCCCTTTCTGAACCTCACAGTGACGAATGATGCATGAGACTTCAACAGAATCTTGTCTAAGAGTAGTTACACATGCCTTATCGGCAGTTGTTACCCTTCCCGCACCGCCGGTTGCACGCGCCGCAGTTAATTCGATTGAAGAGGATGTTTACGCACTTCCCCCGGCAGCGCCCACAGTTCATAATGTCCGTCCTCAGGTTCACGCAGCGCTTTCGGCAGCAGTTCCGGCCTGGGCTGCCGATAACCCGACAGACCTTTGGAATCCGGTCGCAGGTCATGGCGACCTGACGGTTACGGTAGCGGAGCAGCCGTCGGAGGGAGAACACCTTTTCTGCTTCGTCTGGTGCCCACACGCCGCTTTCTTCGTTGTGTTCTGTAACTGGGGGGGATAGAATAAGCTACCGATAGGGCCACGCCCAGGAACAAGGAAACGGCGAGAAAGTACAAGAGAGCTTTGTACGCCTTCGTTATTCCAATGCAGCGAAGAAATTTAGATCTGGTTCATTGGGAACTCGAAGAGAAAGTTCAGTTTTGAAGAGAAAAGATAACGACGACGAGGACGCTTTTATATCGATGATTTCGGTTGACCACCTTAGGGGAATAGTCGAAGAAGGTAGAAGTTTGGTGTATTGTCGGCGAAAAATGCAGTCAAACTCCGGCCCCCCCGGAATAAAGATTCAAGTTAGGCCTCGCTGGAGCAGGAAGCTCCTCACATGGCACAGACACTATCGGTTCACATAGAGGCAAACGCTGTGCTCATCTTTACAAGGCAGGTGCCCAAGTGCTGCAAAGACTTCCTGTGCACAGGAGTATGTGGTACCCAATTCAAGTGAGGCTTTGTACTGCCGTATTTCTTTGGGTGGGCGGTAATATATTCGCGGAAACAGTATCAAAGTTTCCTACGACTACAGCAGCGAGCGCAAAATAATTTTCTTGCCAAATCATGCCGAACGGATTTGAAAAACATGCAAACGGACGAAGGAAGGAGCTGTCGAATCAAGTCTTTCAACACAGAAAGCCAAACTTCCGGGTCTATCTTAAATACAGAGATGCGTTTTATATACCGTCGGAACAGTCGGCGCTACTAACTACCGGTTTGACTTTGGCAGAATCCTATGCTCAACCAAAACTGCTTAGGCAGACGGTTTTTTTCCTTCTTTCCAACATCCAAATCCTGTTGTACTCTTTGACAAGCCGGACCAATTCGGAAAATTCCCATTTGGCCGGTGACTGCAAACCTTCCCACAGCATCTAAATACTCATCGAGGGTTGTGTAAAGACTATTATTGCTTCAGATCTGTTACTTGGCATAAATTGTTTTCCATCATGACTTTCTGATCATGGTAGCGTATGGAGAAGGATAAACAATTGCGACAAAGACAGTGAAAGAGAGCAAGAGGAGCAGAAAGAGAAATTTATAGCTGAGGGAATTTTGAGTGGTGGCTTTAATGTTCTGATGACGAAAAAGGGTAAAATGATAATATTAGATTAATCAAATTATGTTGCCATCAATGTGTAAACAAAAATAGATTAAACGAGATATTAATCCAAGAAAAATAGCCTTAAAGTAATGTAGGAGATAAAGTAAGGGGTAATAGAGGTTAAATTTCAAGTGCTAACATGACCATAAATGCACTATTTCCCTAGGCATTGAAATTCGCCATTAGATGGCTCAATAATCTGCATAGAGAAAGAGAATTTTAGCTCATGCTAATGTTGAAAGATCGAAATTCAGTGGCTGCTCAAGTCACCAAAATTTTCTTGATCCAAGAACTCTAACATCATTCAAGCTTTGCATTTGATGCTTATGGAACTCCTTAAGCTATGTGAAAAAAAAATGGTGACTTGTTTGTTAGATTTTAGGCTTCATATAGATCAAGAAGAGGGGTTTGACTTGATTGAGTATTAATTTTAACTTTTGGTAAGATATTAAAATTTTTTTACTCTCTAGTTTTTGTTCTTAAATCGTATGATTTCTTTAGATCTAAATCTAATACACAAGATTTTTATAAGGTGTAGCACCTTACCTATGTCCACTCACCAAGAAAATTTCTTTCTTAGTTCCAATAAACCAACTACTTGACAACACAAAAACTTATTACTAGGTTCAAAGTTTACTGCATTTTACCTTCAGACTATCTTCTACATTCACGATACTAAACCTGCTTGAATTATAGGGCTAGATGAAACTCCAAGGGGGTGATGAATTAGGTTTCTATTGCTTTCAGTTATTTTTTGTTTCTTGCTAATTATCTATATCAATTATCACTAGATGTGTTGACACATGTTTGTTTATAAAGCTCTACCACTAGAGACATGACATTTTATACTAATTTTCTCATTATATGGTTACATTTAATCTTAGAGGAGTTATCCCACTGATATTTTACTATTTCCTTTAGGAAATACTTATTGATGTTCATGGGCTCAGCCACCCAACCACTCAAGTTCATTAAAGAGAAATGGTTCTCCCTAACACATGCATCGACTAAGTCAATGAAGTCGTCAGTGAACCCAAAGCGTCTAAGAACCTTAATGAGAAAACTCTACTCTATTCTATCAAAGGCTTTCTCCATGTCTAATTTGATGATGATGTTGGAGCCTCGACAGTCATGGCCAAGGGACTGTGCTAGTTCATGTACTAGCATGATGTTATCGTGAATGTACCGTCCCTTGACAAATCCGTATTGTTCTGGAAATATAAGTCTATCAAGAAAACTACTCAATCTATGTGTAACGATCTTAGATACAACTTTATAACACACGTTACATAAACTGATAGGTCGAAAGTTTCTAAATGAGGTTGGGGTAATCACTTTCGGTATAAATACAAGGAAGGTGGCCTTCCAACTCCATGTAAAGACTTTACGACAAAAGATTTCCTTGATAGCCTAGATGAGATCTGTGCCAATGATATCCCAACATGAGATGTAAAAATCAGCTAGAAAACTATCAAGCCCAGGTGCACGATGTTTGCTCATAGAGAAAACTACTTTCTTGATCTCTTCTCCTGTGGGTATGACCGTCATGAGAGAGCTCTCATGGTGAGTGACCAATGATGCGATCAAAGTGAGCATATTATCAGAAATCTCGATCGGCTGAGAGGTTAAGAGAGTACGAAAGTACTCAACCCTTGCCTCCTGCATGCGGGAAAGATCCTAATCATATGTTTATAAAAGAGAGGTATAATTTGAATGTGAGCGGTGAGCGACTGAGGCATAAAAGAAACGAGTGTTTCTATCACCCTCTTGTAACCACTAGATGCGTGATTTCTAGAGATAGAATAACTCCTGTCGTCGCACAACCTCATCAAGCTGGTCGCTCACTCTACTCCTTTCCCAAGCAACATTTAAATATCAAGCTTACAGTAGTCTTTCAACCTCTGCTAACTCTTTTTGCAATGCATCAACCTGAGTATGGACATTCTCGTAGATATGTCAGTTCCACCATTTAAGGTGGAGTTTGAGATTCCTTAACCTATAGCTAAGGTTCTCCATAGGAAAATCTGAGATATGTCCGTACCAGTGATTCCGTACGAAACTCTGAAAGTTTTCATGTTGGAGCCACATGATCTGAAATCTGAAGGGAGGTTTGTGGGTGCTCATACTCTATTTAGGGAGTATGAGGATCAGGGTGTGATTTGACCTATAATAGGGTAATATCGTGTCTAATATGGGATGTCGCACCATGGCGATGCTATTGATGAAGCAGAGATCGATACGTTCATAAATCAAAACGTCCCCTCGATTGTTGCTCCACGTCCATGCCTTGCCTAATATAGGTGGCTCAATAAGAGCTAATAAAAAAATGTAGTCATTGAACGTCTCCATGTTACGGGCCCTAGGGATCTGCCCACCTTGATGTTCACTAGTATTACAAATACAGTTGAAGTCACCTGCTAGGTACCAAAGAGACTCAACTAGTGTAGGATAGTCCCTCACATATTGAACTAGGTCTGCCCAAAGAGTTTTCCTTCGGATCTATGTGATGCATAGATGATCGAGAAGGTGAACTCTTGGGTAGGATCTCAAATCGTCATAGTGATATGCTGGGATCCCTCAACTAGCAACTCCATAGAGTATGGTCTAGTCCAAAAAACCCAAATATGATTCGTGGGGTTGAAGTGAAAATGATCTATACTTAATCACCTAAGTAAAGGTTGGATACGATCTAATATCATGAGCTCAATGAGGCCTATTATATCTAGTCGATATTGTCTGATAAGGCTAGCTATATAGAATTAGGTTTCGAGGTTACCTATACCTCGACAATTCCATATGATGCTAGGTATCATGATCTAATGAGTGGCCCCACAAGTCCTAGATCTCATGGAGTAAGGTGAGCGTCTAGTGAGTCGTGTGATCCTAGCCTCCGTCTGATATCCCTCCTCTAGGTAGGTAGTCTCAACGTTAGTCTCAAATCTACCATTCTCATAGGTACTAGTCGTGTGGCCACTAGTATCATGAACACTAGATGAAGAGGGTGGGTGGGGTGCTTGACGATTCGTCAAGCACTATCCTCTATCGGGGCTCTCCCTAGAATCAACAGGTGCTGAATCAAGTATAGGAAACTGATCTGGCGGGTGTAGTGGGGGAGAGGGGGGGAGGGTATAAGAATCAGAAGGGGGGCTACGTAAGATGTACTAATAGGAAGTATGCTGGGGGTAGGCCCTCCTAGTAGATCCTCGACGGGGATCTAAGGGGGATGGGTAGTGCCCAAGCCTATACCCTCAAAGAAAGGGGTAGACCTCGGTCGGTGGGAACTAAGAGGTGAAAGACTCCTACTACGTGGGGAAGAGTGAATGGGTGGAGAGGAGCTAGGTGGTGGAGAAACACTAATGGGTGGATTGGGGCGGGTGAGTATGGGGGGTCGGATAGCCCGGGGTTTAGTGTTCCTTATAGTAGGAACACTATCGGTCTCCTCAATCAAAGTACTGAGAGCATTGAAAGCATTCGACGTCTAGGCTATCTTTTCTATGTCTACTAAGACAAGAGGTGATGCTCGTGCTACCGTCTTCCTCCCTTTACGGCTGGAAGTGGATGCTTGAGGAATGGAATGTGTCGCTAGAGTAGGTGGAGGTGTCTTGTGAGAACCTGTTAGTGGGGTACTAACTTGGAATGTTGATGGTCGGGATGAAATATGTGAGGTCGGTGTAGGATGACGACTAGACGTAATCTTTCCTGCCTCAATAATAAAGTCGTCATATGAGAGGGGTGGTAAGTGAAGAGAAGTAGACCCCAACAGTGATGAAGTATTTTTTTGTTGACATGTGTGAATAGTGTGTCCAAAAACCATGCAATGTGTGCAGAAATGAGGTAATCTCTCATATATAATATTTTGGTAGATTTTCTCATCCCTATTCTGCACAATAATCATGTGCTGAAGGGGAGCTAAGAGGTCTAATAATATTTTGGTAGATTTTCTCATCCCTATTCTGCACAATAATCATGTGCTGAAGGGGAGCTAAGAGGTCTAACTCGACACATACGCTAGCATATCCTAGATGATTGAACATTTTAACACCTAGATCTAGGCATATAAATGTTCCGACTATATTGGCCAAAGACTCAAGTGCCTTGGGCGTGAATAGATGTGCTGGCAAGCTCGGAAAACCTATCCAAATTGGAGTAGAGTGAGGTTATTTCCCTCGAGAGGTACCGTCAAGATATGAGGTCCATCTATGAGTGTACATAATAGTATTTTGAATCTCCCATGTGGTCCGGCTCTAGGCTTTCCGATAGTCAGCCTCGAGTTTGAATCAGATGAAGACACTCTAGTAATCACGAGCACCAATGGCTACATTTCCTTAAAAATGTCTAGGGGTTAAATATATTTTTTGGATGTCATCTAAATTGGGACATTTTGTGGTAAAACGTCCAATCAATGTAAACTAGAATGCCTCGGCTAGCTGAGAGACCTCGTTCAAAGAGAATGAGACTATTCTCATTCCTTCTTCCTCAATATAACCTCATGGTAAGAGGTCTGTAGTGTACATAGGGAGTAATGGAGCTCGGTGTGTGTTCTGAGTTATAGGAGTTGGCTGTATTCTTGTAAGTCGCTGGGCCCAAGTCTTGGCTAAGGTTTGAATGGGTTGGGCCGACATATTAGGATTTTGTGTGGGGTGGGTTAGTATGGCTGGGGCTTGAGTTTGGATCTGGGCCGGCTCTGCCCGCATAGGTCTTACTTTGGCAGTAACAGGCCGCACATGTGCTTGGGCCCAGACATCCTTCGGTTTCGTGGCATTGGGTGTTGCTGCCTCAGCCGGAGCGGGTGCCGCCGCCACCATAGTGCCGCCGCCCCCGTCAGCCCCCGCTAGCGGGGACGCGTTGGCTGTCAGGACCAAGGTGACGGCGTCGGCAGAATGCGGCGCCTTTATCTCGGCTTCCTCCTGTCCGTTGATGCCTTTTCTCCGGAAGCTGACGAGTCCGCGTCAGCCTCCGCTGGGGGGGACGCCATGGGTACGACGACCGAGGTAACGGCATCAGCAGAATGCGGCGCCTTTATCTCGGCTCCCTCCTGTCCGTTGATCGCAAGATTAACGGTCAGATCAAGGACCGAAGCTGACGAGTCCACGTCAGCTGACACCGCCCCCACATCGCCGGCCTTTTCCTCTCGTCGATCCTCACCGTTAATCTCACGATCAACGGTGAGTCAGGGGAGACGGCGCCACGTGCCCTCTCCCCTTTCCCACAGAGCGAGGGAATGGCTCCAACGTTTGTAGAAACCGAGGGGACGTCGGCCAACGGCGAATCACTGCCTTTCTCAAGGCGGCCGTTCCGCCCATTGACTGCCCCAATGTCCGCGCCATCAATAGGTTCCTCGGATGGTGTTTTATCGCTGCGGACGAGTCGCCACACGTGGCGGTTTCCTATTCGGTTGCATGCTTCCCTCATTTTTTCATCCGGCGGACATGAGTCTGCCGATGAAATCTCTGATTTACTCATCAAGTAAGCATCAGATGAAGATGATGAAGAAGAGAAAAATATAGAGCACAGAAATACGATTCAAATGATTTAAAAATATTAAACTTGGTCCAAGTAACGAGAGAGATATTACCTTTAGAACGAAAAGTCCGGAAAAATACCTCTCAATGAAGAAATCCCGACAACGAAGGCTTCAATCCACTATTTTTGACGCTTAATAGCTCGAAGTTGATAGATTTTGGCCTTCCGAATCCAATGGAACTGATTTCAGCACGATCAGAAGTCACACGAAAAAGATATCGCCATTTCAGATGGAGGTCAGTTGAAGGTGAAGAGAGAGAAGCTCCCGCGAGGAGAGAGAAAAAAGTTATTTGATCAATTAAATCGTCTGTAATCACTTAATCACTTACGTAAGAATCACCGGGCAGAACTCTGTTTTTGCTCGATTCGCGTTCACCAGGTGCTGACATCATCCTGACATCCGCACCCTTATTTCCTTTTTTCGTAAATTTTAAATATATTTCCTTTTTATTTCTTAGTATAAAATTCATAAAAAATAGTATTCTTTGAAGAAAAATTTGAATAATTACCAGATATTATATTACATCCCTGTGATTGACTTGGAAAATTAACGCTATTTTTTTAAGTTTTATTGAATTATAATTGATATATTTTGTTCATAAATATTTCTAAATATCTAAAAAATCATATTTTCTACTTCTATAAATTTAATATTTGTGTGATTTAACATACAATGACTAAGTCATGTCAGGTCACAATTTTTTAGATTATTTGTTTAAAAAAAAATTACTTTTGAAAACATGCAACAATAACCTTCGACCCTTCCACATTTACAATATTTCAATTCTCTTGTTCATTTGATTTGAAATTTGAATTGGACCTTTTTTGACAACAAACATTAGTTCTGTTGAGTGTGCCAAATAATGACGTTCATGATAAATTTTCATCCATATAAGCTGATGACATATCACCATCTAAATGCTGAGTTTAGACTTTTTTCTGCCATGTATTTTCTTAACTCTTTTATTTCAAGGTTAGTCTAAATATATATACAGAAATAATTCATGATCATGATTTACCTAACCGATTTAACTATGTATATGTTGTTTTATCAAAGGGTGATTCCTTGATATATATTGATCAACAATCAGATGTTCCTATCATAAAGAATTTTTTGATTTCAAAGATTAATACCTAAGATTCAATTGTTAGTCATAGAATCACGAAGTTAATGAATATAATTCATATGGTATCATATTGAACACATTCAACATTTATAGTAACTTTGTGACATATATAAATGAGTCTCAATATTGAATAAATAATTTTTCACTTGTAATATCAAAACTAAGGGCATCAAGAAAATCATAATTGCTGATTATAGTGATCAATGCATTCTGAGTGATTAAAAGTTGACTATAGGGATCGAAACATATCACAAGCCTTTTTGTACAAAATAAAGAATAATTTCATAAATAAATATTTCAAATTATTTGTGTCAACTTGATGGGCATCTTAAAACTATATTAATAAGATGCCAATTTTGGCTTCAATTTGTTTCTTAATCTCATATCATTTAGCCAAGCTTCAAGTACTGCTCTAATTCCCACTTAATTCTCTAAGATAAATGTTGAAAAGATTTGACAAGGTAGATAGGTGAAGGATGAAACTACTTTAATGAAATAAACAAACAACTTAAAATTAAGCATCAACAATGACCCTTTAAAATACCCAAACTACTTGGAAATCTTAAAATTATTTATAGTGCTTGTTGAGTAGTGTTTTGTAAGTTTATTCATTTATGAGTCCCCAAATTTAGATATTAAAATAAGGATATAAAAGATGGTTGTTAAGTGCAACACAAAAGGACAAGAAAGGAAGTGACCATTGGGATGTGTTTGAAAACAACCACTTTGAGATAGTTAAGTAGCATTTGAATAATGACAAAGAAATAAGAAAAACTTGTTTGATACCTAAGGGAACTCTCCTCAAATACAACAAAGGACAAGAATTCAAACCTACATTAAAGGAACCAGACATCCATGAAGCTTGGAGTTAAATACGACACTAAATGTCATCAATCTTATTGATTTGTTTCAAACCATAATCATTAACTTAGTAGAGTGTTCTCTCTCTCTACTTTGGCTGGCTATAATTCTAACTTTGGAAGAGTGGGAGTGGATTCTCCTCTTACTACTCCCCTAGACCTTAGAAGCAAGAATCTCAAAAAAAGGAGTGGGTTCTTCATTGATTTCACCAATTAGAGGCATGAATATTAAAGATGCTTTTAGAATAAAGTTTCAACTTTACTAGAGTTATGAACACTAACAAATGTAATTCAGGCTTTAATTCAATGTGCATTTTTCAAAGAATTTAGTTGAACACAAAGATGTGATTGTTGAAGACTAGAGAAGGGTTGGTAGACAATATTACTATAAAATTGTGTGAATGAAACAAGTTCTTGTATTCTAAATCCAAATAATAAATGAAATTAGAGACAACCAATCCTTGCTGCCTAGTATTTATTGCCACATAAATCCCAAAAAATGCTACATTGTTGTATGTATGTGAAGAATAATAAACTTGGATACATAGAAAGTATATGGATCCATTAGCAACATCAATGTCATTTATCCTGACATGGGTACCCCAAACTCATGATTGAAGATTGGGGGAAATGGTTTGGCACTTACCTGAAATATTTTTCCTAAATAAGAAACACTACAATTGGCCTTATCATAATCTCTTGAACATGTACCAGAAGCCATTGGCATCAAATAAGGTAAAATTAATACAGTATCTTTTTAATTTTTAGATAATATAATATGCTAAAAATCACTTCAATGGTCTAGTTTGATAATTAATCACTCAACCTCCATGGACATTATTTTAAATTTTGAGATTAGGGCTTTAATCTAGTTGTGCTATTTACAATAGTCTAGAGTAATTTTAGCTTTTCCAAGTGTTTATTAAGGATTAATAAGTCTTCATTATCATGAGTTAATAATTAGTAAATAATAAAGTTTTAGTCTTAACTCATGATAAATAGACTTATATTTGTATTAAAGTGTGAAAAGTGATTTTCAATTGATTAACGTGAAATTTTGGGTAATTATGTGATTTTATATGAATTTATATGATTTTTACAATCTTACTTTTGAGATAAATAAAGAAAAAGAAATAAAAGTAAAAATAAAATAAAATGAGGGGGACCCATTGGCCAGTCAGGCCCGCAAGCAAGTTGGAAGCGCAGTCGAGAGTAGTCGTAAGCAGGGGCTTGAGCGGCTTGGACTGATAAAGGCATGTGTGCATCACCTCCCTTCCACATCACTAGTGGCCAGCCGGCTATGGGACAAGGAGTGGTCATACACACATGAGAAATGAATTGGATCAAAAATGTAATATTACTATATATTTACTAGACAGTTCGCTGCACAAGTGATGTGGGACTAAACTCGCGTCACCTTCCCCAAAAAGGGTGGGCAATCGACGCGGGTTCGAATCCTCTTAGAGCCAAAACTCATATTTTTTATTTGATTATCGAGACTTTCCTGCAGATTGCTGGTGAAAGATTAAGCAATCAGAATTGCTAGATCATCGGCAAAAATCTCGTCAATGCTATTCACGAAGCACTGTTACTAAAATTTTTGAATGATTCACAATAAAAGGATTACAAATCTATCGAGTAAAGCATCTCCGATTGATTGACAAACAAGCTATCGTCAAGAAGAGGATGATCTGTTAGGAGATGAGTCATCACCTCCTGAGAGCGTACCAGATGCGATGAAGAGCCTCCTCTTGCTACGCGGACTTGAGGATGAAGCTCCCTAACACGTGCCCCACCTTCATCTAGCTCCTCTCTATCAGGTGATAGTCATCGGAGAGCCACTAGAGAGCCACAAAGTTGCCATTTTTCTGCTTCACTAAGTGACAGCCACCAGAGACGATTCAACGACCCATTTCATTAGTTTCTAGACTTAGTAAGGAGATCTAGAGATTGCCCACATCATCTTTGTCCAAGGGAGCCTTCAAGGTCATAGACATTGTACGACAATCCTCCCGAATGACATTACATGATTTACTATATAACGACTAAGTCACATCAAGGATCAAGACAAATAAAGTTTGATGTGGTCATTGATTTAATTTTAAGTGAGGGTATTTACACAAGAGAACTAGAAGAAAAATCAAGGTTTTGCATTTGGGTTTGAAAGTAAATTAAGAATATATCAAAAGATCTATATCTTGTTGAATGAAAACTTTAAGGAAGAACTCAGAACAAGTTCACAAGTGATAGATCTTAGAAATGAAAGAAGAGGGAGAATGTTGATAGGTATTACATAGAGAAGAAGAATGATGTGGCCTTGTCTTTGTGTTTAAATACACATTATCTAATAATATTTATAAATAAGACTTAACAAAATATTAGTACAGAAGTTAGTCTCAAGTTGAACATAAGGAGATTGATTAATCCCTCATGAAAACTAGTTTATGTGATTTTAATATTTTATCACTATTTAATAGAAATAATAAAATAGACGAGTGAGTTGAGAAGAATAAAGAAAGGGAAGTGGAAAAAGAAAGAAGGAAATGAGAGAGCTCTCATGAAGGATGAGAGAAAAGATCTCTTGCAAAAGAGAGAGAAAGAGATGAGAAAATCTCACATGAGATAGAGAGAGAGAAAGGTCTCACAAGATAAAGAAGGAGAGAGAAGGGAGAAGAGAAAATCTCACATGAGATAGAGAGAGAGAAAGGTCTCACAAGATAAAGACGGAGAGAGAGGGAGATCAATTGATGGAGAGAAAGAGAATGAGATTGATTGATTCATCAATTGATTGATCGATTGAGAGAGAGAGAGAGATCTCATGAGAGACAAAGATAGAGACTTATGATGATAATAAAGAAAGAGAGAAATACGATCAACTTGTTTTAATGGTGACCATTATTGTCAAATGAAAATTCACACACATGACATGAGTTCAGTTGTGAATATCTCCACATTGTTTCAACAATTCAATGATCATTAAGTAGCCTTTAATTTCAGTAATTTAGTATCCAAAAAAGAAAAAATACATGTTATTCACCAAATGTCAAGAACATGAATACGTCAAGATTTAACTCCAAAAATCAATTAAAAATAAATTTAGCTTAATCTTAGATGAGTTTTAGAGGATTCAGAAGAATAATGAAGATTATTCATCAAGTTTTGAATTAGTTCTACTCATCTTTATTAGAACATGTATGAAACAAAAATAACTTGACATAAAATATAAATAAATGACAAAAAAGGTAAGTAAATACTAAAATTAGGAAATAAATCATTGCCCAAGTTTAGTCCATCTCTTAAGTAACTAGAGACACTAGTGTGACGGCTTGGTTTCACCCAAACATACCACACTATGTCAAAAGTTGTAGAAGTATCATTTGAAAGTGCTATGCCACTTGCCAAAGAGATCTGCTAAAAGGAGAGGCCCTGAGTGCAATTAGGGGAGGAAGGAACGAGCTTGCCGATCATCAAAAGTGTTGATCACATGAAAGGAGGGAAGAATAGATAGTTATATTCATGACTACCATCAAGATTTTAAAGATAATTGATAATATTTGTTTTATTAGCTAATAATTAATTATTGTCTTTATATCTCTAATAGTAATCTGTGCGAGAAGTTATGTTCTCAGTATCGTGGCCCTTCACGAGCCACTAGATTAGATGTGCTTGGTCATGTGGTGCATTGAGTGACGCAAGATCAACCCCTCATGTACCGCTGCCAACCAAGAACTTAAATCCTTAGTACTATGGCACCTTTTTAGCCATTGGATCATCATTTAGGCCACATGCATGCCTAAGCCACATGCATCCCTAGTACTATATGTATTTAGTATCGTGGTGGTTCACCCACCCACAAGATCTAGCTTATTTGATGATGTGGCTTGCTGAACGCCATTTGATGACACCACACTCTAAATGGCTGCCTTGAAACACACAAGAAATGTTAGTCTCACATCGGAAATATCTCAATAACTGAGCTAAATATAAATCAAAGTTAGGTTATGTAAGTAGAGATCCTTTTTTCCAAAAAAAATAATGACTTAGATCATCTTGGAAGAAGGTAAAAAGGTGATTTGCCTTCATGCACACGTGTGTACAACACTCCTTGCTCCAAGACTGGTTGGCCACCGAGATGTGGTAGGGGAGTGACACACATGTGAGCAAGTTCTCCACCACTCGAGCCCAGCTCATGGTCCCTTGATTTGGGTCTACTCGCTAGATAGTGCCCCTCCAGGTCAGTTGCCAAGTGCTAATTTGCCAATTTGCCAATGGGTGGTGATATTTTTATATTTTATTCTTATATTTTCTAAAAAATCAAAAATTACTATAAGTATTTTTGAACTTAAGACTTCTAAAATTAATAATACATTCCTATATTTATTAAGAAATTTAGCAAAAAAAATAAAAATGTAACTAATTAAAATACAAAAATATAACCTTAATGATGTGTACTTGTTGTTCTATTTAAATATACATTATCTAATAATATTTATAATTAAAACTTAATAAAATTATTATAGACATAAGTCTCAAGTAGAACATAGTTAGATTGATTAATCTATCATAAAAACTAATTTACTTTATATATAAAGTGATTTTAATATTTCATTAATATTTAATGGAAATAATAAAATAAGAATAAAAGAAGGGAAATGGAGAAGAGAAAGGAGAAAAAGAGAGAGAAGGGATGAGATCTCTCACAAAAGGGAGAGAAAGAGAGAGGAGGAGAGAAATCTCACATGAGATAGAGAGAGAAAAGTCTCACAAGAGAGAGAGAAAGAAGGAGAGAGAGCGAGATCAATTAAGAGAGGGAGAGAGAAATGAAGAGATCTCACGAGAGATGGAGAGAGACGAAAGGTCTCATGAAAGAGCGAGATAGAAAAATAAGACAAAAATGATGAAAGAGAGAAATACAATCAACTTATTTCATGGTAACCATTATTCTTGAACAAATGTGTGCTCAAAGATTAACAAACATAAGATGGGGTTAGTCATGAATGTCTCTAGTTTATTTTAACAGTTGAATGCTCATTAATCAGCCTTTAATCTCGATGATTTTATGTTCGAAAATAGAAAAGTATTTGTTATTCATGAAACATCAAAAATATGAATATGTCAAGATTTAACTGTGAAAATCAATAGAAAAGAATTCAAAAATGATCTTAACTTGATCTCAGATGAGTTTCGAAGGATTCAGGAGAAAAACAAAAATCATTCATCAAGTTTTGAATTAATTCTACTCATTTCAATTAAAACATACATGAAACGGAAATAACTTGTCGTAAAATATATAAATCATAAAAGTATGTAAGTAAATGTTGAAAATAGAAAATAAATCATTGTTGTAGTTTAGTTTGCCTCCTAGGCAGCTGGAGAAACTAGTGTGGCAGCTTGGTTTCATTTAGATGTGTCACACCATGCCAAAGTCGTAGAAGTATCGTTTGGAAGTGTTGCACTGCTTCCTAGAGAGATCCACAAAAAGAGAGGTTGATCACGTTGTCACTATCGTTTGAGGGGAGAAGAGCTAACCACTCACTAAATCCTTGAGTGTTGTTAGGGGAGGAAGGAATGAGCTTAGCCAATCACCGGAGGTGTTGATGACACAAAATGAGGGAGGAAACAAATTGTCATATTTGCAAATACTATTGAGATTTTAAGGATAATTGATAATGTCTATTTTATTAGATAATAATTAATTATTATCTTTATATTTGATGTGACTTAATCATTATATATTAAATCACAAAAATTTAAAATTTATGAAACTAGAAACTACTAATTTTTAGATATTTAGAAGTATTTCTCAATAAATATATCAATTATAATTGAATAAAATTTCTAAAAATAGTATAAAATTTTTAAATCAATCATAGAGATATAATATAATATTGGGTAAATTTTCAGAATTTTCCTCAAGTAATAATTTTTTTTATAAATTTTAGATTAAGAAATGAAAATAAAATATATTTAAAAACAAAAAAGAGAAATAAGGTGCAAACATCAAGATGACATTAATGCTTGATGAACGCTAGTCAGGTAGAAATAAAGTTCCACTCGATGGTTCTTATGTAAGTGAGTATAGATAATTTAATTGATCAAATTAAGATTTGTAGAAAACTAGAAGAATCATAATTCAATGAAGAATAGTGTAGTAAATTTAAATTATATAAATTATCACTAAATGAAGCGTAAATTAAGTTGAATGTAGGAAAATAGAGTTCTAGTATTGCAATGGTGATGTGACAATGATGCACTGAAATTTTGAACATTCAAGAGGATTATTGTGTAATGTCCACAACCTCAAAGGTTATTCTTAGATAAGGATGACGTAGTAATCTTTAGATCTTCTTGCAAAGTCTAGAGATTAATGAAATAGGTTATCAAATCGTCTTCGCTAGTTGTAACCTAATGGAGTCAAAAAACATCGACTTTGTGGCTCTCTAGCGGTTGTCACTTGATAGAGAAGAGCTTGATGGAGGTGAGGCGTGTGTCAAGGAGCTTCATCCTCAAGTTTGTGTAGCAAGAAGAGACTTTTCATCACATCTAGTATTTTCTCAAGAGGAAACTTGTCTCTTGACAAATCATCCTCTTCTTGATGACAACTTGTTCGTGGATCAATCATAGATAATTTACTTGATGGATTCATGATTGTTTTATTGCAAATCATTCAATAATTTTAGTAACAATATTTTACAAATTTTGTTCATGAGATTTTTGTCAATGATTCAATGATTCTGGCGGCTTAATCCTTTATCGGCAATCTGCAGGAAAGTTATGATTTAATCAGATAAAAATATAAGTTTTGGCTCTAGTAGGATTCAAACTTGCATTAGTTGCCTAAGGGGTATTTTAAGCAGTCTAATACCCTTATAAAGTGACATCATCATGATATATCGTTGTTATACCTAAGGGGTATTTTAGGTATTAAAAGAAATGAAACCATTTCGAGGAAGGTGTGACATGGATTTAGTCCCACATCAATTGTATGCTGAAGTTTGGTTGAATATATAGTAATATAAGATTTAGAAGTAATGAGTCCTTGATAAGTCTTCATTATCATGAGTTAATAATTAGTAAATAATATAGTTTTAGCCTTAACTCATGATAAATAGACTTATATTTGTGTTAAAAAATGATTTATAGTTTTCAGTTGATTAACGTGAATTTTTGGGTAATTATGTGATTTTATATAATTTTTACAGTCTTACTTTTGAAATAAATGAAGAACAAGAAATAAAAATAAAAATATTGCAAAATGGGGGAACCTGCCAGCCAGCCGGGCCCACAAGGAGGTTGGAAGCGTAGTCGGCGAGTAGCTACAAGTACGGGCTCGAGCAGCTTAGCTTGGACCGATAGGGGCACGTGTACACGACTCCCCTTCCACATCACTGGTAGCCAGCCGGTTGTGGGGCAAAGAGTGGTCGTACATGCGAGTTTGCTTGTAAAATTAACATTACTATATATTCGCCCGACAAATCGGCGCACAACCGATGTGGGACTAAACCCGTGTCACACCTTGCTCATAGGCGGGTGACCCGCGCGGGTTTGAATCCTTCCAAAGTCAAAATTCATATATTTTTATTTGATTATCACGACTTTCCTGCAGATTGGCAGTGAAGGATTAAGCAATGAGAATCGCTGGATCATCGGCAAAAATCTCATCAACGCGATTCACGGAGCATTGCTACTAAAGCTGCTGAATAATTCGCGATAAAAGGATCGCAAATCCATCAAGTAAATCATCTCCGATTGATCGACGAACAAGCCGTTGTTGGGAAGAGGACGATCCGCCGAGAGACTAGTCGCCACCTCCTGAAAGCGTACCAAATGGGATGAAGAGCCTCCTCTTGCTGCGCGGACCTGAGGATGAAGCTCCCTGACACATGCCCCACCTCCATCTAGCGCCTCTCCGTCGGGTGACAGCCGCCGGAGAGCCACAAAGTCGCCATTTTTCCGCTCCGCCGAGTGACAGCCGTCGGAGACGATTCGACGACCTACTTCATTGATCTCTAGACTTCGCGAGAAGATCTAGAGATTGCCCACGTCGTCTTTGTCCAAGGAGAGCCTTCAAGGCTGTGGACACTACACGACGATCCTCCCAAACGCTCAGGATTCTGGTGCATCGCCGACGCATCGCCGTCGCGACACCGGAACTCTGTTTTCTTGCTTTCAATTTAATTTACGCTTCATTTAGTGATACTTTGTGTGATTTTAATTTACCAAACTATACTTCGTTCAATTACGATTCTTCCAACTTTTACAGATCTTAATTTGATTAATTATGTCATCTATAATTGCCTACGTAAGAATCACCGGGTGGAACTCTGTTTCTGCCTGATTCGCGTTCGCCGGGCGCTGACGTCATCCTGACGTCTGCACCCTTATTTCCTTTTTTTGTGAATTTTAACTATATTTCCTTTTTATTTCCTAGTATAAAATTCGTAAGAAAATTGTATTCATTGAGAAAAATTCTGAATAATTACCAGATATTATATTGCATTCCTGTGATTGACCTGGAAAATTACTGCTATTTTTGGAATTTTTATTGAATTATAATTGATATATTTATTTAGAAATACTTCTAAATATCTAAAAATTCGTATTTTCTAGTTTTATATATTTAATATTTGCGCGATTTAATATACAATGACTAAGTCACGTCAGTCATCTTGACATCCACACCCTTATTTCCCTTTTTTGTGAATTTTAAATATATTTAATTTTTATTTCCTAGTATAAAATTCATAGAAAATAGTATTCTTTGAGAAAAAATTTAAATAATTATCTGATATTATATTATATCCCTGTGATCAGCCTAAAAAGTTACCCTTATTTTTGAAAGTTTTATTGAGTTATAATTGATATATTTATTCTGAAATACTTCTAAATATTAAAAAAATCATATTTCTAATTTTTAAAATTTTAAATTTGTGTGATTTACTATACAATGACTAAGTCATGTTAGTGCTCTTCTTGACAATGACTTGTTCGTCGATCAATCAAAGATGATTTACGCCATGAATTCACAATCCTTTTATCGTGAATCGTTACTAAAATTTTAGTAACAATGCTTCGCAAATCACATTGATGAGATTTTTTTTGCCGATGATCTAGCAATTCTAACGGCTTAATCTTTCACCAACGATCTGTAGGAAAGTCACGATAATTAGATAAAAAATATGAGTTTTGGTTCTTGAAGAATTTGAACCCACGCTAGTTGCCCACCTACATGAGAGAGATTGACATAAGTACTATAATGCCCTTATAAAATGACATCATCATGGTATATCTTTATTATAAATAAGGGGTGATAAGTCTTCATTATCGTGAGTTAATAATTAGTAAATAATATAGTTTTAGCCTTAACTCATGATAAATAGACTTATATTTGTGTTAAAGCATGAAAAGTGGTTTTCAGTTGATTAACGTGAATTTTTGGGTAATTATGTGATTTTATACGATTTTTACAGTCTTAGTTTTGAGATAAATGAAGAACAAGAAATAAAAATAAAAATATTGCAAAATGGGGGGATCCGCCGGCCAGCCGGGCCCGCAAGCGGGTCGAAAGCGCAGTCGGGGAGTAGCCGCGAGCAGGGGCTCGAGCGGCTTGCTTAGATCGATAGGCGCACGTGGGCGCCACTCCCCTTCCACGTCATCGGTGGTCAGCCGGCTGTGGGGCAAGGAGTGGTCGCACACGCGAGAGGACTTTGCCTAGAAAGGTAACTTTACTATATATTTGCCCAAATAATCCGCGCACAACCGATGTGGGACTAAACCTTCAGGGGCGGGCGACCGCCGCAGGTTCGAATCCTCCCAGAGTCAAAATTCATATATTTTTAACTGATTATCGTGACTTTCCTGCAGATCGCCGGTGAAGGATTAAGCAACCGGAATCGCTGGATCATCGGCGAAAATCTCGTCAACGCGATTCGCGGAGCATTGCTACTAAAATTTCTGAACGATTCGCGATAAAAGGATCGCAATCCATCGAGTAAATCATCTCCGATTGATCGACGAACAAGCCGTCGTCGGGAAGAGGACGATCCGCCGGGAGACCAGTCGCCACCTCCTGAGAGCGTACCAGATGCGATGAAGAGCCTCCTCTTGCTGCGCGGACCTGAGGATGAAGCTCCCTAACACGCGCCTCACCTCCATCCAGCCCCTCTCCGTCGGGTGACAGCCGCCGGAGAGCCGCAAAGTCGCCGTTTTTCCGCTCCGCCGGGTGACAGCCGCCGGAGACGATTCGACGACCCACTTCATTGGTCTCTAGACTTCGCGAGAAGATCTAGAGATTGCCCACGTCGTCTTTGTCCAAGGAGAGCCTTCGAGGCCGTGGACACTGCACGACGACCCTCCCGAACGCTCAGGATTCCGGTGCATCGCCGACGCGTCGCCGTCGCGACGCCGGAACTCTGTTTTCCTGCTTTATCTAGAGATTGCCCACGTCGTCTTTGTCCAAGGAGAGCCTTTGAGGCCGTGGACACTGCACGACGACCCTCCCGAACGCTCAGGATTCCGGTGCATCGCCGACGCGTCGCCGTCGCGACGCCGGAACTCTGTTTTCCTGCTTTATCTAGAGATTGCCCACGTCGTCTTTGTCCAAGGAGAGCCTTCGAGGCCGTGGACACTGCACGACGATCCTCCCGAACGCTCAGGATTCCGGTGCATCGCCGACGCATCGCCGTCGCGACGCCGGAACTCTGTTTTCCTGCTTTCAATTTAATTTACGCTTCATTTAGTGATACTTTGTTGATTTTTATTTACCAAACTATACTTCGTTCAATTACGATTCTTCCGGCTTTTACAGATCTTAATTTGATTAATTGAGTCGTCTGTAATCGCCTACGTAAGAATCGCCGGGCGGAACTCTGTTTCCGCCTGATTCGCGTTCGCCGGGCGCTGACGTCATCCTGACGTCCGCACCCTTATTTCCTTTTCTTTTTGTGAATTTTAAATATATTTCCTTTTTATTTCCTAGTATAAAATTCGTAAGAAAATCGTACTCATTGAGAAAAATTCTGAATAATTACCAAATATTATATTACATCCCTGTGATCGACTTGGAAAATTACCACTATTTTTGGGATTTTTATTGAATTATAATTGATATATTTATTTGGAAATACTTCTAAATATCCGAAAATTCGTATTTTCTAGTTTTATAAATTTTAGATTTGCGTGATTTAATATACAACGACTGAGTCACGTCAAGGGGTATTGTAGGTATTAAAATTATTGAAGCCTTATGGGAAAGGTGTGACATGGGTTTAGTCCCGTATTGCTTGTGTGTCGAAGTTTCTAACAAATATATACTAATATTATATTTACAAGCAAGTCCCTTTCTCTTACGTATACGATCACTCCTTGCCCCACAGCTAGCTGGCCACTAGTGACGTGGAAGGGGAGTGGTGCACACGTGCCCCTATCGGTCTTAGCCACTTGAGCCCCTGCTCACGGCTCCTCCCCGACTACACTTTCGACCTGCTTGTGGGCCTGGTTGGTCGGCGGATACCCCTTATTTTGTTATATATATATATTTTCTTTATTTATCTCAAAAATAAGGCTGTACAAATTACATAAATTCATATAACATAACATAATTAGCCAAAAATTCATGTTAATCAACTGAAAACTAATTTTTACACTTTAACACAAATATAAGTCTATTTATCATGAGTTAAGACTAAAATTATATTATTTACTAATTATTAACTCATAATAATAAAGACTTATCAATGCCCACAAGTCAATTGTTAATAACAAGATAGCGATGGTGGCTTAATGACAACTCTTACAACACAGGAAAAAAAATAGTTGACAGGAACAATACAAACACGTGAAGAAAGTGACTTTCATATTTGTGGAATTATGTGCAGTGGGTCAGCTACATTATGAAGGGAACAATTGTATCACTGTAGAAAGGGATGTTAAACAAGTGAATATTACATCAGTTGCACTATATGTAATTTATGATCATAGAACTGAAGAAACACCCATCGATGGCCATGAGGCTCCCATCAATGTCCATGAAGGTCTTATCAAAGCAGGCCTGATGACTAGTATAGGGTGTGAAGGAAGTCACATTACCAAGTTCGTCATTTGACGAGGAAGCTACTGAAATGGAACAACACGTTTCTTTAATTAAGTGGACTATTACCTATCATTAGAGGCCTTCCTCATGAGAAATTTGATTGTGAGATCATAGTACATAATTTGATTGATGAGCTTCTAACTATAATCGGTGGAAGTCTTCTTAAACTTTCCTTTTAGCAGACTAAAATGTCAACCAATCCTTACTCAAAGTTATGCTTCATTGTCTAGTGGAACAAAATGTACAGAGGACCTAGATAAATATATCTAACATTTGGGATAGGCACCACTTATCTTGGTACTATGGATACCTCATTTATTTTACAATATCCATAACTTCTTTAAAATTACTTGTCGCTAATTTGAATTTATGTTAGAAAGGAAAACTTCAATGTAAATTTGAAGACATGTTGGAGAACTTTATTCTATAATTGTGATTTAGTACCCATGTAAGATATCGTATGCAGCCGATCTACTATATCCAGCAGATACAACAGAATTTTTTCAATGACTTGTGCACTACTGTGGACACCGTGTCGCTCGGTAGTCACTTTGTTTCATTTACTTCACACCCTGTTCCAAAGTACTTATTTGGTAAGGATACACTGTCCATCCTGTGACTTGCTTTTCATTTAGGTGTCGAATATAAAATTATATAGTTCTTCTAATTAATCAGCCAATGAACTTCTGTAAAGGAATTGTATTCTGGTATAAAAAGAATCACAAGAAAACAATACATTCATCACGTAACAAACTGAGCGATAGTGATTGATACAAACTGACGGAGACTTGATTCGTGAGCTACATAGATAGATATATGATCTGCCGCATCAGGCATGGCCGCTTGCAGCAGAGAGTAAGCTGATATTCCTCGACTCGGTCTGATAACCCGCGGGTGCTCGTTTATTCAATCACATAGCATATGGCTTCTAGGAGGGCACTACGCGTAGTCGCACATGCCGTATCGACAGGAGTTGGGCCTCCTACAACGTCGGTTGCAGGCACCGCAGTTTCTCCAGTCGAAAAGAATGTTGGTGCATTTCCCCTGGCAGCAGACCTGACCGTATGTGCATCTTTTCTCGCAGCCCCCGCAGTTCAAGAGATCCGTCTTCTGGTTCACGCAGCGCTTCTGGCAGCAATCGCGACCAGGGCTGCCCGCGATCTCGCAGACCCGGGGCTCCCTGTCGCAGGTTGTGTTTTCTCTAGTTTTGCGTTCGCTGAGTACACGACGCAAGGAGAGCCTCACGTCCATCTGGTGTCTATCCCAGATGCCAGTCTCCTCGCCGACCTTGGGCATGGTGGAGGGCGGAGAAGATACTGAGGACACGGTGCCGGCGATCAAGTGAATGAGGAAGAAATAGACGAAAACGATTACGGTCGTCATTGCTTGGAAGAAGGAGAGCAAATGTGTTTGTGAGCGTGGCTCAAGGTTGGCAACGACTATGGGTGGGTTATATCGATGCTTTTGTAGTGTTTTTGAGGGGGTTCCAAGTTCTGGCCCTGGGTCCCTACTATTAATGGATTTAGCAAGTTGTCTATAATAATCGTAGTACTCCTTTCGCTGACTTTTCGCGGCGTATAATTTTATTCGCGAAGAGGCGCGAGCTGCCCGACACAGGCACGTCTTCAGAGAGTTGACAAATGCCGTGACGTAGTTGACGGGAGTGCCCCAATGCGCGGAGAAGCTTTCCGGAGTTGTACGACATGTATAATCTTGAAAGTTTTGACGAAGGAACCGTGTCTATAATGCCTCAACACTTTTACCTTCTTTGTTTTCTCGTACTAATCAGGGACACGATGGAAGTTCACAGATGCTCCCTTTAAGATATTGGTTCTCCCGCGAGCAGACGACTAACTATGAGATGAATGATGCCAAACGAAGAAACTGTGTTAGTTTGTTAAATGGTAAAAAATGGGTCTTTAGATATATTTTTGTATATGACGCCTGCTGTACAGAGCTGCTCAAGATCGATACTGGGGAGGTATTAAGTTCGACGTCAGAGAAACCTTTAGTCCAACAAAACTTCTTTTGTTCATGGTCGAAATGCATGCTAGCCAGTACTCCTCAAGTCTTTCACGCGAACACACATGATTCAAGTGGGTTTCAATCGGCTACAAATATAGTTATCTTCTACATGATAAACTGTTCTCTGGAGAAATTTACCACAGTCTAAAACATTCATGTCCTCATGGGGCAAGCAATAAATTTAGCCGGATAAGAGCGATCAGATTTGTGGAATAACACACTGGAGCAGGTTGTTTAGGGATATAACGAAGTACTCACCTGCAATATAATACGGAATGAAGGAATGACATGATTATCAATACATAGCGCAATGCCAAATGCCCGTGGAAAGTAATTATTGTTTTGCTAAAAAGCATCCATTTGAGTGTTTTGGCCCTGACTAAAATTTTGGGATGCATTGATGTATGATAGCCGGCACAATTCTTCTCTTATAAATTGACTTCGTTCTCTCCTAGTTTTTTAATTTTCTAGAGTTCCCAACATTTGAGTTGACCTTTTAAATTTTAACTATTTACCATAATTAGTAGTTTTCATACGTGGACCTCTCAATATCCAAGTTTGTCTATTCTTATTGTCTTTTGAATTCAAATTTGAACTAGAGGTTCCCAACTTACTAGAAGCCATCTTGACATCCATGTTGGCTCTAGATTATCTGACTTCATTTCACTTTTTATCTTTGTGCTCTCTGATGTGTCAATGTTGAGGTAAACTTTCGAATCTTGAATATTCAGTTGATTCTTTGTTTTCTTATTAATTTGGTACTTGTTATAGATTTGAGAACTTGTCCAATGTTAAGTGGAAATTATGTAGGATAGATAAATATTTCTGCATGAGTTTTAAATCTTGATAAAAACAATTCAGATGAAATATCATATTCTTCATATGCATCAACAAATGGATCATGAGCCACATAATATATTAATTTATACCATATGACCCTTTACTATATATAGTTAACTATTTGTTAGGATGTTCTTCTTGCATTTGTACTTCAATTTTCTCAATTTCTGAGATAGAAACTAGCTAAGTCTAAGGCTTCAAAACCTTTGATATAAATGTTAGAACTAAAATCAGAATTATTTAATCAATAATTCAATATGATCAGCCTATTCAAATATACAAATCATTAAATTCAGATAAACTATAAGTTAAACATAAAAATAAGAACTCAAATTTCTGTTTTATGCATCTAAAACATGCAGCAATCAAATAATATGTCTAAGAACGCTATTTAAGAATGACTACTCTTCCTACATGAGAAAAAGGAAAGTTGACTGGAACAATACAGACAGATGAAGGGACCGTTTTGCCTGCTCACGGAAATGTTTGTGCACTGGAACCAGCGACATATGAGTCCCAGCGGGAAAGGCTGCCTCACTGTAGAAATGGTGTGCTAAACAATTAAATATTACACCAATTTCGTTACAAAAGAATTATCATCACAGAACGGAAGAGGGGCCCATCGATGGCCGTGAGACCCCAATTTTGATGCTTGTTTGTCAACACGTCGCGTTTGAAATGCTCTTATGAAAGAATGCGTCTGGCGTTGGGAGGCGCAGGAAGTCACTTTAGCGACTCCACCGTATGACGAAGAGGCTATTGAAACAGCATATTAGGTGATATCAGTCGGCAATAAGAAATTCCATGAAATTACAATAAGCACATTTCCAGCGTTTGCTGTCGTTCCTCTGTCTATCAATTTCTAATAAATTATCTTCCCTGAAATTAGACTTGACTACGAAAAGAGAATAAGATGTAATGGATAAAGTAGATAATAAAAAAATTAAAATCGATTAGAGGAGGCTCTACCTTATGCATCTAACTAACGCCTGTAGATGAACGGGTACTGCTTGAAGGAGAAAATCGAAGATCATTATGTTAGACTGCTGCTCACAACTCTCTGGAAAATAACCTTGATGGAGACAAGGGCTTAACAAATGTCAAATGCTGCACTCCCCATGTGAAGAAAGGAAACTGATAGGGACAGTTCATATATGTTAAGTGAGAGGATTGCATGAGTAGTGAAACATAAATGTTGTGGAATCGATGTCTTAATCGGCTTCATCAGCAAGGGTTACATCAAGGAGGAGAGCTGTGTTCTATACACTGAAGAAGATGAAAAGTTGAGTTGGACTTCATAATTTTCATCAGAGACGGGAAATCTCAGTCAACGGCCAGCAGGTTACCAGCCTAAAGCTTGCGGTTCTGTCACGTTACTCTTAAAGTGCTTAAATATTGCTCGCCGAAGAGAGGCCCATGAGGGGCAGCAAGGCACTTAGCACTGTCCGTCATTCTCATATTAAAGTTGTTGGAAATGAATATTAGATGCGAGAGATTGAGGACAAGTAAATCTTGAAGTTTACTTAAGGGATTTGACGCCTTGTTGGCATCGGTGTTTTCTTGTAGAGCAGGACGCAATGAAATTAATTAGTCATCTCTGGGATCAATAATGCTTTTGAAACCTTTGCATCGTTGATTTCGACTTCCAGGTCTCATTCATTAAGAATGGAAGCCGAAATAATGGTACATCATGCGACGTCTTCTACACACCATGCCCGCGATATGATTCAATGTACAGTCGAAGGGTACGTTTCTTTCCGTATAATTGGGCCATAAGTTAGGAAGAAGATAAATAATATATCCACTCTTCCTTGGTAATATTCCCATTTAAGCGTAATTTAAAATCTAAATTATGCCGGATATTATATTCCAAGTTCAGTGCGATTTCATCTTTTATCCCCAATGAATGACTTTCACAGGCTCCAAATTTTCGGATGTTTATGTTTGAATTGGTTATTTTTCCTAAACGAATATTAGTATGGTATAGACGAAAAAATTAAAAAACAATACATTATCGCTGAACAATTTGGTGCATTGCCCCTGGCAGCAGACCGGAGTGTATGTGCACCTTTTCTCGCGGGCCCTGCGGTTTAAGACATCCGCCTTTTGGTTCACGAGCGCTTCTAGCAACAATCACGACCAGTGCTGCCCTCGATCTCGCAGACGGGGGATCCCTATCGCAGGTTTGCTTTTCACCAGTCCTGCAATCAGTAAGCACACGCCGGACGGTGAGGCTCTCATCTATCTTGTCTGTATCCCAGCGCGTGGGTACGGTAGACGCCGGAGAACATACCGAGGAAGCAGCGCCGGAAATCAAGGTAATGAAGAGGAAGAAATAGAAGAGAACTCTTCCAACCGTCACTACTTAGACGAACGGGAGCACGTGCGTTTGAGAGCGTAATACAAGCTAGTCAGTGAGGATGGGTGCGTTATATAGGTGCCCCTCCTAGAGTTGTTGTGAGCCTTCGAATGTCAGACACTAGGTTCCTACTATTAATGGAATTAGCGAAATTCTTATTACAAATTATAGTAACTCTTTTCTCGCACTTTCTGTGCCGTATTATTCTCTTCGCGAAGAGACGTGAACTACCCATGAGAATCCCATGCCTTCACAGGATTGACACAATGCTGTGACGTTGATGGGAGGACTGCGCCGATAAGCAGAGAAGCTTTCCCGGAGATGTACATGTATAAGCTTCTATGTCTTGACGGAGGACTCGTGTTTACATTGCCTCGACACTTGACCATTCTCTGTTTTCTCTGACTAGTGAGCTTCCACTGTAAGATATTGGTTTTCCGGCGAGCAGAGGGATCTGACTGAGATGAATGATTCTACACTGAAGTTTATGTTGGATTGTAAAATGTTAAAAAATGACTGTTCGGGAAATAATTCTTGTTAACACCAGTTGTACAGAGCTACTATGCGTCAATACTCCGGTGACATGTTGAACTCGCCATCAGAGAATCGTTCACTCAAAAAAAATTCTTTTGTTCCTTTTCGAAACTCATGTCTTTTACGCTGACACATATGAATGAACTTAAGCAGATTAAACGGGCTCGAAATATAGTTTTCTTCTACCTGATAAACTGTGCATTGAAGAAATTCAGGAGTCTGAAAGATTCATGAGGCAAACAATAAATTTAGCCTATTGTCTAACAGAAATCCGATCTGATCAATAATGCAATAATACCCTCGGGAGTTTGGCGAAATTATAAATAGTATATAGATAACAGTATATTATATGAGAAAAAAAATATTTGTATTTATTGAGGGTCATTGGCATAAGACCTGTTAACCGATAGAAAGTCATGGTTCTTTGTTTACGTTTGGATCTCAAGCATTTTTTGCGAATTAGCTCCAAAATATTTGAAAGAATGACAAATGATGTTTTTATGACTGAATGATGTTATAAATTCAATACCTGAACGTGATACCTGAATGATGTTAACCTTTTCCATAAATTGTGTGCGGTAAATATTTATAACAAGTAAATTGTTAAAATCATTCCTCCTAAAAGGTCAGTTAGCTGTCTTAAACAGGCTTATATTATCAAACTTTTAATTATCTGGTGTAAAAAGTAGTAACAGAAACATCACTAAAGAAAAGTCGATCTACTAGGTTATAATAAAGGTCGCTATGTATCTACTGTGATCTATGACAACAGCAGAAGCTGATGAGGTGCTTATGAAAATTTCAAGAATTTTTATCATCTACTGATTTGATGTAACATTCCATTTCAGCAGCTTCCTCATCAAACGACGGACTTGGTAACATGACTTCCTTCACACCCTATACCAATCATCAGGCCTGCTTTGAGAAGACCTTCATGGACATTGATGGGAGCCTCATGGCCATCGATGGGTGTTTCTTCAGTTCTATGATCATAACATACATATAGTGCAACTGATATAATATTCAATTTTTTAACATCCCTTTCTACAGTGATACAACTGTCTCCCACTGGAGCTCATAATGCGGCTGGCCCACTGCACATAATTCCATGAACATGGAAGCCACTCCCTTCACGTGTTTGTGTTGTTCCTGTCAACTATTTTTTCTTCCATGTAGTAAGAGTTGCCATGAAGCCACTATCGCTATCCTGTTATTAACAATTGACCTGTAGGCATTGACTTCGCTTATTATACTTCCACTTCTCTCATGCAACTTGCTGGGCATAACATGGCAAGGAAAGAAGTTTTCTCTAGAAGCTGGTGATCCTGTATTCACTCCTTCAGAGCATTTCTTATTTTCTCTATAATAATTGATTAATGGACAGTTTCCTGTCCTTCTCATTGCTTCTGTGGATTCCTTGTGGCAAACATCAGAAATTGAATGAGTTACTTAAAAGTCTCACTATCTTCCACCATCATATTTAACTTGCTTTCCAAATCGTCTTGAACCAGTGTTCATCAAAAATATTGTCTATCGTGTGCATACTATGGTCCTAATAAATTTTTATTTCACAATAAACCCTCACTATTCTCTCCATTTGGAAATGTCAGCTAATTATTCATTCTGAAAATTTCTCAGGATTTGTTGATGGAATGAATGGATATGGTGAGCTTTTTGCAACCCATCTCTCTATTTTGATTCCCAACAGGAAATTTTGATGATTCAAATTGTTTCACTAAGAGCTACTATTTGTACAGCTTTTAGATTGGTTACCAGCATAGAAAGTGGCTAGTATCCTTCAATGAACTTAAAGTTGTTTCTGAACTAAAACTGTTTGTTGAACTGGTAGATTATAGGACACGATGTTATCATAAGAAATTAAGCCGCAAAACTTGAAATCAACTAGAAACCTATAGATTATAGGTATAGAAGTCAAAGGAGTCTTTAACTTCTAACTGACTGAAGATTATGCAAGCATGAAGATATGCTAAACCAATCTTCTTTTACACAAAATGAAGCATAGATACGTATGCAATTGGTGATCTAGTGAATATGTATGACTGTATACCTAGATGTAATTGGTGATTATGTTTTCCCTCTAGCTGAAAATTTGAGAGAGAATACAGGCATCATAGAAATCTTGAATTTATTGGAACAAAATTGTGAAATTTAGGAGATTAGTATTCCTTTAGTGAAGGTTCAAGCTGCTTTGGAGTCCAAATAATGTTAGATGAAGATGAATGTTAAAGCTAGATTTATGTGTTTTAATTAGTTTTAATATTTTATTTTATTTTTTTAACTTGTAGAATAAATATAGGATATATTTTTAATTTTAGAAGTCTGAAGTTAGAATACTTAGCATAATTTTTTATTATTAAAGTAAAAATAATAAAATATAAAAATTCTTCTGTCTGATAGCAAGCTAGCACTCAATAGCTAACTCAGAGGGGGGACAATAGTGGAGCAGGTAGATCTAAACCAAGGGAGCCATGAGTTGGGCTCGATTGGTGAAGGTCTCACTCCGCACACGTGTGCATTGCTCCCCTTCCACGTCCTGGTGGCCAATTGGTTGTGGGGCAAGGAACGCCTACACACATGTGCGCACACGAGGGCGGATCACCTTATTGCCTTCTCCCAAGATGGTCTTGGGCATTATTTTATTTTGAAAGAAGGGATCTCTATTGAGAGACATAGCTTTAGTTTATATTCAGCATATGTTCTGAAATATTTCTGATGTTGGACTAAACGTTTTCATCTATTTCAGTGCAGTCATCTAGAGGACAGTGTAATCTAGTGTTACGTAGAGAACCACGTCATCTGATTAGTCTGATCTTGTGGCTGGCAAATCAACATGATACTAGATATGTAAAGTGATGCATTTGCAGTTTGTGAATCTAATGTCACTCAGCATGCATGTGGCCTTAAAGACTGATATGACGAGGACATGACTTAGTCGTTGTATAGTAAATCACGTAAATTTAAAATTTATAAAAGTAGAAAATATGATTTTTTAGATATTTAGAATTATTTCTGAACAAATATATCAATTATAATTCAATAAAACTTTCAAAAAATAGAAATAATTTTCTAGGTCGATCACATGGATGTAATATAATATTAGATAATTATTCAGAATTTTCTTTAAAGAATACTATTTTTTATAAATTTTATACTAGGAAATGAGAATTAAATAAATGTTAGAAGAATCATTATGAAATGAAGTATAGCTTGGTAAATTTAAATCACATAAATTATCACTAAATGAAGTAAAAATTAATTTGAAAGTAGGAAAATAGAGTACTAGCATTATGGTGGTGATGCGTTGGTGATGCATCAAAATCTTGAGCATTTAGGAGGATCATCGTGTAATATCCACAACTTCAAAGGCTCTCTTTGGTAAGGACAACGTGGGCAATCTTTAGATCTTCTTATAAACTTTAAAGATCATTGAAATAGGTCATCGAATCGTCTTCGGCGATTGCTACCTAATAAAATAGAAAACTAACAACTTTGCGGCTCTTCGGCGGCTGTCACCCGATGTAGAGGAGTTGAATAGAGTTAGGGCGTGTGTCAGAGAGCTTCATCTTCAGGTCCGTATGGCAAGAGGAGTGATAAGTCTTCATTATCATATGTTAATAATTAGTAAATAATATAGTTTTAGCCTTAACTCATGATAAATAGACTTATATTTGTGTTAAAGTGTGAAAAGTGGTTTTCAGCTGATTAAAGTGAATTTTTGGATAATTATGTAATTTTATACAAATTTATATGATTTTTATAGTCTTAATTTTGACATAAATGAAGAAAAAGAAATAAAAATAAAAATAAAACAAAATGAGGGGGACCCAATAGCTAGTTTGGCCCAAAAGCACATTAGAAGCGTAGTCGAGGAGGAGTTGCGAGTAGGGGCTCAAGCGGCTAGGACTAATAGGGGCACGTCTGTATCACTCCCCTTCCACGTGACTAGTGGCCAGTCGACTGTGGGGCAAGGAGTGGTCGTACACGCATGAGAAAGAGACTTACCTTCAAATGTAACATTACTATATATTTGTCCGAAACTTTGGTGCACAAGTGATGTGGCACTAAACCCGCGTCACACCTTTCCTAGAAAAAGGCAGGCAACCGGCGTAGGTTCAAATCCTCCCAAAGCCAAAATTCATATTTTTTATCTGATTATCGCAACTTTCTTGCAAATCGCCGGTGAAAGATTTAGCAACAAGAATCACTAGATCATCGGTGAAAATCTTATCGACGCGATTCGCAAAGCATTGTTACTAAAATTGTTGAACGATTCGCGATAAAAGGATCGTGAATCTATTGAGTAAAGTATCTTCGATTGATCGACGAACAAGTCATCATCGAGAAGACAACAATCCGTCAGGAAACGAGTCGCCACCTCTTGAGAACATATCAGATGCAATGAAGAGCCTCCTCTTGCTGCACAGACCTGAGGATGAAGCTCCCTAAAATGTGCCCCACCTCCATCTAACTCCTCTCCGTCGGGTGACAACCACCAGAGAGCCGCAAAGTCGTCATTTTTTCACTCCTCCGAGTGATAACCATTGGAGACGATTTGACGACCCATTTCATTGATCTCTAAACTTTGCAAAGAGATCTAGAGATTGCCCACATCGTCTTTGTCCAAAGAGAGCTTTTGAGGCCATGGACACTACACAACAATCCTCCCAAATGCTCAAGATTCTAGTGCATCGCCAACCCATCGTCACTGCGATGTTGGAACTCTGTTTTCCTACTTTCAACTTAATTTCTGCTTCATTTAGTGATAATTTGTGTGATTTAAATTTATCAAAATATACTTCATTCAATTATGATTCTTTCGGCTTTTATAAATCTTAATTTGATCAATTAAATCATCTGTAATCACTTACATAAGAATCATCGGGCGAAACTCTATTTTTGCCCAATTCGCATTCGTCGGTCTCTGATGTCATTGTAACGTCTACACCCTTATTTCCTTTTTTTTGTGAATTTTAAATATATTTTATTTTCATTTCCTAATAGAAAATTTATAGAAAATACTATTCTTTGAGGAAATTTTTGAATAATTACTAGATATTATATTACATCCCTGTGATTGACTTGGAAAGTTATTGCTATTTTTATAAGTTTTATTAAGTTATACTTGATAGATTTGTTTAGAAATACTTATAAATATCTGAAAATTCATATTTTCTAGTTTTATAAATTTTAAATTTCCGTGATTTACTATACAACGATTAAGTCATGTCAAATTTTGGCACCCTTCTAGGGATGTATTACATAATATTTAGTATTTTTCTATTTTTCTCTTAGAGTACACAAAAAAATTTAACTCTTGTTTTATTTTCTTCTTGCCAAATTTTTTTTTTTAAAAAAAAGGGAACAAACAAAAGCAAGGCAAAGACTGGAGCATACTGAATGAGAGTAATAATTACTAAACTTTTTCTTTGAATTTATTTTTTTATGCGTGGTAGAAGATCCTTGCATCCAAGGCTAGAAAATCCTTTCATTATTTCATTCAAAACTAAAAATCTAAAAGAAAAATTAATTTTGATGGATAATGAAGGAAGTATAGGTCAAATTGAGAACAAACCTATGGCCATGAAAAATTATTATATCCTTGATTCATTTCAAAGAGCATCCAATATTAGAGTCCCATTAGCACCCACTATTAAATTCAAAATAAATCTAAAAATTATTCAAATGCTCCAGAATTTTCATAGATTGTCTTTAGAGGAACCTCATCAGCACTTAGAAAAATTCCATATGATCTGTGATTTAATTAATCTCCCTCAAGTTACACCAGAAATTATTAAGATGAAACTATTTTCTCATATACTTAGGGACAAAGCTAGCCATTGGCTATCCACATTAGATAGAGAATTAACTAGCTAGAAAGACATAGAACAAGCCTTTCTTCAAAAAAATAATCTCTTAGGAAAAACTCAAAATATGAGAAAATATATATGGAGTTTTTCTCAAAGATCAAGAGAAACTTTGCATGAGACATGAGAAAAATTCAAAGATTTACTTAGAAAGTGTCATCATCATACTATACCTAAGTGGCAGCTCAATAGAATTTTTTATGATGAATTATTTGAACAATATAAAAATATGGTTGATTCTATATGTGGAGGAGCTTTTATGAAGAAAACTCTTGATGAGATTTATAGTCTTTATGAGAATTTAAGTGAAAATTTTAGAGATCAAGTCTCTTTTGAATTTTATGATAGGGATAAGAAGAGAGGGATTTATGAATTATATCATCATCATGATTCTAATTTAGAAAATGAGGTTAATCAGATTAATCAAAGATTAGAAAAACTTGATTTACTTATTGAGAATATTAGAAAGCCTCCTAACCTTCAATTGAATGCATGTAGTGCTTGTCTTATGTATGATGAAAATGACCATTTCGAATTTCAATATCATCTAGGCAAGAACAAGTGCAAGTATCCCACGATTTTAGTAAAAATAGAGAATATTTTTCTAATTATTATAATCCTAATTAGGGAAATAATTTCTCATGAATAAATCTAAATAATATTCAAAATCTAGAAGCACTTAGATCCAATTCAAATTTTAAATTTCATCCAAAATAAGAACATAGACTTCAAAAAAATCAGCCCTCTCAAATTCAACCTAATGTTATAAAAATGATGTAGCAAATGAGCCAAATGGTGCAACAAACTATGAATCAAATGATGATGCACCAAAAACAAATTATAGAGGCTTTTGAGAATAGGAGAAAAGAGGGACAGCCACCTAGTCAGCCCATAGAAAATTTAAGAAACTATCCAACAATAGGATTTCAGCAAGGAGAGTCTAGCTAGATAAATTTAGGAAAAAACTCACGAAATGAAAATGTTAGGATAGTGAATTCATTGAGTGAGAATATTTTACCTAATCCTTATTTCCAATTATTAGAAGACATTGATGAGCCATTAGAAGTAAATGAGAATATTAAGACTGAAAATATAGTAACATAAAATTTGAATAAAATTATTTATTACTCACAATTGATGAATGAATATAGTGAGAATGATGAGGAGAAAGAGCCCTTAGATGAAGAAATAGCAGCTGATCATGAAAAAATCATCTAAATTTTAGTAGAAGGGAGTAAGGACAAAAATAAAGAAAAATATATTTCAAGTGAAGAAAAATCAGTTGATTTGAGAGATATAGGAGATGAAATTAATAAATATAATCATAATTTTTCAGCCATGGATGTTGATAGTGAGGATGATGATGTATATCATATACCAAAATTAGAAGATAGCTCTTGGGAAGATGAAGAATTTGATGAGTTGAGAAATGAAAAGTTAGAAGAAGAGTTGATTGAACTAATGGAGAGAAACAAAAATAATGAATATGAATATAGAGATAATTTTGGAGGAGAAATTTTGAATTTAACTAAATTTATTAGGTCTGAGATTAAAGAAGATAATATTTTCATCCTTCAAAACCCACAGCCTATTAGAATTATTTCTAAGCTTGAAATATTTTACTCCTCACAAATTGAACAAATATGTATGGAAGATAAAATGGAACAGGGGAAGATTATGCAGATAAAAGAACACATTAAGAAATGGGTGAGTGAAAGAATTAGAGATATCAATTCAAATGAAAAAATTCTAAATTGGGTAAGAGCTAATTTGAAAATTATATGGCTTGATCACATTTTATGGTCTATTAATATAAAGTCTTTATTAACAAATGATAGCCTTACAAAACAAGCTAGAAATGAGGAAAGATTCTTTCAAAATGAAAATATTATTTTTGGAAAACTTTTGTTAATTACCATTTTGTTTTGGCTGAAAGTATGTCAAGGTATATATATGAAGTATATGAATTTATGCTAAATTTGAAAAAGAATATCATGAAACTTACCTTGGGATACAAATATATTTTGATGGCCATAGATCATCTTATATGATCTAAGAGCTGTCCAGTTGAAGACATTAAATTATGCACTACATGGGAGGCAACCCATGGTTTTTATTTTATTTTGTTTTTTTTTTAAGCTCTTATTTTCTTAGAATTTTGCAATACTTATTTCTGTATTTGTTTTTTCAAAAAAGTGTAGGAGGAGGAGTGTATGAAGTGGAAAATTAAAAACAAGGTTCAAGTGATGTCTTTCTGAGATTTATCATTTATGACAACATTTTTAATACTTAACTTTACATATATGCATGCTTCACTTGAAAATTATATTTTCTGCATATTCTATTTCAATTTTTTTGTGTCATTGAGGACAATGTCATTTTTAAGTTGGGGGGTGAAGTATTCATTATTAACTTATGCTATAGGATGATTAAGAACATGTGTTTGCATTTTATTTTTATTTTTTCATGCTCACTTAGAATAACAATTAAAAAATAAAAATAAAATAAAATTTGGAAAAATTACAACATCTATTTTCCAGTTTTCTGTCAAGAAGAATAGACTATCAAAAAGAGTAGACAAAAAAAAACCTCAAATTTGAAATTCTAGACACCCTTTTCTCACATTTCAATCCCCTAGACATATATTACTGAAATTCGAAATTATAGCTATAAAGAGGATAGTTTTGATTTATTTTTGACAAATTTATTGTTGTTGGAAATAGAACTGAAAATAGAAAACAAAATTGTCAAAACTATCTAATTTACAAATTTCTTACATCATATTGTATGCATGAAAAATTAAATCAATTAGATTGATTGATACCAAAAGATACTAAGAAGATTATTATTGAGTCAAAATAATGATCTAGTGGTATAAAATGTTGAAATACTCCTTGTATACATGATAGATAAAATGAATTTGATTTTATAGATTTTCACTTCATGATCTCGATGGATAGTATTTACTTGATGTGAACATTTGATTAATCATTTGATTTTAATAGAGTTTTCTGCATCTTGATCTATCGGACTTGTGAGGAGAAATCACTTATTTCGAAAAAGTAAAAGAGAGAGTGATAGGTCTTCATTATCATGTGTTAATAATTAGTAAATAATATAGTTTTAGTCTTAACTCATGATAAGTAGACTTATATTTATGTTAAAGTGTGAAAAGTAGTTTTCACTTGATTAATGTAAATTTTTGGGTAACTATGTGATTTGATATAAATTTATATGATTTTTATAGTCTTACTTTTGAGATCAATGAAGAAAAAAAAATAAAAATAAAAATTAAAACAAAATAGAAGGCCAACCGTGCCCACAAGCAGGTCAAAAGCCCAATCGAGTAGTAGCCACGAGTAGGGGCTCGAGCAGCTTAGACCGATAAGGGCATGTGTGCACCACTCCCATTCCATATCACCGGTGGCCAGCCGACTATGGGGCAAGGAGTGGTCGTACACACGCAAGAAAGGGACTTGTTGTCAAATGTAACATTACTATGTATTCACCTGAAACTTCGACGCACAAGTGATGTGGGACTAAACTCGTGTCACACCTTTCTAATAAATAGGACAGGCAACCAGCATGGGTTGGAATCCTCCTAGAGCCAAAACTCATATTTTTTATCTGATTATCACGACTTTCCTATAAATCATTGGTGAAGGATTAACCAACAAGAATCGTTGAATCATCGGTGAAAATCTTGTCAACGCGATTCACAGAGCATTTTTACTAAAATTATTGAATGATTCGCGATAAAAGGATCGCAAATCCATCAAGTAAAGCATCTCTAATTGATCGACAAACAAGCCATCGTCAAGAAGATGACAATCTGCCAAGAGATGAGTCGTCGCCTTCTAAGAGCATACCAAATGTAATGAAGAGCCTCCTTAATAAGTCTTCATTATCATGAGTTAATAATTAGTAAATAATATAGTTTTAGTCTTAACTCATAATAAATAGACTTATATTTGTGTTAAAGTATGAAAAGTGGTTTTCAGCTGATTAACTTGAATTTTTGGGTAATTATATGGTTTTCAAAAGTCTTACTTTTGAGATAAATGAAGAAAAAGAAATAAAAATAAAAATAAAACAAAATGAGGGGGACCCATCCGTCAGTCGGGCTTGAAAGCGGATCAGAAGCATAGTTAGGGAGGAGCCCTAAGCAAGGGCTCAAGCAGCTAGGACCGATAGGGGCACGTGTGCACCACTCCCCTTCCACGTCATTAGTGGCCAGCTGGCTGTGGGGCAAGGAGTGGTTATACATGCGCGAGAAAGGGACTTGATCAGAAATGTAGCATTACTATATATTCACCAGAAACTTCGGTGCACAACTGATGTGGGACTAAACCCATGTCACACCCTCCCTAAAAAGGAGTGAGCAACTGACACAGGTTCGAATCATCTCAAAGTCAAAACTCATATTTTTTATCTAATTATCGCGACTTTCTTGTAGATCACTAGTGAAGGATTAAGAAACCAAAATTGCTGGATCATCGGCAAAAATCTTGTCAATGCGATTCACAAAGCATTGTTACTAAAATTTTTGAACGATTCGCAATAAAAAGATCACGAATCAATCAAGTAAATCATCTTCGATTGATCGAAAAACAAGTCATCGTCGTAAAGAGGATGATCTGTCGAGAGATGAGTCGCCATCTCCTAAGAGCATACCGGATGCGATGAAGAGCCTCCTCTTACTATGTGGACCTGAGGATGAAGCTCTCTAACATGCGTCCCACCTCCATCTAGTTCCTCTTCGTTAAGTGACAGCCACCAGAGAGCCGCAAAGTCACCATTTTTCTGCTCCATCGGGTGACAGCCACCGAAGATAATTCGACGACCTATTTCATTGATCTCTAGACTTCACAAGGAGATCTAGAAATTTCCCACGTTGTCCTTGTCTAAGGATAGCCTTCAAGGCCGTGGATACTACACAATAATCCTCCCGAATGCTCAAGATTTCAGTGCATCGCTGACGCGATGCTAGAACTTTGTTTTCCTACTTTCAACTTAATTTTTATTTTATTTAGTGATAATTTGTAAATTTACCAAAATATACTTCATCCTATTACAATTCTTCCAACTTTTATAGATCTTAATTTGATCAATTAAATCGTTTGTAATTGCTTATGTAAGAATCACTGAGTGAAATTCTATTTCTGTCTAATTTGTGTTCGTTGGGTGCTGACATCATCTTGATATCTGCACCCTTATTTTCCTTTTTCATGAATATTAATTATATTTTATTTTCATTTCCTAGTATAAAATTTAAAGAAAATACTATTCTTAGAGAAAAATTCTAAATAATTACTAGATATTAAATTTCATCCTTATGATCGACCTAGAAAATTATCACTATTTTTAAAAATTTTATTCAATTATACTTGATATATTTGTTTAGAAATACTTCTAAATATCTAAAAACTCATATTTTCTAGTTTTATAACTTTTAAATTTGTGTGATTTACTATACAATGACTAAGTCACATCACTCCTCTTACTATGTGGACTTGAGGATGAAGCTCCCTAACATACGTCCCACCTCCATCCAACTCCTCTCTATTAGGTGACAACTAGTAGAAAGCTGCAAAGTCGTCGTTTTTCCGCTTCATCAAGTGACAACCACCGGAGATGATTCAACAACCTATTTCATTGATTTCTAGACTTTGCAAGGAGATCTAGAGATTGCCCACATCATCTTTGTCCAAGGAGAGTCTTTGAGACTATGCACACTACACAACGATCCTCTAAAATGCTCAGGATTCTAGTGCATCGTCAATGCATCACCGCTGCGATGCCAGAACTCTATTTTTTTGCTTTCAACTTAATTTCTACTTCATTTAGTGATAATTTGTGTGATTTAAATTTACTAAGATACACTTCATTCCATTACGATTCTTCTGGCTTTTATAGATCTTAATTTGATCAATTAAATTGTTTGTAATCACTTACGTAAGAATTATCAGACAAAACTCTATTTCCACTCGATTCGTGTTTCCTAGACACTGACATCATCTTGATGTCCGCACCCTTATTTCCCTTTTCCATAAATTTTAAATATATTTTCTTTTTATTTCCTAGTATAAAATTCATAGAAAATAGTATTCTTTGAAGAAAATTTTGAATAATTACCAGAAATATTTGTGATCGACTTGGAAAATTATTGTTATTTTTGAAAGTTTTATTGAATTATACTTGATATACTTATTCAGAAATATTTTTAAATATCTGAAAATTTGTATTTTCTAGTTTAATAAATTTTAAATTTCTGTGGTTTAGTATACAATGACTAAGTCACATCAAGGAGGCTCTTTGTCACATCTAGTACGCTCTCAAGAAGTGGTGACTCGTCTCTCGATAGATTGTCCTCTTCCCGACGACAACTTGTTTGTCGATCAATCGGAGATGATTTACTTGATAGATTTGTGAACCTTTTATCTTGAATCATTTAACAATTTTAGTACCAATGCTTCGTGAATCATGTTGACGAGATTTTTGTTGATAATCCAACAATTTTGGCAGCTTAATCCTTCACCAATGATCTACTGAAAAATCATAATAATTAGATAAAAATTCAAGTTTTTACTCTAAGAGCATTCGAACTTGTGCCGGTTGCCCACCTATATAAGAGATTGAAATAAGTAGTCTAATGCCCTTATCAAATGACGTCATTAAAATCATATAAATTCATAAAAAATCACATAATTAGCCAAAATTTCACAGTAATCAATTCTAATTTTCACACTTTAACATAAATATAAGTCTATTTATCATGATTTCAGGCTAAAAATATATTATTTACTAATTATTAACTCGTGATAATAAAGATTTGTCATACCCTCAAATTTAAATCATTACTAGTCCCTTAGTAATGAAATTACAAAAATAAAAATTCACTAATCTCAAACATCATATTTTACTATATAAAAAAAATACAATTAGAAATGATGCACTTTTAGACACTTTAGATTTTTATATCAAGTATTTAAAAATGATGTCAAGGACTTAAATGTTTAAGTACTCCTTGGAATAACAATTTAGACTTTACTTCTTCCATTCACATCTTTATCACTTCTTCACTCATAGATATATTTACAAGATGTTCTAATTATCAATACTCATCCAAGAATAATATTGATCCTATATTTCTCTTTTTTTGTGGCTTGATTTTTTATGTTTGTACTATATTTCTTCTTTCTTCTTTTTTTATATATATAGTGGATAAGTAATTTTTTATTTAGACAAATTTCGAAAATATAAATGATATCTCATACCCTCCATGTGTACTCTTCATTTTCAGGGCTTTCATTTTATCCACTTATTTTATAGCAAGTGTTTTTCTATGCATGATTTTCAACAATGAGAATGATGTCTCACACTGTCTATGTGTAGTCTTTGTTTCTAGATTTTTCACATTGCTCTCTCTTTCTTTTTTTTCGAAATAAGTGATTTCTCTTAACAAGCCCCATAGATCAAGGTGCAAAAATCTCTATTAAACTCAAATGATCAATCAAATTTTCACATTAAGTAAATACTATCCATCAAGATCATGAAGTGAAAATCTGTAAAATCAAATCCATGTTATCTATCATGTATCCAAGGAGTATTCTAACATTTCATGCTACTAAATCATTATTTTAACTCAATAATAATCTTCATACTATTTTTTGGTATCAATCAATCTAATTGACTTAATTTTTTGTGCATGCAATATGATATGAGAAATTTATAAATTAGATAGTTCTCACAATTCTGCTTTCTATTTTTAGTTCTATTTTTAGCAACAATAAATTTGTCAAAAATAAATCAAAACTATCATCTTTACAACTGTAATTTTAAATTTTAGCAATATATGTCTAGGGGATTAAAATGTGAGAAAAGGGTCCCTAGAATTTCAAATTTTATATTGTTTTTTCTCTACTATTTTTGACAGTTTATTGTTCCTGATAGAAAACTAGAAAATAGATGTTGTAGTTTTTCTGATTTTTTTTTCAAATTGTTGTTCTAAGTGAGCATGAAAAAAAAATAAAAATGCAAACACATGTTCTTAATCATCCTACAGCGTAAATTAAGAATTAATACTTCACCCCCTAACTTAAAAATGACATTGTCTTCAATGACACAGAAAAATCAGAACAAAATATGTAGGAAATATAATTTTCAAGTGAATCATGCGTATATGCAAAGTTAAGTATTAAAATTATTATCATAAATGATAAAGCTCAGAAAGACATCACCTCAACCTTGTTTTTAATTGTCCACTTCATCTTACACTCCTCCTATACTTTTTTGAAAAAAATAAATACAGAAATAAGTACTGCAAAATTCTAAGAAAAATAGAGTTTAAAAAAAAAAATGAAATAAAGACCATGAGTTGCCTCCCATGCAGCAATGAATTTACTGTCTCCAATTGGGCACATTTATCTTACTCTTGAATTTATTTTAATAATAAAAAAAAAAATCTACAAGGCATTCATATTCTATGTAATGTTTAAGTCGTTGTCCATTTATCTTAAAGTTATGATTACTTTTAGGATCTTTAATCATTACAGCCCCATGATCATGTCTCTTCCACCACATAAGTCCCTGTCCATTTTGATTTTAATTTTCTTGAGAATAATTTCAACCTAAAATCATATATCCACACTTTTTGTCCAACATCAAAAAAAATTCTGCTAATGTATTTATCATGAAAATTTTTAGTTTTTTCTTTATATATTCTATGATTTTCATAAGCTTTATTCCTCAACTCCTCTAGTTCATATAGTTGAAAAATTCTATGCCCACCAGCTGATTTTTCATCCATACATAATTGTTTACAGCCCATAATGCCTTATGCTCTATTTCCACAAGAAGATGACATGGCTTTCCAAAAATGAGATGAAATAGGGACATACCTATGGGATTTTTATAAGCTATTCTATAAGCCCATAATGCATCTTGTAATTTCGTGAGTCAATCTTTCCTATATGGTCTAATTATTTTTCTCAAAAAATTTTAAATTTCTCTATTTACTACTTCAGCTTGCCCATTTATTTAGGGATGATATGGAGTGGCTACTCTATGGTATACTCCATTCTTTTTTAACAGTTTCTTGAAATATTTATTTGTAAAATGTGTCCCTACTAGTTCTAGCCTCCTCCTCTAGGTATATACTATGCATGCATACACTCATATCCATGCTCTTAAGATCATCCATTTTCTAGCCAATAGCCTTCTTATTTTTTCAAAGTACATCTAATAATTCTTCTTACTATTCATGACTCAAATCAACTGCAATAATAACAAGAAATAAATTATTTTCCTCCAAAAACATATATTTTAAACTAGAAGGAAGAGGTTTCAACTCTAAATTCAGATGATCTTCCTCTTTCTTTTCTCCCAAATTTATATTCTCTATTTTCTCTAATTCTTCCAACACACAGTCATCAATAACATCTAGATCATCAAAATCATCTAGAAGATCTATGGTATAATAATCATATACTTAGGATTTCTTAAGATCATTTAATACCTCAAAAATTTTAATTTCTACTGATTGATCTCCACATGAAATTTTTGTATTACTTGTGAAAAAAACAATATTCATCTTTGCTGTATGAAAAAATGGTCTCCCTAGGATGATTGATGTATCATAAAACTATCCATTAAAATCTATTTCCAACACTACAAAATCAGCTACAAATTTACACTCTTTAATTGTCACTATCACATTTTCTAAAATACCTTTAGGATGTTTAATAGATCTATTAAGAAATTGTAAGATAATAGTAAAAGGTTTAAGATCAGTAATTTTAAATTTATCTCAAATACTTGTAGGTAATAAATTAATACTAGCACCGGTGTCAAGTAATGCATTTTAAAAAATAGATCCACTAATATCACACGAAATTAAAGGGGCACTTGTACCTCTTAATTTATATAATAGTTGATTTAATAATAAAGCACTAGCATATATAAATAATTTTTCTACTCTATGTGCCCTTCTTGGTGTACACATTTCTTTCAAAACTCTACAATATTCAAGAATATGTTTAATAGTAGTGAGTAAAGGAAGACTAATTTACACATCTTGTAAAAAAAAGTATTTCTTCATTGTGTTGTTTTTTCTTTCTTTGTCTAGGCTCTAGAGCTTTAGGAAGTGGAATGGTTGTCCTCTCTTTCAAAATTTTCTTGGTAGAACCAATAAAATCCTCTTCTACTCCTATTTGATTTTGTTTTGGGTTGTCCACATCTTCTTTTTCTTCTAATGTTTGGGGATAAGGATCAGATAAAATCTTTCCACTCTTAAATGTATTTACTATCCTAACATTTTCATTTCATGGGTTTTTTTCCTTGATTCATGCTACTAGACTCCCCTTATTGAAATCATATTGTTGAGTGCTTCCCTAGATTTCCTATGGGCTGACTAAGTAGTTGTCCCTCTTCTTTCTTATTCTCAAGAGCCTCTATAATTTATTTCTGCTGCAACTTCATTTGATTCATAGTTTGTTGTATCATTTGGTTCATTTGCTGCATCATTTCCATATATCAAGTTGAGTTTGAGAGGAGTTGATTTTTCTGAAATCTCTTTTCCTATTTTAGACGAAATTTAGAGTTTAAATTGGGTCTAAGTGCTTCTAGATTTTGAATATTATTTAGGTCTCTCCACGAAAAATTATTCCTCCAATTAGGATTATAAAAATTTGAAAAAGGCTTCCTATTTCTATTTAAACTATGAGCTACTTGAACTTGTTCTTACATAGTGTGAAATAATTGATCTAAATTATAGTATTGAAATTTAAAATAATCATTTTCACCATACATAGAACAAGTACTATTTGAATTAAATGGAGGATTAAGAGGCTTTCTAATATTGTCAATAAGTAAATCAAGTTTTTTTAGTCTTTGATTAATCTGATTAATCTTATTTTGTAAATTAGAATCATTTTGATGATGTAATTCATCAATTTCTTTCTTCTTATTCTTGTCATATAATTCAAAAGAGGCTTGATCTCTAGAAGTTTCACTTAAATTTTCATAAAGACTGTAAATCTCATCAACAGTTTTCTCTATAAACACTCCTCCACATATAAAATCAACTATATTTTGATGTTGTTATAATAATCCATCATAAAAAATTCTATTGAGCTGTCACTTGAGTATAGTATGATGAGGACACTTTCTAAGTAAATCTTTGAATTTTTCTTATATCTCATGCAAAATTTGTCCTAGTCTTTGAGAAAAACTCTATATATATTTTCTCATATTTTGAGTTTTTCTTAAGTGATAAAATTTTCAAAGAAAGTCATGTTCTATGTCTTTCCAACTAGTTAATTCTATATCTAATGTGGATAACTAATGACTAACTTTGTTTCTAAGTGTATGAGGAAATAATTTCATCTTAATAATTTATGATGTAACTTGAGGGATATTAACTAAATCATAAATCATATAAATTTTTCTAAGTACTGATGAGGTTCTTCTAAAGGCAATCCATGAAAATTAAGAAGCATTTGAAAAATTCTTGAATATATTTCGAATTTAATAGTAGGTGCTAATGAGACTCTAATATTGGATGCTCTTTAAAATGAATCAGAGATATAATGATTTTTCATGGCTATAGGATTGTTCTTGGTTTGACTTATACTTCCATCAGGATCCATCAAAATTTTTTTATTTTTTTGGATTTTTAGTTCTAGATGAAATAATGAAAGGATTTTCTAGCCATGGATGCAAGATCTTCTACCATGTATAAAAATCAATAAATTTGAAGAAAAAGTTTCATAATTGTTACCCTCCTTCAATATGCTCTAGTCCTTGCCTTGCTTCTCTTTGTTCCTTTTTTTAAAAAAAAAATCTTGGCTAGAAGAAAATAAAATAAGAGTTAATTTTTTTGTGTACTATAATAGAAAAAAATACTAAATATTATGCAATACATCCCTAGCAACCGCGCCAAAATTTGACGTGAGCAAGTCGTTCTATAGTAAATCATGTAAATTTAAAATTTTTAAAATTAGAAAATATCAATTTTCAAATATATCAATTATAATTCAATAAAAATTCTAAAAATAGTGGTAATTTTCTAGGTTGATCACAAGAATGTAATATATATTGAGTAATCTTATGAAATTTTTCTTCAACAATATGAGTTTTTATGAATTTTGTACTAAGAAATAAAAATTAAATATATTTTAAATTCACAAAAAAGGGAAATAAGGGTGCAGACGTCAAGATGACATCAACACCCAATGAATGTGAATTGGGCAAAAATAGAGTTCCACCCGGTGATTTTTACGTAAGTAATTATAAATAATTAAATTAATTAAATTAATTAAATTAAAATCTATAAAAGCAAAAAAAATCATAATTGAATGAAGTATAACTTGGTAAATTAAAATCACTAAATGAAGCAAAAATTAAGTTGAAAGCAAGAAAATAGAGTTTTGGCATCACACCGGCAATGCATCAATAATGTACCAAAATCTTGAGCGTTTGAGAAGATTGTCATGTAGTGTCCACGGCCTCGAAAGTTTTCTTTGGACAAGGATGACGTGAGCAATCTTTAGATCTCCTTACAAAGTCTAGAGATCAATAAAACGGATCCTTGAGTCGTATCTAGCAGTTGTCACCTGGTAGAGTGAAAAAATAGCGACTTCATAGCTTGTTGGCAATTGTCACCCGATAGAGAGGAGCTAAATAGAGGTGGAGCATGTGTTAGAGAGCTTCATTCTTAGGTCCATACAGTAAGAGTAGGCTCTTCCTCATATTTAATACACTCTCAAGAGATGGCGACTCGTCTCTCAACAGATCATCCTCTTCCTAATGATGACTTATTTGTCAATCAATCAGAGATACTTTACTTGATGAATTTGTGATCCTTTTATCAAGAATTGTTCAGCAATTTTAATAACAATGCTCCACAAATCATGTTGACAAATTTTTTGTCGATAATCTAATGATTCTGGCGGCTTAATCCTTCACTAGTGATCTACAAGAAAATCATAATAATCAGATAAAAATATGAGTTTTGATTATAGGAGGGTTTGAACCCATATCGATTGCTCACCTACATGAGAGAGATTGAAATAAGTACTCTAATGCTCTTATCAAGTGACGTCATCATGATATATCTTTATTATAACAAAAGGGTAGTTTAGGTATTCAAATCTTCAAAGCCTTTCGGGGGAAGGTGTGACACGAGTTTAGTCCCACATTGCTTGTACGCTAAATTTTTGAGAGAATATATAGTAATATTATATTTGCAAGTAATAAGTTCCTTTCTCCTATGTGTATGATCACTCTTTGTCCCACAGTTAGTTGGCCACCAATGAGGTGGAAGGGGAGTGGTGCACATGTGACCCCATTAGTCTTAGCCACTCAAGCCCCTACTCACGGTTCCTCCCTAACTGCCCTTCTGACCTACTTGCAGGCCTAACTAGTCAATAGGTCCCCTCCATTTTGCTATATTTTTATTTTAACTTCTTTTTCTTCATTTATCTCAAAAATAAGACTATAAAAATCATATAAATGCATAGAAAATCACATAATTAGCCAAAAATTCACATTAATTAACTAAAAACCACTTTTCACACTTTAACATAAATATAAGTATATTTGTCATGAGTTAAGGCTAATACTATATTATTTATTAGTTATTAACTCATGATAATGAAGACTTATTAGGGAGCCACGAGCTATGCTCAAGTGGTAAAAGCCTCACTTTGCGTACATGTGCATCACTCCCCTTCCATGTCCCAGTGGCCAACTAGTCGTGGGGCAAGCAGCACTTATACACATGTGCGTGCACGAGGGCAGACCACCTTTTTGCCTTCTCCCAAAATGATCCTAGACATTATTATTATTTGGGAGAAGGGATCTCTACTAAGAAAATGTAGTTTTAGTTTATATTCAACACGTGTTCGAAATATTTCTGATGTGGGACTAAATGTTTTCATCTATTTTAGTGCAGGCATCTAGAGCGTGATGTGATCTAGTGGTATGCAATGAGCCACATCATCTAATTAGCCAAATCCTATGGCTGGCAAAGCACCACGATACTAGATGCATAAGGCGATCCATCGGGCAATTAGTGAATCCGATGCTGCTCAGCACGCACGTGGCCTTAAAGGCTGATTCAACGGCTAAGGAGTTGCCATGGTACCAAGAACTTAAGTTCTTGGTCAATAGTGATTCATGGTGGGTTGATCTTGCATTGCTCAACATGTCACGTGGCAAGGTAGATATGATCTAGTGGCTCTCAAATGCCATGATACTAAGAACTTAAGTTCTCTCACACTATTAGGGATATAAAGACAATAATTAATTATTATCTAGTAAAACAAATATTATCAATTATCTTTAAAATCTCAATGGTAGTCACAAATACAGCAATCCATTCATCCCTCCTTTTGAACGATCAACATCTCTAGTGATCGACAAACTCGTTCCTTCCTCCCTTGACTGCACTCAAGGCCTTTAGCGAGTGGTCAGTTCTTCCCTTCTCTCCCTAGATGATGGTGATAGCTTGGCTGACCTCTCTTTCAGCGGATCTCTCCAGCAAAGCAGTGTAGTGCTTCCGGATGATACTTCTACGACTTCCGACATGGTGTGACATGACCAAACAAAACCAAGCCACTACACTAGTGTTTCTAGTTGTCTATGAAGTAGACTAAACTTAAGCAATAATTTATTTCCTATTTTCAGCATTTACTTACCTGCTTTAGTCATTTATTTATATTTTACAACAAGTTATTTCCGTTTCATGCACATTTCAATTCAAATGAGTAGAACTAATTCAAAATTTGATGAATAATCTCCGTTCTTCTTTTGAGTTTTTTGAAACTTGTCTGAGATCAAGCTAAGATCATTTTCAACTTATTTTATTTTGATTTTTGTAGTTGAATCTTGACGTATTCATGTTTCTAACATTTTGCGAATAACTAGTATTTTTCTATTTTGAAATGTGAAATCACCAAGATTAAAGCTGATTAGTGAACGTTCAATGGTTAAAACAAGCTAGTGACATTCACAGCTGACCTCATGTCATATGTGTGAATCCTCGAGCACACATTCATTTGAGAAAATGGGTTGACTATATTTCTCTCTTTCTTCATTTTCGTCTTAATTTTCTCTTCTCTCTCTCATGAGGGCTCTTTCTTCTCTCTCTTTTACTCCTTCCTTTTCTCTACTTTCCTTCCTCTATTCCTCTCACCACACCTCTTCTATTTTATTATTTTTGTTAAATATTAATAAAATATTAAAATCACTTTATAAAAATTAAATTAATTTTCACGAAAAATTAATCAATCTCCCTATATTCAACTTGAGACTTACTTCTATACTAATATTTTATTAAGTCTTAGTTATAAATATTATTAGATAGTATGTATTTAAAAACAACGACAAGTACACATTGAGAAGTCTTCATTATATGAGTTAATAATTAGTAAATAATATAGTTTTAGTCTTAACTCATGATAAATAGACTTTTACTTATGTTAAAGTGTGAAAAGTAGTTTTTAGTTGATGAAGGTGAATTTTTGGGTAATTATGTGATTTTATACAATTTTAACAATCTTACTTTTGAGATAAATTAAGGAAAAAAAATTAAAATATAAATATAACAAAATGGGGGGGACCCGCTGGCCAACTAGGCTCGCAAGCGAGTCGGAAGCGTAGCCGAGTAAGAGCCACAAGTAGAGGCTCGAGCGACTTGAACTGATGGGGGCACATTTGCGCCACTCCCCTTCCACATCACTGATGGCCAGCCAGTTGTAGGGCAAGGAGTGGTCATACACACATGAGAAAGGGACTTTATCAAAAATGTAATATTACTTTATATTTGCCATAAACTTTGGCACACAACCGATGTGGGACTAAATCCGCGTCACCTTCCTCAGAAAGGGTGGGTAACCGGCACAAGTTTGAATCCTCCTAGAGCCAAAACTCATTTTTTTTATTTGATCATCACGACTTTCCTGCAGATTGTCGGTGAAGGATTAAACAACCAGAATTGTTGGATCATCGGCGAAAATCTCATCAAAGTGATTCGCAGAGCATTATTACTAAAATTATTAAATGATTCGCGATAAAAGGATCGTGAATCCATCGAGTAAAGTATCTCTGATTGATCGACGAACAAGCCGTCGTCGGAAAAAGGAAATTCTACCGGGAGACGAGTTGCCACCTCTTGAGAGTGTACTAGATGTAATGAAAAGACTCCTCTTATTGCACAGACCTGAGGATGAAGCTCCCTAACACGCGCCCCACCTCCATCCAGCTCCTCTCCATCGAGTGACAACTGCCGGAGAGCCACAAAGTCACCATTTTTTTGCTCCGCTAGATGATAGCTGCCGGAGATGATTCGACAACCCATTTCATTGATCTCTAGACTTCGCAAGGAGATCTAGATATTGCCCACATCATCTTTGTCTAAGGAGAGCCTTTGAGGCCGTGGACACTATACGACTATCCTCCTGAATGCTTAGAATTTCAATACATCGCCAACGCATCGCCACTGCGACACCGGAACTCTGTTTTCCTGCTTCAACTTAATTTTTATTTCATTTAGTGATAATTTGTTGATTTTAAATTTACCAACATATACTTTATTTCATTACGATTATTTTGGCTTTTATAAATATTAATTTGATCAATTAAATCATCTATAATTATTTATGTAAGAATCACAAGGTAGACCACTATTTCCACCTGATTTGCGTTTGCTAGGTGCAGACGTCATCCTGACATCTGCACCCTTATTTCCCTTTTCTGTGAATTTTAAATATTTTTTCTTTTTATTTCCTAGTGTAAAATTCATAGAAAATAGTACTCTTTGCAGAAAATTCTGAATAATTACCAGATATTATATTAAATCCCTGTGATCAACTGGAAAATTACTACTATTTTTGAAAGTTTTATTAAATTATAATTGATATATTTGATCAGAAATACTTTTAAATATCCAAAAATTCGTAATTTCTAGTTTTATAAATTTTAGATTTGTGTGATTTAATATACAACGACTAAGTCATGTCACACACCATTCTTTTGGCACCATTGCTAGGGAGATTTATTTTTAATTGATGTTAATTGATTTAGTTTTTCATATTTTAGTAATCTTAAAATATTTCTATATTATAATTTTTATTATTTTATTATTTTCACTCAAATAGTATTTCAAAAAAATAAAAAAATATTTATCATTTGATTTCTATTTACATTTCCTTCATAAGTTAGAATTTTAAATCCTTAGTTTCTATTTATTTACTTGAGTATTTTAATTTTTCATTAATTCTATACTTCTTTTTGACATATTTATTCGAATCATATATTCATGTCATTATCATTTCTAGAATTAAATTTTTAAAACCTGATTTATGAATGGTAGATACAGCTTGGAATCAATCTTAGAAAATTTAGCTACCAACCATTCTAAGAATTTAGGGGCATAGGAAAAACGAAATTTACCACCCATATTAAAGAACCCCAATAATAGAAAAAGGAAAAAAATCATCTTTTGTAAAAGTAGAATCACCTAGGATGGCTCATTTTGCCCAAGAGAGTGAGATTGTTGAAAATACTCAGCCTTATAAACCTATGCGTGATTATTATACACCTAATTTATATAGACCTACTTTCGAGGTTAGACCTCCTATTTTGCCAAATGTCCATTTTGATATTCATCATAGCACTCTACCAATGCTTCCTGAATTTCGTGGATTAACTAATGAGGAATCACATCAGAATATTCTTCAATTTTTAACTATGTATGAACTTATTCATATTTCTAATATTCCTCAAGATGCACTTAAGTTACATCTCTTCTCATATTCATTACATGATAAAGCTAGAGATTAGTTCATTGACGTGACTTAGTCATTGTATAGTAAATCACGTAAATTTAAAATTTATAAATATAGAAAATATGAATTTTTAGATATTTAGAAATATTTCTTAATAAATATATTAATTATAATTCAATAAAACTTCCAAAAATAGTGGTAATTTTCCAAGTTGATCATAGAGATGTGATATAATATCTAGTAATTATTTAGAATTTTTCTCAAAGAATAATATTTTTTATGAATTTTATACTAAAAATTGAAAAGAAATTATATTTAAAGTTCAGGAAAAAAAAATAAGGGTGCAGATGTTAGGATGATGTCGGCACCTAGTGAACGTGAATTGAGTGGAAATAGAGTTCCGCCTAGTAATTCTTACATAAGTGATTACAGACGATTTAATTGATCAAACTAAGATCTGTAAAAGTTGAAAGAATCTTAATGAAATAATATTTTGGTAAATTTAAAATCAACAAATTATCACTAAATGAAATAGAAATTAAGTTGAAAGTAGAAAAATAGAGTTCTAGCATCGCGGCGGCGATGCGTCGGTGATGCACTGAAATCTTAAGCATTCGAGAGGACCGTCGTGCAATGTCCATGGCCTCAAAGGCTCTCCTTAGATAAAGATGACATGGGCAATCTCTAGATCTCCTTGCGAAGTCTAGAGATCAATGAAATGGGTCATCGAATCATCTCTAGCGGCTGTCACCTGGTGGAGCAAAAAAACGGCAACTTGTGGCTCTCCGATGGCTGTCACCTAATGGAGAGAAGTTGGATAGAGGTGGGGCATGTGTCAAGGAGCTTCATCCTCAGGTCTGAACAGTAAGAAGAGGCTCTTTGTTGCATCTGGTACGCTCTTAAGAGGTGACGACTCGTCTCCTGACATATCGTCCTCTCGACGATGGCTTGTTTGTTGATCAATCGGAGATGATTTACTCGATGGATTCGCGATCCTTTTATCGTGAATCCTTTAGCAATTTTAGTAACAATGCTCCATGAATCACATTGATGAGACTTTCACTGATAATTCAACGATCTTAGTTGCTTAATCTTTCACCAGCGATCTACAAGAAAGTCATGATAATCAGATAAAAATATGAGTTTTGGCTCTAGGAGGATTCAAACCCATGCCAATTGCCCGCTCTTTTTGGGGAAGGTGACGCAGGTTTAGTCCCACATCGATTGTGTGCTGAAGTTTCTAGTAAATTTATAGTAATATTACACTTCTGATCAAGTCACTTTCTCGTGTGTGTATGACCACTCCTTGCCCCACAACCGACTGGCCACTAGTGACATGGAAGGGGAGTGGCGCACATGTGTCCCCATCAGTTCAAGCTGCTCGAGCCTCTACTCACAGCTCCTGCCCGATTGCGCTTCTGACCCGCTTGTAGGCCTAGCTAGCTGGCGGGTCTCCCCCATTTTGCTATTTTTATTTTAATTTCTTTTCCTTTATTTATCTCGAAAGTAAGTCTATAAAATCATATAAAATCCTATAAAAATCATAGAATTACCCAAAATTTTACGTTAATCAACTGAAAACCACTTTTCACACTTTAACACAAATATAAGTTTATTTGTTGTGAGTTAAGGCTAAAAATATATTATTTACTAATTATTAACTTATGATAATTAAGACTTATCACTCACATCATTATCACATGAGATCACTACATAATTAAAAGTAAAACAAGTATTTTTGAGAAAATTCTATCCCATTGGCAAGACTTATGTCATGAGGAAAGCAATTCTCTAATTTACTCAAAAATCAGGAGAAGCATTCCATGAATCTTAGGAAAGATTCAAGGAGCTTCAAAGGAGATGTCCACATCATGAAATTGCCAAATGGTAATTAAATCGTGTATTTTATGATGGTGTATCTAAACAGTACAAGAATACTATAGATGCGGCATGTGGAGGCATATTCATGAGTAAAGATGAGGATGAAATTTATAGATTATATGAAAATTTGAGTGAGAATTCTGCTGAAATGTGAATCTTTTGCTTTATATGATCACACCAAGAATGAAAATAAAGGAGAAATATTTGAGGTTAGAAATCATGATACATTAGACATTAGAAATGAAGTTAGTGAGGTTCATCAAAAGCTAAATGTTTTACATGATCATTTACTACATAAAAAGGAACCTACACAACGAGCACAACATTCATCTTCTAGATGTTCATTGTGTGGTAGGTGATAAGTCTTCATTATTATGAATTAATAACTAATAAATAATATAATTTTAGCCTTAACTCATGATAAATAGACTTATATTTGTGTTAATTTGTGAAAAGTGATTTTTAGTTAGTTAATGTAATTTTTTGACTAATTATGTAATTTTATATGATTTTATATGATTTTTATAATCTTATTTTTTAAATAGATAAAGAAAAAGAAAGAAAATAAAAAAATAGAAAAAGGGGGGACCCACCAACTAGTTGGGCCCATCAAAAGTGCAGTCTAGGTGGAGCCACAAGTAGGGGCTCAAGCAGCTATGGACCAATGTGGGCACGTGCGCGCCACTCCCCTTCCACGTCAACAGTGGCCAACTAGTTGTGAAGCAAAGAGTGGCCGTACACATAGGAGAAAAGGATTCATTACTTACAAATATGATATTACTATATATTCTTCCAAAACTTTGACATACAATCAATGTGGGACTAAACTCATGTCACACCTTCTCCTGAAAGACTTCAAAATTTTGAATACCTAAACTACCTCTTATTTATAATAGAGATATACCATAATGATGTCACTTGATAAGGGCATTAGAGTACTTATTTCAATCTCTCTCATGTAGGCGGGCAATTGGCCTAGGTTCGAATCCTCCCAAAGGTAAAAGTTGTATTTTTATCTACTTATCACAACTTTCTTGTAGATTGTTAGTGAAGGATTAAGTCACTAAAATTGCTGAATCATCAGCGAAAATCTCATCAACGTAATTCACGAAGTATTATTACTGAAATTGCTGAATAATTCACGATAAAATGATCGCAAATTCATTAAGAAAAAAATTTTGATTTATCGATGAACAAGCCGTCGTCACAAAGAAGACAATCCGTCGGGAGACAAGTCACCACCTCCTAAGAGAGTACTAGATGCGATGAAGAGCCTCCTCTTCTTGTACAAACCTAAGGATAAAGCTCCCTAACATGTGCCCCACCTCCATCTAACTCTTCTCCGTCAGGTGACAGCCACCAGAGAGCCGCAAAGTTGTCATTTTTCTACTCTACTGGATGACAGTTGTCAAAGATGATTCGACGTTCTATTTCATCGATCTCTAGACTTTGTAAGAAGATCTAAAGACTGTCCACATCATTCTTGTCTAAAGAAAAGCTTCAAGGCTATGGACATTGTACAACAATAACCTGAATGTTTAGAATTTCGATGCATCGTCAATTGATAAGTCTTCATTATCATGAGTTAATCATTAGTAAATAATATAGTTTTTACCCTAACTAATGATAAATAGACTTATATTTCTGTTAAATTATGAAAAGTGGTTTTCAATTGATTAATGTAAATTTTTAGTTAATTATATATTTTTTTATAAATTTATATGATTTTTATAGTCCTATTGTTGAGATAAATAAAAAAAAGAAATTAAAATAAAAATATAACAAAACGAGGGGACTCACTAGCCAGCCATGCTTGCAAGGGGGTTGGAAGCACAGCCAAGGGGAGTTTCTATCAAGGCCTCCAATGACTAGGACCAATGGGGAGCATGTGTGCACCACTCTCCTTTCACATCACCAATGGCCAATCAGCTGTGAGGTAGGGAGTAGTCGTACTCGTAGGAGAAAAGGACTCATTACTTCTAAAATATGATATTACTATATATTCACTCAAAACATTAGGGCACAAGCAATGTAAAACTAAACCTGCATCACACCTTCCCCCAAAAGGCTTCAAAGATTTAAATACCTAAACTACCTCTTTGTTATAACAGAGATATACTATGATAACATCACTTGATAAGGGCATTTGAGTACTTATTTCAATTTCTCTTATATAGGCATACAACCGGTGCGGGTTCAAATCCTCCCAAACCCAAAACTCATATTTTTATCTGATTATCGCGACTTTTTTGCAAATCATTGGTGAAGGATTAAGCCATCAGAATCGTTAGATCATCAGCAAAAATCTCGTCAACGCGATTCACGGAGGCATTGTTACTAAAATTACTGAATAATTCTTAATAAAAGGATTATGAATCCATCAAGTAAATCATCTCTGATTGATTGACAAATATGCCGTCGTTAGGAAGAGGATGATCCGTCAAGAGACGAGTCACCATCTCCTGAGAGCATACTAGATGTAATAAAAAGCCTCCTCCTATGTGGACCTAAGGATGAAACACCCTAACATGTGCCCCGCCTCCATTCAGCTCCTTTTCATCAGGTGACATCCACTAGAAAGCTACAAAGTCGCTATTTTTCCACTTTGCTAGGTGATAGCCGCTAGAGATGATTCGATAACCTATTTCATTGATCTCTAGACTTCATAAGGAGATCTAGAGATTGCCCACGTCATCCTTGTTCGAGGAGAGCCTTCAAGGCTGTGGATATTACACGATGATTGACGTGACTTAGTTATTGTATAGTAAATCACATAAATTTAAAATTTATAAAACTAAAAAAAATGAATTTTTTAATATTTAGAAGTATTTTTGAACAAATATATCAAGTATAATTCAATAGAACTTTCAAAAATAGTGATAATTTTCTTAGTCAATCACAAGAATGTAATATAATATCAAATAATTATTTATAATTTTTCTCAAAGAATACTATTTTTTATAAATTTTATACTAGGAAATGAAAATAAAATATATTTGAAATTCACGAAAAAAGAAAATAAGGATGTAGATGTCAAGATGATGTCAGTGCCCGGTGAACACAAATCTGGTAGAAATAGAGTTCTACCTGGCAATTCTTACGTAAGTGATTACAAACAATTTAATTGATCAAATTAAGATCTCTAAAAGCCAGAAGAATCATAATTGAATGAAGTATATCTTGGTAAATTTAAAACACACAAATTATCACTAAATGAAGTGAAAATTAAGTTGAAAGTAGGAAAACAAAGTTTCGATATCGCAGTGGCAATGCATCGGCGATGCACCGGAACCCTAAATGTTCATCATGTAGTGTCCACAGCCTCGAAGGCTCTCCTTGGACAAGGATGATGTGTGCAATCTCTAGATCTTCTTGTAAAGTCTAGAGATCAATGAAATGGGTCATCGAATCATCTCTAGTAGCTGTCACCCAGTAGAATAGAAAAATGGCGACTTTGCGGCTCTTTAGTGGCTGTCACCTATTGGAGATGAGTTAGATGGAGGTGGGGCGCACGTCTAGGAGCTTCATCCTCAAGTCCCCACAGCAAGAGGAGGCTTTTCATCCCATCCGATACACTCTCAAGAGGTGGCCACTTGTCTCTCAACGGATCATCTTCTTCTTGACGACAGCTTGTTCGTCAATCAATCAAAGATGCTTTACTCAATGGATTCGCGATCCTTTTATCACAAATCGTTCAACAATTTTAGTAATAATGCTCCATGAATCATGTTAACGAGATTTTTGTCAATGATCCAGTGATTCTGGTTGCTTAATCCTTCAACGGCGATCTGTAAGAAAGTCGTGATAATCAAATAAAAAATATGAGTTTTGATTCTAGGAGGATTCGAACCCATGCCAGTTACCCACCCCTTTCTAGGGAAGGTGTGACGTAGGTTTAGTCCCACATTGATTGCGCGTCAAAGTTTCAGATGAATATATAGTAATATTACATTTGAAGGCAAGTCCCTTTCTCGAGCGTGTACGACCACTCCTTGCCCCACAGCCGACTGGCTATCGGTGACATGGAAGGGGAGTGGTGCACACGTGCCCCTATCAGTCCAAGCCACTCGAGCCCCTACTCAAAGGCACTTTCCAACTGCACTTCCAACCCGCTTGCAAGCCTGGCTAGCTAGCAGGTTCTCCCCATTTTGTCTTATTTTTATTTTTATTTCTTTTTCTTCATTTATCTCAAAAGTAAGACTATGAAAATCATATAAAATCATATAAAATCATAGAATTACCCAAAAATTTATGTTAATCAATTAAAAACTCTTTTCACTTTTTAACATAATTATCAGTTTATTTATCATGAGTTAAGGCTAAAACTATATTATTTACTAATTATCAACTTATGATAATCAAGATATGAACAATCCTCTCAAATGCTCAAGATTCTGATGCATCAGTAACGCATCGCTGTCGTGACACCATAATTCTATTTTTCTACTTTCAACCTAATTTTTTCTTTATTTAGTGATAATTTGTGTGATTTAAATTTACCAAATTATACTTTATTCAATTACAATTCTTTCAACTTTCACAGATCTTAATTTGATCAATTAAATCATCTATAATCACTTATGTAAGAATCATCAAATGGAATTCTATTTCTGTCCAATTCATATTTGTTAGGCATTGATATCATCCTAACATCCACACCCTTATTTTCCTTTTTTGTCAATTTTAAATATATTTTATTTTCATTTCATAGTGTAAAATTTATAAAAAATTATATTTTTTGAGTAAAATTATGAAAATTACCTAATATTATATTCCATCCTTGTCATTAGTCTAGAAAATTACCACTATTTTTGAAAGTTTTATTGAATTATAATTGATATATTTGTTTAGAAATACTTCTAAATATTTGAAAATTGATATTTTCTAGTTTTATAAATTTTAAATTTGCATAATTTACTATACAATGACTAAGTCACATCAACGTGCAAGGGTTGACCACCTTTTTACCTTCTCCCAAGATGGTCGTGGACATTATTTTATTTCAAGATAAAGGATCTCTATTGAGAGAGCATAGCTTTGGTTTACTATACAATGACTAAGTCACATCTAAAATTTAAAATCACACAAAGTACCACTAAATTAAGTTAAAAGTAAGGAAGATAAAGTTCTGATTTTACAATAAGGATCATCGAAATTCTGTGTTTGAAAGGAACATCATACAATGTCCATGGCCTCTAAGGCTCTCTTTCAACATAGACGACTTAGGTAATTTCTAGATCTTCTTGTAAAGTTTAGAAATCAACAAAAGTAGGTTGTCAAATCATCTTCAGGGGCTATCACCTAGTAGAGTGGAAAAATGATAACTTTACAATTCTTTGACAACTATCACCTAATTGAGATGAGTTGGATGAAGGTAGTGTGCATCTTAAAGGGCTTCATCCTCAGATCTATATAGTAAAAAGAGGGTCTTCATCACATCTAGTACACTCTTAAGAGGTAATGACTCCTCTCTTGGCGAATCATCTTTTTTCTAATAATGACTTATTTGTCAATTAATCGAAGATGATTTACTCAATGAATTTGTGATCTTTTTATCTAAAATCAATCAACAATTTTAGTAACGATGCTTCACAAATTATGTTGATTAAATTTTTGCTAATGATTAACTGATTCTAATGGTTTACTCTTTCACCAGCAATTTATAAGAAAATCATAACTTCATCTACCAAAAATATGAGTTTCAACTCTAGTAAGATTTGAACCCTTGTTAGTCGCCTACTTATATGAGAGAGAGTGAAATAAGTATTGTAATACCCTTATAAAGTGACGTTATTAGGATATCTAATTTTTATAAATAATGGGTATTTTAGGTATTAAAATCATTAAAAATCTTCAGGAAGCCAACTTAATCCCACATCATTTATTTTACCAGTTTTGTAGTCTATATATAATAACATAACATTTAACAGTCAATAAGCCTCTCTCTCATATGTGTGTGTCTCACTACTCCTTGCCCCACGCCCAATTGGCCACTAGTGACGTGGAAGGGGAACGATGCACATTTGTCCCCCTTATCATGCATCCTTAGTCACTCGAGCCCACTGCTCATGGCTTTGCCCGACTATGCTTCCAATTTGCTTGTAGGTCCAGCTGGCCGGTAGGTTCCCCCCTTTTTATATTTTTTTTATCTCCAACAATATATTAAGAATTATATAAATTCACATAAAATCACATAATTAATCAAAAATTCACATTAACCAACTAAAAATTACTTTTCATAATTTAACACAAATATAAGTCTATTTATCATGAGTTAAGATTAAAAATATATTATTAATTAATTATTAATTCATGATAATGAAGACTTATCAAGGGGTGTGTGGGAGACATGGCTTCATCTCCATCCTCCTCTTCCTCCTCATGGGTCCACTTATAGAGATGAATCCTCTTGTTAGCTTGAATGACCCTCTTGAAAATGAATCTAATATTATATGTGAGATCTAATGTAACCTAATCATTATATAATAAATCATGTAAATTTAAAATTTATAAAATAAGAAATTATCTTTTTTATATTTTTATAAACTTTAAAAATAGTGAGAAATTTTCATCTCTATCATAGTGACATAAGATTCTAGAATTTTTTTCAAAAGAATGAGTCTTTCTATTTTTTAGAATAAGTGATGAAGATTAAGTATTTTTAAAATTCACAAAAAGGAAAATTCAGGTTGAATGTCAAGATGACGTTAGCACTTAGATGAATGTGAATTAGGTAGCAATATAATTTCATCTGGTCCCTTTTTGTAAATAATTATAGATAATTTACTTGATCAAATTAAGATATCTAAAAGCTAGAAAAATCAAAACTAAATGAAGAAGATTTTTAAAATTAGAAATCACACAAAATCTCACTAAATTAAGTAAAATATTAAGTTTAAAATAGAAAAGTAGAATTCTGACAATGTGACAATGATCATCAAAATTCTGTATGTTCGAGAAGACTGTCATGTAATATCTATTACCTCAAAAACTTTTTTTGGAGAAGGAAGACCCAAGTAGTCTCTAGATCTTCATGCAAAGTTTAGAAATCAATGAGGTGGGTCGACAAATTGTCTCTCGTAATTGTCACTTTTAGATAATTTAGATCTCTCGTGGCTGTCACCCAATGAAGATAAGTTAGATGGAGGTGAGAGACATCTTAGGGAGCTTCATCCTCAAGTCCACACAACATGATGAGGCTCTTCATTTCATATAGTATGCTCGCAAGAGGTGGCAACTAGTTTCCTAACATATCATTCTCTTTCCGACAATGACTTATTTATCAATTAATTGAAGATAATTTACTCGATAGATTCATAATCTTTTTATCTATAGTCCTTTGACAATTTTAGTAACAATATTTTGCAAATTGTGTTGATGAGATTTTTATCAATAATTGAATAATTCTTGTGACTAAGTTGTTGACTGGGACTCTATAAAATAATTACAATTAAATTAGATAAAAAATATAAGTTTTGGTTTTAGTGGTATTCGAATATTTATTAGTCATCCACCTACATGAGAGATAAGTGAAATAAGTACGTAAATACCCTTGTAAAGGGATCTCATAAAGATATCTCATTCTCATAAATAATGGGAATTATAAGTATTAAAATTATTGTAAACCTTCCAAGAAGTTGTGATGCTAATTTAGTCTCACAACAATTATTTTTTAAGTTTTGAGACACATATATAGTAATACAAGACTTTTTCATCAATAAGTCTCTCTCTCGTGTGTGTACAACCATTCTTCATCCCACGTCCACTTGGCCATTGATGATATGGAAGGGGAGTGACCCACACATGTCCCCTATCAATCCTTAGCCACTTGAGCCCCTCCTCACAGCTCTACCTAATAGTGCTTCCAATCCACTTGTAGGCCCAATGATAAGTCTTCATTATCATGAGTTAATAATTAGTAAATAATATAATTTTAGCCTTAACTCATGAAAAATAGACTTATATTTGTGTTAAAGAATGATTTTTGGTTTTCAATTGATTAACGTGAATTTTTGGGTAATTATGTGATTTTATATGATTTTTACAGTCTTACTTTTGAGATAAATAAAGAACAAGAAATAAAAATAAAAAATATTACAAAATGGGGGGACCTGTTGGCTAGCCAGGCTCGCAAGCGGGTCGGAAGCGCAGTCAGGGAGTAGCCGCGCGCAGGGGCTCGAGTGGCTTAACTTGGACTGTTAGGGGCACGTGTGCGCCACTCCCCTTCCACGTCACCAGTGGCCAACTGACTGTGGGGCAAAGAGTGGTCATACACACGAGAGAAATGACTTTCTTACAAAGTTAACATTACTATATATTCGCCGAAAAATCAACGCACAACCAATGTGGGACTAAACCCGCGTGACACCTTCCTCACAGGCGGGCGACCAGCGCGGGTTCGAATCCTTCCAGAGTCAAAATTCATATATTTTTATCTGATTATCGCAACTTTCCTGCAGATTGCCGGTGAAGGATTAAGCAACGAGAATCGTTGGATCATCTGCAAAAATCTTGTCAACGCGATTCATAGAGCATTGCTACTAAAATTACTGAATGATTCGCGATAAAAGGATCGCGAATTCATCGAGTAAATCATCTCCGATTGATCAACGAACAAGCCGTCGTCGAGAAGAGGACGATCTGCCGGGAGACCAGTCGCCACCTCTTGAGAGTGTACTAGATGCGATGAAGAGCCTCCTCTTGTTGCGCGGACCTGAGGATGAAGCTCGCTGGCACGCGCCCCACCTCCATCTAGCTCTTCTCCGTCGGGTGACAGTCGTCGAAGAGCCGTAAAGTCACCATTTTTCTGCTCTGTCGAGTAACAACCGCCAGAGACGATTCGACAACCCACTTCATTGATCTCTAGACTTCGCGAGAAGATCTAGAGATTGCCCACGTCATCTTTGTCCAAGGAGAGCCTTCGAGGCCGTGGACACTACACGACGATCCTCCTGAACGCTTAGGATTCCGGTGCATCGTCGATGCATCGCCGTCGCGATGCCGGAACTCTGTTTCCCTACTTTCAATTTAATTTACGTTTCATTTAGTGATACTTTGTGTGATTTTAATTTACCAAATTATACGTTCAATTACAATTATTCTGGTTTTTACAGATCTTAATTTGATTAATTAAGTCATCTGTAATCGCTTATGTAAGAATTGTCGGGCGAAACTCTATTTCTGTCTGATTCGCGTTCGCAAGGTGATGACATCATCCTAACATCTGCACCCTTATTTCCTTTTTTTTCGTGAATTTTAAATATATTTCCTTTTTATTTCCTAGTATAAAATTCATAAGAAAATCGTATTCATTGAGAAAAATTCTGAATAATTACCAGATATTATATTACATCCCTGTGATCGACTTGGAAAATTACTGCTATTTTTGGAATTTTTATTGAATTATAATTGATATATTTATTTAGAAATACTTCTAAATATCCAAAAATTTGTATTTTCTAGTTTTATAAATTTTATATTTGCGTGATTTAATATACAAAGACTGAGTCACATCACCCAACTAGTTGGTGGGTCCCTCCTCTTTGTTTATATTTTTATTTTATTTTCTTTTCTTTATTTATCTCAAAAATATGATTATAAAAATTATATAAATTCACACCAAATTACATAACTTGCTAAAAATTCACATTAACCAACTAAAAGCTACTTTTCATAATTTAACATAAATATAAGTCTATTTATCATAAGTTAAGACCTAAAATATATTATTAATTAATTACTAACTCATGATAATAAAACATTATTAGTCATCAAGATCAAGCTACTTCATTGAGCAGAAGATAAGGGACTTGATCTAAGGAAAACCCTCAACACAAGGACAGCCAACTCGATCTTTATCAAGCCAAGAGAAAAGATGGAGAGTCTTACAATCGATGCACGCTTTGCATACAAGTCAAACTCAAGGAAGACATCTCTACTCATTCTTCCCTTCTAGATTAGATTACAAGCTTTCCTTCTTTTCCACCCACATTATCCTTTCAAATCCAAACCATTGATAGCTTTTCGAACTACTTAGCCATGATTTAAGGGCTGGCAGTTAGAATACCCTGATCCACCATTCATCTCATTTTTGTTTTTTGATCTCTCAAATCCAAGTATGCCATGTGTAGACTCCTTCCATCCTCCTCTTAGATCTAATTAAATCTGATACACACACTCGAGAAATATCATAAAAGCACTAGAAATATCTAGAAAAAATCACAAGAATTCTGAAATCAACCCTTTTGATTTGTGGAAAGCCAAAACTAGACTAAATGATTATATAAAAATTCGAAACAATTTTATAAAATAGGACTCTTTTTGTAATTGTGTGGAAATAGGAAATATGCAATGCTAGTATGATAACATTATAAATTATACATTCTAAACTCATAGAAAGATGATAGTTCATGTCCTTTTTATTGAATAATTAGTATGTTATCAAGAACTATTAATTAACTCTTTTTTAGAGGTCCCTATATGGAAATAGTGAAGTATGTGAGTGAGGATGACATTGAGAGGAAAAGTAAAATCATATTTGTGAACTGTTTATTAGGTTCAAAGTGGCTAAGTACTAAGAGGCAGGGTGATAACATGTGATTCATACATATGATCATAAATTCATATTAAATCACATGTGGTCTCCACAATCTATCATTATCATCAAAGCTTAGATGGACAAAATTTAAATTTATTAATCAGAAATTAACATAGGAATATTATATGATATATTGGTAAATATTTGGCTCAATCACAAGGACAATTAAAAATTCGAATTAATTGTTGTAAATGGTATAAGCAAGAAGAATGAAATAAAAGACGAGATGATTAGATCAAAATACTTAGTTTCATAAAGATATCATGACGAGGCACTTTCACAATGAAAATACAAAGAGAATTATTATTGGAAGAGGAATCAAGGATTAAGTTTCCACTGGACAATGATTGAATTAAGATTTCAAGTCAAGACTTAAATCTTTATCAAGGTATAGTTAAATTATTTAATGAATTGATCATCAACATACATAAAATAAAAAGTAATAAGAGAAAATGGTAAGATAAACCTTAATTTTACTCATGGAGATACCACACATACATCCACAAGTAAAATGAAAATGATTGATCCTCGAGACAATTGTTCTCTTGTTGTCGTAGTGTCCATCACCCACCATAGTTTGAGCAAGCTTTACATTGCACGATGGTGTTCACCAAGATGCATCGGATCCCAAGGAAGATAATCCTCCAATTGTAATTTGTTAAAGGATAGAAAAGAGGATGAGAATTTCACTATACTTCATGGGGTGAAAAGAGAGAAAGATGGACTCCAAATATATGTTTTTGGAGTGAGAAGAATGGGAAAGAGCAGATTTCTTTAAGAAGCTTGAAATGTTTTGAGATGAACATGACTCAAACCAAGAAAGATCTTCACAAGACATATACTTTATTTGGACTCTCTTTTTGTGAGAAATTGAGGTGATTTGGATGAAAATGTGAAGGGGTAAATATAGGTAGTTTATGGGACAGTTTCCTTTCCTTCTTTCATCGATTTCCTTTTTCATCAATTTTCTCCTTCGTCATGGATTGTTGAAAGGCAGTTATTTGATTTTTGAATGTCAAAAATTATTAAATAGGATAAAGCTTTGGATTCTTCTTTGAGATGTGCACTCGCTTTGTCGTAAAAGATTTAGAATTTCTTCTCAAGCTTGTGTGAGTGATGTGGATGAAGATTTTTTTGTTAAGTGCGAATCTATAACTCTTCTCAATTCTTCCTTCTTGTACTCTATTGTATCTCTATATTTTCAGAGCCTGAAAATGGTCATATCAATTTGAAAACTTCTTACTGTTTTGAGAGAACTTTAGTGCCTTCAACTAGTTTTTACTTCCATACTTTCTTCTCTAGTAACGGTTGTCTATGATATCTAGTCTGGATATTTCTAACTGACTGATGAACATTTCTTCTTTCAAGGTCTTACTTTGAAGAGATCATCTGGCTTATCTTTAGTCGACATCTTTTACTGACGAATTATCATCTAGAATATTATTTTTAACCTTTGATCATACTTCAACTCAGATCTTTTGGCTCATAGTTATGTCATCCTTGATATCCTGAACTGAGATCCTTAATTAATCAATTGACATCTTTGTCTTCATGGTCAAACTAAGATAATGTTTTTGAGATTATTTTTTTTCCATGAAGTCTAATGACATGTTACCATCTAGGGTACACAAGACTTTCCTTGAGTTCTTCTATGCTTATAAATAAATAAGTATTTCACGGATGATCATTGAAGGTGCTTTTTGGAGATTCATGGCATTTTGATAGATGATTTTACTTTTGAAGTTCAGTTGAAGTTGATCACTTTTTCCTGTCACTTTTTCCATATAAAATTATGATGTGTCACCATACAAGTTACATAACAAAGATTTCTCCACTTCTTCTTTTCTCTATGCAAGTGGTCCAACTCAAATACAATGTAGGATCTAAGTTTGAGTTTTATTATAGTCACTATTCATATACTTTTACTCTTATTATCAAACTAGATTTCCACATTGTCACTAGATTACTTTTGAACTCAAAGTTTACCCATACTCTAGTTTGAATATTTTGGTCACCCTTTTCTTATTTTTAAGTAGCTTACCTCTTGAATTTGAGTCTCATGTCTAGCATTATACATATTTCAGACATTTTTCATCCTAATGCTTCTATCTTCACAGTGCTCAAGTGCCTCGCTCAAATCTCATTGGTGAATTTATTTTTTTAAAATATACATGAGACTTCATCACATGTGTTGTGATAAGTCTTCACTATCATAAGTTAATAATTAGTAAATAATATAGTTTTAGCCTTAAATCATGATAAATAGACTTATATTTGTGTTAAATGTGAAAAATAGTTTTGTAATTGATTAATATGAATTTTTGGATAATTATGTGATTTTACACGAATTTATATGATTTTTACAGTCTTGCTTTTGAGATAAATGAAGAAAGAGAAATAAAAAATAAAAAAAACAAAATGAGAGGGACCTGCCTGCCAGCCAAGCCCACAAGCAAGTCGGAAGCTCAGTCGGGGAGTAGCCGTGAGTAGGGGCTCGAGCAGCTTGGACCGATAGGGGCACATGTGCGCCACTCCCCTTCCACGTCACCGGTGGCCAGCCGGCTGTGGGGCAAGGAGTGGTCGTACACACGAGAGAAGGGACTTGCTTAAAAATGAAAACATTAGTATATATTCGCTCGAAACATCAGTGCACAACTGATATGAGACTAAACCTACATCACCTTCCCCAGAAAAGGCAAGCAAACAACACGGGTTCAAATCCTCTTAGAGTCAAAAGTCACATATTTTTATCTGATTATCATGACTTTCCTGTAAATCGTCAGTACAAGATTAAGCAACGAGAATCGTTGGATCATCGACGAAAATCTCATCAACGTGATTTGCAAAGCATTGCTACTAAAATTGCTGAATGATTCGTGATAAAAGGATCATGAATCCATTGAGTAAATCATCTCTAATTGATCGACGAACAAGTTGTCGTCGAGAAGAGAACGATCCATCGAAAGATGAGTCGCCACCTCCTGAGAGCATATCAGATGCAATGAAGAGCCTCCTCTTGTTGCGCAGTGACATGACTCAGTCGTTGTATATTAAATCACGTAAATATTAAATTTATAAAACTAAAAAATACAAATTTTTGGATATTTAGAAGTATTTCAAAATAAATATATTAATTATAATTCAATAAAAATTCCAAAAATAGCGGTAATTTTCTAGGTCAGTCACAGGGATGTAATATAATATCTGGTACTTATTCAGAATTTTTCTCAATGAATACGATTTTCTTACGAATTTTATACTAGGAAATAAAAAGGAAATATATTTAAAATTCACGAAAAAAAAGGAAATAAGGGTGCAAACGTTAGGATGACATCAGCGATTCTTACGTAAGTGATTACAGACGACTTAATTAATCAAATTAAGATCTGTAAAAGTCGGAAGAATCGTAATTGAACGAAGTATAGTTTGGTAAATTAAAATCACACAAAGTATCACTAAATAAAGCGTAAATTAAACTGAAAGTAGGAAAACAGAGTTCCGGCGTCGCGACGGCGATGCGTCGGCGATGCACCGGAATCCTGAGCATTCAAGAGGATCGTCGTGCAATGTCCACAGCCTCGAAGGCTCTCCTTGGACAAAGACGACGTGGGCAATCTCTAGATCTTTTCGCAAAGTCTAGAGATCAATGAAGTGAGTCGTCGAATCATCTCCAGCGGCTGTCACCCGGCGGAGCGGAAAAACAGCGACTTTGCGGCTCTCTGGTGGCTGTCACCCGACGGAGAGGTGCTGGATGGAGGTGGGGCGCGTTTCAGGGAGCTTCATCCTCAGGTCCGCGCAGCAAGAGGAGGCTCTTCATCGCATCTGGTACGCTCTCAAGAGGTGGCGACTGGTCCCCTGGCGGATCGTCCTCTTCCCGACGACGGCTTGTTCGTCGATCAATCGGAGATGATTTACTCGATGGATTTGCGATCCTTTTATCGCGAATCATTTAGCAATTTTAGTAGCAATTCTCCGCAAATCGCGTTGACGAGATTTTCGCCGATGATCCAGCGATTCTCGTTGCTTAATCCTTCACTGGTGATCTACAGGAAAGTCGTGATAATCAGATAAAAATATATGAATTTTGACTCTAGGAGGATTCGAACCCACGCCGGTCGCCTGCCTCTTCTGAGGAAAGTGTGACGCGCGTTTAGTCCCACATCGGTTGTACGCTGATTTTTCGGGTGAATATATAGTAATTCTAGCTTTGTGAGCAAAGTCCCTTCTCGCGCATGTATGACCACTCCTTGCCCCACAGCCAGCTGGCCACCGGTGACGTGGAAGGGGAGTGGCGTACGCATGCCTTGTCGGTCCCCAAGCCAAGCCACTCGAGCCCCTGCTCGTGACTTACTCCCCGACTACGCTTCCAACCCACTTCCGACCCGCTTGTGGGCCCGGCTGGCCGACGGGTCCCCCCATTTTTGCAATATTTTTATTTTTATTTCTTGTTCTTCATTTATCTCAAAAGTAAGACTTTAAAAATCGTATAAAATCACATAATTACCCAAAAATTCACATTAATCAATTGAAAACCAAAACTCATTCTTTAACACAAATATAAGTCTATTTATCATGAGTTAAGGCTAAAACTATATTATTTACTAATTATTAACTCATGATAATGAAGACTTATCACGCAGACCTGAGGATGAAGCTCCCTGACACGCGCCCCACCTCCATCCAACTCCTCTCTGTCAGGTGACAGCCACCAGAGAGCCACAAAGTCGTCATTTTTCTGCTCCATCGGGTGACAATCATCGAAGACGATTCGACGACCCATTTTATTAATCTCTAAACTTCACAAGGAGATCTAGAGATTACCCATGTCGTCTTTGTCTAAGGAGAGCCTTCAAGGCCATGGACACTACACGATGATCCTCTCGAATGCTTAGGATTCCGATGCATCACTGACGCATCACCGTCGCAATGCTGGAACTCTGTTTTCCTACTTTCAACTTATTTTACACTTTATTTAGTGATAATTTGTGTGATTTTAATTTACTAAAATATATTTCATTCACTTATGATTCTTTTAGCTTTTACATATCTTAATTTGATCAATTAAATCATTTGTAATCACTTACATAAGAATCGTTGGGTGGAACTCTATTTTTGTCCGATTCACATTCGTCAAGCGCTGACATTATCCTGACATATGCACCCTTATTTCCCTTTTTCGTGAATTTTAAATATATTTCCTTTTCATTTCCTAGTATAAATTCATAGAAAATTATATTCATTGAGAAAAATTCTGAATAATTATCAAATATTATATTACATCCCTGTGATCGACTTGGAAAATTATTGCTATTTTTTGGAAGTTTTATTAAATTATACTTTATATATTTTTTTAGAAATACTTATAAATATCTGAAAAATCATATTTTCTAGTTTTATAAGTTTTATATTTGTGTGATTTAATATACAATGACTAAGTCACATCATGTTGGCATGGGTTACTTTGTGGTCAATATTCAAAAATATTATACTATATTACTTTAATACAAAGGATACCTCAAGCATATAACTTAGATTTGTTGTTACTCATAGGATTCTATAATACATCATCAATATATATTTTGATTGTCTATCAATAATAATTAACTTATGATAAGTCATGATTCATATAAATGGTTCAATAAATTATTCAATAAGTCACTCAATAATAATTTATAAATATATTTTCAATATATGTCTCAAAACCAAGAGCATCTACACTATCCTCATTTGATTCAAGATTAAGGAACCAAGGCCAAAGTGAATGTCATTGACATGATGATATAAAATAGATGTAGATTTATTAGAGATTATATCAAATGCACCACTTTTGTGCCATTTAAAATGAAAAATGAGAAAACACATTACTTAGAAGAATATTGGAAGGTAAAATGTCTTAGTATTTTGTATTGTCTCATTCTACATGTCAGTCAACATTGACATCAAAATTGTTTCAGGTGATGCAATCAAGTGAAGATCTGAATGGTAGATCAAGGGTTGTATTTAGAATCTCAAGAGTTCCTTTTTACATCAGTAGTGTTACCAACATGAGATTTGATGGTGTTATTGTAGAATAGTCAAACCAGATTTAGATAATTTCTAGTAAGGGATGAGATGAGGTCTATGCATCCAAGGACATCAAAAAAGTGTTGCATATTAATCTTCTCATACTTGAAAACTTTCAGGTCAAGAATTTAACAATAAAGGACTTTTCTTTCATTGAATGTTTGTTAGGATTTGGCTTTGAGGGCTTCAATTGAAAAAAGTGGAGAGGTATATCTATGATGTAGGTAAGGAGGGTTGTTGGGTTCATTTATGTTTGATGAGTTGATATTTAGCTTGAGAGCTTTTCAAATAAATGTCTTCTATAGTTGATAAATGTCATCTAGGTAAGGAGGATGTTCTTCTTTGAGGATAAGTGTACCTAAACTTAAGCACATAGTGCTATGAATTAGGAATTGCCCATGAGGGGTGAGATCTTTATGGAGATAAAAAAAATTATTGAAAGAGTTCAGCCCATAAAATTAGATATATTTTCATTAGAAATAGTAGAAATCTAGAAAGAATATCCTCTGATAAGAGAAACAAATGTATAAGATAGTATAGAGGGTGAACCAATATAGAGTAAAAAGAAACTAAAGTTCCTTGGAGTAAAAAGATAGCTCAAGAGGGGCTGAACCAATATACAGTCTCTATCTATCATTACTAAAATGAGAAAAAAGAAACTAGAGTAACCACACAATAATGATAAGAGCCTTAGGTCGAGATTCATATAGAGTTCATAGACTATGTTTGAACTTGTATTGACACATTTACACATAGGCAAAAAAATATAAGATAGTAATTTCCCCCCCCCTTAGTATTTCACTTAGGCACATCAAATTCAACGGACCCTCACAAGTACTTTAGTACTTGGCCTACCCAACTTTTTCACAAGTCATAGATGTGGTTAAGTATACTTCACCAAGACATACTTCACCAAATGGAAGCATTACCTACTTTGTGTGAAGTTCATCATCTTCGCATACCAATGAAGTGTTAAGTATATATTTGATCAACATCAAATCCTCCTAAATTATTAGAAGTGGATTGCCAAGATCATCAGCTTCTAATTTGGGGTTTTCTACAAGGCAAAAGTTGAAAACAGAGCCATTAAAGAATGCCTTGTCCCGATGACGGTGCAACTACTCTTCCATTGTGGGCAACTAGTAATTGTGAAGAATTCCATGTTCATCTCAAAATTACTTCACAATATCCATGACTTAGTGATTGAGGAGCACTTGGGATTCCTACACACATATTAGTGACTTTGTTAGAATGTTATCTAGGTTGGAATGGAGTCTACATTTATGTCACTACCTCTAGGACCTACAATTGAACAAGAGTGAAACCCTTCAGCCAACTAATCTCCTACAACTACTCCCATTCACAAGCACATTTGGGAGGATCTGTCACTAAACTTCATCAAAGTACTTTCAAAGTTCAATAGATTTTGCATCATCCTAATGGTTGTGGACTGCCTCAATAAGTAAACACTTCTTGCCAATCAAGTATCCCTTCACAGCCAATGAGATCGTTCATCTTCCTCAAGGATACATCAATCAATTATAAGCACATTTTGGGGGAAACTCTTTTATATTATAGGGATCTCTCATTCATTAGACAAGTGTCTATCACCCACATATCAATGGCCAAATTGAGGTCGTCAACCGCAATCTATAGACATACTTACCTTGCTCTGTAGGCATTCAACCTCAATAGTGGAGTAGGTCACTAATAAGTTTTCATTATCATGAGTTAATAATTAGTAAATAATATAGTTTTAGTCTTGACTCATGATAAGTAGACTTATATTTGTGTTAAAGTGTGAAAAGTGGTTTTCAATTGATTAATGTAAATTTTTAGGTAATTATATAATTTTATATGAATTTATATAATTTTTATAACTTTACTTTTGAGATAAATGAAGAAAAAGAAATAAAAATAAAAATATAGCAAAATGGGGGGGGACCCACTAGCCAACTGGACTCGCAAGCAGGTCAGAAGCACAGTCAGAGAGGAGTCACAAGTAGGGGCTTGAGTGGCTAGGATCGATAGGGGCACGTGTGCACCACTCTCCTTCTACATTACTGATGGCCAGCTAGCTATGGGGCAAGGAGTGATCATACATGTGGGAGAAAGAGACTTGATTGTAAATGTAAGATTACTATATATTCATCTTAAACTTTGCCACATAAATGATATGGGACTAAACCCGCATCACACCTTTCCCAGAAGGCTTCAATAATTTTAATACCTACAATACCCCTTATTTATAACAAAGATATACCATGATGATGTCATTTTATAAGGACATTATAGTACTTATATTAATCTCTCTTATGCAGGTGGGCGACTAGCCTAGGTTCGAATCCTCTCATAACCAAAACTCATATTTTTTATTTAATTATCACAACTTTCTTGCAGATCACTGGTGAAAGATTAAGCCACCAAAATCGTTAGATCATCGGTGAAAATCTCGTCAACGCGATTCACAGAGTATTGTTACTAAAATTGTTGAATGATTCACGATAAAAGGATTGTGAATCCATCAAGTAAAGCATCTCTGATTGATCAATAAACAAGCTGTCGTTGAGAAGAAGACGATCCACTAGGAGATGAGTCATCACCTCTTGAGAGCATACTAGATGTGATGAAGAGCCTCCTCTTGTTGTGCAGACCTAAGGATGAAGCTCCTTGACACACGTCCTACCTCTATCCAACTCTTCTTCGTCGGGTGATAGCCATCGAAGACGATTCGACGACCCATTTTATTGATATCTAGACTTCACCAGGAGATCTAGAGATTATCCACGTCGTCTTTGTCTAAGGAGAGCCTTCGAGGCCATGGACACTACATGACGATCCTCTTGAATGCTCAGAATTTTAGTGCATCGTTGATGTATCGCCGTCATAACGTCGGAACTCTATTTTCTTACTTTTAACTTAATTTTTGCTTCATTTAGTGATAATTTGTGTGATTTAAATTTATCAAGATATACTTCATTCAATTATAATTCTTTTCACTTTTACAAATCTTAATTTGATCAATTAAATCGTCTGTAATCGCTTATGTAAGAATTGTCAAGTAGAACTCTATTTCTGCTCGATTCATGTTCGCCAAGCACTGATGTCATCTTGGCATCTGCGCCCTTATTTTCTTTTTTTTTGTAAATTTTAAATATATTTTATTTTCATTTCTTAGTATGAAATTTATTAAAAATAGTATTCTTTGAGGAAAATTCTGAATAATTAATTGGTATTATATTACATCATTGTGATTGACTTAGAAAATTACTATTATTTAAGATTTTTTATTGAATTATAATTAATATATTTGTTCAAAAATACTTCTAAATATCCAAAAAATTATATTTTCTAGTTTTATAAGTTTTAAATTTACATGATTTACTATACAATGACTAAGCCACGTCAATCACACTTGGGCGAAATATTGGTACAATATTAACTTCCATATCTCAACTCACACTACTCTATTCTTCCTTGTGTATGTTAGATCTCCTCAATATCTCTTGCCCCATGAAGCAAGTACAACATGGATGGATGAGGTCATTCAAATGTTGTAATAATACAATACCACAATCCACTAGCTCAAAGAACATCTAGCTCGTGCACAATAGTGGATAAAGGTGTACAATGAGTGGCAATGGTCCTTACGAGAAGCTTGGGCCTTGTTTTTTCCGACTGTTTGAAGTCGTGGAAAGGGTAGGCACTATAGCTTCTTAGCTCGTGTTGCCACTGATTGTGGGATTCATCTGGTCTTCCACATATCCCAGATCAAGCAGGCTATTGGGGCATTAAAGACCCACCCACAACACAATTGGTGATGGACAAAGATCTCATGTGGGTGATGGAGTCAACAAGCATTGTGGATATCCACCATGGTCCTCATGAGACTGAAATCCTTGTCCGTTTGGTGGGTCTTCTAGACTCCGAAAGTACTTTAGGAAGTTGCCACCTACCTTTGTCAATAGTCTCCTAGCTTCCCCCTTAAGGACAAGGTGACACTTCAAGGGGGGAGCATTGATGGGTTATTGCCTGGCTTATCACATCCTCACGAGTAGAACCTGAGGGCCAGTATGCCGCCTCTCCCATCTCATTTCACAGCTGCAGATATTGAGGAATGGCTCGTATGGAAGGGAAATGGCTCACGATCTTGGTTCACAAGAGGCGTAGATGACGATAATGACACGAGGAGGTGAAGCTAGACAAGCATAAAAGAATCTTCCAGTGAGAAGTTGAGTGGAGGTCGGCCCCCTCTCTACGTTGTTAGTAGTGGGCTCTCCCCCTTTTCCCCATTATCAGGTATCCTCTTATCCCTTACATCTTCTCTTTCTGCTGGCATCATCCTTATCCTGGTACTCTCACTCTCTCCGTCCCTCGTCTCACCATCCCCCTGATCCTCAGCCCCAGCTCACCGCGTCATCATCAGTACCCTCGTAAGTGGGACCCAAGCAGAAGACAACATGACACACGGGCTTCGGGCTAGTCTTCTGTCTAGGCTTTGTGCTTCGTGACCTGGGGCCCTATCAGAAACCTAAAGTATCCATGCGAGTATGACATGAGGGGAGTAGGCTGACCGGAGAGTGGGACGGCTAAGAGGCGCAGAGGGATCAGACCAGGGGCGAGCGGCCGGAGGAGGCGGCCTTCGCGAAGGAGAAGTCCTTGGTGGGGTTTCGCCGGTCTTCGGTTACCTCCAGGCGCTGCTCCGCCGGCGCGACGGAGTCCGTGTGGCGGGGCGAGAAGAGCGGCGCCTCGGGCTCGTTGTCCGTGAGCTCGTTGTCGGAGTAGTACCGCCGAGGAAGGGTGGTCATGGCCGTCACGTGGCCTGTGGTCATGAACCTCTGCATTGGCCGCGCAGGAGAGGCGCTAGGGCTCCCGCTGCGGCTCTCTGTGGGAGTCCGGAAAGGGGAGTGAGTCGACGACTTGCCGCCTCCGCGCCTCTTCCTCGCCAGTTTCTGCCAGTTCGTGATGGCCTTGGCGGCCTGCTCGTCGAAGACGGTTCTCTTCATACGCGATCCCATCTGAGATGGGAACACAAGTCCAGATCACCCTGGTCAGCCTCCCATTCATGCCTGGTTTTCCTTTCAAAATCTCCTAATGCATAAGACTACATCCCTTCTCTCCTATAACAGCCGGACGACAAGTAGCAGTCAGTGGAGGAGGATACCTGAGAGACGAGAGCATAGAGTGGAAGTGTGACGTAGCTGCACAGAATTTGGACCGATACCCTGCAGAGAACCCCGGGGACCATGATGAGAAAGCCCCACCAAGCATGCGTGTATGCTAGCAGTAATAGAAGGAAATTGTTCTAACTTTTTTGTTTCTGTATTATTCTTTTGTCTGTTAGGAGTGAGACATCAGAGAAATCCAATGCCTTGTAAATCTCAAGCTTCTGTGTTTCCTAGATGCTTTGAATGTTTGTTCAATGACATTGTGAAGAAGATGGAGTGTCATCATCAAGTATGCCTTACCCGATAGCAACTCTTGCTATGACCAACCCGAAGCTTTCATGAAAGCATGAATTCAGCCCAAATGCATACTGCAGGTCCGAAGAAGATGAATGGAAACATCAGATCCACGAAAATAGAATACGGATAGCCCAGAATAGTACCCAACTGCAGGGATAAGGAAATATGTGTTCTTACCCAAATCCACAGAAAGTAGATCAACTGGAATGCATTCTGCAACAAAGATCAATGACATCAGATTGTCAGACAAGTTCATGGTCATCGTAATGGTGGGGATGTAGCTGATTAGTTCCTTTGAAATGGTGATTTTATTTCTATTATATAGTGTTCAACAGTTTTCATTACTTTAGATCACAAGAAAGGGAGGAAGAGCCCACAATTACCTGAAAAAGCGTGAAATGGATGAGAAATAGGACGAGACCAGGTTTGCCGAACCAGAAGTGGTGATCGGAGAGCTGAACCACAGGAATCCCTTGAACCACCACGTGTCTCTCTTTGATCTCGAGGGCCATCCAGGTGATGATAGCCTGCAGCTTTGTCCCAACTACCAAGATTATCTGCTCAAGGTCACAGATAAATCAGATGAGCTTGGACCCCAACAGTTGGAAGGACAGATGAACAGATACGATTACAGTCCCAGAGATCTCCCACCACTGGGGGGACCAGAGAAATCCAGAACAGGGTATGCCATCCTGGAAGGAAAGGAAAGCTCACAGTCAGGCCGGGATGATAATTTCACCAGAATACAAGGAAGGATTGCCGTAATTAGAATCTTTCTTGGTAGTAGCTCACCATGGACGTTGATGAGCAGGAAGATCACGGCAGAAGCCCACAGGATTGGACTGCATGGATGCGAAAAGAACAGGTTAGAACGAAATGGGCAGAGTAGAACAGCTGTGAAGAGAAAATGAAGTCAAAGCTATGGTGAAACAGAGATGACGAAGTGATGTTACAGCGTATGTACAGGATTACGAAGATTATATACAGATTAGTATCACTTATATGGAATTATCAGCCCCATCGGCAGCCCTGGTTAAAAACTTTCTTGCTCCAGAAAGGCGCAGTAAATACCATCCATTTCAGGAAACTGGGCTGTGACCATCAACGTTCGAAGAGGAGGAAGGTAGCATGGCCATCATTTACCTAATGCCGACAATTACTACGAAATCGTCCTCCAGAGACCGTTTGATGTACTTCTGAAAGTCAAACCTAGTGCCTGGGGTCAAGTGGGTCTGCAAGGGCAGTGAGGCAAGAACCAGTCACAAGGGAGGGGGGGTAAAAAACATGGAGCTGTTTATGGATCACACTGTTGAAGGAACTCACGGAGATGAAGCCGTGGCGCATGGTGAGGTAATCCGCCTTGCGAACAGACCAAAAGAACTGTCGGAAGAAGCTCACCTGAAGAGGGATGCAAATGAGACAGCCGCCACAGAACAGAACACATCGACATTGACCCTCCAGAAACAAAGAATGAGGAACAGGTAGAAGATTTGATCTTGCTGAACTAAATCTTTTCACTGCAGAAGTCTCGTGCTTGGAATCAATGGGCCTGGAAAGCCCAGACCTGGCCTTGGCAGCCTTGGCAGCCCGGGCCTAACCCCAGAACCCATTAACCCGGAGCTTTGTCTCTGGCCCCTGGCCAGGTTCGGGCCACCTAAATGATGTCACGTATTAGGCCGGGCCAGCCCTTTGGCACCCAGAATATGGGACTAAACCGGCTTTGGCAGCTCTTCTCCACCATTGATCAGATAATGAAAAACCGGCACACTGAGTTCATGAAGGAAAGAAGAACAAGAGATCCTCACAATGTAGAGCAAGAAAGGAATCCGGTCCCAGAAGCTCGTGTGCTGCCTCACAAAGGACGTCTCATGGGCGAATCTGAATCTTGAAGGGTCTGCAAGATGACCGGGCCATTGTTCCATCAATGAGATAGTAAAACAGGGCAATCAGGACTTCGCCAAATTCCAGGAGCCTACCATTTGAGAACTCATAGTCGAGCGATGAGGTCTCCCTTTCCCACTCCTTCCACCTGCGAATCTACAAAACGAACATGAGAATATTTAGCATTGTTTCCGGGTGTGGAAGCCATGGATTCCTGGAAATATTTTATGGTGGGGCAGCTGAGAGTATCTGACCTTTGCCCTCCCGAGAGCCATGGTCGCGGCGGTGTAGAGCAGATGGAAGATTGCCAGAAAGAATATGAAGATGTGCAGCTGGTGGATGGCATATGCGGACATAAAGGCCACCTTACCCTGTTGAAGAAAGTAGTGAATCAATAAACCCTCGGACCTGCGCCACATCTAAACTCGAGGAGAAGGAGATCAACCAAGCTCTCGCGTCTCCCACTTTGATGGGCACAGAGAGATAGAGAGTAATTTTTGGTCTTATTAATGAAACAGTCAGCCTGTGTCTTTATTGATCTTCTTTAGATGACCAACTGGAGAAATGCAAGATGCCAAGGCTGCTGGGCAAGGAAACAGCCCTCGTCATTTGCTGAGCTTTCAGGGGTTGAAATCCAAAAAAAAAACCTTTTCTGGATGCTTAAACTGACTAGGAGACACTGCCCGTCAACACCTTTCCTCCCAACTACCCATAATCTCAAAAAAGAGTATATATATTTATTTTTATTTATTTATTTTATTTTTAGGTGAGCAGTGGAAGCACCTATAGAGGTGACCGTGGACTAAATTAGATCAGCTGCCTCTTGAGTTGACTATAATGCGAGGAACTAACTCCCCATTAAATCATGAAATGACCCCCAAAGAGGGTGGCTCCACATACCTCTGAACATGCAGAGTCACTTGCCCCAGCCAACATCCTCCTCTTGGACTCCATGCCGACCGCGAGATCCCACAAGAGCCTTCGGCCTCCTTTTTTGCCTGGCTTCTCTTCCCTGAGGGGGCAGGGCAGCATTGTGTTCCCAGCACTTAATGGTACGCAGATTTTATCCGCATAGTCCCCCACAAACGTCAGCAACAAGGAGATGAACCCGAGAATCATCAACTCTGCAAGAGGAGGAAGCTTCGTGAGTCACATGTTCCCTTCATTTATTCCATATTTATTCATTTCACTTGTTTTTATTTGTTTCAATCTCGGGCCATTCTTGACGCAGAGCCAAGGTCCCTGGATCAATCATCACAAATCTCAAGAACAAGAAAAAAGAGTAGCTTGAGGCCAGTCTACTGCTTGTTGTTACCCATCATCCGTATGCCCACAGGCTCTGATTTCGTTCCCTCCTCCGCAGATGTCTAATTACGTCAAGAACTAGGGTTATCCCTATGTAACTTCAGGGTTTTCTTTCTTCTTTTTTTCTTTTTTCTTTTTTTGTTCTAATTTCCTCTGATGTGGGATTGTTCCAAACACGGAAGAACATAAAAGGGAAGCCATCGAAGTTCACGAGAGAAACGTGTAAGTCAACGTTTTTGAAGGAAATCCAGAGATCCCAGTATGGGTCTTTTCTCAGTTTCCCCCCAATCTTCATGCTGATGGTTGGATGAGATGAGATGAGATGAAGCGTGTGGCTCTTACCGTCTTTGATCTTCTCCAGAGCTTCAACCATCGCCCTCTTGTGTTTATCAGAGAACCACTGAAATTGAAATGAGCCAAACTCATCAGGAATCACGCCGAGAGAAAAAGAATCACCCCGGAGATTCTTTCTAATAACACTTCAATCTCTAAAAGCGTACCAAAACTCCTGAAACCCTGCTCAAACCATTCGTTCATTCATTCAGCAGGATCCGAAGGTGGAAGAAACTCACCTTCCCAATGCGATGGAGCCCCTTCTCCAACAGAAGCGAGATGATGATGATCACCGTACAAACTGTTGCCACCGCCCAGGAGGGCGTCTGATCCATCTTCCTCCCAGAACTCCCTCCCGCCATTGCAGAAGCTCCTCCTCAGGCACGAAGAAACTTGGGCAAAAGTGGCGCGCTATAAACAGATCAAAACCAGTCCTCCCCGCTATGAATTCGTCAGCCCCTTCTCCCGCAACCTGCGTGTTCGCTGCTATTTCAACACGGGCTACGCTACGCTGTTGCAGAGACGGGGTGCCGGGAGGAAGACTTATGGGAGAGGAAGAGAGTTAGAGAGAGAGAGTGCCAAGTCCATGGATGGTCATCATGAAGGAGATGGAAGCGATCCTGGAATATATAAAAAATCAATAAATTACCAAGTCAACCATGAGAGGTGTTGAAGGAAACATAATGATCATTGACCTCCGGCCAGCAGTTATCAGCAACATAATTTCAAGACTTGTGGGGTAGAGTTCTTGCCGATAACTCACGATCAATATCTTAAACAGGCCAGCGGCATAGAACACTAAAACAAATAACGTTAAATCTGATAAAAAAACTATGGATGTTCTTAAAACATGCACAGGTAATTCGGTGTACAGAACACAAACGGGCTTCGAAAGTCAGTTAACTAGAGTTCTGAGGAGTAGGTATGATTTCTGAAGACCTTCGAGTTTCGTATGTCTCAATAACCCCGGGCGACTGAAGGAGAGAATCTAGGAGGGAATGGTGGAGGTCAAGTGCCCAACAAATGTCTGGCTTGGAGAGTGGATCAGTCAACGCTGAGGCTGTGGATGCCACAAGTCAACGGTCCATTGCCCAAACGGGAGAAGTCTACTATACCACGGTCAGATGTGAAAAGGAGCAGGAAGAAAATGGCTTACAGGTTCTGGAACGCCTTTGTCCTTGACAGGTCCTTCACAGTTTGTTCAACCTCCTGTGAAGGCGAGAGCCACCAGAATGGTCATTCACCTCGAGCGACGAGGGCAGAAGAGAGGGAGAGAGAGAGGAGAATGCCTTCAGTTTCTGGGAGGTTGCAGAACGGCCCCGTCCCTGGACGCCAAGAAGCCCCTCGATGAGCCGGACCACGTGATCGGTGAAGGCGACCGCCCTCCCTCTCCGGCGCTCCCACCGCCGTGGAGCACGACAGAGGGAGAGGAAGGAGCCTTTTCCTAGGGCAGGAATGGCCGAATGACAGAGGAGGACGCCGCCGTCTCCAGCAGCAAGGAGAAGCGGACGGCGACGCAGCGTCGCCGGCGTAGAGGCCTACCGGCAACCTCAATCTGGCCGATCCCACCGCCATTCCTGAGATTCTCCGGCAAGCGCCGCCACCACCGCCGCCGCCGCTTCTCCGAGGTGGCGATCGGAGATGCTTATGCCGAATTCCGGCCACTGAGGAATTACTTCCGGCACCGCGGCTGAATCTGCCTCGCTCGATCGGGAGGATCAGCGGAAGGGATGATGGCGGGAGGGAGGAGGACGAGTCGTTCCATGGGCAGTGCACCAAACTTGCCGGCTCCCTATCAGCTGTCATCAGGCATCCCCCCGCTGACGTGGCGGACTCCACCCCTCTCCCTCCGGGCCCGATTCCTAAGCAGCTTCCCTGGCCCGGGTATCGTAAAAAACCAATCTCATGTTCTCTCTCTCTCTCTCTCTCTCTCTCTCTAAGGTAGGCACGGGCTTCGGGTAGTCTTCCGTCCGGGCTTCGGGCTTTGTCGGCCCATGATAGTGGAGGCCCATTCGTGTGTGTCCCACCACATTCTCTCATCCGACGTGGCGTATGGCACGTCGGTCAAGAGGCCCCCCTACTGAGGGTCCACATAAAAAGAGAGAGGAGTTGGCTCCTCGATAAGGGGAGTTGTGTCTACGCCAATTCCGGAATTGACGACTTCCTCGCCGCCGACAGTCCCATTTTTGGATGCTGACTTTGTAGCTTCAAATGGAGGTCGATATGCTTCTGCAGATCCTGTTAGTTCCTATTCCTGCTTGTGTGCTTTCCCCATGGCGATTGGTAATACGAGTTGCGCTTCTTAGTGAGAATAGAAGGGGCACATGGTTGTACTACACGAGCTCGTAAGTCAAGCACGGAACGAGCTTTTTTTTTTTTTTTTTTTTTTTTTTGATAACTGTCTTGGGCTGAACTTCTCAGGAGGTCACCCATCCTGATACTTCACACGCCCAAGCACTTTGAGATGGATGCCACATATATGCCTCTCGGCATGGTGGCAGGGGTGCCTCTCGGCACATTCTTTGGAGCTGGGGGCATCTTGGCATGGTGAGATGGATGCCACATATATGCCTCTCGGCATGGTTGCAGGGGTGCCTCTCAGCACGTTCTTCGCTGGGGGCGTCTTGGCATAGTGAGATGGATGCCACATATACCTTTCGGCATGGTGGGCAAGGGTGCCTCTCGGCACGTTCTTCGATGCTCAAGGCATCTTGGCATGGTGACGGAGGGGTTCATAACACGTGCTGGGCAACACACAATCATGCAGCAGCGGTGCCTTTCAGCACATGCACAGCAAGCGTCTCGCAACGCATGCACGCGTACCCGGGGACTTCCCAGGGAGGTCACCCATCCGGGGGACTGCTCCCACCGGAGCACGCTTAACTCTGGAGTTCTTATGGGATCCGGTGGCAACTCTCCCACTAAGGGGGGTCAAAAAATAACCTTCAGAGACGGAACGACCGAGGGGGGGGGGGGGGTCTGAACAGAGGGAGGTCGGAGGCGCAGAGGGATCAGACCGGCGGCGAGCGGCCGGAGGAGGCGGCCTTCGCGAAGGAGAAGTCATCGGTGGGGTTTCGCTGGTCTTCGGTCACCTCCAGGCGCTGCTCCACCGGCGCGACGGAGTCCGTGTGGCGGGGCGAGAAGAGCGGCGCCTCGGGCTCGTTGTCCGTGAGCTCGTTGTCGGAGTAGTACCGCCGAGGAAGGGTGGTCATGGCCGTCGCATGGCCTGTGGTCATGAACCTCTGCATTGGCCGCGCAGGAGAGGCGCTAGGGCTCCCGCTGCGGCTCTCTGTGGGAGTCCGGAAAGGGGAATGAGTCGACGACTTGCCGCCTCCACGCCTCTTCTTTGCCACCTGCTGCCACTTCTTGATGGCCTTGGAGGTCTGTTCGTCGAAGACGGATCTCTTCATGCGCGATCCCATCTGAGACGGGAACACAAGTCCAGATCACCCTGGTCAGCCTCCCATTCATGCCTGGTTTTCCTTTCAAAATCTCCTAATGCATAAGACTACATCCCTTCTCTCCTATAACAGCCGGACGACAAGTAGCAGTCAGTGGAGGAGGATACCTGAGAGACGAGAGCATAGAGTGGAAGTGTGACGTAGCTGCACAGAATTTGGACCGATACCCTGCAGAGAACCCCGGGGACCATGATGAGAAAGCCCCACCAAGCATGCGTGTATGCTAGCAGTAATAGAAGGAAATTGTTCTAACTTTTTTGTTTGTGTATTATTCTTTTATCTGTTAGGAGTGAGACATCAGAGAAATCCAATGCCTTGTAAATCTCAAGCTTCTGTGTTTCCTAGATGCTTTGAATGTTTGTTCAATGACATTGTGAAGAAGATGGAGTGTCATCATCAAGTATGCCTTACCCGATAGCAACTCTTGCTATGACCAACCCGAAGCTTTCATGAAAGCATGAATTCAGCCCAAATGCATACTGCAGGTCCGAAGAAGATGAATGGAAACATCAGATCCACGAAAATAGAATACGGATAGCTCAGAATAGTACCCAACTGCAGGGATAAGGAAATATGTGTTCTTACCCAAATCCACAGAAAGTAGATCAACTGGAATGCATTCTGCAACAAAGATCAATGACATCAGATTGTCAGACAAGTTCATGGTCATCGTAATGGTGGGGATGTAGCTGATTAGTTCCTTTGAAATGGTGATTTTATTTCTATTATATAGTGTTCAACAGTTTTCATTACTTTAGATCACAAGAAAGGGAGGAAGAGCCCACAATTACCTGAAAAAGCGTGAAATGGATGAGAAATAGGACGAGACCAGGTTTGCCGAACCAGAAGTGGTGATCGGAGAGCTGCACCACAGGAATCCCTTGAACCACCACGTGTCTCTCTTTGATCTCGAGGGCCATCCGGGTGATGATAGCCTGCAGCTTTGTCCCAACTGCCAAGATTATCTGCTCAAGGTCACAGATAAATCAGATGAGCTTGGACCCCAAAGTTGGAAGGACGGATGAGCAGATAGAATTAGTCCCAGAGATCTCCTACCACTGGGGGGACCAGAGAAATCCAGAACAGGGTATGCCATCCTGGAAGGGAAGGAAAAGCTCATAGTCAGGCCGGGGAAGATAATTTCACCGGAATACATGGATTGCCGTAGTTAGAATCTTTCTTGGTAGTAGCTCACCTTGGACGTTTACGAGCAGGAAGATCACGGCAGAAGCCCAAAGGATTGGACTGCATGGATGCGAAAGGAACAGGTTAGAATGAGATGGGCAGAGTAGAACAGCTGTGAAGAGAAAATGAAGTCAAAGCTATGGTGAAACAGAGATGACGAAGTGATGTTACAGCATATGTACAGGATTACGAAGATTATATACAGAGTAGTATCACTTATATGGAATTATCAACCCCATTGGCTGCTAGTCAGAATACTTTCTTGCTCTAGAAAGGCGCAGTAAATACCATCCATTTCTCATTAAGGGTTTCAGGAAACTGGGCTGTGGTCGTCAACGTTCATAGAGGAGGAAGGTAACATGGCCATCGTTTACCTTATGCTGACAATTACTACGAAATCGTCCTCCAGAGACCGTTTGATGTACTTCTGAAAGTCAAACCTAGTGCCTGGGGCCAAGTGGGTCTGCAAGGGCAGTGAGGCAAGAACCAGTCACAAGGGAGGGGGGGTAAAAAACATGGAGCTGTTTATGGATCACACTGTTGAAGGAACTCACGGAGATGAAGCCGTGGCGCATGGTGAGGTAATCCGCCTTGCGAACAGACCAAAAGAACTGTCGGAAGAAGCTCACCTGAAGAGGGATGCAAATGAGACAGCCGTCACAGAACAGAACACATCGACATTGACCCTCCAGAAACAAAGAATGAGGAACAGGTAGAAGATTTGATCTTGCTGAACTAAATCTTTTCACTGCAGAAGTCTCGTGCTTGGAATCAATGGGCCTGGAAAGCCCAGACCTGGCCTTGGCAGCCTTGGCAGCCCGGGCCTAACCCCAGAACCCATTAACCCGGAGCTTTGTCTCTGGCCCCTGGCCAGGTTCGGGCCACCTAAATGATGTCACGTATTGGGCCGGGCCAGCCCTTTGGCACCCAGAATATGGGACTAAACCGGCTTTGGCAGCTCTTCTCCACCATTGATCAGATAATGAAAAACCGGCACACTGAGTTCATGAAGGAAAGAAGAACAAGAGATCCTCACAATGTAGAGCAAGAAAGGAATCCGGTCCCAGAAGCTCGTGTGCTGCCTCACAAAGGACGTCTCATGGGCGAATCTGAATCTTGAAGGGTCTGCAAGATGACCGGGCCATTGTTCCATCAATGAGATAGTAAAACAGGGCAATCAGGACTTCGCCAAATTCCAGGAGCCTACCATTTGAGAACTCATAGTCAAGCGATGAGGTTTCCCTTTCCCACTCCTTCCACCTGCGAATCTACAAAACGAACATGAGAATATTTAGCATTGTTTCTGGGTGTAGAAGCTGTGGAGTCCTGGAAATATTTTATGGTAGGGCAGCCGAGAGTATCTGCTGACCTTTGCCCTCCCGAGAGCCATGGTCGCGGCGCTGTGGAGCAGATGGAAGATCGCCAGAAAGAATATGAAGATGTGCAGCTGGTGGATGGCATATGCGGACATAAAGGACACCTTACCCTGTTGAAGAAGGTAGTGAATCAATAAACCCTGGGATCTCCCTCCCGCCATCCCCGAAGAGGGTGGTTTTGATTCTAAGTTAAAATATTGAGGCGCAAAATCTTGTCATGGAATATCCACGTACCTCCGGACATACGGAGTCTTTTTCCTCAGCCAACATCCTCCTGGACTCCATGCTTTCCGCGAGGTCCCACAAGAGCCTTCGGCCTCCTTTCTCCTTTGCCTTGTCTTCCTTGAGCGGGCAGGGCAGCATTGTGTTCCCAGCACTTAATGGTATGCAGATTTTCTCCGCATAGTTCTGAACAAACGTCAGCAACAAGGAGATGAACCCGAGAATCATCAACTCTGCAAGAGGAGGAAGCTTCGTGAGTCACATGTTCCCTTCATTTATTCCATATTTACTCATTTCATTTGTTTTTATTTGTTTCAATCTCGGGCCATTCTTGATGCATAGCCGAGGTCCCTGGATCAATCATCACAAGTCTCAAGAACAAGAAAAAAGAGTAGCTTGAGGCCAGTCTACTGCTTGTTGTTACCCATCATCCGTATGCCCACAGGCTCTGATTTCGTTCTCTCCTCCGCAGATGTCTAATTACGTCAAGAACTAGGGTTATCCCTATGTAACTTCAGGGTTTTCTTTCTTCTCTTTTTCTTTCTTCTTTTATGGTCTAATTTCCTCCGACGTGGGATTGTTCCAAACACGGAAGAACATAAAAGGTAAGCCATCGAAGTTCACGAGAGAAACGTGGAAGTCAACGTTTTTGAAGGAAATCCAGAGATCCCAGTATGGGTCTTTTCTCAGTTCCCCCGATCTTCATGCTGATGGTTAGATGAGATGAGATGAGATAAGAGATGATTCATGTGGCTCTCACCGTCTTTGATCTTCTCCAGAGCTTCAACCATCGCCCTCTTGTGTTTATCGGAGAACCACTGAAATTGAGACGAACCAAACTCATCAGGAATCACACCGAGAGAAAAAGAATCACCCCGAAGATTCTTCCTAAGAACACTTCAATCCCTTGAAACCCAGCTCAAACCATTCATTCGTTCATTCATTCAGCAGGATCCGAAGGTGGAAGAAACTCACCTTCCCAATGCGATGGAGCCCCTTCTCCAACAGAAGCGAGATGATGATGATCACCGTACAAACTGTTGCCACTGCCCAGGAGGGCGTCTGATCCATCTTCCTCCCAGAACTCCCTCCCGCCATTGCAGAAGCTCCTCCTCAGGCACGAAGAAACTTGGGCAAAAGTGGCGCGCTATAAACAAATCAAAACCAGTCCTCCCCGCTATGAATTCGTCACCCCCTTCTCCCTCAATCCGCGTATCCGCTGCTGTTTCAACAGGGTCTCAAGGAGAATGAGGCTCCGATGGGGCAGCGACTGGGGGGGACTTATGGGAGAGGAAGAGAAAGAATGATAGAGAGAGAGAGAGAGAGAGAGAGAGAGAGTGAGAAGTCCATGGACGGTCACCATGAAGGAGGTAGAAGCGGCCCAAGAATTATTAAAAAAATCGCCCAGTCAACTATGAGGGGCGGGCGTCGAAAGAAACTTGCCCCATCGCCATGGATCCACGCATTAAATTCAATTCTTGTATTGGACTCTCTCTCCCCCAACTTTCTGCCAATAAAGAAGAAGCTTATCCTCAGAGGAGGGCATCTCCTCTGCGATGAGGTAAGAAGCAACCAACTTGTTTTACAGTAGCAGAAGACGACGAGGGAAGAGAGCCAGGTCAGAAAGCCTCCATTTTTTCTGTGACGCTTGTTCACGCAAAGTCCAGGGACAAAAACCCTAAAAAGGACTAGAGAAGCCATCCCCTCTGACGGTGCCGTCTCGCCCTCCTCTCCTCCCCCACGCCATACCTCCCCGAAGTCAACCCCCCCGTCGCCCTCTAAAACCCTCTTTCCATCTCCTCATACTCCGGTAAGACATATTTCATACACGTAACCTCCTAGGAATATTACTAGAAGGGGGATATTTAGGGATCTCGGAAGGATACAAAGGCTATATTCATTTTTCTAAGTGTTTTATCCAAGACCTTGAAGAGACAGGGGCCGTCCCAATGAGTGGCCCAACATTTGACAGCTGCTTGGCCCCCGAACGTGGAGATTATCCCGACAAGTCGACGAATGATCTTCTCCTCTCCCACAAGTTGGCGGATTTTTCCTTTTTTGTCGGAACGAAAGTAAGCAGGATAATCGGCGGATTAAAAGCCGACTGAAAATTAATTAATTATGGGGCTCCTTTTTATCGGAACAAAATTTAAAAAAAGGTCCTGAAACCGTGCGGATCTCGGTCTGATATAATATTTTAAAAGTCGACATATAATAATATTATTATTATTACACCGAATAAACAGAGTGGCATCTCTTGTGGCCCTTATTAAGCTTATTTAATTAATACACATAAAATAATATTACGCTACGCATGGCGGCAGCTCTCCTTGCCGGCTCCGACCGGGGGAGGTCGCGTCGGCGACGCGCTTTACGTGGGCCTTGGGGACTGCCGGCACGGGCGCCGTAAGCCCCACCTGCCTTGACTCGTGGCCAAGAGAAGGACGAAGAGATTACGTCCGGCCAGCATTTCTCCACGCGTTAAGGGTCAAAACCTTCGGGTCAAGGCCGCCACGCGGGATTCGCGACTGCGTGGGATTGCTTTATAAAACTACTGTCCGCGTGGAACGGTGGGAGGCGTATTTACGAATAAATCCCTGTTTTTGCTAATTTAGATAAACCTCCTCCGGTTTTAGTCCTATTAATTTTATAACCTCGGTGCATCCCCAACGCTCCAAACGCCGCCGATTATTCCCTTATTGGTGGGAAGTTGGATGCATTAGGCAGGTAAAATGAGGAGGGGAAACCACACATTTTTAAGTAATTGTTGGGGGGGAAGGTCAGGTTAGGATTGTTGTAGCTAGAAAATAAAGGGACTTTTATGCAATCCTTATGTTTTTCAATGGACTAGTTGGTTAAAACCCTGACTTTTGTTAAGGCAAGTCAACGCTGGGGCAATCTTGGTTGGATATCAGACGCTAGAAGAGGTCAACGCTGCTCCCCTCCCGCCCCTAGACACCGCCAAACCATTCCATCATCGGGGTATGTGAAAATGAAGAGGGAAAACCACAAATTTGAAGTAATTGTGGTGGGGGAGGGGAGGGGTTTGTGGGAGCTGGAAATCCCTATTGTTTTTATGTAATCCCCCTGTTTGTCAACGGACTAATTATCATAAAAGCCTCAACTTTACCCAAGAGAGGTCAACTCTTACCCAATCTTCGTAAGAATTTAGGCTTCTCGGAACTCTGTTATCTAATCCCTATGTTTTTAAGGGGACTAATTGCCAAAAAACCCCTCAACTTTTGGTAAAGGGAGGTCAGCTCTGATCCAATCTTGGTTGAAAATTAGGCTTCTCGGAGCTATAAAATAATGGGACCTTGATCTAATTCCTTTCTTTTCCAATGGACTAATTGCTAAAAAGCCCTCAACTCTTGCTAAGAAAGGTCAACTCTGATTGAATCCTACGTAAGCAAGTTCGCATCGCCGGTGATTAGATTCTTGGGAGTTCCCCGAGGCTGACGTCAATAACAGATAAATAACACGTCGAAATCACAGACGAATTTGTCCGCACGTGTAAAATCATTTTTTAGCGAGACGTGTCGCCATCGCAATGGCCGCTATTTCCTCCATGATAGGAGATGAGGAGAAATGAGGTGAGAGATTAGAGAGAGAGAGAGAGAGAGAGGTGGGCCCAATGGTTTGGGAGGAATTTTCTCTCTCTTGATCAGTGGGAGCTTCATTGCCATCTGGGAAGATGATCTGCGTTCGAACTCGTTTTAGGAACAAACAAGAGGCGCGGTCAAACGCCGAAAAAACAGAATCACGCGAGAGAAGATGAATCGACGGACGACGACCTACTGAATCTCACCGGCGAATCCGTCCCCAACTACCACCTTTAGCTTCTAAGGGCCCTCCCAAAAACTCCGGCAACTCCCTGGAAGAGCGCCGCCGCCACCACCACCGCCACCGCCGGGCAAACAAAATTGCTCTGAATTGCAGGTGATAACTTCAGCTGGAGGCTGGGCTGAGCTTCTTCCTGACCACTCTCTTCCTCCTGGCCTTTGGCGGGGCGGCGGCGGTGGGATCGTCGACATCAGTGGTGCTTTGCTTGATGCCGAGGAGCCCGAGGCCGGAGATGATGGCGTTCTTGGAGATGAACCACTTGGAGGAGGATGGCTCCTGAGGGCCGCCACCAGTCGCTGCCGGCCTGTTGTAGGCTTTCAACAAGTTGTCAGACTGGGTCAATGGGTCAGCCTCCACCCCCAGCCAGGCCCGCCTGGAGGTCTCCCCCACTTGCACATTCAATATCCTGCGCAGATCGTCAACCCAACTCCATTATTACACCACACTGTTTGCTAGATACTTGGGGGAAAAAGCGAGAAATCCCTCCTGGGCGTGAAAATGAATGAAAATAAGCCCAGAGGAGGGGGGTCAACGGGGGAGGGGGCGCTGACCTGAGAGCGGTGCTGAAGAACAGGGCAACTCCGAGCACATCAAAGCGGTTGAAGAGCGCCCTGTCGAGCCCATTCAGGAGCTGATATCGGAGGTTGGCATAGAGCCCCAAGAAGGCTCCATAGCCAAGGGCATTGGTGTTCACACTGGGAACAGTGACCGACAACCTGTGGATATTGCCAAAAATGGGGTAGGTGGATGAGATGAATCGACTGCATCTCAATTAGTCCAAGTTTAACCAAGAAAAAAAGGCCGCTCGGCGGCCCAGTTGGTGGTTGACTTTACCTCCCCTCCTTCTTCCCAGCAGAGTAGTTGGAAAGGGCGCCCTGGGCCATTCCAGAGGCCAGCCCGGCGAGGGAGAGCCCTGCCGCCTTGTAGAAGAAGGACTGGATCCGCTTCTGGAGGTCAAACTCTCGGAGGAGGTAGTTCTTCTCGAAGACGTTGTTGGGGAGCTTGTTCAGGGCGTTCTGCCACTCGAACTGGAAGGTGTTGGCGTAGGAGTGGCAGGGTGCAAGCGACCAGACCACCACGGCGTTGCAGGCGGAGACCGTCAGGATGTTGACCAGGGCGAGATCCCACTCCTCCTTGATCCTGCAGCACCCATCGGATTTTTTTTAGGTAAAAACTCAACGGCTGACTTGTATGCAAAAGTTAACATGTACTTGAGTGTGCATATAAAGTATGATATCCCGATGTCAATATGGTGCTTATTAGGACCCACCTTCCCTTCCGATTCTTCAGTTCCCACCAGACAGAATATCCGACGGTCGCGACTTGTTCGAGGCACAGTTTGTATAGGAAAGATGGGTCGGCGATCATTCTGCTCAAGAAGGTATGAGGTCAGAGAGAGCGTAAGCCATATGGAGAGTATTAGCAAAATATCGTCGATGCATAGGATCATGATCCGAAATAAATGAAACCAGGAGAATGGGAAAACGAAGAGAAAAAGAAAATAAGGTTTTGAGGAAAATTAAAAGGATCGTCTAGCTAAATGATAATAAAAAAGGAAGGATTAGATTGGGTAATTAGATTAGATAATTAAAATATTTGGGGTCTGTTAACTGTGAACGGCTAAATTTTTTTAAGAGGTTGTTGGAGTTAGTCAATGCCTCCATCTGTTGACTGTGCAGTAGAGACAAAAAAAGTCAGCATCCATGCATGAGGAGATCCATACCACTCACAGCCTGTACTTGTTCTGAGTTAGATAATCAGGTTCTTGAAGGACCACAATGCAATTTCATTCCAGTGACGTTGAAGTAATATATATAAATAAAAAAAACTGACTCATTGGCACAATAACAATTGATATTATTAAATTGGATCGACTATTAAGATGAGGCCCAAAAAACTGTTTACATAAAATTAAAAAAAATTAAAGAAGAACAGTTAGTAAATGCTTTTCACACCAGGAGATCTTCTGAAATTTAACCCAATAGAGTCGATACTGATGATTTGGGCGATTCCTACACTGAGAGGTACGAACGATAGTCATTGGAATTGATTTGTCTGGTGACAGTAAAGTCCGACCAAACATGAAAGAAGATGAGAAAAGAAAATATAACTTGGAAACCGATCAGGTAGCAGCAGGTATGATCATAAAAATAGAGGAAGCCCTTTTTGAGAGAGGAGCAAAGTATGGAAGCTCGAAGTGCACAGCCATTGAAGCAAGGCTGCTGAGAAGCCTACCCAAGTCCTTGGTGTTTCAACAGTAATTACATGTCTTAAAAATGGACGACGACATAGATTCATTTTGTACGAAGTACCGGAAAAAGGATATACTAGTAGATGCATCATCAGCTCCTAAAAAAAATCTCCTCCAGATTAGAACAACAGACTAGACTAAGATCAGACTCATCTGATAACTAAATCTCCCAGAATGGTTGAGCTACTCCACTCTACCGTAGAAAGCAGTCTCGAACAAAACGAAAGGGTATCAGTCAAGGAATCCTTGAGTATAAAGATATGATTCTTCGGCACATTCCAAGAGATCCAAAAAGTCAACGTAAGGATGGGCCACCATAGTACACGGTCAACCTTTGATCACTCAGCTTTGCTCCAAGCCTCTCCACACCTCCTTCATAGATGTTGGAAGTTGTAAAATGCTTGATGCAGTTCCAATGTCGGCTAGATCTGACGAGAGAATAAGCATCTGAAAACTAGTAATTCACATCTTCTCTCCACACAAGCTGCACGAACTGCTTGTGTTGCCAAAATGACGAGCAAGGTGACCACAGGTAGGGAGAAACCCACTTGAAAATCTTCGTAATAATTAAGAACCTCGCCTCAAAGGAAAATGGACCCCACAAAATTTTCTTTTTTCTGAGATAAGAAAGAGGTCACAGTGGCAAGTTTGGACTTGGCTGTTTTCTCAATGAGCTTCGTTTTCTCACATGAATGAGTAAGCTGGCCTTAACCTAGTCTAGACTATACCAACTAATACCAAATCATTGTGGTGTATTTAGTACTATTTTTCAATAAATACGGTCCAAAACGATACACTTTAAAGTTTTGATTCAGGAAAAATTAGGGACTGCGCTACATCCTGAGAGTTCACTAGTAAAATAGTAAATTGTAGCAGGCATCCTTTAGTCAATGAAGGTGACCACAAAGATCGATATTTATCTCAGACTATTATTACTATTATTATTAAGAAGTAGCTTTGTGTGTCTAGCTACATATGTGACAGTTCTCATCACCCGAAGTAACCTAGGGTACGATCAATGTTCAAAGAAAAAGCTCCGGCCAGAATATTGGCATGCAAGTGCACACATCAGGCTAAGGTTGATTGCAATATTGACTGGTAGTCCAGTGGGAACTCACTTCCAGTTGGATGCACCTCAATCCAATGTCAAATTAAAATTATAAATTAAAGAACGCGATTCATGTTATCTACAAAAGATGAAGCACTCATGTTACCAAAGGATGCGATATACCTTCCAATAAATTCCCTGGATAGAGAATCAGGCAGAGCTCGAGAAATAAACCGAGTGATGGTTGGCCTGGCATGGATTGATAAGAATCGTACCATTTGAGCAGAGCTAACTAAGCCCTGAGTAAAAATTGTATGTTAATTAAATAAAAAAGGAAAAATTTCAAGGTTTCCTCAAATATAGTAAACTAAGGAAAACTGAGATTACCATTTCATAGGCTTGAAACAGACCAGCAGGTAAATTTACCATGGTTTTATACCACTCTTGCAGCACAGCATCCACGAATTTCCTATCAAAAAGCTGTAGAAAACAGCGAGGTTAATTATCATTTTCAGATTTCCTTTGAAAACTGTCTTAATACGGCAGGCCAAGAACCCCAACCTCTTGAAGGATAAGTCGCCGTCTAAACAATCCACCATCATCTCCTTCATCAAAGTCATCAAAATCACCAAAGTAATCATCATCATCCCCACCATCATCACCACCATCACCTCCACCATGGCTGTTTCTTTTCCCAATATCTCCCCCTCCACCGCCAATTGCTGTCTGTGGAATTCAAAAAAAGCATCTAGATCTCAGCAAAAGGTTTCCAAAATTCAAGGTAACCAAAAAACTAAAGTTGAGCCTTATGAATTATGTAGGATAAGAGGCATTCACTAATCATTAACAACACAAGCAAAGAGTTGACACTCGGTTGAGAACCTTCTGAAACAGCATGAAACATAAACAGAATCATGTTGGACCCTGAATGTCCTTCGCCATTTTGGGCAAGATCTTACCTGAACTGGCATAAACAGGACGAAAACAGTAGTGACACAGCTTAATAGAATTCCATGTTCCTCTATGACAATCTATATGGATGATGATAATGATAATATTAAGAATCAGGACTCTGAAGAGAAGGGAAAGTCGACTTCTGCAAAGCTTTTAGTTCGGTTTCAATTTTAAAGAAAAAGCACCACGTTTTTTATATTATTTGAAGACAATGTGATTCGGGTGGATACAAATGACAACATATTAGAGTAGAAACCATGATTACGGAATGATGTGTTAGGATTTAACGGTTTAAGAGCAGTGAAAGTAGTGTAGAATAGATGATACCTAAATTAACTGGTAAATGGGAGAAATGAGCAACTATTCAGTTAAGTGCTTCTGGTGGGTGCTGGCCATCTACTTCACGTGTTTTCATCATCAAGCGTCATAAGACAGTTGGAAAATGAATGATAATAACATCTGGGCTCCAAATAAAGCAACGTGCATTGAAAATGATATGAGAGGATCTAGGGGAGGCTGAAAGTTATGAATCGATGTAAGTCTTTCATAGCCTTCATAACCACTAATATTCGTGATCCTAGGTTTATCATTTACTAAACAAACGGATTCATTTCTCTTCACACATCTTAAACCATATAACATGCGTATGTAATCATCCAATTTATTCGGCAATTCAAAAGCTAAAAGTCTTCCAATAGTGCATTATCATATTCTGACATGCCAAAGCAGAAATTTTCTTACCATCGGTGTTAAAGAGTAAGAATCAAGTCACAAAAGGCAGAGAACGTAACTAAATCCATTAGCCAGGTAGTCCCCCGAGGACTGCTTGTAGCTTCAAATATAAATGATAAAGAACTTAAGGCCCCGGCTATAAATGTCCACGTTGTCTTAAATCTCACTAAAAATAATACAGGACAGAACCGTTTTTCAAACCAAACACGAAGCTTCTGAGAGAATAAGACCGGGCAAAAAGTAATCCCACAACATTCAGAATAACAAAACTTCCTCCTAAAGCTGCCCAAGAAATCCCAAATTGAATTCAAGTTTTAGCAAATAGAGCCAGTTTTAGCAAATAGAATTCAAAATCGACAACAGAAACATCAGTGGCAGAGGCTATTTTGTGTGTATGTGTGTGTGTGTGTGTGTGAGAGAGAGAGAGAGAGAGAGTGAGAGAGAGAGAGGGAAGGAGAGAACAGTCAAAAGATAATCCTCGAAACTGACCTCAGGACTGGTCCTCGTGGTCTTCTGAGAGAGGTCGAGCTTCGATTTCTCCAGCGTCACCGCACCGAAAGCACCAAAGTTCCCTTTCATGGTAGGCAAGGAAGATATCGAAGACGAGCCCGGCGCAGGGGAGGAACCGGTGTGGAAGCACCGCTCCAGTGCGGCCCTCTCATCCGCCGCCACCATATCCGACGGCGACGGCGTCGCCGCCGCTGCGATACGGCGGTGAGCGTTCCTTGGTCGCGAACGGCCGCAACCCTGGAACTGGAGGCGGATGCAACGCGCGCCGGAGGACGGTGAGCACTGCTGGTGGCGGTGGCGATGCGGCTGGTGCTGGTACAGGGCGGCGGCGTGGAAGGTGGCTTGGAAGACGGCGGCGGCGGCGTGGGGAGCCATCTGTCCTCACTCCCCTCCCCTCCCCTCTCCTTCTCCGCCCTTTTCGATCCCTCCTCCTTCCTCCTTTCCCGTCGTGTGGCTTCCGTTTGAGGACGGCCCTCTCTCTGCCCCCAGCTGCTTCCCTATCCGCTAAACCAGAGGAGCTCGGTGGGCCCCATCAACAACCTACCGCTGCGAATCGCTTCTCACGGGCCTCTCCGTGCGCCAGGCCGCCTTTAAAGGCTTTTCCATGAATTTTTTTTCCATTTTTTTATTTTAAAAAATATAATTAATTGCGTGCTTTCTTTTGCAAAATCCATATTGAGATAATTTCCCGATATATTAATATGGTTTACCGAGCTCGGTGGGCCTATTAACCACCTACCGCTGCGCATCGCATCGCACGTGCCTCTCCATGCGTTAAGCCGTATGTAAACGATTTTTCGTCATATTTTCCAAAATTATATTTTTATTTAAATATATCCAATTAATTTGGCCGAGAGGCCCGCCCATGGACAATTTTTTTATGGGAAAATGCATAAAATAATTAATCATGCCTATTAACTACAATTAATTTATTTTACGATATATATTATTATTATTATTAAGATATGAGCCAAAAATTAAAAAATAGCACAATTAAAATTATTGTATTTTTTCCATGGTTGCAAGAAGTCCAATAAAGTGATCCATTAGAACCGTTACAATGGAAAATAATGTTTAACACACATACATTAAACATGAATTTATGGCCACGATAAAATAGAAAAAATCATCGTTCTCTCATCTCCTACGGTCGAGTGGGAATGTGGTCTAATAAAATGAGGATAAGAGCACAAAAAAAATGTTACGAGGGGATTTCGTAATCCCTCGAATCTTCGTTTCCCGTCCTGGGTCCTCTCCCTCCCTCCCTCCCTCCCTTCACCCCGCCTTTTTTCTCGGTCACACTCTCGGAGAGCAGGAGCAGGAGCAGGAGGAGAAGGAGCAGGGGAGGAGTTTACCGTGGGTTGAAGAAAGGATTCTGCTGCCGATGCTACGAGATCAAGGTAAGGCCTCTCATCAGGACGATCTCGCAGCATCATCTGTTCCGATCGTTCCGATCTGCTTACATCGTTCGCGCTCTTCCTTTCTCCTTGTAGATCTCCAGATCTATTGCTGGCTCTTGGAATCGACAATAAGATCGGTCGGATCTCTCCGGTCTCTGTTAGAGACTGAGAATTCAGACCTCGTCGATGTTACTACTTCGAGCGAAGAATCGATGCTTCATTTATGTCGTCGATATTTTAAAGTATTTCGGCATCGCAACTTGAATGCACTTAATTCGCATTATATCTCCTGATACGCAACACATGTTTTTGAAGTGTACATCGTCTTGTTGGGAGATTATGGCCTGATCCGGAAAATCAGAAAGGTATGAAAGAAAGATAGCGAGGACGGGCCAAAATTCGCGATGAAACAACATGGATGATCCGATGACGGGAGGTTTCACGCACCGATCGCGCGATCATCTGATGAAGAACACACATTCCATGAGGATTTGGATATCTTCCACCGTCACGTCACGCCGTGCCTCGACGGCCCCTCCGCGGGGAAGCAGCGCTCCGGCTCACCACCCTGTTCCTTCCGGTGGACAAAAGAGAGGTAGCCGCGCGGCCTGGAGTCACCCCCAGGCGCGGCCGAGTCACTCCGGGGTTGCTGGATGAGGTCCCGCAGGCGGAGGGCGAGGAAAATGGCGAGGGCGAGGAGGCAGGTGAACCCACACAAGATGAAGAGGCCCCAGAAGCTGATCAGGTGGAGCCGATCCGAGTCGAGGTCGGTCCTCTTGCCGGCACAGGCGCTCCTCACCAGCCACTTGTCGTGGATCCTCTGGAGGTCCCCATTCTCCGACAGCGTCAGGATGGCGGTCGACATGTCCATTGCCAAGGGGGAGTCTTGTGGGAATACCTGCCACGCACTAGAGGGTGAGTACATGAATCATCTCTCTGTCTCTCCCCTTACGAACTAGCATCGTTCTTGGATGGATGGGGGCGGTATTTGAGACAAGGTGACGTCTGACGCAGACTGAAGCAGGGATGAGAGAGAAGTCGAAGGAAGTTGGCGGACGGCACTTACGAATCCCCATCCGCCCTTGGTGAATTCAGAGCCGATGATCGAGAACTGGCACTTGGTCGACAGGAACAGCTCGACGTAGGGCCGCTCGTCGACGACGGCAGCGACTCCGCCCTTCTCGGGGCCGAGGTCGAGCTCTCTGGCGTATTCGTCCGGCGAGCCGAGCGCCTTCAGCCGGGACCTCGCGACGCCGAGCTGCTCCACCAGGTAGTTCTCCGCAAAGGAGCCGATTTGGAACCCGATGGGGCCATCGTCCGAGAGCAGGCTGTCGATCCCCTTTATCGGCGATGAGAGTTGCCGCACGGTGAGCATGGAGGTCAGGCTGGCTGTGTAGCTGGACTGGACTATCAGCACGACAAAGAGCCAGATCAGCAGGACGACGCGCCCCAGAAGGCTCATGGTGCTTTCCCCTGCGCAGACAGCAGACAGAAGAAGAAGAAGAAGAAGATGGTAGCAATTAGGGCTCCTCCCGGCGGCCCCCTGGTGGAGAAATCCAAGGCGGGATTCTGCTTACTGTGTGCGAAAAACAGAGTCGAGAAGCTGAACCTGTCGAGGGAGGAGCCGACACACATATCAAGGTTCAACAAAATGCGGCAGCAAGACAGGAGAGGTGAGGAGAGGATGGATCTCTGCAGATCATCATCAGTGGGCTTACCAGATAATGGTGGTGATCTGTTTCTTGAGAGGGCCCCGGAATTCGTCGTTGATCCTGTGCTCCAGGATCCAGATCACAGCGCCCACCACGACGAAGAAGGCGCCGGTGACTCCCCACATCCCCAGTGTGAACGGGTGCAGGAACGCCCAGGCGTTTGACTTGAACTTCTTCATCGGGACCAGGATCACCAGCCCCGACTCGATGTACGGCAGGGTGAAGTCGACTATCCTCGTCCTGTTCGTGACGATGGCGATGTCCCCCACAGCGGCATCGAGCACCTGGCGGAACCAAGCAAGCAACCAAGCCAGCCGCCGAAAGGAGAAGGATCAACAAACCACCAGAGGCCGCCGCCAGAGAGGAAAGACGGGCGAGATGGTTCGAGCTTTACCCCCGACGCGACCTTGCTCGCCAGCTCGGAGTAGCTCGGGTTCTCCAGGCCGTCGCCGACGAGGACGAACTTGTAGGGGACGGCGTACGGCAGCAGGTTCACCGCGGCAGTGAAGACGTCGATGCAGAAGCCCTTGATGATCCCCGTCCCCGGCGATCTCGTGACGAACTCCCTGAAGCTCACCCTGTCAGGTACGCCGATCCTCAGCTCCGTCCCACGGTTAGGGAAGACCCAGCCGCGGGGTTTCTCGGTCGTCTCCCCCGGCCAGATCACACTGGACAGCCGCTGGCTCAAGCTGCTCGATCCATTGGGCTTTCTCCAGGTCAGAGATCCAGGCGCTTCCAGGGACAAACCAGAGAAGTTGGACCAGAAGCCGATCCTCCGGTACCCCGAGCCGACGACGTTGATGACATCGTACGCAGGCCGGAGAAGGTCCCCGTCGGCGTTGAAGCGCAGAGGACCCGCCACGCCGGTGAAGTTGACCTTCAGAATCTCCTCCAAGAGCCGCCCCCCGCCGTCAAATATGGTCATAGACTGGAACCGGAGAGGCCCTCTATCTGAAGCATTCAACTTGGGGTCGCCGGAGAAGGAAACAGTCCCACCGTCTCTGAGAAAGGCATCGATAGCCCGGGCGACCATCCAGACCGTGTCGTAGGCGTTCAAACCGTACGAGTTCAGCCCGCCATAGCCGCCCTGTTCCTCCACCAAGCTCCTCCACCTGGAGAACAGCTCCCTCTTCCTCTGTGAATCTGGGGAATGCTGCCGCAGAGTGAGAACTCCCTGGAT